>OU906968.1:0-710000 GCA_918317495.1 Synanthedon vespiformis | reverse complement strand
CAAAAAATTTAATTGGGATCGAGCATTGAGGGATACATTTTACACATTTTTCCTTACACTTTAGCCTGATTGAAGAAACACAAAACTAAAGGAAATAAAAAATAAAACACCATGTTAAAATAAATTCATTCTTATTCGATTATTTACATAAAATAATTAAATACTAAAAATGAGCAGTCAGTCTGTCTATCTCCAATAGATCCGCCGTTATCTCCTCTATTTTTGTGCCGATTTTCTTCGCAATCTGTAACAACATACACATTTAGGTTTAGGTTTAGACGTTTAGGTAAACCGTGTTATAAGTTAAGTCCATTCAATTTATAACACAGGCGAGTGTGGTCAATGTGTACTTGAGTGTAGCAACTGTGACAAGTGTGCAACTGTGACAAGTGTGCAAGTATGACAAGTGTGTAAGTGTGACAAGTGTGCAAGTGTGATAAGTGTGACAAGCGCGACAAGTGCGACAAGTGTGACAAGTGTGACAAGTGTGACAAGTGTTACAAGTGTGACAAGTGTGGCAAGAGTGGTCAATGTAGATAGTGTGACAAGCTGACAAGTGTGTTGAGTGTGTTCAGTAACTTGTGTGGTCAATGCGTACTTGAGTGTGGCAAGTGACATGTGTGGCAAGACATGTGTATCGAGTGTGGTCAATGTAGTCAGCGTGGCAAATGTGGAGAGTGTGATTAATGTGTACAAGTGTGGCCAGTATGGTCAATGTGTACATGTACAAGTGTTCCAAGTGTTGTCAATGTGTGCGAGTGTAGCAAGCGTGGTCAGTGTGCTCAATACTCAATGTGACAAGTGTGACAAGTGTGACAAGTGAATATACTAACGTCGTGCTTGTCCGGCGTGGACATGGTGGTGTAGAGCGCTATTAGATCTCCGTCCAGGATACCTCTCGCCGGAGCTGCGCCTGCGACTCGTCGCGACCACTTGTATGTCCTTCGCATAACAAATTACTCAATGAGACTTCCGTTTAACAGTCCCCCGGTCATGTTAAACTCCAGTTGTGAGATATAGGTACCTGTATGCCCTGGGATTGAGTCCGGCGATGTGACAGCAGTAGTTGTTCATCACGTTCTGCAACATGAGCAGACGCCGGTACACCTTCTCGGTGACGGGCAGCACGTAGCCGAGGCCTCCGTCCAGGGTGGCTGTTTTTTATACAATTTTATTTGTTTAAAACAATTTTTTGTGGCTACTTTTTAACAAATTCTTAACATGATTTTAGTTGCGATCATAACAGGTTGGTTCCGACGCACGACTGGAATTCACTCATTACAAATCGAATAAATAAACGCAAACTTATATTAGTGGAGGTACTCACCGAACATGGTCACGTGCCTGCGATGTAAGGGTGCGCTTGCGCATGCGTTGGGCAGCGCGCGCGCGTTGATGCGGAACATGGCGTTCACCTGCTGCCCCAGGTGGTAGTCGCCCTTGCGGATCAGCCGTTGACCTGCCGCACGACACAACCACATATCACTTACAGAACACCAGCGCGTGTCACGGGCAACGGTTGCCACATACCGTCAATTGGACGGTCATTTCGCACAGCCCATCTAGTTCCACACTAATCAAATCAACACAAACATTTTACCCTAGCGGGATTCGAACCCGCGACCGTTCGGTTAACAGCTAGTTACAATAGCCACTAGACCAAACGTGCGGTATTATAAACCTGTGAAAACAATACACAATAATCATCTGTAAACTTTACGCGTATCCGACAACGCGTATAGTTTACAGATGTAACGAAATCCGCAATCGACTGTCGCCACATACGGTCACGTGGGTCACGTCAGCATGTGTGTGTGAAGACTTTAACGTAACGAGTTAGTGAAGCGCTTCGATCACCTCCATAGCTCTCCCTGGCGTGCGGCTGATACATGAACAGTACAAAGTTGCCCTCGGCCTCGCTCACGAAGAAGCCGAGACTAGTGTTGTCCACCATGAACTCCATTTCGTATATCTGGAACACAAAAAGTGTGCACATTACTTCACCGGCTCATCATTACCGAAGGGATACTGAACACTTATTGTTCACACTATGAGAAGTGGGACGCGGTGAAAAATTGTCCTACACTACCTGCGCCTGACGCAGGTCCCTGGAGACCAGCGAGAGGGTCCTGTGCTGGGCCTGATACCTCAGCAGCGAGACCGACTTGTACACGTCCGCCACCAACACCAGGTTCTTGATGGCCAGCATTCGGTGCACGTAGATCTGCGTGTCTATGAACGCCACGCCGACCAGGTCCTTGTCTTTCAGCTGCCAGATGTAAATCTGAAAGAAAAAAAAATTGTCGAATCGAAGAGAGTTAGTTCGTTTCGTACTTCACCCATCTGTTTACCAGGTTTATTGTATATGAATTTGTTATCTGTACTAATACATATATATAGCTGAAGACTTTGTTTGTTTGGTTCGAATCGAAAAATTACTTTTGTGTTTGATAGTCCATTTATCGAGGAAGGCTATAGATAGGCTATAGAGAACGCGGACGAAGTCGCGGGCACCAGCTAGTCTATCTATATTAAGAAGAAACTAAATCGCGATTGTGTTGTCTATTCAAATATGCTCATGGATATCCTTATTTGAATAAAAAAAAACCATTTGCTATGCGGCCTCCTTCCTTATTAAGCTCTAAGAGCGGTAAAACTTACATTTGTATTATTATGGAGAGATCACAATAATACAAGTGAGATTATTATGCTCCTAGAGAGCGACGGACAGGCGTATAAATGGCCTAATGGCTGAACCAGGCGTTTTTCCGGAGCTTCGCGGGGACCAAATGGCCGGCACTGTGAGAAAAGCTTCATATAAATTGCATAGCAACTGAAATCACCTTCTGTCCGACGGCCGAGATGAGGTAGCCGAGGACGTGAGTGATGGCCGTGACGGGCCCCTTCTGCTCCTTCGCGTAGATCTCCTTGAACCTGTTCTTCGTCAGCGGCTGACCCGGCTCCGGGACCACGTCGATTATGTCGTAGATTATTATCTAAGGACCATCATATCAACTATAAACTAACGCCCGACTCGGCAACTCACAGACTCTATCAACCCTGTGAATTGCCGAGTTGGGTGTCAAGGTTTATGTCATGGGAATACCACCGAAGTATCGTTAATTGAACATAATTAAGAAAGTTGGTCAACGCTTGAACAGGTCTTTATAAATTATGGCTACTGACGTTAAAATTTTAGCCAAATTAGGCCAGTGTGTCCAAATGTGGGCGTTGCGTTGGCGTACAACAGCAGCATAACAAAGCAAAGCGAAGCAGCAGTTTTACATAAAAACTACAGAATAAATTCAAAGTCATAAAAGAACCAATCGCAACTGATTGATTTTTACAGAAACAATAATTTCAAAGCTTCGTATAATAAAATTGAGAAAAATACAAAACAAAAATTGAAGTAAAAGCAGATTTTCTTCAAGTTAGTCAAAATAAATCCGAGATGAAAATTCAAAAAATAAAACTCACCCTCCCTCTCGATGTAATATCTTCGCTGTAATTGTAATTAGTTCCTATCACTATGTAACCTCTCAATCCGGACCTGAAAATTACATATACAAACATGACAATCGTACGTGACCTTGATTTTTCAAGGCTCTTTTAACATTTTATTCATTTATTATTAAAGCACGTTTAAAAATTCTTTAGAAAATATGGCACGTTGATCCATAAAGGTTGGTCACCCCTGCTCTAGTCCATTTTCCATATTCATGTGCTCAATACAGAGTCAATTAGTTTTTGCACGTGTGAATCACCTGGTGCCCTCGTAGCTGAGCGAGACGTTGTCGAGACACGTGACGTGCTCCCACTCGTCCAACTCAAGGCGCGTGTTGGGGATCGGCTCCCACGAGACGGGCGACACGAGCGCCACCGAGAAGCGCTCGAGCGGCGGGTGAGGGAAGCGATCTCCCTTGGGCTCGTCGGAGCGCTCCTTGTCCTCGCCGTTGAAGCGGTAGTAGTGGTTGGCGGGAGCCGCCACGGAAGACAACAGGCAGTAGACACGCGACTCCGCGTGGTAGACCGCGCGGTGCGGCGTGGCCCGCAGCGGCACCTTGCGCACGGGCCACGGCGCGTCGTACGACAGGTGCGCGGGCAGCAGGCAGATGCGCAGCGCGTCGCCGCTCAGCATTAGGAACCCGTGGCCGCAGTTCGCGTTGTGGAACGACGCCGTCGCGCGCACTTCGTCCGCGCCCAGCGCGTGTGCACGCAACTCGCCGCGTGACGTCAGCACGATCAGCAACGGAGTGGGGCCGCTGGCCAGCACGCCGCTGTACCCTCCCACGTTAGCTGATATAAGCACAACATTTGAAACTTATTCATTTGGTTCATATTTTTATTTTTTTATATGTTCACTTATACTGCAGTTGTTATCTGTTAATATTGGACGAATGTGAGCAATGCTGTTAATTATTAAGGATAAATAATATTTGGCCAAAATGCACTCACAAAAATATCTCAGCTGCCTTATGTTGTCCTTGAGAAGTGCCATTTCGTAGTTATTTTCGTTGGCATCGGTTTTCCCGCTTTGATATCCGAACGGGAAGTTCACTTGGACGCGGCAGAACCGCATTTTCAAGTTACCGCGAGGATACTTGTACGCCTGAAACGAATTAGACAAGATTGTAACTCTGTCGCTATATAAATAACATTTATAAAACCCCATATAACATTATTAATGCGAAATTGAATTTGTTGTTGAAACTGACTAAGGTTTTCATATCCCGACTTTTTACATTGCGTTCATAAACTAAGTTCCCCGTCTGTGAGGGGGTCAGTGTAAATAACGGCAATGGTATAACTCACCTGATATATCATGAGCTGGTCGTCGTCAGTCCTCAGCATCATGATGACCCTGGAGCCCTTGTGACCCAACCCGACTACGAGCAGTTCCTTCAGCTTGTCCACGTTTGTGTTTCGACTTTTCGGATTCAACTCTTCGTCGTCCGGATTCGGAATTTCAGTTACGGACTCGAGACTGTCTGCTAGGATCTGGGGAGGACGGAAATTCCAATTAAAATCAAAGTCAAACTATAAATAAGTAGATACTTTTCAAAACCTCTAAAGCTTAGAAATTATTAAAGAAATATCGTTTCTTTAAACAACATTATACCAAATTGCAGTATACCGTAAAAAAAATAAAAGTAAAAAAATATATGGGCTCACCCTGTGTCCGGCGCACACATCGACGACTAGGAAGCTGAGGCGCATCTCGGGCAACGAGTAGAGCTCGAGGTTGCCGTTGTCGCGCACGACAAACAACCAGTAGGTCGGCTTCGGCTCCGCCAGGTGGCGCTTCCACCAGCGCGACACGCGCCGCGGCAGCCCCGGGTTCGCGCTCTGCTCCGCCAGCATTATCGACGCCATTGACGCCGGCGTCTGATCTCCTCCGTACAGCAGCTCGTCCTCGTCGTTCACCTCGTACACCGTGTCCGTACGGAAGCCCTCCGCCTTCACGCCCCCGCCCTCCCCCTTCGTCTTACCCTTCGTCTTGCCGCTGAACTCGCCCTTCACCTGCACGTTTGTTGGAACACTTTATTAATAAACCCTAGTAGCTAGTAACCAGCTGTTAGCAAACTGTCGTGGATTCAATTGTAATGTATTTATAATAAATCTACATACAACTAGATAATTTATTTATTAATTATTTATTGACGGAAAATGTACAATAAGTACCGGAACATCGATGTCGGCCGCCGTGAAGAGTCCGCTGAGGTCGCGGTAAGGGACAGCCTTCACCAAGGGCGGGCGATGAGGCACCGGCTGTCGCGTCGGGGCCAAGCGCGCACACTGAACGCAACAAATCAGTACAGTCATCGAAGGAACAACAATTTATCTAAAGTTTATATCACAAATCGAAAATTGTCAGTACAAAACTACAGTAGTGGCTGCCGGGGGTTGCCCATCAGTTTATGACATGGAACATGCGGCCACTCCGTAAAGGCTTTAAGAGGTTGTAGTGTACTTACCGTGGGGTCTTTCCTGTTGAGGTCTCTTAGAGCCAAGACCAAGGCGCGGCCGCAAGATGAGACCACGCAGAGATAGGGGTCCGCTGTGCAAGCGTACACCGCTGTCCACTCCAGTTGCACCGTTTGGATCAACGCTCCGTCTGTTGACCATAAAAGTCAGTGTTATATGTCAGCAGTGACAGTCACACTTGATACAATTTATTTACGTTTCTGCTTTTGCATAAGTATTTTGAGAAAGTATGAGTACTCACTCCTGATGAGCCTGATGGCGAGTGTGGTGACTTGCACCATGAACTTGTTGTTGCCTAGATTGCCCGCGAAGACAGTGGGAGCGCCCGTCATGAAGCCCGTGTTGTCCACCTCGTTGATCTCCTCGCCCGTCTGCAGGATCTATTCACATGTGCGATCGCTTTACTTAGCACTCATTGCACTCAAAGTGGTGATGAGTGAGCATCAAGAGTGCCACGTGCACTTACCATGCTCGTGTCCTCCTGCGTGAGCACGAGATAGGCGTGGGGCGAGTGGGACGAGTTTGAGTCGGCATCGGCGCGCACGGACCAGAGGTCGATGCAGCCGGGCAGGCTGAAGGCGGTGACGAGGTGCGGGCGCACGGAGCGCTGCAGCACGGTGAGCGCGCCGTTCTTGCCCCGCCCGCTGCACAGAACCAGCTCCAGCGGCGCCGAGTCGCGGCCCGCCTCCGTGCCAGCGCTGACCAACTGCGGCTCGCCCAGCGACGCCGCGCCGATCGGACAGATGTTCAGCAACGAGTCGCACACCTGCACCACAACACACACTACATCCGTGACTTAGGATCTTGGGTATCTAACGCATTCGAATATATAATATATATATGCTCAAAGAAAATATTACTCGTAACGTAAAGTCATTTGTTTGCACCAGGGCAATAATTTATCAGTCATGGCAAAATTTCATTTCAAACATCTATCAGTGTATTTTTAATGTTTTAGTTTCAAACGATATTACGGCAGTACGAGTCTTTTTTCGTACCGTTCGTACCCCGACTGTACATCTGTTAAGTATATCACCTCGAACACGTAGCTGGTCAGCTGTGTGGAAGTCCTCACGTCCGAGCCGTACACCTCCAACTCGTCTTGATCGCTGATCTCTATGACGCTCGACGCTGCGCAGTCGCTGAGCGTGTCGAGGCGTCTCCGCTTGTCTCCGCTTGGCTGCGTGAGGTCCACAGTCGCGGCTAGCGGCCTCTCTAGCGAGAAGACCATTCTGTTCTCGCGTTCGGCGACTCGGAGGAGAAGCGAGTTGCCCAGTCGCGAGCCGAGAAAGAGGAAGTCCTCCTCGAGGACGCACATGGCCGTGGTGAGGACGGAGGCGGCCGCGCGGTCCAAGTGGAAGCTTCGCACGCTGCGCACGCTGTCAGAGAGTAGAGTCAGCACGTAAAGCTGTCCGCCGTTCAGAGACAGAGCGAGCCTAGTTTCGCCGAGCCACGCTGCGCATGCGCCGTCTAATGTCACGCACACGCCCTCCTGTATACCTGTGGATGGGAATACATACTAATATTATAAACTAGCTGTTGCATGCGAATTCGCCCGCGTAAATTTATTAATATTATACTAATAGTATTTTATTAATATTAATATAGATAAGATAGGGTATAGTATAGATAAAACAAGAATAATGTAACAGGAAAGATACTCACGTAATGGAAAGTTGGTTGTATGAGTCGCCACGCTGTTGAGCGACACTCCGTACGGTGGCACCGACTGGTTCAAATATATCAACGAGTTCACTGCCATTATGAGACAACCGCCTGGAATTTATAAAAAAAAAATTAATTAATTTTGGTTAAAAGATTTACGGATTGACAGGTAGTGATCTATTTCTGTTAGTGAAACTGAAACTGAACTGAAGTCTTGATAATGGAGAGTTGAAGTTTCACCCAAAGGCTTCTGCATTGGAACGGCCTGAAGACAGTCGAAGGTCAGTTTGAACATGAGTCAACGCGCGCTTCATGTTCATGTTGACGCCGGCCATTGCACAAGTGTCATTGCGTACTGATGCTTGCGTCCGAATAGTACTAAGTTGAATAACTCACCCAAGGGCTTTTGCACTGGAACGGCCTGAAGACAGTCGAAGGGCAGACCTCCAATGGCCCAGATGATGGGATGGACGCGCGCACTCATGTTCAAACTGACGCCGGCCATCGCGCACGTGTCGTTTCGCACTGCTGTGCGTCTGAAAACAATTTTGGAATACACATTTGGTTCACTTAGGACCTTTTTCACCATCAGTCACAAATAGGCTAACCGTCATTCAAAGTCACCGGTCACCGGGGATAATGGGGCTGGTATACCTTTGTTTGTACGGGGTAAAAGTCCCAAACATTAAAAAGAAAATAATAATAAAAAAAACCCCCTATACCGAGTGTATAATTTAATAAAACACAAAATTATTTCTTAAGGTAACTAAATTAACACTTTACTTGCAGTTGATGAAAGAGGACCTCGGAAAAAATAATTTAATTCAAAATCAATTCAATTTAATTAATTACAAAGGACTATAAAAGGGAATGAATTTTTATTTATTTCAACATGTGTTAAATCGTATTTAACATATTACAAGTAGCGACCACGACTTGTATCTAGATGGCGCTAATATGAAAATGTACACGCGAACGTTTCTTTCATTGAGGTTGTTATACCTTCAAAATGTTTATTTAATAAAGAGATTGCTTTCTACGATTTACCTATTTGAGCTCCCTGCGCGTTTTATTTGTGTTAAACCTGGGATCAATTGGTGGTTTTTGGGTGCAAGTTTGTTTTGTACATGATCCGTCTTTAAGGACCTTGTACAAACTTGCACCCAAAAAAACCACCACTCTTACCCAGGTTAAACTCAATAAAACGCAGGGTCTATAAGAAGGTAAATGGCAGGAAGTAATCTATTTATTAAATAAACATTTTGAAGGTATAAGAACCTCAATGAAAGAAACGTTCGCGTGTACATTTTCATATTAGCGCCATACAAGTCGTGGTCGCTACTTGTAATATGTTAAATACGATTTAACAACTAAACCATGACATGAACTCACCCCGCAAACGTTCTCACTGGCTCATAGAGAAGAAGCAAAGTGGGCTCATAATATCCGTGAAGAAACTGTATGTCCAAAACATTGTCTATTTTATCATCGAGATCTTTTAAAACTATGACATACGACGCTAGAGTTGGAGCTCGGACTACACTTTGAATGGGTGCCTGAAATTCATAATAAATACTGCCATTAATATTAAAATTCATACATCAATATGTAGGTTTCAAAGAAACACTTTTAATATAACGCCAATTTTGGTAACTTTGCCTGGTCATCAAACTTTGCCTATTGAGGTGACTTGTTGAGAAAACAATATTATTCCGAAACTATGGATAAAATATTTATCTATAAATTGTAAAGTCACATATCTGACATAGTTTTGGAATAATATTGTTTTCTCCAACAAGTCACCTCATTAGGCAAAGTTTGTTGACCAGGCAAAGTTACCAACATTGACCGTTAGTCATTGAGTATTATATTTTATCAGCATTTCAAACAAAAAATAGCCTGAAAAGAAAACCCGAGAGAAATCAAATCAGGATATGATTATTTTTATCGTCTTTGAAATAAAATATGTATAACAATTTACTATTTTTAAATTTATACAGAAATCACAGGATATTAAGTACCAAGAATATTGAGTTTTTTTGAACATACTTTTTTAGTATTTGAACACAGCGACAAATTAATTAAATTAAGATTTTTATAAAGTCTTTTGAAGAGAGTCTTTTGAAACAAGTTCCTTACATTAACTTTCTTCATTTCCAAAGGTTTCGCTTCTAAGGGGTCGCCATCTTCGGATGCAATGTCTTTCCTAAATGGCAACACTGCCAATTTTTTACCATAGAGCAGCATTACAGCGCATCGACATTCCGGATCTACACGGATCCAAGGTATGTGCGGATGTGTGGTCCAACCGCCCTGAAAATTTAACATAACATTCTCTTCTCATTTTGACATAATAAAAATACGGATTTTTAACATTTGTTTATATTAATTGCTAGAATTAATCATCACTGCCGTTCCAATAACCACAATTTATAACCTGGGTCTGCATATATATGCTTTTTAGGGTACATCGTAATAATAAAATATCTGTAGCCCTTAGTATCTAAATATTAAGATCAGATAAGACAGCACATTAACTTAAAACTGAAAAACAATTCATGAGGTGACAAAACCCTCTATCTAATTCCTGTAAAATTAAAATAAAATACATAAAATTTGTATAAAAATCACCTTCATATCGTCCTCTTCAAAGTAATGCATACTCAGGGTGACAAGATTGTTTGTTTGCGGATCGTATTGTACCACAGACAGTTTGGCTTCCTTGAAAGAAAGCAGCAGGAGGTCTCTACCGGCGCTCGGGCAGCGAACGGATTGCATTGACATCACATTACCCCACAGGGTGTATGTTGCCAGACATTCTAGTTTCATCTTCGGTGGGATCGGTTGGCCAGCTGTCGATTCACATAAAAAAAAAACTTCCTTATTTTAAGGTCCACTTGATGGTAGATGGCTACCGTCACCTATGACACAAGCAATGCTACAGGTGCTACAATAGTACACTGGCAACCTTTTAGTATGATTAACCCTTAGTGCAGGGGTGTCAAACTGAGTTTTTTAAAGGGCCATTTATAAGATTTAGCATGTGTTAACGGGCCAGATGCAAAATCTAAACTTTATTTATTTAGTTTAATGAAATCAATTTTCATACAAAGGTAACAAAAGGGTAAAGTTAATTATCTTGAGTTTGACGATCCAGACACCTGAGGTCTCACATTTAAAAATAGGAAGTGACATCGAATGCCGTCTAAAATCCTCACTAGATAGATTCTGGTCACGGGCCATATTGAGGTGGCTTGAGGGCCGTATGCGACCCGGGGTCCATATCTCGCATGAAGACCCTAGTCTGCCCGGCGGCTAATATACAGTGCAATATACCACGTTAGATGCTTGACGCAGTTCTTCTTCTTCTCTTTTAATGTCTTGACTCCATCAGATCTTCTCCGATGATTTTGCCAGTGTCATTAGTAAAAATAGCAATTTGTAATAGCCTTTTTTAATTTCAATTTTGCCTTTTTTGTTTAAAAAAAAACAAAAAAGGCAAAATTGAAATTAAAAAATCAAAAATAGCAGATCCCGAGACTAGTTAGTCAAGTCAAAGTCAAGTCAAGTCTATAATTTTTCTTGGGTTGGCTTTTGAATCTTGTAACCGTTTTTTTACAGTTAAGAATGCTTGTTAATTTTATTAAAATATATGCCTAGGAAATCCATTCACAATTATTTTTATAAACATTTTAAAACATAATAACATAACAATTATTACATAATGTGTTACAATACTTACTTCACTGGAAACAAATAGGTTAGGTTAGGTTTCGGAATGTTAGGAAAATTAATGCGAGCGGAGCGCTGCGGAGCGAGCCCACCCGTAATACTGGTTGTAGCAGTACAATTGGTAACAAAATAGGTTAGATTTTGTAATGTTTATGACTCTGGTTCATTTCAAAATGTGTTATAAAACATAATGTAATGTTTATAAAATTAATTTTGAATGGATTTCCTAGACATAAAAACTATATTTTTATAAAGCTAACAACCATTCCTAACTAATTTAGCTTTAAAACACCATAAAAAACACTTACAGGATTCAAAAAAAATCCTTTTTTCTTAGTTTTCCAAAACCGGTCCGTCAAGTCCAAAGCAGTCAGGTCAACACCTGACGCAGTTCTTATTTTTTTCTAAAATACAATCCCTTTGAATGACTTCAATGTCAATGTGTCAATTGCCAATGTCAAGACAGGAGAACATAGCAAAAGAACTAGATACTTATGAAATAAGCCACAATATTGTTTGTCAATAGTCAAGTTGTATGAATGTGGATCCACGTTTAGACACACACACCAAAAATATTGACTGAAACATCAGCACATATTATTATGCTGTTATTTCACAGCTGTTAGGTATTCTTTAAGAGGGTATTTACTGCCATTAGATGGGTTGCTTAAATAAAGGCGATATGCAATGTACCCCGCACTATTATTAAAATGCAGTTTCCCATTTTAAAATAGGGAACTTTATAACCTTAACACAATAACTATTTATTTAGAAATAAACTTTCAGTGTGATATTCTTCTAAAAATAATACATCATGGAAAAATTCGAACAAATCTGTACTCAAATTATACAGATTAGTATTTTTGTATGTTTGTAATGAAAAAACACAAAAACCATTGCACCGATTTTTAAAATTCTTTCAACTATAGAAAGCTACGTTATCGGCGAATAACATAGGCTATATTTTATTAAGTTACGCGAGCGAAGTCGCGTGCAACAGCTAGTAATAAATATGTACGAAATGTTTGTTACCAAAACAAAACAAACTTACCAGCGTTGAGTTCTTTGCTGTGGCCTTCTGGTAAAAGCCTGAAAACCTTGACGATGTTGGCACCAGCGGTGACCAAGCACACATCATCATTGTTGAAGAAGCAGCAACTCACGCAGTGCTCAATTGCCGTAGCCGGATGAATTTGCCGACAGATAGAATACATTGCGGAACGTCTAGGTTATGTTGTTCAAAATATAAGAGCTATAGGAACGAATACAGTCAACGCCTGAATAAACACTATTAAAAATCACATTTCGGATATTATGTGTTTATAATTTCATTTCATTTAATGTATATTATATTTAATGTATTAATATATATTTAATGTATACACAATTTCTTGAATTAAAAGTGTAGGACTATATAGAACCAGAACTCAACTTCAATATCTGAAATTGAAATGTCAATGTCAAGTGTACTGTAATGTCAGTCTCAAGGAGAATAGAGGTAAAGGAGCGCAAGCTCCGTGTATTAAAAGTGTCCGTTGATAAACGACGAACTGATGGCGCTGGTGCAGCTAGTGATAGTAAACAATTCAACTCAGCGCAAGTGCGCGCTGAGTTGAACTCCGTTTCATTTCATACTCTCAAACTCTCTAGATCACTGCCCTAGACACACCAGCGCCATCTCAATTTGTTGATTTTAGTTGCCACTTTTTTAGTTTAACACCCATATAAGATTGTCCTCCTTATCTCTACGCTCCTTAGTCAGTCTTTCAATTGTCAACACGGCGGCGTGCGCACCAGTTAGTATCTACTATTTAGTTTGTGCGTACATTGAAACACATTAAAACAATATGATAAATAAATCGCAGAATACTTTAGAAGGAAAGTACTGAGCGCCTAACTGCTAGGTTAGGTTAGGTAGGGTAGGGCAACGTACCAAGACGATTGAATTTGAAAATAAAATAAAATGTATTACAATATTATAGGTATGCTTTTTAAAATAGTTGATTTACTCTGTAGTACTCTTTGTCTGTGGTCCCTCCGACGAATGCTCTTTGGCTGCGAGAGGGAGGGAAAGAGAGCTAATTTTAAATAGAAAATTAATTTTTTGCATGCAATTGATATGCATATAATTTGTTTGTACCTATAATAAGCCAGTGGTATGAAAATTTATGGTAGTAAAATACAAATTTTATTGTTATACAAATACGTTATTATATTATGTTACGGTAATTTTTTTTAAATTTTATAATATCTCTGATTTTAGAATGTATTTTATAATCGTTCGTAATTGTGTATCAGACTCGTGTCATATATTTTCTCTTGTATTTCTTGCAATCAATAATAATCGCATTTATTTATTATATTAGATATTTATCGTTCGTGATGTTGTAATATAGAATTTTAATACTGGCTGATTTTAAAAATAAACGAGTTTGAATTATGAAAAGTTAGAAAAAGAATTGATAGACATGTAGAGAAAATTCGATACTCGTTTTTAAGACACCGTTTTGTTAAGTAGTTTTGACAGTTTAAAATTATATTTTTATCTTTACATTCTTCAAGTTTTATTTATTGTCTTTTATATAAAAAAAAAAATTAATAATAAAAATAAAAGAAAAATGGTACATCCATTTTTCTTTTATAATACGAAAAACGGTGAAGAAAACGAACAAAAAATTGGAAAAAAAAAAGGAAAATATAATTGCGAAAGATTTATTGAAGATATTTGGCTGTTTGAAGGAATTGACGAATTCAGGGAGCTATCGCGAGTTCAATGATTTTATCCCATCCCAAAAAATGCACACAAAAAAAAGTTTTAACTTCAAAAAAAAACAAGTTTAATATAGTTCGTTGATATTTATTTCTTCAGTCACATCACAGAATAAAAATATAGGTACAATGAAAGAAACCATAAAATTAATATCTATATTAACAACTACCCAATATCTTTGTAACTAAGTAATTCTCCGTAATTAATTACAAGGAATTACAAAGTACTATGATTTATTTCACTTTACTCGAATAAAATAAATTGCTATTAATAAAAATAATATACAATAAAAATTAAATATACCTACAATTTGTACAGCAAATAGGAATAATTTCTATTGTGGATATTCTAATTATTATAAATATTCTGTGTTGTTGTTGATAAATTGGATAATATAAATCCACCTATAGTTTAGATTGGATTTTTTTATTTTGATCGAAAAAAAGTACTTTTTTATTATTATTACTATACAGTTTTATCTTCTGTGTTCAGATACAGTCCACGGTAAAAACTTCTTATTTACAAGGACAATATGAAATATGTTTTTAAAGAATATAATGTCAAGTTTATTGTAATTAGGACAAATCTTTCAAATCTGGGTAGCTTTAGTGGGAGGGTACTTTCTTTTTTCCTTAATGCGATCACATATAACACTATAATATGGTATATCTAATAAACATGTCATTGTACGTCATACACAAGTGCATAAAGATATTTTATAGTGATCTATAATATTTACAACAAAATGAATAGGACTTTCTCATACAGTAGTGCACACTTGATAATCTTCGTTCGAATCTTTGAGGGATGAAAGCTTAAAACTTAAAATTAACCTTAGATACAATATCTGTAAGGTTCATAATACAATGCAGCAGTTTGTCTCATTCACACGACCGTAACATGGGGCTAACATGGCGGCAGCTGGCGACCAATAGCGGTACTGTAAATGCCGCGAAATGTGTGGATTGGTCGATAGCATTTCCCAAACTTTTAAAAATTCGTCTCCTGTGCAGGTACATCCCTAAGACATGTCAATATTACCAACATGGATAAAAATGCTCATATAAATTTATAGAGACATCACTTGTATGATTTTTTAAGATAATTGTTCAACACTGAAGTAAAACTAATTGGCTTGGCTTGAAATATCAAGCTCTCTTGTAAGCTTGACGACCTTAAAACCAGTATTACCATAGAGTAAATAGTACTTACTAATTAAGTAAGTACTGATCAGTGTAAGTGCTTACTCTATGGTATTAATTATGGTGTAGTTTGTTTTGAATCCTCTTCACGAAATAAAATAAGCAACTAAGGAACAGTGTTTGCAAAATTTACTCAAAAATAAAATACGAATACGAATGATATATATTTTTATATATTAGGTGTGTAATTTACTGGATTAATTAAATTTTCACAGCCCTTATTTATAAAGACAGACGCAATAGAAACACCAAATTTACGGAAAAAATAAATGATTCACTAGAAATCAATTTTTAATATTAATTTCTTCAACTACCCTAAATAAACAAAATTATTTATGTATGTATTTATAATACAAATATTTTTAATTAATCAAATACAATATATACACGAGTCGATAATATGTGTCAAAAACCAGTGTTGCCATTTAAAACGAGGAACAATAACTATAACACAAATATTTAACAGCAACATTAGTTTGTCAAAAAAGTGGCAACACTGTAGTGTTGTCTCTTTCTTTCCAACTATGCGGTTAGAACGAGACAACGCTACAGTATTGCCACTTTTTAATTTCTACACTTTTTTGGCAAACTGTACATATATTAATTAAGGCTTTCTTATCATTTTCACCAACTAACAAGTTTTCTTAAATTGTTGGTGAAAATGGTCATCACATCAAAAACTCGACAATCAGTCCTACAAATAGTCTGTTGAATCAGTCTTCCTGTAACTTTTTAACATTTATTCCCAAAAAACAATATTTGTTTTGTTTCTCCTGAATTTTTTAAATAAATAAAAATTACTTAATAAACCAAATCAGACTATGCTAATATACCATAAACTTGTTAAAAATGTAACTTTTAAGAGCCCAAATTATTTAATTATAATTTTTGTATTTTGGTGATATTTTTGTTTTTTTTTTGTGAATAAAAAAAACACCATCTTATTTATTTTTTAGTTATATTAATTTATATGTACTTTAACCACATTAGCTCAACATTTCTTTTAACTTTTCAGTTGAGTCGGAATCTAATTTAAAAAAAAAAACCATGTTTCATATATTCAAACAAAATTTAATGTTTATGTTAATAACAATTAATTAATTTTCTTAAAAGTAAGAATTTTCTTAACAGTCAATTTCGTTAAATAAATTCCGAAAATATTTTAGTTTTAACTTTGTCATATTATATCAATCCACAAAATTAAAACGCCGCGTGTCTGTCTGTCTGTTCGCGATAAACTCAAAAACTACTGCACCGATTTTCATGCTGTTTTCACCAATGGCAGCAGCTAGTGTTAAAAATCACACAACCCAGTCCTAAACTAATAAATTTTGAAAGGGATAATTGTAGAGAATTAATAAAAATATAATTAAAAATATTGTTTTTTGGGTAGTAAAGGTCTCTTCTCTTATCACACACCAAGTGTCCTTTTCCCCCCAACTTTGATATTATAATATACTAACTAATATAATTATTTATCACATATCATGGGCACTGTGAGGTTTCGATATTTTAAGACGATGATATCTAATTTAAAAAAAATAATTTTTTTTTGAAAAATAAATCGCATGAAATGGATAAAATCAAAATACCCGCGATATGTTAAAATTTTTTTTTTGCTTTATAGTATTTTTATAGTACCCATAATATGCAATATACAATACAGGGTGTCCCAAGACTATGTGCGTAAAGTAAAAGTACCTTAAAATATCGTAAATAGGATATTTTGCTGAAAGAAGACTTTATGTTATTTTTAAAAGTTAGTAATACTGCATTCAAAGATTTTCTAAAACTTACATACTTCGTCTGGGAATTGAACAGACTTAAATGTGAAAAAAAAAGAATTACTATTTTACTACTAAAAATTACTAAAAAATTATTATCTTTATAATTTCAATTGAAAGAATGGACAAAAAATAATTATTATTCTTAAGTAACATAGTACCTTAAAAGAAAAGAATAACGTAAAATATCTAATTTTTATTTATTGCCTATGATGACATAATTTTTAGAAAATCTTTGAATGCAGTATTACTAATTTTTAAAAATAACATAAAATCTTCCTTCAGCAAAATATCATCGTGTTTACGATATTTAATGCACTTTGCCTTCATGTTGCATAGTTTTGGGACACCCTGTAAGGGTTATTATATATATTTTAATATTTATATTGTAAATTATATGTCATTTTAAAATTACGTGGGCAAGTATCAAGAATGCAGAGTATCAAGAAATCATTCTCCCCGCACTTTGTGTACACAAAATTATATTGAAAATCCAAAAGCACTCAAAAGTACTTCAGTTGACACCCCAATCGGCCGAACGACACATCGCTTCGAGTAACGTTTCAAACTCCTGCACCGATCTTTCGTACGATGTGATTTCATCGGTCAAGTCCAGACCCATCACATCCATCCCCTTATCCTCGATCAGACTACTCTTCGACTCATCTAAACTCTCACCCAACGTCAGAGGAGGTGCGTTGAAGAAATCCTTATAGAATTCCGCCAACTCTTTTATTGGATGATCATCGGCAAACGGAAAGTAGAGCAACTTCAAGGGCATTTCACTATCGCTCCGATACCCGACAAATCTTTTCGGAGGCATCTCGGAAGCGCTCGGACTCTTCGACTTGACAGAGCCGTTGTCCAATTCTTGTGTACTCTTCGATACCATCGGTTTCTCTTTAACAATAGAACACGGTTTTAGTTTCAAAACAAAACCGGGAACGGGGTACTTGTCAAGAAAATCATCAAACACTTTCTTCAAAAGCGACTCGTCAACAAACGCGGCCAAACGCAACGGCTTATTTAAATCTATCGGTTTAATTTGTCTATTGACTTCCTTGTCTTTCTTCTTATTCGATTCGTAGACAACATGTTTCGGGCTCAATTCGAAATGATCGCTTTTCAATAGTAAAATTTTAGTCTTCTCCGATTTGGGCGTTATGGAAAAATTTGTACGATATGTCACAGAAAATGAAAAACCACCCAGCGGCGTTTTAAGCAGACCCGCTTGTACGAATTTCCTCGATTCACCCAACGATTGATATTTCGGTTCACCGTTGTACACTCTGTAGAATATTGTGAACGACTCGGTCTTCTGTTTGCGTGATAGATGATACGCCGGCGTGATTCTAGTGATAGTTATTAGGGATTTCAATAGAATGCCCATACGAAAGTAGACTGTGTTCATGGCTTTCACAGACGTGTCATATTGGGTCTCGTCGAGTGCCAACGTCCATAACTCCAGCACCATCTCGTCCCCGTCTTCAGTTTGAACGGATATCTCCACGTGCAACTGAGAACGTATAGTCTCCAATATTCTATCCGATGGCAGAGCATTTTTCGTCGCCTGATTCACTTCTTGCGAATCGGGTATTTGCAGATTGAACCAATCCGAGTCTGTTGTTGATTTTTTACTGTTGGCCTCGATTTTGACCCCTTTACGAGACTCCACGATGACCTGTACGCTCTTGTACGCTAGGAATTTAGTAAACTTTGTGAATTCATTCTTGTCGTTTGCATTCGAAAACGCTCCGTCCGGTGCCATTTTTGATGCTATACTGTAAAATGTGTCTGTTTGTCTGTTTATGTGAATGATTATATAGTCGCTTATTTTATTCTTCGTCCGCTATGCAGTTTTCAACTAAATTCCGTAAGTTCGGATTTTCCATAGCTGCTGCGATTCGCTCCTTGTCATTGATTTGTTTGTTTACTGAAAAAAAAAGACAATAATATGTGGTTAAATTACACAAGTAAATACCGTGGAATATCATCAAGCAGTTGTCATGTTAGTCATTTCACCCATCGAAATAATATATTTCTGCGAGGTTTCACCTAATTTGGAAAGATGCTATCTCCCGGGCCGAGGCGCTAGTATTTACTTTTATTTTAGATTTCCCTTAGGAATGAAGCATTTTCCCACAGTAAAAAGTATCCTACGTTTATCACAAATAATGTCGGCTTCTAATGATAAAAGAATTTTTCAAATTGGTCCAGTAGTTTCGGAGCCTATTCTATACAAACAAACAAACAAACAATCAAAACTTTCCTCTTTATAGATAACACTCGCAGATAATATAGCTTCGCAACAGTGAAAGAATTTTTCAAATCAGTCCAGTAGTTTTGGAGCCTATTCAATACGAACAAACAAACAATTCTTTCCTCTTTATAATATTAGTATAGATTAAATTATAAATAGTATCACCAGAGATTAAAGAGGTACAGGTTAAACGATATCTACAAAGAGTTTAAAAAATATGTCAATCATATTTACAGGTTGGTCTGGAGTAAGTTACTTTGTTTTCAGAGATATCATGTTTATAGGCTCTGTATGTATGTTCCTCCACAACTAAACATTTAGACATACAGAAAACATATGTAACGTTTCAACGTGGACGAAGTCGCGGGCTAACTCCTAACTAGTAAGTAGATATTTTACAATTTACAATATTTCTTTTCTTTTTAGAAAGTACCTAGTTATTTGGTTTTCCTTTTCCATGTCAGCTGGCCTTTACTTAATTTTTATTAATTAGGTACAATACACAATTGTGCTTTAATGACACATTACTAAAACTTGTATTCAGTAATTAGTAAAGTATTTTTTTATAAAAGCTAATTTTATTATTACCTAATTTAATTTATCTATTAATTTAATTATTATGACTAAACCAAAAACTAAATTGTGAACTGAATGTGTTCTAATCACAAAATACTATAGTATCAAGATAGAGAACATAGATTTTATGTAATTATCATAACATTGGAATAATTAATAACGTCTTCTAGCTTCATGCTGGAGAGGAGACTCATTAGAAATTGGAATCCAGAATGACCACGGGAGTCCATCTTCCACGGGAAAACTGACTATGGCAGAGTGCGACAACTGAACATGTGACGGAAGAAATGCAAGATTTTTAAACAAGTTATTGTGACAATATGCCTCTTGTGTGCAAAAAGCACACCTTGAAATTAAACAAAAGTAGATAGCAACTATCCGAGTTCCTTATTCACCTTCTTTTTCCTTATCCTACCAAGGTAAGCATTAATTTATTCTTGTGACACTTTTGTTTATAGTTAACAAAGAAACTTATCATCAAACAGTCGTTTACTTTAAAAAGAGCATATTTTTTTAAGTAAACGCATATTTATTATTCTTTCATCAATGTCAAGTAAAGTGTTGATTAGTTAATTTTAGAAATCATTTTCTGTTTTATTGAATTATGCACTCGGCTTAGTGCATCCATCGATAGCCAATTTTTTTATTATTATTTTCTATTCAATGTTTGGGACGTACAAACAAAGGAATATTAGCACCATTATCCCCGGTTACCGGTGACTTTAAATGACCGTTTGGCCTACTTGACGTTTGTGAAAGAGGCACTTATTCTAGTATGGTTGGCAGTTTACTTGCACAGCACTTACAATACACTTCATTTATACTCATCTAGATAGCAAAGTTCATTTGTGTCAACGAATAATTGATAATTTGTGTTTACATTGTGAGAAAATGTTCTAAATTTAAATTTGATAAGTATTAAATTTGAACTTTACCTGGATCTTTCAGTACATAAATTTATTTATCTATTTAGCAACAGTAATTTTAAAAGCAAATAGTAAAACCTAGAATTTAAATAAATGGAAGTATGCACAAAACTCAGGACTAGTTGGTGGCAATATTATTTTGTGTATTGTATTGACTTTTGTGTCCTTTGTTGTTCTGCAACAATGCTACTGGCACAAAAAATGCATACCATTATAATAAAAAGGACTTACTCTCATCCTCTGTTGTATGGGCGCCTTTTTTTATATAGATGTCCAGCTTGACGGGATGATGGAGTGAGCGTACGATTTTAATCCTTATGCAAAGGCCTATTAGAGTCGCAAGTGAACAATGAGGCACTGTCGGGTTGTATTCGACTCTCAGTACGGGAACTTTATCGGCGGTGGGCTCCTTCACAAAGATCCCATCTTCGTAAACAACCTTCAGATCCTCGAGAGTACTCGGCTTTTCCGGGTCCCGTATGGTCCGCAAAAAGTCTATAACACCACAAAACACACCAAATAAACACACAGTGAAAAGTCAAAAACGTAACTTCACAAAATTCTGAAAAACAAACCGTAAATTGTCTCTCTCAGGTCATTGTCGTCTTTGTACCCGAGCTCTTGTAGAGTTGCACTTTTTTCCATATAAGCTGGTTTAGCGAGTTCCACAGAGGGCTTCTGTGTGTTATTTAGCGATAATTTCGAAAAAAATGATATCATATCGCTATAATAAGTAACAAAATATTCTTCTGCAGAAATAATAAATATTTGCGTTTAGCGATTAGTCCAAATCCGACATATTTTTTTGATTGATAATGAAATTGAATTCAATTTTCTCGGTGTTGTGTAATCTGATTGGACTGTGATTCAAAATCTATGCTGACTGTCAAAAACGGAGATACTCTGTGGTTTCTCCTTTCCTTTACCAGAGTTGCCATTAAACTTATTTGTCTTTGTATAATTATCGTCTGTTAAATCACTGTTATAGAAGTGAAATCGTTGTAGATATGTTGAGTACGTAATAACCCAAAATTATCGAAATATATTTAGGTAATTATGTGGTGCAATGTTTACTTAAGTTCTACACCAATAAAGGTCGACAGGTTGACAGGCAGATTTACACAGATAACGTAACGATGCTATCTTTTTCTTTATCATCCAAATTAAAGAAGCCAAAACCAATTTATTTTCTTATTGACATTATCATTTTCATTTTGTTACTTATAAAGAGGTTAGGACATTTTACTATTGAGCCTGGCATTCCTATTCTTTTTTTTTATTTAAAAAAATCTTGACATAGCGGCCATCTACATACTTGCAGAATCGATAGAACATATGTTTAATTCTATATTTTTTTAAGTTTAGGTCTAATTGGGTCTAATGTAATGGAACGGTAGCTATGTGGTTTATATCAATAAGGTCAGATGGCCAACTCAAATCTGACTGCGCCCTCTGTAGTTCAATTTAAATTCACATAGGTTTTGGCTCAGAGATTAAACAATAAACGGCAACTTTTTAGACTTTTATATTATTTAATTACCGTAAATAATAGATTGAATTACTACATGTTACAAAACAAGTCCTCCGCCGCGTCTGTCTATCGCAATGAACTCGATAACTACTGCACCAATTTTTATGCTGTTTTCACTATGTATATAGTGGTTCTCGGGAAAGGTTTTAGTATATAATTTACGTTACGCGGCTGAAGTCACGGGCAGCGGCTAGTAATAGATAAGATGGATAAAATGAATGAAAAAAACCTAATATAGAACTGACATTGAGATGAACAAATTTTTAGACAAAATAGAAATGAAAACGACAATTTTTTACTTAAGTATTTTTATTTTTACATTAAAACTTTTTGAAAGATTTCTTCGAACCTTTGCCCTTGGTCACTTTGAGTACATTGAATCTGACTGTTTTTGAAAGTGGCCGGCACTCACCAATGGTGACAATGTCTCCCAATTCAACGTCCCTGGTGATGAAACAAAAAAATTAATTTTCACACACATTAGTTTAAATATTTAAAAAAAAAACCAAAGTTTTCAATCAGAATGGGTTATAACACTTTTGTCGTCAATCTTTATTCAGAAGACCGTCGTGTTAGTATCATCATTTGAAAAAGTAAAAAAAAAACCTCATTTGTAAATTTTATTCTATAGTAAAGTGGCTTTCTATAGGTGAAATAATTTCTCCACGCATAATCATTCAATTTCAGTTTCTGAGTATAAACCATTACAAACATACAAATCTTCTTACTTTTTTAATCTATACTAGTTACTAATAGTATAAAGAGGAAAGATTTGATTGTTTGTTTATATAGAATGGGCTCCAAAACTACTGGACCAATTTGAAAAATTCTTTTACCATTAGAAGCCGACATTATCCGGCTTTTTACCGCGGGAAAATGCTTCATTCCTACGGCAAATCTAAAATAAAAGTAAACACTAGCGGCTTGGCCCGGGATACACTTGATAGCGCCATCTAACCAGAACTCGGTGAAGCGTCTAACATGAGAACTGCTTGGTGATATTAGCGATCCATTCCACGGTAGATGGCGTTTTATACTTTTCGACGCGGACGAAGTCGCGAGCATCAGCTATTACTCATAATATGTATGTAGTATATCTATTTACTGTATCCATAATACAAGCATCGGTTGCTTACTGTTGAACTAGACGGTGCTGTGTGAAGACTATTTTATTTATTGGAAAAAAAATATTAAATATAGCTAAATTAAATAAATATATATTAAATTAAATACAGATTAATTTAGCTATATTAAGCTAAATTAAAAATATTAAATTAACGGAAGACCAGCGCAGCATTATGCTGAGTTGGAGCCGGTTTGTGGCGGGGGATGTTTATGCTTGTCTTTCTATATGTTATCTATGTATGTTGTTATAATGTCCTTTGCTGCAAATAAAACATTATTCTATTCTATATAATTATATTACCTGAAACACGGCGAGAGATGTACAGACATATTCCTGTGTCTCTTCTCGAACCGATTATACTTGGGCAGATAGTGCAAGTAGTCCCTGCGGATGACGATTGTGCGTTGCATTTTCATCTTTTGTACAACGCCGGTGAGGATGCGACCGCGGATTGACACATTGCCTGTGAACGGACATTTCTTGTCTATGTATGTGCCGTCAATGGCCTGAAAATTAGTAAAATAGTAAAATATTTAGATTAGTTAAGAGTTTAGACTTAGAGGATAAGGTAAAGTAATTTTATGTGCACCTTTCCTATTGTTTTACTGTTGTGAGGATGAATGATGATAGATCGATTTGTAGCAAAGTGAATTCAAGTAACATAAAATGTAAGTTTTATATTATAACAAAATACTCTGTCCTCAAAATACACTGATATTATATTATAATTATAGCTTTTTTAATGTGTGCATCTAAATATTATGAATGTTGAGGGGAAAGTTGTAGCAAAGTTGTAACATATGATGTATTACGTGTATGGGATAAATAATAAGTGATTTACTCCTCTAGAGAGAAGTAAAAAAAATACTCTAGGATCCCAGGGGAGAAAAAAGGCAAAAGAATTATCTAGACAGGGAGACAAGTGGAGAAGGAAAACCAGACTATTAGAGCAATTGTGTAATCAGAGTTTGGGTTAAAACACGTTTGTCATCATAAGTCATCAGAAGACCGTCGTGTTGATATCATCATTTTACACAATTCTACTCTATTATAGTTTGTGTTAGTGAAATTTACAAATTATATAGTACCCATATTTCTTCTAAGATATTTTATTTATTACAATGTATGTTTTGTAGCAGTGTCTCAAAAACCAATACATTATTAATTTTTTATTGTGAGACTTCAAACAAAAGAATGTTTTGTTTCAATTGAAAAAAATATAGTCTTTTTCCAATTCAATCAAATTGAATAGAATTTTAAACTTCACTATTAGTTTTCCAGACATGTCTAATCTTTTCACTTTTTAAAGCAATCAAGAGCAATTTTTTTTTTTAACAAAAAGTACTTATTAATAACTATTTAAGCATTTAATAATGTAAGTTTTAAAATATGTACATAGCTAATATATAATTTATTGCCCTCAATTGTTTAAAAGTGAGAACTCAATGTGAACATGTCCAATAATTATGTTATTTTTTGTTAAAAGTCTTAATTAACATAATTTTTAAATTTGAATTTCTGCCATTTTGGCATACTTGAGCATAACGAGATGGGAGGCATTTTGATATTAAGTCCCAAACACTGAACCTTTTAAAACCCATAAAGTATCAGTATTTAATTTAACACTGTGAACCATTTCAAGCCCATAATTTATAAGTATTCAATGAAATTAGCATATAGGTACAATATTCATGCAGCTTACCTTTGAATAGCGCATAGACAAGCACCCAAGACATATAAATGGATAAAATAATTGAACAAACATACAAATATACCACCACCTAGCATATACAAAGGTATCATCGGAACAGAGAACATTAAATGTGAAGAAAAAAAAATATAATGATCTCTCTTCCAGTGTGAATATATTAAGGAGATCCCAAAAGACCATGGAAGCCAACACCGCGCTGCCCGGATAACTGAAAATATCAAACCTCACGTGGAGTCTTAAATCCGAGACCGACATTCTTATAATGTCTCATGTCCTTCTTCTTGAGGCCGCCTTTACGGTTCAAGAAGACCGTAGCCTGTTTTTGGAAAGCTTTCTCTGTCTAAAAGAAAAACACACATAGGTTAAAAACATGCCAAACACATTTACCTCGCGGGGCGTCTTAAAACCTAATCCAACGTCTTTATGGTATCTCAGAGGTTTTCGGCTCCTCTTGATGCCAATGCCCTTTTTACGATTCAAGAAAACCGTTGGCTGCTTTTGGAATGAACGTTCCGTCTGCAATTTCAAGTTTCATTAATTCCTGCCTGCATCGACATAAACTTTTAGCGCAAGTGAGTAAATAGAACTATGTAGGCTTGCACTTATTCTAGATAGGTCACTAGGAAACATTTAAAATGGTACATAAAAACTACTCAATGACAAAAATAATAATCAATAGGTTCACTCAATTATGAATACATTTTGCTCTGTTCTCAGTCACAATTATTTTTTGTAAAAATCAGAGTTACTTATTTCCTAACCTAAGTTGGTTAGAATTTTGTAAACATATTTTATCCAGGTAGTACCTGACATTTTATAAAACATAACTTAATTATGATTGCATTTCAATAGCAAAATAATCAGTCTCAAACATTTGGGTTTTAATTAATTTAAAGTGTGTTTTTAAGACAAATTTGAAGCTTGAATCAATACCCCACGTGGATGAACACAATGTAAACATTTTCACTATGAACACTTCTTGATTTTACTAATAAATAATCACAATATATCGTCACTTAATAAACCACTGAATTTATAGATTAAAAAAGCATAAAAAGAAATAAAAAATGCATAATTTTATTAAAAATATCGGCACTTACTTGGTCCGCCATCTTGCTTGACAACGAAAAGAAGAATGTTGCCAACTGCAAACCTCGAATTTCGATTTTCGATTCCACACTAAAAAATATATTGTTTCATCATTGTTTATGCTCCAATAATCTCAGTCCGTTGTATCAACTACTAATCTATGGATTATAGGCTGATCAGCTGATTATAGGATGTTAAAATATCTTGGCATCAAAAAATATATGAATTAATCATTAAAAATTAAATAGCTGACGAGATCGAATATACGATTGAAGTTTGCGCCCCCTTTTGCATCTGCACCCAGCCCTTCTTATTCTAAAGAAAATAATAAAGACAATCGTTGAGGTGCTAATAAAGGTTGATTCTTTAACATTATGTGAACAAAAGTGAGCATACAAGGTTTTAAACCAATCTTGCTTGCCCACTTTTGTAGTTAGATTGTTTAGACAATAATAAAGTATAGGTGTAACCTTTTAGCGCAGAAAAGTCGAACTTGTTGTATCTTAAATCTTAATAATTAAATTATTTTTAAATTAGGTAAACCTAGTATTTTTGTTGTGTCTATCTATAGTGGTCTATATATAGCCTGCTAACCTACCAAAGAGTAACCTACTCACACCAACTCTCACCCAACTCTTACTTCTCACCTCTATATACTGCTTCATCATCTCAGCCCTAGGACGTCCACTGCTGGACATAGGCCTCCCCCAAAATTTTCCAATTGGACCGGTCTGCTGCTTAAATACTGCTTAAATACTGCTATTTGACATATAATACCTTCGTGGATAAATGTCTATCTATTGAAATGTCTGTCATACATTATTTTATTTCTATAATTTGATTTCTGTAGTTAGTTTAAATGTATCACTATTTACGAAGGGTACACTAGACGTTCCGCTTGTGTGTTCTGTGCACAGACCATAATGCCATATAAATAAACTCTGTGCCTAACTGTGACTCAAGCACTCAAGCTGTCAATTTTTTTTATATTGTTATGAAAATATTGAAATTCTACCTGAGCTTGAAATTCGTTTCTTTCATTAGAAGTTCCGCTTTTATTTTGCGTTTTTAAATGCATCTTGCTCGTTGCAAAACATTATTTCGTAGCCTTTTGTAGCAAATTATTTTTAATTTTTTTTTACAAAAAGTCTGATTACTGGAGTGATGAAGATAAATGTTACTTTTTGTTTTGTTTACCAAAATCATTAAGTATTACTGTTTGATTTAAAATGGAAGAGGTTCGCCAGTTGGTTCAAGAAGAAGGCAGAGAGGCGAGAAACCTTGTTGCTTTTCATGTAGCAGTGGATAGTCCAGGTGAATAGAAATAGAATTTTTTTATTTGCGTTATACAATTTCAAACTCGTGGGCGGATTAGTAAACATGTAATATATCGCCTAAGCAAAAACTTCTTTCAGACGTACGAAGTTTAATGTTTTGATGTCACTAAAATTTTAACTGCTATGAAAACGTCAGTCTGATTCTATCCCAGAAAGTGAGTTCACACAGTTAAACTAAGCATTTTATTTATTTTTGAAAAATCTGCAGGTAGATAAATATTCCGAAAAATCATTATCATCTATCAGTCCTGTAACAATACTATAAAGCCGAATTAATACCATAAATGCGAAAGTTTATGTTTGTTCCTCAAACGCAAAAACAGCTGTTCAGATTTAGATGAAATTTGACACATAGATAGTTTACTTGCATTAACAAATAGGATTCTTATTACACTGAAAAAATGTTAAGTTCCCGAGGGATCATAAAAAAAATTAATAAATACTACCATCATATCAATAAAGATGTTAGGCATTACAATTATTATTATAATAATATATAAATATCATCACTACATATTATAAAACAAAGTCCTTCGCCGCGTCTGTCTGCCTGTTCGCAATAAACTCAAAAACTACTGCACCTATGTTCATGCTGTTTTCACCAATAGATAGAGTGGATAGAGTGGTGCTCAAGGAAGGTTTTAGTATATAATTTTGGCAGACAATCTGCCAGTACATTTAATGTTAGGTCAGGTTATTGTCACTTAAAAATACAATCCAGGGAAATGCAAATGTGTTACCAATTCTTATAGTTAACGGAATAAGGAATGAGGTGGTGAATATATAGCCTCTGGTAGTATATTTATACACCAATTAATGTGCAAGTAATTTATTAAATATGTATGTATTTTGTATAAAATATCTTTATAGTGTATGTTTTGTATGAAATATATTATAATATGTTTGTCTAGTGAGCCACAAACGGTGCTGGCTGAAATTGAGCTGTGTCAGTATCCGATTCACTTCCGCGAGAACGCACCTCTTTTAAACCTGTTTTTTTATTATTGTCTTGTAGTTTTTGTATTACGTTTGTGTCTTTGTGTTGCGTGAATAAAATTATTTCTTTCTTTCTTTCTAAATATATTAAAACACAGGTGTGGTTATTTGGGTTCGTCACATAATGCCAACTAGGAGTTGTCAAGGTCTCGAAAAGACAATGTTGTAAAATGACAACATCTTAAATTAACCATATCATATCATATAATGGCAAGGTCGTAATGACTAACTAGATTACTGGATTTAATTTGCCTTGAATTCTTCTCGACCTGAAAAGGCTAGAGCAGAAGCAAGTGACGGCTATGGATTTTCTGAATAATATTATTCATAACATATATACTTATTACTTTATTACTAACTAGCTGGTGCCCGCGGGCGACTTTGTACGCGATGATAAATTAAAAATATAAAAGCAATTAAAACGCTTGACAACTTGTTGCTATATAACACATACTTAGTTACAGTTTTATATTTTAGATAATCCCTCGGGAACATTACTTTTTTCTTGGATGAAAGGTACCCTATGTCCTTTCTAGTGTCCCAGACAATGTGTATGCAAAATTTCATGGTGATCGGTTCAGTAGTTTTGGTGTGAAAGCGAGACAGACAGACAGAGTTACTTTCGCATTTATAATATTAGTAAGGATATATAAAGTTGAAGAGTATGTTTGTTTGGTTGAACGGTATGAACTGAGTGTTGGATAGTCCATTTATCGAAGAAGTCTTTAGGCTATATAACATTTCGAATGCGGATGAAGTGAATTATTTTTAGTTTTTATATAATGTGATTTGTGGCATGCACATTGCACAGCTCGTATATCCCGCAAGCCACCGCGGTCCATCATACCTCCAGTACGTCGCGTTGCTCCTCGGGCTGCCTCTAGACGCTCCGCCTCAGCTGGCCGTGACAAGAGATCTGAATTGCGTGCTCGCTATTGGGCGTTACTATTTGGTGATCTGCAGAGAGCTGTGAGTATTTTTTTATGTGAAATATCTTTTGCTACTGCTGTGGACGTGTCGAGGCCAACATTTTGCCAACACTTTGATAGAACTTGTAACTTTACAACTCACTCGGCTCAGCGATCCCCCCTTTCATTGCACCGAGCTATAAGCTTCATACAAGAAGGAGAGTATACTGTGTATAGCCGTTGATTTTAACTTTGGTTTTGTTTGTAAATTAAATCAAACTGCCTTTATTAAAGCAACTTTATTTATAAGCATATTATTTTAGAGTTGTCAAAGTAACAATAAACATCGTAATTATTGAACTCCGCGTAAATAAATTAAAAATTGTGTTTACCACTGTGCAAAACAATTGAAGAATCATCGTAATATAATCAACTATACTGCAATTACGTTTTTGTCAAGTGTTTACTGCTCAATTTTCAAAATCCTGTGAAAAACTATTATCAATGTTCTGGAAGTTATAATAAGCCACTGACACTTGTTTGATAGTAATAATAATTGAAAAGTGCTCGATTGGTGTGTTATTCATGCGAAATAGTGAAATTTTAACGTAAATTTATTACATAATTCAAGAACTTATAATAATAAAAATAAATAAATAATAATACTAATAAAGATATACAAGGAAAGTAAAGCTACTGTGCACACACCATCGAATTAATATTCAGTTCGCTGGCACACACAATATTGCCAGAGCGTTTTTTATAGTTAAGAAAGTAAACAAAGAAATAAAAAAAAATAAAAAATTAAAAAAATGGATTCTCAAATAAATATTATATTGGAAAAATTTGAAGAAATGAAAATTAGCTTCAAACAACAAACAGAAGAGTTAGTGGAAAAACTTAGTAAAAACATGTCTAATACCATAGATGAAAAATTAAAACCAATTGTAGACGAAAATAGAAAACTTAAAGAAGAAGTAAAATATTTACAATCAAAACTGCTTATTATAGACAGAGTCGCAAGAAAAAATAACGTCATATTGCATGGCATTGCCGAAAAAGAAAAGGATGCTCATGATCTTATGCAAATTGTATTACAAACTCTTAACGATGTCAGAAAAAAAAATGAAAGCATGTCACAGTGGGACCAATGGGAAATAAGTAATGTGAGAAGACTGGGCAAAAAAACCGAGATGAAAATAAGACCTATACTCGCTACTCTTACTCTGACATGGCGAAAATACGAAATATTAAAAAATAATAAAAACTTTCCTTCGAATATATATGCCACGGAAGACTACCCAAAAGAAATTCTTCTCAAAAGAAAAGAACTTAAACAAAAGAAAGAGCAAGAAGAAAAAAAGGGTAAAATAGCTTTTATACGCTATGATAAACTCATTGTGAAAGACAAGGAAGGAACAGAAATGAAAAGAAAAAGATCTCCGACAAAATCACCAATAGAAAAAGATGAAGAGGAAGATAGGAACACGAAAGTGGAGGCACCAAAGAAAATCAACAAAAGATATGATATATTTCGCCCTCGATCCAACTCCAGCCCACTCATTGAAGATATCAACAAACTACAAAAGTAACAATCAACGCCAAACCAAAATTATCCCCAACCCGGCTGGTCCCCGTGGGGAATACGACCATCACCCCCTAGAAGAATCACAACTATGTCTACATTCCCTAAATTCCCTTACAAATTCAAGGAAAAGAAAATATTTTAACATTGCAACATTTAATACCAGAACATTAAGAACTAACGAATCACTTATAGAACTGGAATATGCCCTCGACCAAATCAACTGGGATATAATTGGGTTAAGTGAAGTGAGGAGAGTTGGTGAACAAATAGAAGAACACGACAAATACATTTTTTACCACATAGGAACTATTCCAGGCATGTATGGAGTAGGCTTCCTGGTTAAAAAATGCTACAAGGAAAATATACAAGAGTTCTTTGGAATATCAGATAGGATTGCACAACTAAATGTAACAATACCAGGACTGGAACCACTATCCATTATACAAGTATACGCTCCCACAGAAACTGATACAGAAGTGACAAAAGATACTTTCTATAACCAATTGGAAACTACATTAGAGAGAACACATAAAACTATATTTCTAATGGGAGACTTCAATAGTCAAATCGGAGAAAGACATAGCAGCGAGGATGGTGTACTTGGACCCTTTAGTACTGGAAAACGAAATAACAACGGACAGAGATTAGTAAACATGGCCTTAACAAATAACCTTAAAATATTAAACAGTTTCTTTAAAAAGCCAAAAGGAAGAAAATGGACATGGACATCTCCGAATGGAGAAGTCAGAAACGAAATAGATTTCATACTCACAAACAAGCCACAATATGTTGCAGATATTGATACAATTAACCAACTCAATTTTAACACAGACCACCGTATGGTGAGAGGAAAAATATATATTGAAAAATATAAAAATAAAAGAAAATATTTCTCATCAAGCAAAATAAATACAATACCACTACCATTACCAGAAAATATACTGATCACACTAAAGGACAGGCTCTCATCGAAAACTAAAAATTTAACCACTATTCAAGACAAGTATGACATATGGGAAGAGGAACTTAAAAATGTGGCTAAAGAAGTAAACTGCTCGAAAAGACGAAAAGATAAAATAGGGGAGGAGGCAAGAAAATTAATCGAGGTACGGAAGTCACTTTTAGAAAACAAAAGACAAAATAAAAAACATATAACAGAAATTAGCAAACAAATTAAAGAAGAAATTAGACAATACAGAAAAAAAGAAAGAGAAAGAACCATTCAATATCACATAGAAAAAACTGGAGGAATCAAAAAAGCACTTAAAGAGCTGAGAGAAAATACACAATGGATACCTAGCATGAAAAATAAAAATACAGGAAAAATAGCAACTAAACGAAACGACATTACAGAAATTGCAACAAAGTTTTATAGAGATCTATACAGTGACTCTGAGGGCTCAAATGATATACAGGTCATGTTAGAGGAGGAAGAAGTCGCACCTATACTAGAAAGCGAAGTAATAAATGCAATTATGTCCCAAAAAAATTGCAAAGCACCTGGTGATGACAATATATCAAATGAAATTATCAAAGGTTGTTTGGATTCCATTGTTAGTAACACAACAAGCTTGTTTAATGAAATTTTAGAAAAGGAGATAATACCAAAGCAATGGTTTTCATCGACAATCATATTACTACACAAAAAAGGTGACAAAGACGATATGAACAACTATAGACCGATCAGCTTAATGCCTAATCTCTATAAAATATTTTCAAAAATAATACTTAACCGTATTAGTAATGTACTGGAAGAGAACCAACCAAAAGAACAGGCTGGCTTTAGAAGCGACTTTTCTACCCTCGACCATATACATACTATCAAACAAATCATGGAGAAATATAATGAATACTGCAAAGTCTACTATCTAGCTTTCATTGACTACAACAAAGCGTTCGATTCTATAAGACATGTATATATATGGCAGGCCTTAGAATCCCAAGGTGTACCACGAAAGTACATAAGATTAATTCAAAAAATATACACGAAGTCCACAGCAAAGGTACAGACTGAAAAAATTGGAAAAGAATTTGAAATTAAAAAGGGTGTCCGACAGGGCGACCCATTATCTCCAAAATTGTTCTCAGCTGTGCTAGAACATATTTTTAGAGAGTTAAATTGGGACTCTTATGGACTCAGCATAAATGGAGATAAGCTTAGTCATCTAAGATTTGCTGATGATATTATTCTCCTAAGCGAAACAGCAAAAGATCTCCAAGAAATGTTACAGCAACTAGTAAGGACAAGTGAAGTAGTGGGACTTACAATAAATACTGAGAAAACAAAATTAATGACTAATCAACTACAAGTACCGATACAAGTAAATAACAGTTTTATAGAATATGTTGACAGCTATAAATACCTAGGCCAAATAATTTCACCAGCAGATCAAACACAGAAAGAAATTGAAAGTAGAATATGCAACTCTTGGAAAAGGTACTGGTCATTCAAGGAGGTCATGAAAAATCCCCAATTTTCAATTCAAATTAAGAAAAAAATATTCAATACATGTATACTGCCTTGCATGACTTATGGTTGCCAAACGTGGGCTTTGACTGAAAAGTATTTGAGAGCTTTAAAAGTATGCCAAAACAGAATGGAGAGGAGTATCTTAAACATAAAATTAAAGGACAGAATTAGACTTTCAATTATAAGAGAGAAAACAAAGGTGACAGACATTACATATACAGTGAAAAGATTGAAATGGAAATGGATTGGACACACACTTAGAACTAATAAAAATAAATGGTCGAAGGATGTCACTGTATGGTACCCTCGGGATGGAAAAAGAAGAAAAGGGAGACAAAGGAAAAGATGGGAAGATGAAATCAGAGAAACAGCAGGTCCATTATGGAGAAGGAAGGCTATAGACAAGAGATTGTGGCGAACTCTAGGGGAGGCCTTTGCCAAAAGGCAAACTGACACAGACAAGGAAAACCACATATAGTTTTTAGAGAGAAATATTGTAACAAAAAAAAAAAAAAAAAAAAAAAAGTCAGAAATAAAGGCTTTATTTATTTATTTTAGATTTTTCATATCTGCCAGGTGTCGCATGTTGCCTCATTTTTTTTTTTGTAAAGATCTGTAGGTGGGTTCATTCGCCTATTAACACAAAGAGTGCCTGTCAACCCATACAATACATTGTTGCATTAATATAAATAATTTCTTTTCAGATAGGTGAAATTTATCACACGGTTGAAGCACACGAAAGTTTAAACGAGTGCCAAGAAGTTATATTAGTGCTAGAGAATTATACTCGCGATTTTAAAGCCTTGGGCGAATGGTTTAGATTGAAATGGGAGTATGACAACACTCCACCACCTCAAAGACCTCAAAGTCTGGCTTGGGAAATTCGGAAGACTGATTTTGTTCGGCCTGAGTCAAGACGTACATTATCAGTTAAAAGCTCTCCATCAGTGTCTGGTAAAAACAGTCCCTCTCTTTCAGGACATAATACGCCTAGTGGCAAAAATAGCCCAAATTTGACAGGCAAATCAAGTCCTGGTAGTGGAAAAATAAGTCCCAGGGTTCCTTCTGGTCATTCCAGCACCAGCCCGAAAGCAAACATTGAGTTTTTCAGTAATAAACTTACTTCCAAAATCACTGCCAAACCTGAGCCGAAGGCTGTAAAGGAACCAAGATTGTCAGATATAAAAGAAAAAGACGTTAAAGACTCGCCAGAAGAGAGCGAGGCAGTAAAAGAGACATTAAAATCAAAAGACCTAGATCTTAAAGAAGACAAACAAGATGTTAAACCATTACCAGTTGTCGAGATAGGAAAGGCTAAAGAATGTTCTAACATTGCTCCAAAGCAAGTTATTATAAAGTCTTCCAATAATGATAAGATGACTAAAAAATGCGCAAACAAAACGAGCAGCACAGAAATATCGCCTCAAGCAAAGGCAATCATAGATAAATTAGATATAATGGAAAATGAATTTTTAACTAAGCATTTAACGGAAAATGAGGCCAAGAATGAGAATCTGCTTAATCAAGAGAAAAGTGAGTCGAATGAACAAGAAATTGAGCCCTGTAACGAAAAGAATGAGGAAAATCAAGAGGATAAAACATTGAAAGAAAAGGGTGAATCAGTTGAAAGTCTCTCTACAGAATCTCCGACTAAATCTGAAGACAATTTTGCAGATGTCTCTAATGACAGTTCTCCTAAATCGAATGATGAAATTGGTAATGCGGAAATCACTAAAGAAAATGTTGAAGACAAAGCATTGCATGATGAAAATAAATCATCTAAAGAATATGTTGCGAACTTGCCAGAAACTGATGAAAATAAAGAAGTTGTGCCTAGAATAGTCAATGAAGTCAAAGATGACCCTAAGAAGGAATTGAAACCTAGACCTGCATACTCGCAAGCAGCAGCAAAACCTAAATCTTCTGTTGCATCTAAAACTGAAAGTAGAACTCAAACAAGATGCACAACTCCACTATATAGAAGCAAAACAGTCGTAGAGATGCAACCAAAAACGGTTCCAAAACCACAAAAACAATTTCCAAAACGAAATCAAATGAGTAAATGTAGTTATCCGTTCAATCTCACAACGGGACGTACAAGTTTGTTCGACACAAATCCCTCGAGTTGTAGAGGAGCTACTCCAAAGAAAACAGTCAATAGAAACACTCAAATGGCCTCGGGAGATTCAAAGTCTAACCCAAGTAGAAATGATCCAAAGAAGAGGCCATCTAGACCCACATCACTCAAGGTTAACGAAGACGGAAAGAAGAGTAATAAGCTAAACACTTCTTTGGAGAAAATAAAAGATTATGAGGAATATAGCAGTTCTGATACCATTGTCCCACAAGTTGATAGATCGAGAATAGAATCCAGTGAAAGTTTGAAGACCTTAGTGCCGGAGGATATGCAAATGGCACAGGAGGTTTCCAACTCCATTGAAGTTCTCAACGTTGATAACGACAAAAATGACAATGACGGTTGGCTGACTGTTAAATCGAGAAGACTTAGCCGAGAATCGAAGAAGCAATTGAAATCACATTGGGCGAATCGATTTCATCAGCCATCAGCAACTACTAGCTTGCCTACGTTAAACATGATTGAGTCTCCTAAACAGGAGACCAAGTCGATCGTGATTTCACCCATAGATGCTAAAAAAACAGAAATTGCTGAATCTGTGCAACGTCCAGAGATCGAAAAGGAACAAGAGGAGGTGACAGTTTCGGAAATGGAAAAAGTTGAACAGCCCAAACGTGAGGCAAAGAGCAAAGATCCAGCTATGATTAGACAAAAATCTGATGTCACCGGACTTAGAACAAGACCGTCGAGAAGTAGAGCTTTACGAAAGGAAAGACTCAAGGGCGCTATGAAAGACGATAACGTATCGGAGTTGACAAAAAATCGTCTTCACTCTTCCTTGGAAAGCCTTACGACGACAGGTCTGGAGAGGTCCCAGGAGAGTACCGAGGAGGCTTTCGATTTCGACAAGTGGAAGGCCGAATTTAAAAATACCTTCAAATATTTAGACGAAGACGATCAAATGTCCAATCATAACGAGATCTTGAAGACCGCGGATCCATCTGAAATGTCGGAGATTGCTGAGATGACATCGCAAATTGAGGAAAACGAGAAAAAGCTCAGTTGGGCTTTGGACTTCCAGTCGGAAGTGGATCAGAGGAAGTTGTGCGAGGAAGAGGAAATCCTGAACAGGCAGATAATGGAGTTGCAGCAAGTTTCTGACATTGATTTGGATACCGAAACCGATGACACCGAGGTTAGTATTTATACTTTTATGTTGCCTTTTCTTCAACCGGGATAACTTTTTCTTGTCTCAGCTATTTTTGCCTTGTATTGTTCTTTGTATCACTATATTTGAATACTATGTTTTTTGTCCCTCCATCATCACGTGCCGGAAATATTGCAGCTTCCTCCTCTTTATAGTTCTTAGCACTTCTCTTTCTCATTTGACTGCTTACGTCAGTAGGCCGAACATTTTTTTTAGTCCACTTTAATATTAAAATTAATTGGGATGTCTTACTTTTAACTAAAAGGGTTTTAAATTCGCCAAAAGAGAAGTGTATATAGATTTAATACTTTAATTTCTGATGGCATACCTAATTTTAAGACCATTAGAGAACATTAATTTGAGTACCCTACGATTGACTGGTGATATATGTTCTTTTCTTTGTTTTTTTGAGGATGAATTCAAAGTCAGACAAAAAAAAATGTAACTGTAGCAAATAACTTCACAATCATTGACATGAATTTATGGTACAGTCAGGGTAAGAGAAGGTTCGTCACCTTAAAGTCAAAATTTGCTTGCACCAGGGCGATTGTCTGTCACTTGTCTGCTTGGTGCTTTAGTTTCAAATGGTACTAAGCGACTATGAATTTGAAAACTGACGAAGGTTTTCGTACCCCGACTTTACCTACAAACACTAGAGGATTTAGTAGGAAACTGCACAATTTGGATGTAGGTACACAAGCTGCGTAAGATTACAAATATTGATTTTTGTAAGAAGTCAATGTGGAATATGAAATTTCCATAGACCGATGCGGAAATCCTCTGCGAAGACGCACCGGTTCCACCTGGTGCGCAGGAGAACGTGGACCTGACTGCCAGTCTCGAGGACCAGTACGAGACAGCTCTGGCCGGGATGTCCTGGGCGGAGAGGATGGACACACTTTTCGTTTTGGAGGAACTCGTTGCCAGAGATCCCGGTAAGTAACTGCCTCTTCTATTAGCTCCCCGGGGACCATTCCCACTTGATGGATATTTTTTTTTTTTTTTTTAAGTCTTATGGCCTTTTTCAGCAACTACAAGTAAAGTGTTGATTAGTTACTTTAATAAAGTGAAGCTAATTGGCGAGTAAATGTCATAATTAAAACAAAAAAAGGAAAACCCAAAGTATATTGTGCATCATACCGTGACCATTTATCCTTACTGTGAGTTTGTTTGTTTGTTTGTTACGCTTTCAAGCAAAAACTACTGAACCGATCACCATGAAATTTTGCATACACGTTGTCTGCGACACCAGAAAGGACATAGGACACCTTTCATAAAAGAAAAAAGTAACGTTCCCGAGGGATTATCTAAAATATAAAAGTGTAACTTAAGGAGCAACAAGTTGTCAAGCGTTGTAATTGCTTTTATATTTTCAAAATTTACGAAGTCGCGTACGAAGTCGCGGGCACCAGCTAGTTTCAATATATGGGACCATTTCACATAATTATGATACATACCTCGGAATTCTATTAATATTATTGCGTCGGTAATTCCTTATTGGAACTGTGCCAAATCTACCCAAAACGCCATCTAGACAATTGCTGCGTAAACTGTAGCGCACCCCGGTCACTGGCGATCAAATGTATGAAACAAACGCGTTGCTACGCACACAGTCTAAGCTCGTGTAGGTGAACGCGTACCATGCTTGTGTGAGTGAGATAAGACATGCTATTGGTGCTATTGGCCTCCGCTCTGCGCACCGCGTCGTCACGTCCTTGCCAGCCGGCAACTGTGAGGCAACTGAGCGCGGGTGGGGGCACTTTCAACGGGAGGCAGGGAGGACCATACTGTTCGCTAGTATAGGTCATGCAGCGAATAAAGACATCTCGGCAAATGTGCGCAGAATCCTATTTTTAGGTCTTTGAGGGGGCAGAGGAAAGTGAGGTCGGTGTGCCGACCCCGTTATTGGTAGACTCAGTCGCTACACATCTCCCGCACTTCGTTCGCGCGTCTCGAGTCTCTTGTGTACTGTTGCGTACAGATTGTTTTATCGTATTAGTAAATACGTCATGGTGAATAAATGCCTAAAATAAACGTTCTTCTTCGACATCGCACGATGATTTAATGGAAGGAATATCAACACTGCCTGTAATGTTAAGTTAGTGAGGTGAAAAATTACGAAATAAGAAAAAAAAAACCACAAGTCTCGCCTTCAAACCTTAATATAATAATTCACCTATACTCATTATTATACTGTGACTGTAGTGTGTTTGTTTTTATGTTGTTTTTTCAGGTAGGGCCCAACAGCTTCACGCAAAATTGTCACAAGGTATCAGAAGACGAGGCAGCTTACAGGACGCACTGAGACGGTAATCAAATTGCATTTTCATTTGAGGACACGTTTAACCAAACGGTCGCAGGTTCGAATCCCGCTAGGAAGTGTTTATGTGTTCAACATTTTGCCTTTGTATGTACCCAAGTCATGGATGTTTACTTGTATTTATTAAAAACTAGCTGGTCCCCGCGACTTCGTCCGCGTAGAAAAGTATAAATATAGTATGTATATTTTTAATTCGCTTATGTATTTACAGATTGCAAGCGAAACAAGCACGAGCAGAAAGACAAAGGTTAGATTATCAAATGGAGAGAACGAAGAAAATTCACCAGCTACTCGCTCGAGTCGAGGAAGTTAAGGTAATGTATGAAACTTTTCAATAACAAATAAATTTTATTTTAGAAATGCCACAGCACAACCCCTTCAAGAATACCACCGTGAAACTGATCATTTAGGTACATACTATAGCTTGTGCCCCTAGCGGGATTCGAACCCGCGACCGTTTGGTTAACAATTCGTCGAATTCGTGCAAAATTTTTCATCTAGCGTAAAGTGACCTAAAGTTGGCACCCCTACAATTTATTGGCACCCTAAACTTTTCACTAAAAAATAAGAAATCTATTCCATAAACTGTGTTCCCACAAAAAATAAATGAATCTTAGTTTTATGAGAATTGTTAAAACTAAACAGTCAAATGATTTAAACATTGTCAAACTTTCAAATTTTATTTGAGTTGAACAAATAGATCGAAAAGTGCCAATAAATGGTCGTATTTCTTAAAGTGCCAATAATTGGGTATTTTAACCTATATAAAATGGTGATTGTATTTTTTGATTTTTCAGGTTGCCAAGTATCAGTTGATAGAAGAGAAGAGACTACGCATGGAAAGAAGACTACAAAAGGCTGCGGAGAACAGAGATCAACATTTAAAGGTGAACTTTAAATTCTAGTTTTTTTCCCACCATTATTTTTAAATGAATCTTTTAAAGCACCAACAACCTACTGAACCTACTAAGGACTAAAGCTACGGACAGACATGCTCATTGCTAGCACGAAAGCATGCTAATGTGTTGCACTTGCAACATTGCTGGTAGTGAGCATGATTATAAAAAATTAACAACAGTCCTTTGATTTTAGAGCATTATATTCAATAGCTCGGAGCACGTTCACGAGTATACTTGAAACGAGCATGCTTATTTGTGGCAAATGGTAAATGAGTATGCTTTTTTTGAGCATGAGTTCAGAAAAGATTGAAAGTTGTGTGTATTGTATGTACATACTTACAAACAGGACATAGTCCGCAAAGCTCACGACGAGGAGGAGAAGCTCCGAGAGATCGCTTTCATAAAGCAACTGGAGGCCGAGAACAGACGCCACGAGTTCCTAGACCAGTGCAGGTCGCACACGACCAGACTTCGTCTGGTGCGACGCGACCGTTTACAGAAGCTGGTGAGTCGATATTGCATATTGTATTGTAGAAACTTATTTAGATGGTGTCATTGAAGTACTTACCACTACAACAATGGAATTTGCGTAAAAAGTAGTAACGATCAAAGTTCTACTGATCATTTTAGACTCTAATGTGTTGACGTAAAGTCACATTTTCTTTAAACGATAAATGTTTGGTTGCTTTCAAACGACACATGACAGAGTTTATGTTCCATAAAGTTGGTAGTGTTTTGTGTGGTGTGCAAAGTTGTTACATAGTTGTTACATTGATGAATGGCGTCGTTGGTAGGAGCAAAAGGCGGCGCGCGAAGCGGCCGTGGGGCTGCGCAGGCAGGCGCTGGAGGAGGCGCGGCGGCTGCACGTGGAGACGCTGGTGGAGCGGCGGCGCGAGAGGGACGCGCGCGCCGAGGAGCTGAAGGAGCTGAAGCGGCAGGAGCGCGACGACGCGGCCCGCGAGCGCGCGGAGGGCGTCCGCTCGCGGCTCTCGGCGCTGGCGGCCGCCGCCGAGCTGGAAGCGGAGGCGTTGCGTTCGCGTATCCAGGACAAGCAGGACGCCAGTCAGCAGCGTCTCGACCGCCATTTGCAGGCCATCCGCGAGAGGGCCACCGGGCCCAGGCCGCCGGTAATTTATTTTATACGTATTGTTTTTTTTTAACGAAAACTGCCCCAATTTGTAGAAAGATCACAAAATGCACCATTTAATTATATAATGGTGTAACAATTTCTGAACGTGATTGTGCCAGCTAACAATTTTCTCTACAAATTGGATAATGTTTGTGTTGAACCTGTTTATAACACTTTACGCACCTCACAAAGGTAAACCATTTTTATAGACCATATCTGAAAGCCAAGAGCAAGCCACAAGGGAGCAAGAAGAAGAAGCGGTGAGACACGAGCAAGAGAAAAAAGAAAGAGAGAGACAGAAGAATATCAAAAAGAAAGCGAGAAAAATAAGACTCAAACTGATGTCCACGTAAGTTTATTACTATATAGACTGTGTGAAAAGGTTTAAAGTTTTTTACATGTAAGAAAGATCGCTCGGCGCTAGATGGCGCTAGCTGTATTATAAGTGGTCTTATTTTTGTAAACTACCTAAAACGAATTTTCTCGAAGATAAGACCCTGACAGATCGATTTCTAGACCTAAAAACCCCTAACCCTAGATTTTCGTCAAAATCGTTAGAGCCGTTTGCGAGATCGTCGTGGCATACAAGAATTCCTCGTTTATTATTATAAGATAAATACACTAACAGGCCGCTTCCGGCTTCGCACGGATTTTTTTCAACGCAGACGAAGCTGTGGGCATCAGCTAGCTATGTTTATATCAATGCACCGAATGAGTGTATCGTATTTTCAGATGCAAAGAGGACTTATTGACCAATAGACACGCGCTTGCGCAAACTCCGAATACGCAAACGAGCAAAATTATAAAAGTTGTACAGCAAATAATGAATACTCTCGCTACGGTCGTGGAGTCCGATGCCAAAGACGATAGAGTCGAAGCCAACGTGAACGAATTCGAAATTGACTTTGAAGAAAGGGGGGGTAAGAAGGGCAAGGGTAAAAAGAAGAATGGCAACGACAACGACACGAAGAAATCGAAAAAGAAAAACAACGGAAACAACGATAAGCAAAAAATGGCCAAGACTGAGTCGGTTTGCAGTTCCCTAAGCGATATGAGTAAGAGTAGCACTAATGCGGATTGGAAGCCTCGTCCCATGTTCGATTCGGTGCTTCTAGAGAGACAGTTGAACGAAATGAATAGGACAATTTCTAAATTGGATAAGGTAAGTTAAAGAGGCTTTGATTTAGCTTTTGAACTAATAGGCTGTTATTTCACTGTCGTATAATACACATGTTAAAGGAATAATGCTCTAATGGTGTTTAACAGAAGGTTGCTTTTAGTATAACTTCCTTGTGCAGAGTTACACCAGTTGGCGTATCCACGCTCTGAAGCCGACAACGAAACTGCTCTCGCTCATCGTCGACCGGGACGGCGCCGCACCGATCTTCAGCACCAGGTATCATCATCATCACTATCACTATCATCATAATCATTATCATGACGTTAGTAGGATAACGTAACCATTGAACTACGCGGACTTTTAATTTTCTTACTTCAGCTATTGCCCGCGATTTCGTCAAAGATTTAAATCTTTGCGAGTAGTGAAGAGGTAGCAGACATACAGACAGATTGACAAGAGTTATATTAGTACAGATAATGATGTTTTTTCTTGTTTATGTTTCACCGCCGCGAGGACACACACACATCTTTTACCTGATTATTGATTTCTGTTTTGTTTTCAACCGACTTCCAAAAAAGGAGGTTCTCAATTAGACTGTATTTTTTTTCAACCGAAAAAGGAGGAGGTTCTCAACTCGACTGTATTTTTTTTTCAACTGACTTCCAAAAAATAGGAGGTTCTCAATTTGACTATTTTTTTCAACTGACTTCCAAAAAAGGAGGAGGTTCTCAATTTGACTGTATTTTTTTCAACCGACTTCCAAAAAAGGAGGAGGTTCTCAATTTGACTGTATTTTTTTCAACCGACTTCCAAAAAAGGAGGAGGTTCTCAATTTGACTGTATTTTTTTCAACCGACTTCCAAAAAAGGAGGAGGTTCTCGATTCGACTGATTTTTTTAAAAGTGTTTGTTACCTGAGAACTTTCGACTGATGATTCTTTTTTTTATTTGAAAGCGGGTGCTTTCCGTGTGGTCCCATTTTAATTTGGCCCGGTTCTGACAATGGCATCCATGAGAAAACGGTTTGAAGTCGGTTTTTTTCTTTGTTAAAAAGAGTTATTTTGTTTGAATAAAATTGTTTCTTTCTTTAGATGTATAACAACGTGCGTGATGTTGGCTTGTCGCTCCGTTTCGGAGATCACCACTTGGCAGCTGCTCACCACAGAAGCATTTGTGCACATGCTCAAGCTTTACGCGGATCTAGTGGTGAGTTTATTTTTATTTTTAAACTTTGAAGTCCACAGACAGGCTGACGGTCCGCTCGACCGCCGCCTATAAAACAAGCAAAGCTAAGGGGGGGATGGGGCAATATGGAATCTGGCGTCCCTCACTCACTCGCCAGCAAAAGCACATGTGCTGTTATTTCCCGGTGGTCCACTACTGGAGACGACTTTGAAAAGTAAATTTTCCCAAGTCGACTTACGAACAAAAAATTGTTGAATACATACATAATGTAAAGATCGATAGTGAAATATAAAAAATAAAAAGTAATGAAAAAAATATTAAAAAAAAAAGTTCAATTTTATAAGATCTCACATAAAGCGCCATCTGTCGTTATCAATACATACTAATATAAATAGTCCTTTGTCGCCATTTATTTGTAACATAATAATATCGTCCCCTCTTTACATAATTCGTATAGATGGCAGTAGATGCCACTTTTAAAATTTAAATTACACTAGCCGCTGCACGCGACTTGGCCCGCGTAAATTTTAAACTAAAACTGCCACGTCTCTCTGTCTGTTTGTTCGCGATAAACTCAAAAACTACTGCACCGATTTTCATGCTGTTTTCACCAATGAATAGAGTGGTACTCGAGGAAGGTTTTAGTATACAGTTTACAAAATTACGCGGGCGAAGTCGCGGACAGCAGCTAGTTACCTATACGCATTCAAAACATTTTGCTTCAAACATTCGAATCCGAAATGGATTTTGTTGACCCGTAAAAATACTTTTTAACTTTTCCTATTACATATACATGTAAATGTATACGTGAAAGGGGTTGTAAACATTTTTACGGATAGTTTGTTTTGATGTCCTCACTTCAATCAGTAGTCGCCAACCTTTGCAAAAAACTTCCACAATCTTTGTTGCTGATGTGATTACGTTTACGACGTCATTTTAGTTTATCTTTCTTTCTTTCTTTCTTCGTAGTAAGGGGTTGGAAATTAGACAAAAGTTGTGTTTCACGGTGCTCATAAAGTTATAAAATGAATGAGGATGTATTAATGCATAAATAAAATAACCGTTAGATTTAAATAACAATATTTTTTTTGAAATAATAGTAGCTTCACTTCGCAACTTATTTATGTAATGTAAGTTCATTTAACATTCCCTTGTTTTGAGTTTGAATTTTGAGTTGTTTTGAGTGAAAAATAATTTCTTAAATTAAGGTTTTATCAATTTCAGTCTCCGTCTGAAATGCTTCACTTTAAATGTCACATAATTTTTTCACAACAAATTCAGTCTTTTTTTTAATTTATCTAGTCAAAGACAAATTAAACGGGACGTAAATTTTTGTATTATTGCTTCAGTCATTAATAATAATAATAATACTGGACTAGTTGCAGTATGTCTGTCCGAAAATGTTTGAGCTTCTATCAGACGGCGTTCCGTATGACGCTTCGTCTCAAGTGCGAGCCTACATCGCACTGTGCTCTACACCGCTACCAAATAACGCGTTAGGGTTGTCAATTCATTCTTTAATAATTAAATTGTTCTAAATTAATAAATAAATAGAGCTTCGCACGGATCTTTCTTTTTCAATCGACTTCCAAAAAAGGAGGAGGCGACTGTATTTTCGATTTTTTTTAAATGTTTTGTAACCTCGTAACTTTCGACTGGGTGGGTAAATTTAAATTTGGTCCAGTTCTGACAATGGCATCCATGTGAAAACGATTTGAAGTCGGTTTAGTTCGTCCGTGTAGCGTTTTTTTTTTTTTTTTTTTTTTTTTTATAAAATATAGCCTATATTACTCGCTTTCTATAGGTGAAAGAATTTCCAAAATCGGTCTAGTAGTTTTTGTGTTTATTACAAACATACAAACTTACAAATCTTCTCTTTTTTCAATATTAGTATAGATATAGAATAGACTGCGTGAAGAAGAGAAATCATAGTTGTCAGATTCATATTAAACATATTAAATTTAACGAGACAGTAATAATGGTGATGTGATGCGTGTCCCATGGTGTTACCTGCCCTAATGGCGGTAACTCTTTACCGTCAAGTAGGTCGTCTTTTAAAAATAAAAAAAAAATGGAATTTTTTAAATATTAAGGTCTTAAATCAGGCAAACGGTCTACTTGATGGTAGGCGCTTCAAGCGATAGGGAAATGGGCTCTGTCATCCCTCGACTCACCCACTGAAACACAACGGTTATTTCATGGTGGTCTTCTATAAGGGGGTAGTTTGGTGCCCGCAAACGAAAACTGCGAAAAGCTTTAATTAAAAAAAATTGACAACCCTAACGGAGACGGTCGGTAGCGCGGCGAGTAGGTGGCCACCCTTAAAAGCGGCACTAATGCATCGTGCAGCAGCGTTTACACTCGCCACTCTACTCGCTTCTCTACTCGCATCAATCCACCTAGTGTAACATATATACGATTTTTTTTTATTGTAATAATTAAACCACAGTGTTTATGAATCCAAAGTTCGTGAAGGTTAAATACTTTTTGTTTATTGAAAAGCATTTAAATCGCTAATGATATACCCTATTGTGGGTGCGAGTGGTCGCTACCGTATCGTAAAATCGAAGTATTAAACGTATACAATATTATTGTATATTTATCGCATCGCCGGCATAAAAATACCAATAACGCGATCTCTAATTAGGTACGTTCGGCTCGTTTGAACAAATTCTGCGATCGTTAAAGAAATAAAAGCAGTAAAAATAAAAAAAAAACAAAAAACAACCGCGTTGTACCTTTTCTTATCTCGGTTTCGGAGGTTCTAAAATACTGGCCAGTTTTGTTTCCATACACTAAATTTAAATATTTTGTTGTCTCCGCGACCGGGTCATTACTAAAGTCATCTTCGTCCGGAATACCTTTTGTTTTTTTTTTACGTTGCGCTTGCGCAGATTGTGTTAATATTAATAAATGGATCGTTTTATGTGTAGAATATAAAAAATTAAGCAATTAAAGTTATTATAACTGGGCGTTGTGGGCGTATTAACTTGAATGGAATAAAAACATTATAATGTCACTAAAAGATAATATGAATTGTGGAATGGGTAAAAAATTGATATATGGTTGAGGAATTTAAATAATCAAGCATCGAGTCTATTTTTTTGTATTTGTACTACTATATTGAATGTGTTTGTAAAATTTATTTTAAAATATTGATAGTAAATGATCGAACATGGCATTAACGTAGGTAATCATCGATGTTTAGTAGATAATTTAGTGTTCAATTTTCGCCTTGCTTGGATTAGAAGTTAAACCAGAACAATACTCATAGATACTATAGCTTATTCCATTATTATCATTATTATTATTTATTTAGATCATTAGCTAATTCGTAATTATAACCAAACAGAATCGTAAGTGTACTTGGCATTACTGACTTACTTTCGCGTTAATTGTCAGTCTGTCTGTCCCATTTTAATGTAGAAGAAAATACCGAAAATATTTATACTAATCGATCTTATGTACAGGCGAACATACCACAGTTGTTGGTAGTTGATAGATTGATATTTATTATATTAATTCATGAATGATGTAATCTGTTAAAACTTAACTGCGGTCTTGACTGTAAATAGTATGCAATATAAGTATCCAAAAAAAAGTATCCAAACAAAAACTAATTCATTTCTTTATTTTGACCGAGTTATATCAATTTATTAACGAAGGTTGGCATGTGATGATATGATATAAATAAATCTGCTTTCGACTGTACCTTATTAAAAAAAACATGTGTATTCTTTATCTTTATCAATCTTATTTGAAGCCAAATCTCAAGGCCCGCAGTTGTCTTGTGTCAAACAAAAATGTTACCCGATACGAAAATATTTGACAAGAATTTTTGTAGGTAACCCATTCTACTTGTTTTAATTCTGTCACTACCCTCTTTCTCCATAAACTCAACATGTGATTCGCTTTGTTAGTTTTCTTTATAATAAAAATAAGTTTCGGTATTTTAATTTCGTTGCGGTACTACAGCGGATGCTCCTAAGGAACAATTTATTTTATTAATTGTAATTAAAAGGAAGTTATGAAACATATTGCGGTCGACGGCGGCCATGTTAATTGCCCCTTATCTCTGACGCCATCTTGAGTTTTTTCGCGGTATATTTTTTTTGTTTCTGTAAGGTTGGTAGGTGGGTAATATGTCACCTAGTTTATGAGGGTTCAGAACGCAACAGTGTTGCGATAACATCTTCGTACGTGCGCGATTCTTATTTTTAGCTCTGATTTTTGTTTAAGAAAAATAAAAAAAGAACATTTTTGCTTCCTGCTATTATTTTAAAATAGAGCAAATAATTGGAAATAAGTTTGTCTGTGTTGGTAATTTTTTTTCTGCGTACCTATTCCGTCTTTCATTTTGTCTATGCCAATAAAACAATTTTGTTGAACCTTGGAAAAGAATGCAGTTTACTTTTCCAAGGTTGAGATAGGGGATGAAAGTTTATATGGTTATCCAAACAATTGTTAGTTATTTATTCAGTACCATTACAGTACGGATATTGTTGAAAAAAATAATAATGAAATATTTGAACCCTGAACCCACCCATTTGCACCCCGGTGAAGCCGCGGTTAAAGCGCCATTGTTTAGTTAATTTATAAAAGGGAATTATAAAAAAAGCTTCTTTATAAGCCATTTGTTGAGCATTTTTGAATATTGTTTAATATCTCGGAATACGGAATTACTCGTACTTATACCGTGTAGCTTCTGAGGTATCAAAGTGTGTTATTTGAAAAAAGTAGCAAGTATACTCGCCCTTTCAAACAGGGCACACTCTACTAATGGATCGCCCCACCCTATTCCACACTATAGCTATGTTTTACCTATGTTACACTCTTATACGATTATGGTATCTAATGTTTTGTGTTATGTGTGAAATGTCCGTCAATTTTATGACTATATCTGGATAATGCTATGTGGATGTCATAAAGTGGGAAGCCACAGTCTCATGGCGGTAACCATCCCCTTACAGAAGACCACCGTGAAATAACAGCATTTATGTGCTGTTGTGTGAGTGAGTAAGGAATGTCAAAGTCCATTATCCCACCTTATCCCCTTCCTTATCCCTTGTCCTTAGAGCTGGTACACACTAGGCGTTTTGCTAACGCGTATGAAGTTCTAACTAACGCAACGCAACGCCAAGCTCTCAATGTGCACTCGCTCTAAGAACTTCATAGTTCTCAAAGCTCACGTTAGCAAAGCGTCTAGTGTGTACCAGCTCTTAATCCTTCTAATGGACGGCAGCGCACTTGCAGCAGCTGCTGAGGCATTGCTCGTGTTACAGGCGACGGCAGCCACTTACCATCAAGTGGACCATTAGCCTGTCTGATGACCTTAACACAAAAAAAAAGTTGGCAGAGCATTTGTATCCGTGCTTGTGTTGCTGCTGTTAACAGGCGATATTAGAACGGCATAGACACTTATAGACAATCTGTTGCACGCGACTTCGTCCGCGTAACTTTATAAAATATAGCCTATGTTACTCGCTGATAATGTAGCTTTCTCTAGGTGAAACAATTTTCAAAATAGGTCCACTAGTTTTTGCGTTTATTCATTATAAACATACAAGTCTTCCCTCTTCGTAACATTAGTACATACATACAGATACACGAGACAGCTTTGAACTTGAACATTTTTCCACAGGAAGTAGACTTCGAATCGGACCCTAGAGAACGTGAGCTAGTCAGATTCCTAATAGACCACATGTGCTTCGCTTTCGACTCTCTGGTTCGGTTGTCAAGGAACTATCTGACTCCAGAATTTCCCACGGAGGTGATCGATGTCCTTGCCTACCTTCGCAACAGAGCGTTCACTGTCATGAGGTAAGTCCTCTTCCTATTATTCTGTGGTTGTGAAATAAAGTTGTATAAATATAGCAATTTTTTGATGTATAATCACTTTTTGATGTGTAGTACTTTTTTATGTACCTATAGCACTTTTTTTTGGATAGCACTTTGCGCGCGATAGGAATAAAATTTCGAAGTCGAATATTGTCTGACGCTACAGTGTAACGATCACGTGTTTCTGTGTTTCTGCATAAAGATCGCATGAACCGCACCAAAACTTGTCGCTTGGTTAAGGAGTAGTTAGCGGATATAACATGTCGCAGGATATTCGAAGAAATCGGATTTTCGTAATAATCCTAGTACGATTGCAAAGGAGGCGATTTCTTCGAATATCTTGCGACATATACGGTCAGACAAACACGTAAAGCGACTTCAAATTATAGTATGTCGGTTGTAGGGTAAAGATATTTGATTGGTCTCGCTGCGCTCGACTAGATACAGCCGTTTTACTTGAAAAATGCGGCAACAAATACTACGTCGAATCCGGCGTACCCGATCTAGTCACACTTCAAACTGTCTGTGATGTGTACGTTCCGAATGTTTTATTAAATTTTGGGCATGATAAAATGCCAATTTGCGTAGTGAAACTGTATAAAAATATAAAATTAAAATGTGTAAAAAGTGATAAATAGTGACGATGTTCTACACACACTACAATAAAAAAGGCCGTATCTAGTCGAGCGTAGCGAGACCAATCATTTATCTATGATGTAGGAATATCGACCTGCTCTAATTTTCGTGCTTTTTTCTTTAAACACTGCCTGATTAATTTTAAAAAAATCTGAAGTTAGTATACCTTACCCTCATTACGATGTACGAGTATCGCTTCAACAGGGTTAACTCTGCATTTGGGCGAAAGTGTATCGATGTCGATCTTGAATTTCGCTCACTTATCCCTCTGGCGAAGGGGAGGGTTGACAATACAGTGTATACGGTTACAAGTGGCCGTCGCGCGCAACTGTATCAATATTTGTCGAGCCGCCATCTTGGCGCGTCTAGTGGCGCACTGAAGCTGCTTTACATAGACTGATTTTGACAGTACTATAGTGTGCAAGTTTACATCCGTATAAGAGTTTTTTTTGCGACACAGTAAACGCAGGTTCGGATCCCGGTGGAGACAACCAAAGTTGTCAAGACTATAAGCGGATAAAGTATAGAACCTATTTGAATGGATTTAAGATTGCAAAATCTTATTTTTTAGGTCCACTCGTTTCGGGAGATTACCGGAACAAACAGACAGACAAATATTTAAAAATTTGTTTTTTTTTTGTTACATTTAGAACAAACATTTAGTAAAAAACAGTAATTCAACAGAATAAAATAAACAGTTTCCCTAATATATAAAGTTTTCACTATCCCAAAATAGATATTGCAACATTTAGTTGAAAATAGCATTAATAATCTAAAATTGTACAGAACTAACAGAAACTACAAATAATAATATTGTGATATCTCCTTTGTGAGTGGTTATTCTCTTATACGTACGTATAAAGTATATGCCTGTAATCTAATTTGTCTAATGCACTCGCGTCCCTCACGGCTCTCGTAATTCGGGAGGAGAATGGGGAACATTGGCGCGCCGTAAAAAATAGACTCGGCCTTATAGGTTACTGACTCTTTGAGTGGGCAAGGTGAAGTGGGGATGCTCACTAGAAGCTCACTTGAAATGTTTGTGTTAATTATTTAAAAATAAACTTATTTTTATTGGCGCACTAGCTGTGCTCCGCGGTTTCACTCGCCGTATATTTTTGAACTGAAAACTTCTTTTCAGGTGTGTTGGGCATTTTTTAGATGGGATAAAACCGTAACGTAACGTATGTAAATAATGTAACGTAACCGAAACCTCTGTATATTTTCAGATATTAATTATTTTTGTTTTGTTCTTGCGATTTTGTTTCTTTCCAAAATTCTTCCAAAAACCACATTTCAACAATTTCCAACACAAAAAGAATAAGTCCAACATTCTTAGTTCTTAGTTAAAATTTCTTAACTTATTTTTCATCTTATTAAATACTTATGCTTTAATAAGCTATAATAATAAATCGTGTCTAAAGTGATCTCGTCTGACAGGCCTCCACATATTTTCCTCTAGTTTCTGCGACATTCGTTTCTGAAATATTTAGTTAAGTTCAATCTCTTGAAACGATTCTAAAAATAGAGGAGCTTCTCAAACACTCATTTTCGGCCAATAATTAACTATTTTTTTACATTTGATGTATCCTTCAAGTAATGCATGTGAAAGAAAGTTATTAATAACAAATTAATGTTCCTATTTATTATATTTTGAACAGATAACACAAATCAGTTCAAGTTTTTATCAAATTTCTTAGCCGTCTGTAGGAAACTTTGTAAATTAACTATATCGAAATTTACATGGGTTAGTCCAATTAGTTCTACTATTTTTGTTTTACGATAGAACAATTTGGACAAAAAAATGCAATTAAGTATATTACTTCTACTGCAGAATATAATCGGCGATGAGTTTTATTATTGTTTTTGATAAAATTATAAGCGATGTCTCGATTGTATTGTTGATGTATTTAAAAAAAGTGTGTACTAAAACACATATTTCTTGACAGGGGAATAGGATATTCTTAATGTTGATGTTTTAAAATGTTACAGATCTTTGTCACAACGTGAGTAGGTAACTTTTAGCTCTCATAAACATGCATGAGAAATTCAATTCTTTCAAATCTTACACAGGTGTGTAATTTTTTTTAAACATTTTAACACCGTTGAACAGGTTCTCTCGAATTATGTGGCGTTTAATTATTAAATGAAAGACAACACATCCAGGGGCCCAATGTGTTTGTAGTTAGGTCGCGCGAAGTTTTCAAAAACAATAAAATGTCAGACGAGTTCCTGTTGTTCAAGTTTTGACAGCTCAGTAGGGGTGACACTTTTGTTTTGTTTATTCGACGCTTTGATTGAGTCATTTGCAATTATAAATAGTGCATTCAATCAACGTGTAATTTGGGCCTTAGTGCTTTTTGGGCAGCAATTGACTCGCCCCACGCCACGTCATTGTCAGTACCTGTATCGTCCTTTCTTAATTTTGTCTGACTGGTCTCCAACAAAACAACTTTATCTTAAGAATCACGTTAAGTAATCTAGTTTACTTTAAGACTGTATAAGTCTTTTGGAGATGTATAAAATTCAATCATAAAAGTTAACGCAATAAAAAAGGCAAAAATTAGACATGACAGTTTGATGCACCCAATATATTCTGTTATATTTTTTTCCATTTACAATCAAAGTTCAAATAGTTCAAGTAAACTAAAAAATATCTGAAAGTCATTCATCTATTCGTCGATTTCGAATATGTATATCTGTTTCTCATTAAGTCAGTTTCGGAGAACATTAAAAAGAAGAACACACACCTAACGATAATCCTCATATGGTTCAAATACCTTTATACCGATTTCTATATATTTTTTAAATGTGTGCCAAAGTAAGCGGTGTTCTTATTTTTTTTAACATTTTTTTGAGATATCTCCCTAAAAGTACGCCAGAATGCACTATAGAATTAATTATCGCTTTTTTTTTGTCAAAGCGAGTGCATTTTCGATTTAACGAAGTAAAGAGTGCGCTATCAAAACATGCATTACTATGATTAAATTGGTGTAGAGTCAGTGAGCTGGCACGTAAACAAGGAACATGTGTGATTTCTGCAACGCCATTGTGTGCATATGGGCATGTGCCATAGCCGAGCCATAGCGGCCGATCTCCCCTCACTGACGTTACAGAGTAGGCGTCGAACAAGAGACGAGATCTAAAAATATCTTTTTTTTCCAATATCAATTCAATAATTATTTTTAGTAACCGCACGGTTTTATTTTTGCTACTAGCGACCTGCATTTTTTTTTAACGTAAGAACCTTCCCTGATTATCCCTCTATCCATGAGTGATGACATAATTCTTTTTGCATCTATATAATATTTAAAAATAAATTCTTGATTGATTAATTGCTCTACTTGTAAATAGGCTTCCTTTTTAAGCCTAAATAGAAAAGAAAGGATATGAGGCCTCTGAATCGTGCGATTGCTCTGTACACATGTCACAGCGCGAAGTGGGGACGATGCGACACCGATATTCGGTAGATTACAACTGATAATAATCGATTCCAGTTGGAAGGGCTACTCAATGTATCCGACTAATTATTCACTATGACCGATTCGAGTGTTTATTTTTAAAAGTTGACCCAAATAGAGAGAAAAATATGAGATAAATTTACAAAATTTCGTTTTTTATATTGATTCTCCTTTTAAACATAATATAAATACACTTTATAGAGATATTATAAGTTAATGGTTACTTTTTTATGTGCCCTGGTCAGAGCTAACTTTTAAAATTTTATTTCGAAACTTGACCCTGCCGAGAATCGAATCCAGGAACATAGCCTTTACTTATAGGCAAAACACTCTGTCGCTAGACGGACCGACCTTTTTATGATATCTGAATGCAGTATTTATATTATATGCCCATTGCCCAGTCACAACAAAGTACACTAAATAATCTAATTTACTGAGATACATTTATTGTATGAAAGAATATAATATATAGAGTTGTTTTATATGTATATTTTGTCCTATAGGTACGTGGATACCTATATATAAAATAGGAAACGTCCATAAAAATCTCGACCGTATCGAGCACATAATAGCATTATCAAGCACTCGTTTTGTATCGAGTGCTTAATTCGATTCTAAGCGCAGATTCCATTGTGCTCAATCGAATACAGAGAGCGCTCAATACGGTACAGAGTGTAGTGTAGACGGCCTTTTCATTTAATTGCTACACATTCTAATGTAGTTTGTAGTGAGTTCACTTAGCGAACAAAAAGTGAATATTTTTTAAACGAAAATAAAATGAATGAATATATGGAATCTAGTCAGCTTAACTGACTAGCTGTTGCACGCGATTTCATAAGAGGTTTGAATTTTGAATTTTATTGACTCATTGAATTTTTAATCGGTTTTTTACATAATCACTACCAATGTCATTACCGCAATGTCAAACACTGACAATTGACACTGTTGACATTTCCTTCTTGCGAAAGAAAAGCGCACTTGAAGCTAAATTTTCCTTCACAATTTAAAGGTCCATTTTCAAACACAACATGATTATTATTATTAATCAGCGGGACTAACATTTGTCCTCTTAACATGACGCCTCCAGAAAGCCAACGGAGCTCTTTGTAATTAGTCAGCATGTCGTCCGCCGACCGATCGCGACGCTCCGCCCACCAATTGCGAAATTAAAAAGTTGAGTTCTTAATTCGAAAATGAAAGCGGAGTGCGCCCCGTGGTAGGCACACCCCTGGGGTGTGGCCTCAGTTGCAGCGGATTCTAAAAACATTATAAATGCACTTTGTCAAAAGGTTACTCTTTTGAAACAAATCTCGCTATGACTGATTATTAAATCATATATATTCTAAATTCTATATATTCTGAGGAAATATATAATTTATGCCTCCAAGTCCAGACTCCATACAAGTCACACAAGTTTTGATACAATAACATTTGTTTTTTTACTTTTGATTTTGCTGAAATCTGTGATTGCAATTTGAGCTAAAAATTTTACTTAAAAATATTTCGTTACTTGAATCGTCCAGGATAGATATTGTCAAAGGCATTTTGAAATAATGTATAACTTATACGTGTGCTTCCTGAAAATTATTTATGAGCCTTAAAATAAATTAAAATTTATATTTTCACATCTCATAAATAAATAAAAATTCATACTTTACATAAAATAAATTACAGAATCATTATTATTATAAAAATATAATTAATCTTTCATTCGTTACTTTAAATGATCACATTTGAAATTAAATGTATTCATTGCCCGCCAACAAAGACGACCCACAATCGCCAAGCGCTTACTAATTTCGAGAGGACATTTTTAATTTATTAGAACTGGCGGGGGCCCGATGATTATTACTTGATATTCAAAGTCAATATTTATTTTTTATTAGTGGTACACTAACGCGACATCTCTATTTTATATTAAATTTTATGTACCAATATTTATATTGGGTGCAAGAAACGTATGAAGGACTGACTGACTGACGGGGATGATGAGAAATTCTTGCAGGGTCGGCATCGCTTTGCATCCGCCTTGGTGTTGCTCTTTTACTTAGGCGACGGTAACCATCTTGCAACAAGTGAACCGTCAGCGTGTCTGCCACTCTTATATCGCAAAAAATAATAATAATATTGAAATTTAAATAATAAATCTTACCAATCATTAAAGGATATTTTGAAAGTTTCAGCTTTTGAAAATAAATTAAAAGTGGATACTTTCATATCAATGACAAAACTTGTTGAACATGTTTATTTTGATCACTTGTCAGCCACCGCCTACTTTATTAAATTTTAATATAGTACACGACACATGGTACAAAAAGTTGACAATGCCCACTAAACAAACAGCGAGCATCCCGTTACAATACATTTATCACAGGTTTTTATCACGTCAGTTTGCATCGGCGCCACAGTACACTGGGCGAGCAGTAGGTGCACGCAATAACTTTGTGAGGGAAAATTATTCATTCGCTAAAGGTTTTCACATAATTTTATATTTTTATATTTTTAGATTCTGTATTAGTCACGCTTTTTTTTTTATTTTTGCTGAAGTTTCGAAAGACTATAAAATTATGCATTAAAAATCGCATTGATTCAGCCAAGTCGTTGGCATCCCCGCAAGGCGCCAAGATGCCTTAATTCTTACCCTCTCCAAATCTATTCTTCTGCAAAACTAATATTTATACCCAAGACAAGATATCTGCGAAAAAGATGATAAATAAGAAATAAGGCCGTAATACCTATCCTATCTAATAATATAGTCTAACATATGACAAAAATATTTTGAGATTTCATAGCAAACTTAGAACTAAACTTAAAGCTAAATAATTATATAAATAATTAATAAGTAAGTAGGTAATGCATTTGTTCATTTACAGTAAAAAATACTTGAAAATCTTAAAAATATATTTATTTATAAATATATTTTTTTAAATATATAAATATATTTTTTTTATAAATTTTATAGGTAATTTTTAAGGTAACACAAGGATTTCTTGGTACATTGCTTTTTATAAATGAGCAACGTAAGTTTTCATACTGTTATCGCGTTATACTTTGCCACGTAATGGGGGTCGCTGTAACGTCACCTGCTATTAAATCGAGCGCGCATCATTGACAAAACACAAATTGAATGCGGCCCCTTAACTAGGGGGTCACCCCTTCGACTCCCCGACACAATTATTGAATAAATATTATTTCTTGACGAAATTCCTTTTTGTCTTCCGTCTATAAACACGTTTCGTTAATATATTTGGATATCAATTTTTAGGAATTCATAATAAAATAGTATTTTAGAATAATATTAGTGTTCAAATAGCACTATTTTTTTTATTCCAATGAAACGTTTACTGTTACACAGCGCAGATATTTTTTTATTTATTTATAAGAATATGTTATTCATAAAAAGATAAAACTTCTAATACATGCATTCTCACAAACTTTCGAATATTTTATAGAAGTAATAGTTTTTCTTGGTTTTATATTTGAATCTTGGTTTGTATTTGAAAGGAATCTAAAATAGATGAATTTGACACTTTGATTTTTCATGTATAACATGGCCTTTCTTTTAATTAAATAGTCTTTATTTATTATAGTCGGGTCGTTTCTAGCTTGCACCAACATTAACCTAGTGAAACGATCCGATTTATACTGATCATGGCTGTTATGACAATAATTTTCTAACTTGTGCACATATGGCGTGTGAATTGCTTGTTCAGCGATATATGTAATCATATTAGGCGATATTGAATCGGCAATGAAGTGGACGATTTCCACTTCGATGATTTGTTGGTGCGACTTTTTTCGTCGGAGTGATAGTGACTGGTCACCGTTTATTAGATTCTTCTTAGCATGGGTTTAGTATTAGACACGCAAATAATTATATAACGAACTTCCCCTTTCTTCCATGGGACATTCAGACGTACGGCTGGTCGGATCCCGCTTTTTTCGGACCGAGCGCTTTAAAACATCCATACTAATATTATAAACTAGTTGGCGGCCGCGACTTCGTCCGCGTTGAAAAAGAAAAAAAAATGTAGCCTTATCCTGTGTCCCGTACGTCTAAATGTTTATCTTCCAAGTTTCATGAAGATCACTTAATTCGTTTAAGAGTTATGGAGGAACATACATACATACATACATGGAATACCTACACTTACCTACAGATTTATTATTAGTATTGATGATGCGAAAGTTTGTATGGATGGATGTTTGTTAACTCTTTCAACCAAAAACTACTGACATAGGGTAGGTACTTTTCACCCATAACGCGGACGAAGTCGCGGGCGAAGTCCCTTTATAATGCGAACTGCCGAGGTTTTGAATTTCCTGCGCGTCGTCAGTGTTTCCGAGCTCATTTATAACCCGTCTTTTTTCAAAATTCGAGTGAATAGGCATCTTCTAAGTTGGCCCGCTCCATCGTAGGCCTCATCTCCGCTACACGGTTGATGCTGGCCAAGAGCAAACCCATCTCTAATTAAAAAAAAAAATGAAAAAAACCATTCTGTCGTATTCCAGCAGTAAAATATTCCCAATCTAAATCCCCGGAGTCTACTCACGGCTGTATACGCGTCACAGGCACGTGGCTGTAAACTGAAAGATATATGCCAAAGTAGTCGATTTAAAACGGCTCTATTTTGCACGCAATAAGGGCGGTTTTTGTTTTTACTTATATAGATAGGTATGTCTTGAAAATGATCGCAAGACACGTGCCCCGCATAATTGTTTATTTCGCGTTATTCTTGTTAGTTTATTTTGAACATAGTGTCATATGTGATTAGCTGCTGCATTAGAAGTCTATGTGCCCAGTATTTTCTTTCTCCTTGGAAATTCTTTTACCAACAACATACTATCTTTGGTAGTAACTTCAAATAATGCGTAAATACGTGAATAAGAGCATGCTTGCTGCATTGTGTTTAGGCCGTTTAGGAATGCCAGTATAAGAGTCCATTTCCCTATCCCCTTCCTATTGTCTGTCCCTTGTCCTTAATGTCTATACTATTTTATAACTGAAGTCTTCCTCGATAAATGGACAGTCCATCACAAAAAGAATTTTTCAATTCGAACTAGTAGTTCCTGAGATTAACGCAAAAATATTAGCATATAACATAAAAATATTAGCTTTCTCTCATATAAACTTAAATGAAGAGATTCCAAGTTTTCGTTTCACGTATCAAGTATTGACTTTTTCAAGCTCCAGAATTTGGTAAAGGCGAATAGAATTTTGGATTTTACATAGGTATACCTATCATTACAAACATCGGGACACGTTATAATAAAATTAAATATAACAGGCGTAAAATTATCGTCACAGGCGCGTGCCACAAATGCGGTTTCCATGTAACCTCAAGGGAGCGGGTTCGATTACAGTCTCCCGGGCGTGTGAATTTTTTTTCACCATCCCTCAACTGACATCTATGTCAGATGTCAATGTTTTGCCTGTGCGAAGCAAAAGAAGACTTTGAAAATATTCTGAGCCATAATTACCTATAATACTGTTCTCAATTCTCATACTAAATCCGTAAAACATAATAGAAATATTCGTCGCTTTTTTTATATATAAAGATTTACAAGTATTATTAAATGGCAAATGACTACTGTCATATAATAAAGTAAATAAAGTTTTAATATTCATAATATTTGTATGAATATTAAAACCACATTAGTAGCGTTGTTGTCCATTAACGCATTTCTACTTAAAAACCAAAAAAATATAATAATAGGAAATCTAGTCTAAGTAATACATTGATAGAATTTTATTATTTATATAAAAATGTCATTAAAACTTACAAAAAGACGCCTAGTTGTATTTAATTTCGATAATAATGTTTTAAAAGTTTAATTTTTATTTGATTTAAAAGTAAACCCTCATAATGTGCAGAGTCGTTTAATTCATAGTTAGCGAATCCGTGTTACGTTATTGTCGACGTAAGAACATCTCAATCGGTGCGCCCCACTGACTCGGTCTCCCGCCGCGTTGTTGTGCCCACTGCACTACACAAACTGCCCACAATGATTATTATATTTTCTGAGGACCCATAGTGGGATAAATGGCGCTCTTACAGAACCCAAAACTACTTTGAGCTTGTTTAAAAAATATTATATGATTAAGAGATAATGTTTTCGTGCACATTTCAATTGTTCAATACAAAAATGGTGGTCATATCAAGATCTTTCAGTGGGTTGTTTATTTTTACATCTGTATGCGATTTAAAATCGTGATGTATCCATTGCTATTTTTTATATTATTTAAAAAGGAAGCTCAAATCTCGAAAACGGTTACACTGACCACAACTAGCCATTTTTTTAAATATTTTCGATGAAGTCCGAGGTTGGTACAATTTAAATTTACTATGACATTCGAAAGAGTTTCTTGGAGAAAACTATATTATGATGAATATATATTTTAATTTGATTTTTGTTAATATTATGAAGAGAAAAATTGAAAAATATGCCTAATTTTTTTGGTTGTTCAATTAAATACATGATATGGTAAAAACACGGTGAAATACATTAACTTAGCCTTGCCTAAAGATATCCTTAATTCACATCAAAAAATATTATTTATAAATATGTATCTAAATATCTGTTCTGAAAAAAAAAATTCTGTTCCCGTGGGATTATCTAAAATTGAAAAATAAAATAAAATTAACGCCTGACGTTTTATTGCTTATTTATATATATTTTTTATTTTACAACGCGGACGAAGACGCGGGCACACCAGCTTAGTGTAAAATACACAATAGAATTTGCTTGAAATTGAAATTGGCATTAAATAAAAATAAATCCGAGTCAGGGGTTCCCAACCCCTGAGACGCTAAGTGTCGTGCGAGTAGGCCAGGTGCGGTCAAAGAGTGGCGCTCTACTCCACGGGCTGCGGGCGCGGCCTTCGTGGGACGGAACACGTGCTAAATTGGGGGCGAAATATTTATCCTGAAGATTTATCGCCTACGACTATCGCGTCGAGTGTTGACGTGTAATAATTTATCCAATCGTCAAAAATTTATGAACATTTTGTATACAGGAATTCTATGCATTGTATTGTGTATAAGGCAATAAACACACTGATGTACTGTGCTTAAAAATTTGTTTATAAGACGCTTTTTAAGGCATTCTGCCAAATCTTTTATTAAAAACAATAATTTATTCATTGAAAGAAACACTTGCCAGTGGATTTTCACTGGGATCTTGGAACAAAAAAAAAAGATTATGACCGATCCTGTGCTGAAAGTCCCGAAAGAATCTCAGGATGCCGTTCTTGTTATCATCTTTAAAATAAAATAAATAACATTCCTATTACTTATACAAAAATCATAGTAAAAATATGTAGCATGGCTTCAATCGCGATTCTATAATCGTCTGATTTCAATTTTAAATTTATCATTTTATTAGCTATTATCTTTTACTATGCTACTCCAATTTTTATTGCAAGTGTTTTTTTTCTCCAGCATGACCAAATTCCTTTAGTTAGTTACTACTCTGTTAACATTTAGTTGAAGGGTAATATTATGTGAGAGATTATTCCTTATAAGTAATCAAATCGGACAATCGAAAACAATCCAATACATCGAACAAGCGATAATCGTTGTGCCATCGTTAAGTAGTCGCGACAACCATGACTGGGGGTGTTCGCTTAAGGGTGTTGGAAAGAGATGAATATATCCCATTAAATCTAGTTAGAAAGAGATGGAGAGAGAGGTCCTCGAAAATGTAGTAGCAGCGACAGATTGCCACGCACATGTCGAGTTGCGATGTTCTTTTTGCTAACTTTTCCGTAGTGATGGGACAAACATATATATATACCCGTTTTTTTTAATTAATTTTTATTCGTAAGCAGCTTTTTATTTCTAAGCGTAACAAACAAACTTATTTTCGCATTTATAATTTTAGTTTGTACCTATTGCATTTTTTTAAGTCTTTTAGTAGAAGAATAAATTATATGCTTATAATTATGTTGCAAATATATTGTCCAAGATAAAGTTCAACATTCCAAGACAAGATTCAAATTGTCCAAGATAGCCGAAGAAACTTCTAAACTTTTGAGAATTCAGTTTCTGATGAGAAAACTATAGGTTGCACGATGAGGTATGGAAAGAGCTATGTATAGTATAGTCACAAGTCTTAATAAGAAATGTTGTAGGAGGACATTTATTTTTGATATAAAATTAACCACAATAATATATTTTTTAATAATCTCGATTTGACTCGTACATTGCGATTGTATATATACATTTGTCGAAAGCAATGGCGTCGTCTGTGTCACATCACTATATTGTACAAAACCGTAAAGAAGATGAAAGGGGAGCCGCGGGTCGAATGGCGTAGCACTTGTTTGTGCGATTTAATTTCATTTATCAGCGCATTACTTACTGAGAGAGAATTACTTACCCGGATTACCCGGCCTTCCCCCCCCACAGCCTCCCTTTACATATGTAAATATCGAATGGTTTTGGAGTCCCGTATGGATTTTCTGTGTGCTTGTTTACTTGTTTATTACTCCTTTTTAACTTTCTCGCCTAGGAAAGGATTTTGGTGGGTCGCTTAGTTATTATCTCTCTCTCTCGCGCGCGCGCGCTTGGCCGCGATCTCACTTGATGTAAGGTGCAGATGCGGCCGAAGGTGGACCACGCTTACCTACTAGCTTTATTTTGACGTTACAAAATAACCAATCACCATGTTTTCTCTTAGCGTAGCGTAAACGACTGTAGAAAACACACAATATGGCTACGGGCCCCGATGTGGACACTTGCATTCGTTGCCCAGCACGGACGGAACCCTCAAACGAATTTTGTCAAGAATTTTATTATTCAGAAGGCGCGTGTCGCAATGAATTTGTTTAAACTACATTAGCATTTTACGTGCTATTATTGAATTTAAAATATATTTGATGTCTCAATGTTGGTAACAAATGCCTCGTCACGCCCATGAAGCCGTTTAAAATATTACTCATTCACTTTATGGTTTGCGCATATGTCAAATTTAAACTATATTATCATATTTGTGGGACTATTATGTCGTTATGACTTTCGGGGGACACCGGTTGACTAAGTATAATGTCTTATTTTGATATTACCTAATATTATTGCTCGTTAAAAAAACTGTTTTCAATTTTCAACCGACTGCCAAAAAAGGAGGTTCTCAATTCGACTGTATTTTTTTTTAATGTTTGTTACCTCAGAATTTTCGACTGGGTGAAACGATTTTGATACTTCTTTTTTATTTGAAAGCTGGTGCTTCCCGTGTGGTCCCATTTCAATTGGGTCCAGTTCAGAGAAAGGCATCTATGTGAAAACGATTTCAAGTCGGTTTTTTTTTTGTTAAAATAATTATTTTATCGGTAAAGCTCTTCTTAAAATTAATCTTCGAATAAGTTTTACTGATTACATTAATGTTATTTATTTAATTGAGAATTTACTAAACCGTCCCCAAAATGCCATTACGATTATTGATTAATCTATTTGTAATTTATCATTTTGGCGAACTTTTAACTCGAGACTCGGAACATGTGCGATAAAACGTACAAGGAAACTTTAGTGTCAACGGACGATCCTTTGATTTCAGCGCCGGTTAATATCGGAATAAATCTACATGATCCAAATTAACATACTTTACACACACACTTTTAAAATGCCACAACAATTTCTGATAGCGTCCAATTTAACTAGACCCTCACTAATGTCAGCGTTCTCATGAGCGACGACAGGCGTTGAGGGCTCGTCGGCCACTAGACGTTTTAAGCTTCAAAACATATCAAAGACGACACAAAGTCCTTAATGGGCAAACGTATTTCACCTCGTTAAAGGCGCCGAAATGCGCCGGAGTCATTTATCTAACTGAAATTAAGAACGAAAACATTTTAAACGCACATAAATATTTGTGGGAGAGTGCTTTCTTATTGAGTTGCCAGCGTAGTAAGACAAAATTTCCCTATGAATCTTTTAGGGTTTTATCTCAGATTAAATAAGAGTTACTCTGTAAGATTTATCAAAATAGACTTAGTGCAACGAAGCTGCAAAGTTACATATTGTTTTATCCACAGGTGGGTTATGCACTCACTGCCTTGTTAACTTCCACTAATTTTTTGCGTGAAAAGATCGGAGAATTTTTAGTATGTTACGGATTTTTTTTTTTATTTATCATAAATTATTGTACATTCGCGTTCGCGAAAAACTCAAAAACTAGTTCACCGATTTTCATGCTGTTTTTACCAATGGATAGAGTGATTCTCCAGGAAGGTTTTAGTATATAATTTACAAAGTGACGCGGGCGAAGTCGCGGGCACCAGCTAGTGATTAACATTTAATTTTGTATTCATATTTATAAACTTTCATTTATATTGTAGTCTACATTTATTCTTATATTGTTAAAATGTATATCAAGATTTGAAGTTATGTATATTTATCTTAGTATTATTTTTTTACGTGAGACGTAAACGCACACCCATTTTTTTATGAAGAAAATATTCTTTTGGAATCTTCTAATGTTGCTCTCGTGTTAGATATACCATCAAACGGAACATTACCCTGTCTGGGACTCTTAACATAAAAAATTCCAGATTATCCCCACTATACTTAGTCTTGTTTATTAGGAGTCTGATAAAATAGGGAAAAACTTATGTAACTGGTAACACAGAATCCAATAGATGTGCAGGCGCCGCTCGTAAGCTCGTCTTCCATTAGCGCGTTTGAATATAGAACGCGTTGCGATTGGCCCGACGACGGAAGCCATGAATCATTGGCGCCTGCGTGAGATGTTATACAGCTTGATTTTTTTTATATAATACCGTGTTCCCTATTAAAACTCTAATAATTATTTTTCCACAATAATCTGTTACCTACGTTTAAGTTTTTGAACTTCTTTTGTTTGTTCGTTGTTTTTAAACATTTATAAAAATACATATCTAGAATAATTTTATTTTGTAGGCCAATTTAACACACAATGCTTGACAGTAATTCTCTCTAAAGCAAAGGTTAGAAAGTTGGTTGTGATGGTCTCACTATATTTACAATGCTAATGCTGAAATCCAACTAGTAGACAAGGCCTTTATTCTAGCATTTCGCGTCTAAAAACATTACTATATCAACGATTTTCTACAACTATAGTTGTTTGGGATATATCCTAAATTACGTATTTAGGATATTAGCTGTAGTAATCTGTAGTTGGGATATATAGAGTATATTTTTAAATGAACATACTGTAAGTTGAAAATGGAACGTAATAGCAAGGTGTTAAATTAGACATGTCTGTTGAGTCATGACACGTGCTGTATAAGAAATATTAACAATAATACATTTACAGTGACATCGATTTAACACCGTGGGTGTGGTACCGACTTTGATTCGATGCATGTTGTTTGTCTATCGTGTGCCGGGGGTCTTGGCATAGGAGATAGATAATGTATCTTACTAACTTTATAATAATATGTATATTGTCATCACAATATTCAGAGTCGTAAACTGGGCGATCGGTCTGGCGACAGTTACCAGTTTACCACCCTCTCACAAGAGTTCAGACAGCACGTGTGCTGTTGTGGTCCTTAGAGCGTCATCAGGGAATGCCAGAGCCCATTCCCCTAGCACGCTTTGTCCCCTTGGATAATTCCTTGGATAGTACCTACCACCCATTTAACCTATATTTTGTCTGTCGTCTTTCCTTCTTGAAAAAGTATTTTCTATGATTTAGCCTACATCTGTATTCAAATCCTAAGTAACGTCGTTTCGGTTTCAAAGTCCCTTCAAGACTAGAATCAAGCCGATACCTAGAGGTGGTTTAGTGGATAAAAATCCCACATAACCTCAGGAAAATTACATCTTTTTGAAGATCCCACTTAAAAAATCCTGGGCACAGACTATTTATTGCTTAAACGAGGAATTGGTTGGTGGAGTTGACGCGCCTTCTAAAATTTTATTCCACTATAAGATTCTCTTGTTTATAAAGTTATAAAGTTGATTGCTTAAGAATTTATATTCGGTTTAACCTATTTTCGGTTTAACTAAGTAATAGATAAGACATCAGTAGTAAAAGAAAAGCAAAAATGGTCTAAAATACAACAATAAAATGTGATTTAGTAGGTGGGTACTATACATTTCGCTCGGCGAGATCTCAAACTAACTCATCCCATCCCAGACTTGTCTCGACTTGGAATATTTAAGATTACGTTATCTGAACCCGTCAGCTCGACGCAAGGAGGTCCAACATTATCAAAGGCTTTAACCATTGTACAAATTTATCCGTTCACGTCGCTCAAGAAGGGAACCGAACAAACGTAGCTCAGGGATGCCTTAAATCACCAGCAAATAGAAGTTGGCTTTCGTAATACATTATACTTGAGTGACCAATCACAGACCGATATTTTGAATTCCTATTTGAATTCTTGACGTTCTGTCGGCGCCATGTTGGCGTTAGGTTTTTTTTTTGTTGAATGTAAGAGGAAGGCATTTGTTTTCATTTGTAACGAGTTTGCGTATCGGTAAAATGTTTTTTTTTTTTACAAGAAAATCGTGGAATTTAACATATTGTCATAAGATTTTCCATTGCATGCACTAAAATGGAGTATAATATTGCAAACCTATAGTCTCCACGCGATGCATCCATTTGATTGTAATTAATTATTACTTTTTTAAAAGAGGTTTAAACCCCCGACGTGACATTTGGGTGAGAGCTTGCACTATATAAAAATATAAATATATACTGACAAAAAAGAAATTTGTTAAATTTTTGTACGTTCAAAAGCATCTCCTCGTCTTGTTTAAGCTTAGTGATTAAATCAAAGTAGGCAAATCCCGGTTGGCAAACTAGGTGGATCGTGGATTCCCTCGCGATTCGATTAGTGAGCGTACACTCGGAGTAAATATTTACGTAAGTTATAATTGGATCTGTAACAAGGGGAAGATGGTTGCGTTGCAATTTTTTATCATTTTCATGTTTTGCTTGAGTGTACTTAATGTTTAAGAGATTTTCTCGGGAGCACTCATCGAAGGAAATAAATTACAAAAACTATATTAAACAGAATATAAAGTGGGTATTCTTTTTTAATCTATACTAATAAAAAATCTATACTTATATATAACGTAATCATTCGCGAAGAAAGGATTTTTGAAAATTTCAACTCCATGCGAAACCGGAGGCGCGTCTGTAGTGATATTTGTATTTTATTTATTTATTTATTTAATAGCTAACCTTACAGCATTTAATATTTAACAAATATATAAAACAGATTATATTTTTATATAGCCTATTACAAGGTTAGGCATCTTAAATTTTCTAAGTACAAAAAAAAAAGCGCTAGTACCTAATTAAAAAAAAAATAAAAAATAAAATAAATGATAACAATATACATACAATACACATCTATAAATTATATAAACATATTATACATTCATTATTGTGTGTGTCTGCATGTGTGTGTGTGTGTGTGTGTGTGTGTGTGTGTGTGTGTGTGTGTGTGTGTGTGTGTGTGTGTGTGTGTGTGTGAGTGTGTGAGTGTGTGAGTGTGTGTGTGTGTGTGTGTGTGGTATTGCTCAGTGGAGGGGACCAGTTCATTTTGCAATATGCTGCAGACCATCAAACACTCGCCCGATAAATGACCGTCTACTCAAAAGTAAATGTCGAGATCGTTAAATTTGTTCTCGTATGTACGCACGATTCTACACAACACAGAGCTCCTAGCATAGTTGTTACGCGCGTCACCAACGTCAAAAAGGCATTTACGCCTAGTGTGAGCTACACTAACACGCAATCCTATTCGCTCGGTTAAATAGGGACAATCTATTACAGAATTGACCACGTCGAACAGAAACCTCAAATCCGCCACCAGCCGTCTGTCTTCGAGCGATTGCAGATCGAAAGAGATAAGTCTATCCGCATAATCACATTTTCTTTTCAAACGGTAATTTAAGCTTCGAGTGAAGCGCCGCTGAACAGATTCCAGCCGAGCAATATAGGTCACATACGATGGGGACCACACTGGCGAGGCATATTCCATAATGCTCCGAACATATGCGAAGTATAAAAGCTTTAAGGTTTCAACTTTTTGGAAGCATTTAGCACTTCTGTGCAAAAACCCAAGCATTTGGTGAGCCCTTTGCGCGATGTGATCATAGTGGTAAGTGTATAAAAGTTTGCGATCGAGCATGACTCCAAGATCGCGAACAAGTTCAACTCTTGGAATTGAAACACCGTTCAAAACATAATTATGTATTATATAGTTGCGCTTTCTAGTAAAGGTGATAATCTGGCACTTATCAACATTTAAATCTAGGCGATTCACCTTACAATATACTGAAAGTCTCTTAAGGTCCGATTGAAGCCTATAACAGTCATTTAAAGAGTCTATTGGAAGGAAAATTTTATTATCATCGGCATACATCAGCACCGTAGAATGACTGAAACAAGCCCCAATATCATGCAGATAAATATTAAATAGCAGAGGGCCCAAATGAGATCCCTGCGGCACACCTGAAGGAACAGTTTTGAAATTAGATTTGAATACCCCAATCCTGACAGCCTGCAATCTATGCTCAAGATAAGAAATAAGCCATCTAAGTAGGTCGCCGTGAACACCGATATCTATTAACTTCGAGATGAGGATACTGTGGTCAATACGGTCAAAGCATTTCGAATAATCAGTGTACACAACGTCCACCTGAGAGCCACGATCCATGCTTCTCGTGACGCTATCGGTGAACACTGCAAGGTTGGTAATAGTGGATCTTTTGCGCATGAAACCATGTTGACTTGTGGGAATATACGATGCAGCAACCACGTATAACTGATCATAAACGATAGACTCGAACAACTTTCCAAAGACGGACAAAATAGAAACTGGCCTGTAATTCTCAACCATTTGTCTAGAACCCTTTTTGTGGATGGGAATAATATAAGCTTCTTTCCATTTGTTCGGAAAAATTCCACTTTCAAGAGATTGTCTAAAAATTAAGGATAACGGAAGGATAAGCGCTTCAGCACAAGATTTTACAAATAACGAGGGAAAGCCATCACTACCAGCACCCTTACCAGCGCTCAACCTCTTTATATATCTTAGGATTATTGCTTGTGATATTTCCACCGAAGAAATTGTATTTATATGAGATGGTCTTAAATTCATAGCAAGAGAATCATCACTAATTGGGCCTGATGGTCGTACGTAAACAGAGAGAAAATATTGTGAAAAAATGCTACAAATCTCGGGCCCTCCATTAGCTACCCTGCTGCCATAAGTCATCTGAGTTGGCATACCCCTGTCCCTGCGCAAAGACTTACTGTGAGACCAGAAGTGTCTAGGATTGGATTTAATTGAATTTTCGCAATTATTCACATATGTTTTCCAGCACTCACGTAAAATGCTCTTCTGTCGCTTCCTAAGCAGAGCAAAAGAGTCATAATCTAATTGGTTTCCAAATCGCTTCCATAATCTGTGGTATTTAGATTTTTCTTTGATAATTTTAATAAGAGGTTTAGAGAACCACACCGGATAGCCACAGCCGCTGGTCATGAAACTAGGTACTTCACTATCCATAATTCCATGAACTACTTCATTAAACCTATCTACCATGTCATTGACGTTGCCGCATTTAAGAACAGCGGTCCAGTCCACTGAAAATAACTTAGATTTTATTGCACCGTAATTGGCCATCTTAAATTTGTACATTTTGAAAGTAGGATTATTCAACACCTTGTTAATAGTTAAGTTTGGAATTTCAATTTCGAGTGCTGGGTGATGTGGCATGTCCTCACGAGTAATAGGAAGAGTACAACGAGCAGTAGTCACTTCCAGAGTACTAAACACAAGATCAAGGAACCGATTGTTTCCATTAACTACAGTATTATATTGATTCAAGCCAAAATCAGATAGAGAGTGAAAAAACTTAAGCTGAGACTCGTTAGTTACGTTAAGTGGTAAGCGGGACAAGTCATGTGGATGATCAATCCAATCAACATTAGCGCAATTAAAATCACCCAACAAGACACAATCAACTCCTGGGTTTCTACCCATAAAATCACCTAAATATGTAAGAAGATGCATCACCTGAGAATCGTGTTGGGCGCCAGAGCCGGGTAGATAAACACAAATAACATGCAAGTCCCGCGAAGTCCGCAGAGTGTGAGCCGGCAAAATAACGTGAATCAAATCATATGGTGCATCACACGGCGAGAGAAGTGCTCGCGCACCAAGCTCACGGCGCGTCAATAGCATGACTCCGCCACCAATAGCACGCGCACCTCCACCATCACGCCGCAACACGCTGCCAATTAAGGGCCGGTCGCGTCTGTATATATCGTAACGGCTGTCACCGACCTCGGCGTCACAAATGCTGTCCAAGAGCCAAGTCTCGCAAATTGCTACCACGTCGTAATCGTGAACCAAAAGACCCTGATTAAAATCTGCCAGTTTACCGCGAATGCTACGGGAATTTTGAAAATACAGATTAAAAGTTGTCATAATAATAAAGAAAGAATATCAATAAAAAAGAACTAAAAAGAAAATTCCCGTAGCGTTCGAGGCACACTGCAATCATTACTTTAGTTGTCAATAATACCAACTGAGCAGGTCCAGTGTGTGAGATGTGTTGTGTGTGTGAATATGTATGTGATGAGTGTTTTGAGATTACAGTAAAAGTTTTACATTCATTAGACAGTAGTAAGAAATAAATGAAATTACAATAAGCTACATGTGACAATATAACAAAGTTCATCAAAAAGATTAGGTTCACTTCTTCAGTTTGTTTAATTGTTCCGAATCGTACACACGCACCGCCGGAGCCTTGCTGTGTTGTCGTATAAATATCTTTGCATTTCGTGTCCACACGTGCTGAAACCCCAATTCTTTGCATCTAATCCTGGTAGCCTTTAGCAAAGCTTTGTTCCAGGGTGTCAAGTGCTCATTAATGAATATGGGTTTACTATTTCCTGAAATGTCCATATCAGCAGATGCAAGACCACGCCTCCTCCTTGCTGCGCTTAAAACACTATCTCTGACCTGAACCGATTTGAATTTGACGACGGTAGTCCTCGGCAAGCCGGTGCTTCTGTTGCGAGTCGGAAGACGCGTAGCATACTCGATATCGGTATCGTCAATAGCAACCCCGAGCACTGAAGCAAGCTTACAGACAGTTGGTACCAAGACTTCGGCATTCATTTCGGGTATTCCGAATATCTCGAGATTACAAAGACGGGCGCGCTGTTCAACATCATTAACTGTATGTTGCAGCTTATCTAACTCAATGAATTTTTCCTTGAGTTTACTGTTTTCTATTTCTAAGTTTGTACATTTTGACTGTAATGTTATAACCTCCGTGTGCAAGAGCTCCTGTTCCCGCTTGATTAACTGAACCGACTCCTCAAAATGACACATTTTGACACTTAGCTCATCCAAAATATCCTTCTTAATGGTGTCTAGTTTTAAATCAAAATAGTCTCTCAGGTCTGCAAGTTGCCTGGAGATATCCAGCTGCATATTAGGGACCACAGACGCTGGAACCACCTCCGGTCTCTTCGATTTATTTGAGCGTAAATCAGTTCCACGCCTCGTGTTAACATTTGAATTTTCAGGTCTTGTGTAAGTATTATTAAATTCAACATTAGGAGGATCGGTGCAAGCGCGTAAAGGCGTCGAGGTATTACCAACCTTAGGGCGCGAGCAGAAACATAATGGGCATAACCAGGCACTCCTGTCTTCCTCAGTCAGCTTATCAAATGCGTCCTTTGTCATGTTAATACAGACCAAGTCGTATGTTTTTCTACATTGTTTACACTCGATGTAATAAAGATCCTTGATAAGACTGTTACAACCAGCACAGTTAGCAGCCATCGTAATAAATTATATTCGAAATTAATTAATTAATTATATATGGGTAATATTTAAAAGCGCACGGCGTATTCCAACAAGTCGACACTGTGCAACGTGCAACGCAGATCGCGTCGCTTACGCTTCCCCGACAGACACACGCCAGACACACCGCGGCACACCACTCACAATGTTGTTAATTGAAAAGTTTTTATATAGGAAATGAAAGATATTTTGCACTTAAGAATTAAACCACTTAAAAGATATCTTCTGTAAATAATTATAGATGTATATACTTTAAAATATCTAAACTTTAATTAGAATAACTTTACTTCGTTAAAAATAAATTATTTCCAAACAATTTTGAATAAAATGTAATAGGTTTGCACTTTGTACTTTCGCCGATACAATATGAGGTTTTATAAGGTTTTATAAGGTATAAGAGGTTTCTTTCGTAAACAGGCTAAAATTTAGCGGTTAGGTTATTAATTAAATTTCATGTTTTAAATATTTTTCATTGGGAGCAGCGGGTCGCTAGTCGACTTATAAAATAAATAAAAATAAAATAATCCCGCGTCGCGTGATAGCCGCATTGTTTTTGGTCCTCGGCGAAGCGACGCGGTCGATTGTTTACTTTCCATTCAGCTCGCTGGAGATGTGCTTATACTGGAGTGCTGTTAAGGCGCAGATTGTTACTGAAAAATTGACACTTTGACAAAAGATAACGGTCTAAGATGGAACCACAATGGTCTTCTATTATATTATTACTAGCTGGCGCCCGCGGCTTGACTTCGTCCGCATTGAAAAAGAAAAAAGTAGCATACATACATACAGAAAAAAGTTCTAAAAATCGTCAACTTAGTGTCAGTATCATGTATAGAACCTATAAACACGTCGATATCTCTGAAAACAAAGTAAGTCACGACCAACCCTTACACATTTATTATTAGTATTGATCTACGTGCAAATTTGATTTTTTGCTCCTCATGATGTCTTTATTGCTAAGAGTATATGATGCTTTTCTAAAGTATTAGTCGGATTGGCGCACCATCCAACTTATTAGCCAATAACTAATTGGCCAAGAGCAAATCCAACGATGAGCCTTCTTCTGGTATTCTGATGTGTCGTAGATCTTAGCTTCTTGATTGCAATGACGAGAATGGATTAGGTAGAAGCGCCACATAGTATCTTCCTTTTGGACATATTGGCTACGGCTAAAGTTACACGGAGGCCGTGTGTTGTAGCTTCGCCTTAACACTTTATTAACATGCAAAAGGATTATGGTCTATGTTTTGATCTAATTGTGAGGTGGCATGTCCATTATAATTGCTCTTTGTACGATTAAGGTTAGGTGTTTACAAAGTAAACGTGACTGTACTTCAGGGGGCAAATATCCACTTCACTGATGTGATAATTTTCATAATATTTTTTTATTTGCTTTGCCTGTATTTTTCCCTGCATCACTAGTTGAAGAATGCGGTAGATATCTTTCGCCCCTAAACCATGTTCCCGAAATACTGCTGCCTCCTCTCCTTTTCGTTCTTAGGACTTCAATTTCCTTTCGCTTTCGCCTTCCATGATATGTGCCAAGCATGCGTCTGTATATCCACATTTCAAATGCTTCTAATTTGGAGCACAAAGCTGAAGTTAGCACCCAACACTGATATTCGTAGAATAATACACTTAAATACATAACAGAGGATCAATCTTATGCGAAGTTTGGAGACTGTATTGTTTGCAACACAGGTTGTTTTCACAAAGGAACCTCTTTGGCAATTTTTCACTCATGTTTATACCGTCGCGGGGCGAAAAACGGTCCCAGAATGAAGAGGTTGTTGGAAAGAGCCTGTGGATATCAGTTTCCACATGTCTGTTGCGCATTATTATTAAAAGATATTTTGTTTCAGTTACCTGTGTTTAAGCGGTGCTATAACGAGAGGCGTAAGCAGCTTCGATTTACATGACGCCACAATTATACTGCTGACAGCTTTCACTGAACTTTTTCAGCCGTGCGATCTCGACACGGTGAGTTACTTTTATTTTTCATGGCATTTTATTTTTTTTAAATAACATGTGGGGATGTAACGTTTAAGGCTGAGGATAAAGAGTACTCAATAAATAGTATTGGCTATCGTCGCCTATAAACACAATCAAGGTAAGTCACTGTAGTTCTTTTGTATAGTGTGTTTAGATTAGCTGTCCATTTTACGTCCAAGGAATGCAGTGTGCCTTAACGACCCTGAGTCTTCAACATGATTTATGATTTTTAACACTTGTTGCCAGGGTCCAGAACGTCCGTCGGCCATACAATCTATTAAAAACACCCTGGGCACAGACCTGGGCGGTTGTCGCGCTGAACTGTGCGACATGTTCGCCAGGGGCGCAGGTGTCAACGAGAATTACCAGTTCATGAGCGCAGTGAGGACTGTACGCTTCCTGCGTATGTGGGCAGAAATTGATTACCAATTCGTGCAGGTAAAATAGCTGTCTTTGAATGTTTTTTGTTTCTTAATGTCCACAGGAAAACCGTTAGTAAATTTTATGTTGGGTGACCATCGTTGCATTTAAACACCAGATTAAGGGACAAAGTATTTAGATGGGAAAAATTACGCTCGCAAAGGCTCGCAAGAAACACACCTTTTCTATTTAATTTAGGTGCCTACATTTTCTATTTTAAGTGCGTTCCTCAGGTTTCCACGAAGTAGTTCTACTTATATTACTTTCTCTTGAGATGTGTATCGTATTTCTGCATGTGCACTGAGAGACCCGAAGCAAAGTACACTCAATTATTGAGGAAGAAGTCGATGGATCTCTGAACAAACAAACTGACAAAACAATGGCATATGCGCACACTCTGTAACCCACCGTGTACAGAATAGAGCCGGTGATTAAAATTATTTTGAAATTTCAAATATTATGTAAGACCAGTTCTTTCTGATTTTATTATGTATCCCACGAACAGTCCATAATCCATTTATTTTGGGTGCTATTTTTATAATTTTACACATTTTACAACGGATTATTAATAATTATACAAAAAGTAACCCATGAAGTATACAACTGCTTTTTTTTTCATTTGTATTTGTTTCTTTAGTGTTGTATTTATGTAGGTATTGTATTGCAATCTGTAGTTATTATTGAACATTTAAATTAATCGTTTTTTAAATATCTTCTACTATAATGTAATGCTAGCGCACATCGAGAGTAGTAAAGCCTCGTAGCGGTCTATCAGATTTTTATCATGATACTAGCTGACCTAGCAAACGTTGTTTTGCCAAAAACAAAAGAAAAATTGGGTCGGGCCACCCTTATCACTTAAGGGTATAAAATAGTTTACGATCTATTCTCAGACCTACCGAATATACACAAAGAAATTCATAAAAATCGGTCAAGCCGTTTCGGAGGAGTTTGGTTACAAACATTATGACACGAGAATTTTATAATATAGATAAATAACTACAAGTTTATCCTACATTGTTTCGTTAGTGTACTCTAAAAATGTTGTTGCCAGCAATTTGAGCAGTCTTCGAAATTCTGGTTTAATGATGTACATCAAAACTGTAAAGTAGAGATTGCATACTATACATATGGAGGTGTACTGTGTCCAAGCAAAACAGTATATTTGTTAAACCCGGTACACATCGGCTACCGCGCTCCGCAATACCATGGTGCATTGCACACCCTGTTTGCCTCGAACAAACATAACATAATGATACTCCCACTTAATTAAGGAGCCGAACAAATAATTGCGTTTAACGAGATGCCTACTGCATGCCAATTGTTTGCCTATATATGTACTTCTTTTTGCTTGCGATGGACGCAAAATGTTTGCTTTGTAAAATGATCGACACTCTACAATGATGGTCCGATTGATTTTTTTTTTTTTAATGTTGAAGTCGGAAGACTAGCAGATGGTCTACTTGATGGTAAGTGGTTACCGTCGCCTACAAACACAAGAAAAATTATAGTCGTATAATAAATATGCTAGTCATTAGTGGATTAAAGATAAGGGATGGATTGTTAGGGGATGCTCATTGCTAAATATGCTAAAAAATTTAGCGAAAATTATTGATGCAGATTAGTTATTTTTCTAAATATGTGTAGTATTGTCGCCGTCTTTCGATGTGAAGCAAAGACTATGTGAAATAACAGCAGACGTGCTATTTTGTTTCAATAAGTGAATAAGGGATGCCTTAGTTATTACCCCTATCCCTATCAAAGTTTGTTTGAGAACTGTGTTAGGGTATCCCTCTATAATAATTCTAAAAACTAAAAACGTACTATAAACATTTGTATATGTAAAGTTTGTGGAGACGTTCGAAATTTAATTCAGTACCTCAACAAAGTTACACAGACGGCGGGTGAATCAATTTAAAACGGCAATGAGCAAGAAGCCAATTTATTATCTGACCTGGGCCTAATGGTGATGTGAAACATTATTTTAATCGTATCTATCGATATCGAAAAATAAGATAATTAAAATGATATGGGATAATATAGGTGTATATGAGATTTAGTGGCATGTGATTTTTTTAAACTTAAATTTGAACGTGCCTGGTTGAAAGTCAACATAATAGTATGAAAGTAACGCTTATAGCATCATATAAGCTCATATAACGTCATATAAGCTGCAAATGTTCTGCTAAAACTTAGTAGCATAACGAATAATTGATAAGTAGGGGAAACTGTTATAGGAGGGGATAACACCTTATCTGCTGTTATTTCACGGTGGTCTTTTGTATGAGGTTGGTTTCTGCTCAGTGTATGATTGCGTCTACGAATACTATAATGCATAGTATAATACTATACATACTATAATACTATATAGTCTATAATGCGTTGTTTTATATATGTTTCCTGTTTAGAAACCCTGAAACAGTAGCGTCCTGTAATGTCCTTTTGAAAGGACAGAATGGAGAGTACCGTTTTAGTTCTTCTTTGCTTAAATAAGCCGTTGCAGGTTATAACTTTAACATGTCGTGGTTTGATATATATTTTATCGAATTTTATTACATAATCTCGTGTACTAAGCGCGTATGAAAATTACATTGTTAAAATAATACCATTATTTAATTTTCAGAATGCACAGTACATAATTATAATGTTATTAATAGTATATACTGTTACCTGTGCAGGTAAGATGTTACCATAAATGTTGCCTTTTTGCTTGTCATGTCCCATCCCTAGCCCTAGTTAACTGTTTGCATTGGGCAGTAAACATATTACGGCGCTTCGATTCTGTTTGCGGCTCTCCCGTGCCCACAGAACGCTGCCTTGCACTATTTGCGAATACTGAATTATCATCAATACTGTTACGTGGAATAGCTTTTTCTATCGGTCTACGTAGTCAGGTTCAGATTAAGCCATTTCAGGACTATTGGTAGCTATTTCAGGCTTAAAAACTAAATGAAACGGGTTTCCTAAAGTCCCAAATTACTTATATCAACTGAATTTGTAGACTATATATATGCATATATTTTTTTTTTATTTAATAAATTATTGTAACCTAGCTAAATCTGATATCAAACAAAAATATTATTTCTCTCTCACGAATACACAATAAGGTTTTTTGATACAAAATTAAATCTGTAAGTATAGATAGGTATTGTATGTATGTTCCTCCATAACTCTTAAACTAATTAACTGAATTTCATGAAAATTGGTAGATAAACATTTAGACGCTACTTATTTCTTTTTCAACGCCGACGAAGTCGCGGGCACCAGCTAGTCCATTTAATACAATGCCATCATACAGGGGAAATGATAGGGGAATAGTTTTATATTATACTAGCTGGTGCCCGCGACTTCTTTCGCGTTCTCTATAGCCTATAGCCATCTTCGATAAATGGACTATGCAACACAAAAATATTTTTTCAATTCGAACCAGTAGTTCCTGAGATTAGCGCGTACAACCAAACAAACAAACAAACTCTTCAGTTTTATATATTGGTATATATAGATTAGCAAAATATTGGTTCCCATAAATGACATTTTAAAATATACTACGCAGTAGAGACGTATGTAGGTACAATAACGATGAAACTCTTGTCAGTTATCGAACAATGACAAGGAGACGCTCCGTCGAACACATCGTATGAAATGAATTCTGACATGATTGTGTGGTAGCTATAGTGACAGTTTTAGTGACAATAACTGCGTTTGTTTTAGTGACATTTTAAATTTATGAAATTACATAATATATAAAATATTCTCATTTTCATATCATCGAAACTTCCGATCAGTTAAAACCACATCGAAACATTAGAGCTTTTTGTTTGTTATTTTATAAAGATTGCATTTGTTTAATAGGTCCGTTCGCTCGTGCGTCTCTAATGGTGGGTCCCGCGAGGTGTTGCGGTGTTGGGTATCTATCGGTTGATATCGCGTCGCGGGGGATCCCCTCCTCTAATGGATTGCCTACTTTACCTCGCACCTCCCCCCCTCCCCGACTCGTCACACCCCTCCCACTCCGTATAAGCCTCCGTTGGCGATGAGCGTCGCGCGAAGCATTCGCAACTCTTGAGGTTATTCGAAGATAGATAGATTCTACCTATGTTTAGGGATGCCATCACCTGTATTGGCAACTTCGAGGGAAAATACTATGTATAGGTTCTGAAAATTCTAGAAAAAAATATCAATACTAATAATAAATATGTAAGGGTTGGTCATGGAGTAAGTTAATTTGTTTTCAGAGATATTGTGTTTGTAGCCTCTATACATGATACTGAAACTAAATTGACGATTTTCTCGATCACTCTTAAACGAATTAACTGACTTTCATGAAACTTGCTAGATAAACATTTTGACGTACAGGACACAGGATAGGCTACTTTTTTATTCAACGCGGACGAAGTCGCGGGCGCCAGCTAGTAAAATTTAAACAATAAATCAGTCCGGTCTATGTCCCTCCAGACATAACGAGTGGAACGCATCTGTGGCGCGGCTAATAAACTTATAATTGTGTTTATTATCTATTAAGAACTCCCATCAAACATTACAAACAAACATGCGAAGCCCCATGGGTCATTATTCATACCATAAAGTAAGGGTATATAGACATCAAAAGATGGGGTATGCAATGCACTGTCCCTTGTGTATACTCGATGCGGTTTGCTTTATTTGCGGGAATGGTATTGTTTATTTGAGTTTTTATATTTGGAATTATAAATGTTTAAGATTGAAAAAAAGGATAAACATATTACCTATTATATTAACAATTTAACATCCTCAAATGATGTACGAGTTCCGATATATGTAGTCCAGACGGGTTAAACGAAAAACGGGCCCAAGCTTACATAAATTATAGGAAGCGAATTCTTTTCACCCTCCTCCAGGAGGAGGTCCAGTGGGAGTGTAAAACAAGAATCTCATTTTTTTTTAACAAGAACAAGATTTTTTTAAAAATGGAAAGAAGGTGCGCTAAATAATTGCTCATGTTTTGGCCTCCTACCATTAAGTGGACCATCAGCCTCCTCCTGTCAACATTATGTCATAAATAAGGTTTAATCTCAAAACAAATCCGGTAAAAGCCGTTGATATGTTCGCCGCAATCTCTTTATCCGACGTTACACGATTCGCGTGTGCGGATCACATCAAAACTAAGTTTGTCCGGGATTCAATCCGGGTTTGTAACAAAATCACTGACGTCACGTGACCGGAGAACGTTAGTTCAAATCGCGATGTTCCTACGGGAGAGTTAACTTTCGGACGAGGGTCAGAACCAAATCAAAATATTACCTTTCAAAATTACTTTGGTTTTTTTTGGAGTTTACTCCTTGGGAATCGATTTGCATAAGTCCGTGGTATGAAAATTTATGGGAGTAAAATCAAAATTGTCACACGAATGCGAGCACGAATGCGTTACGTTCTATTTTTTTTTTTCAATAGATATTGCGCCATCTACGTAATATTATTAAAAAAAAGCAATGTGGTTATTATATCGGCGTGTTCAAATTGTGAAAATTTAAATTTTATATTCGTTCGTAAGGAGTAAACTCTAGTCGTGTCTATGAGTTGACACACGCAATTTTTTTTTTAAGTACACATTAAACCCAAGGATCAATTTTATCTGGTATAGGATAGGACCTCAATTTTTTAAATACCAAGACACAAAATAGCATTTTGTGTGTGACAGGATGCGTTCGGAGAGGGTAAATGGCCGCTGGAGTTCAGGGCGGCCGTCGCCAGGCTGCTGACTCAGCACGCTACCAACGTGGTGGAGGACGCGCGCCCCAACACCGGTAAAAGTCAGTATAATGCTCTCTCTATATAAATCTTTCAACGAAATCTCACAAATATTTCACATTTTTCAATTTCAGGATTCCCTCGTCATTGTGTCCCATTCATTTGGTTTGCTTATTAAAATGTGTGTTTAGTTTAAGATTTTTTAAGTTGAAATATTTACTTATACCATTAAAAAATATATATATTACATATAGGGAGTTTCAATATAGGTACATAATTTGAAACCTGATAAGCCGGAATCGCATCATATTTTACCATTTTATGTAAAATACTAGCTGGTGCTCGCGACTTCGTCCGCGTAGAAAAGTATAAAACGCCATCTACCGTATTTTGGATAGATGGCGCTATCTCCCGGGCCAAGCCGCTAGTATTTACTTTTATTTTAGATTTCCCGTAGGAATGAAGCATTTTCCCGCGCTAAAAAGTGGCCTATGTTCATCACGGATAGCCTCCCCCTCCATCTTTTTCCACCATTCTCTATTTAATCCTACAATCATTCATAATGATTATGTAATCAGCCCACCGGCTATACTTACAGTGGCTGATAAGACAAAGCTGTGCTACTACTTAGTATATACTAAATATATTGGTCCTCGAGATGAAATCTGATTCTGATGATGAATTTCTTTACTTAGAATTGACGAAGCGTGAAATAATGGACCAAGCCCTCTCCGAGACGATGGTGTTGGATCTCATCGCCTTGGTTGGATTCGTTGTTGTCAATAATCCACAGATGCAGGTAAGCGTCCTACTAATTTATACTAATACTATTAATAGCCGGTGGCCGCGACTTCGTCCGCGTTGAAAAAGGAAAAAGTAGCCATCTTCACAAACTTTTGCGTAATTTTTTTAAATATTTTGTTTTATTTTTATTAAGACACTATAATTTTTTTTATAGTGTCTTAATAAAACTTGGTAGATAAACTTTTAAACGTATGTATGACGAAATCGCGGGCACCAGCTAGTACTAAATAAAACCTTCCTCGAGAACTACTTTATCCATTGGTGAAAACAGCATGAAAATCGGTGCAGTAGTTTTCGAGTATATCGCCGACGCGGTGGAGGGCTTTGTTTTATAAAAATACTAGTTGGTGCCCGCGACTTCGTAGGCGATGATAAATTAAAAATATAAAAGCAATTACAACGCTTGACAACTTGTTGCTATAACACATTGGCCAGGCGTTAGTTACACTTTTATGTTTTAGATAATCCCTCGGGAACATTACCTTTTTCTTGGATGAAAGGTATCCTATGTCCTTTCTGGTGTCCCAGACAACGTGTATGCAAAATTTCACGATGATCGGTTCAGTAGTTTTGGCGTGAAAGCGAGACAGACAGCCAGAGTTACTTTCGCATTTATAATTTTAGTAAGGAGTAAGGATAGTAAGGATGTAAGGAAAGGATATGTATTATGTAGAAGCAATAAGAAATTGTTGTAACGTCTCCCACTTGATGTGTGACCGTTTAAAGTTCCCATGCGGGTCTGTTATGCGCTTGCGCATACCCGTGGTTACACTTACACCTGTGTCTTACACGTGTTCTTTCAATATTACAACAGGACGTGTCGTGTATACATATATGGATGCTATTATTTTTTTACCTTCACTTTATGACATTTCGCCTTGCCCGTTAACACTGGAAGCTTCTTATGCGTTGAAAGGACAAATATAATACAGGATTAGAAGGGGAAATGGGATTAGGAGGAGGGAAAGGACAAACATAATACAGGATTAGGGGGAGACCTGCGAGCAACTACAGTGGCTACCGTCGCCTATAACTCACGCAATGCCATAGTTGCTGCAAGCTGCCGACCATAGAAGAATCTATACTTATTTACTAATACTAGGTGGCGGCCGCGACTTCGTCCGCGTTGAAAAAGAAAAAAAAAGTATAATATGGCCTATCCTGTGTCCTGTACGTCTAAATGTTTATCTACCAAGTTTGATGAAAATCAGTTAATTCGTTAAGAGTTATGGAGGAACATACATACATACATACATACATACATACATACATACAATACCATACACTTACAGATTTATTATTAGTATTGATTGATATTGATTATTGATATAATGCAAGCATTCTTTTTTTTTTTTTATTTTAACTCCTTACGAAACCGTGAGCTGATCACATAATACTAGCGTATTATAATATGAAACTAGTAGGTGCTCGCGACTTCGTCCGCGTTGAAAAGTATAAAACGCCATCTAACGTGGAATGGATCGCTAAAAATATCACCAAGCAGTTGTCATGTTAGTCGCTTCACCGGATTCTGGTTTGATGGCGCTATCTCCCGGGCCAAGCCGCTAGTATTTACTTTTATTGTAGATTTCCCGTAGGAATGAAGGCTTTTCCCGCCTTAAAAAGTAGCCTATGTTCATCACGGATAATGTCGGCTTCTAATGGTAAAAGAATTTTTCAAATCGGTCCATTAGTTTCAGAGCCTATTCTATACAAACAAACAATCAAATCTTTCCTCTTTATAAAATTAGCATAGAAGTATAGATTGAACAAATGAAAAAAAAATCTTGTTTCTCTCTTTATCTACTAAAAATTGAAGGTTGAGAAATACGTCTTCTACATTAATTTCCCATGAGGTACCTAATTGCCTGTGTGAATATTTAATTTGTTATTAGAACGATGTCGGCCATTGCCAGAGACACAGGTGCACGTCCGGGTCGCATTTGTCGCCAACACACAACTTTTGCTCCCTTAACGGAGTTTTATGCGTTTACGCACTTAACGCTAAGAGGGGCGACTGACCGTTAACATGAATTATTTATTGTCTCATTTCACCATGTAACTACACGATTACGTCCCATGGTTATATTTAACTTCTATCGTCTCTAATTTAGAGTCACAACAATGGTTAAACTATGTAATATCTAACCACCAAATAGCAACTGCCATGAAAGGTTAAGATGAAACAAGTCGGCGGCCCGAACTCATCGGTCTCATGGCTAAAATGCGTCCTGTCTCACACAGCACAAAGCGCGGGAAGAGCACTCGACTGAGGTGCACAATCATTCATACCAAAAATAAAATCACAAACAGACCCTTGGGCCAACGCTTTTTTTGACAAAACTACTGCATATATCTATTTCGTGTAAAGTTATTTCATCTCTTGAATAACTTATCAATGTTTGTGGTCGAAGTATTTTCGAGTTTTTGTACACTATTCACCGAGTGACATATTCACCGTCAAAATTGCATCTTTTACCATTAGAAGCCGACATTATCCGTGATGAACATAGGATACTTTTTACCGCGTGATAATGCTTCATTTCTACGGGAAATCTAAAATAAAAGTAAATACTAGCGGCTTGGCCCGGGATACACTTGACAGCGCCATCTATCCAAAATACGGTAGATCGCGTTCTATACTTTTCTACGCGGACGAAGTCCCGAGCACCATATTTTATAATAAAGTTGCGCAGGCGCGTGCAATTGGTGAAAACAGCATAGAATCGGTGCAGTAGTTTTATTGAGTTTAACGCGTACAGACAGACATACGGACGCGGCGGAGGACTTTGTTTTATAACATTATATGTAAGTAAGAATGTTTTTGTGTCACTAACAGGACACAATAGTCGACGGATGGAGTGTAGTAAAGACTTTATGCAACTTGCCAGCCAACTGGTTGGTGATGACGCCTCACAACGAGGCTCTATTGCCGACGCTTGTGGTCCTCTGCGAAAGGGAGTCTACGGCCAAAGCGATCGCGTCAGAGATCAATATGGACGTGAGTACTTGTGCTACCGATATTGTTTTACAATCGAAACCACTCCCTGTATGACTGTACCAATAGGTACAGTCGGCCGCCAAAGTCGATTAACACATTCAAAAGTGCAAAACAACTGAACATTCAACGCGCCATAAGTCGTTGTCACGACTAGAGAACAAAATAAACGATCGCAAAAAGCTTCAGTAAGTATAGTTCGTGTAGCGAATAAAGACTTCTCGGTAAATGTGCGCAGAACTCTAGTTTTAGGTGTTTCAGGGGCAGAGGAGCGTGAGCGGCTGAGTCTACCAATAACGTATGCCGACACGTTATTGGTAGACTCATTCGCTCTTCCCATCTCGCGCTTCGTTCGCGCGTCTCGAGTCTCTTGTGTACTGTTGCGTACAGATTGTTTTATCGTATTAGTAAATATGTCATGGTGAATAAATGCCTAAAAATAACGTTCTTCTTCGACATCGCACGATGATTTTATGGAAGGAATATCAACACTGCCTGTAATGTTTAGTTAGTAAGGTGCAAAAAACACGAAATAAGAAAAACAAAATGTCATTTGCCTTAGCAATTTTGTGCGCAATTGTACACATGCGCCGATTGCCCCCACAAGTGTCGCCTTCAAACCTTAATATTTCACCTATAAGTAAGTTGAGTGTTCAGTTGTTTTGCACTTTTGAATTTGTTAATCGACTAATGCGGCCGACTGTACATAAGGTTTCGAAGAAAACCTAATGTTCCCTCGTAACCTTATGTTGGGTATGCTCCTTTCGATATTAGCTGTTAACCAAACGGTCGCGGGTTCGAATCCCGCTAGGGGTAAATGTTCATGTGTACCTTTCTGTATCTGAGTCATTGATGTTTTGTATAATATGTATGTAATTACAAATAAAGTAATCTATGTAGTATATCAACTGTCTGGTAAAAGTAATACAAGCATTAGTTGGTTTACTGTGGATCTAGATGCTGCTGTGTGGAACGTGTGAAGATATTTACTATTTATTTGTAAAATTAAATGAAATATTTTATTAAATAGATGCTCGAGTCATACGTTAACGAACCAAGCAATCAGAAGATAAAATTAGTCCAAGTAATAAAACAGTGCAGATCGAAGAAGAACAAGAAATAGGTGGAACCAATCCCAATGGACCAGAAGAAATGTCGCGATTCTATTTCGAATATTTTACGTTTATTTTTTATTTTATTATTTTTAATAATAAACATCAATGAAGTCGTGTATTAGTCGCTGAAACTAACGCTTCGATGGAATTTATTGAATGTAATAGATCACCTATTACTTATTTATTTAATGAAGAAACTATTTTTTGATAACTATGATTTTAATACTTCTAAATCCTTGAACCTAGACTTGCCACTTCGCATAAGTGATGATCTAGATATATAATTTATTGGCAGGAAAATAATCATGTGAGTAGGTCCCAAGTTGCCATAATTTAAGGTTTTAAAAGTTTAATAACTTGTGTATTTGACGAGGAATTTTTGCAGTTTTATTCCCAAAAATTTTTCCCAGATACAATACAGGAATGTTATCTTAGATAATATATAATCGACAGTTTGTGATAATGTAGTGACTAAGGTGACAAGATACTTTTCAAAAATTAAACATTGACTCTCATTTTCAGTCACTAGAAACTGACATTACTCAAATATTGTGAAATACTTTTTGGTTTACATTCCCATGGTTTTTGTGTCTTAATATATTAAAAAAAAAATCTGCTTTTATAAGCTCGATGTTCCGAAATCGTACTTAATGTGTTTTGAAGTCATTATGACCTATATTATATAATGTTGTTTTATACTATTGATGAAAAGTCTTAAAATACAGGCTTAGATGAAATAATTAAACTGTAACCTAACAATGATGGAAGAAGATAACTTTGGATGATTGAAAATGATAAGACAAGTAAATAATGTGTAATTTGTAAAACAATAATGAAATTATTGATAAAAGAATATATCATTCCAATATGATTGATCACAATCTGTGAGTTTTAAATATTAATCAATGAGGTGTAACAGATAATGTGTTTTTAAAGATACCTATCGTTACTGAAAAACTAGGACACGAAGATAAAATTGAGATGTTTTCAATGAATACTGAAGAAAATCTAAAATTTCAATTAACCCCACACGATACGTATGTCACTTTGTACTCAAAATACAAGTCTGCTTCTCATTGTGTATCATTATAAATTCTAATAATAATCATAATCATACCATTAAAAAGATGAGAAACAAAGTAATATGATGATAAACAATGTTTTGCTTGTACTGCTTTAATTAATATGACATATATTTATGATCTTTTAAAAATATTAATATATTTAAATCTTTTAAAACATCATTTTATTTAACTTGAAATAATTACGTTGTATTCGCATTTTATTTGTGGTTTAAATATCTCACAATCATGTATGTATTTGTATACGTGAAATGTAATGAAAATTTGGAATATTTTCGATATTAAAAAATTACACAAGTTGTAATGTAATGATGTATGTAATTGTGATTTTTGTAGTAACTGAGATTATTCTTAACAACACTTAGGTGTGCTAGGAGTGTGCCTTGAGCGACACCCACATTGAAAGTAACATAAAAAATAAAACCCAGTAAATTATAAGTATTGAAATGTGTGTATTGATACGATGTATGGATCGCTGTGATAACTTGAAAGTTTTGAGGTGTATGTGAACAAGTTGTAACTTAAAGTGACAAGTGTATGAGATGATGAACTTAACCGAAGGCCTTAGCCGTGTCCAAAATTGGAAATATAATTTATATTTTCAGAATATTTTTCTTTACATTTTAGTTTTTGTGATAATTTCGTCGACTATTACTAAAACTGTGATTTATATTTTATTTTTTTATTTTAATTTTCCCTAATTTATACTTACGTTGTTCAACGTTTTTATTAAACATAATCTAACTAGTTAAAACGTTGACTAGTTTATCATAGTATTATGTCTGTGATTTCTGTTGCGTAGATTTGATAACTTGAATGATAATTTCTTTGTGTAATTGACGAATAAATAATTGTGTAATAAAAATGTTTGTTTTGTTTTCTTCCACCTAATAATGATCCTATTGTCTTATTATGAAGTCCAGAAAAAATTACTAACAAATCAAAATTTGAGTCCCCTAGGAGAATTTTGATATAAGTTTGTAGTTGGGTGAAAGAAATTTTCGATTCTAACCGGAAAAAAAAAATGAAAAAAAGTTTCAGGCAAATAATGTAGAGAACTTAGTTTTACAAAAAAATGTTTGGGTAACTGTTTTTGATTAAAATTAACTTAGTTAGGAAGGTTAGAAGATAAGAAGAGTTGATGGGTAAAAAATCACAGTTCTAATGTCAATAGTTTCAATATTTAAAAAAAAAACGAAAAAGATTTATTAACACTATATTAAGAACAAAATAACTTCAACTTAATGTTGATTTGATTGCATTTGTAAAATTTTAAGTAGGTATGTCATGTAATATAATTTTGCTAATATAATATTTTGAGAACATAATAAGACATTTGATTTAACATTTTTCAACTATGGTTGTCCAAAATGTAATATTTTGCGAATATAATATTTTGAGAACATAATAAGACATTTGATTTAACATTTTTCAACTATGGTTGTCCAAAATGTAATATTTTGCGAATATAATATTTTGAGAATATAATAAGACATTTAATTAAACATTTTTTTAATCATGTTTGTCCAAAATGTAATATTTTGAGAATATAATATTTTGCGAATATAATATTTTGAGAACATAATAATTTGCGAATATAATATTATGCTCACAAGCGCACTCATATTAATAAACTATGACATCTGATGTATTGGCTGTTATTAGGCTCTTAGGCTCTTACAAATAACAAATTGGCTACAGTATTGTAGGTATAAAGAGCAAAAATTTTGCTCAAACTTCTCAAAACAAAGAGAACTGAACAATTCATTCATAAGCTTGTTATTTTTGAACTTCATTAACACCGAATGGGAGTTAGTAAATGTAAATTTAGTAAATGTACCGACGCGACGTCCGACACGACATTTTAGAATCTTGCTCTTTGATCAGAGCCAAATTTACTCACAGCCACTAAGTGCTTCGGGAATTATTGCGACCTCATTATGACACGTGAGATGGGTCGCGAATTAAAGTGAGCATGTCATCATTTCACTACACCTTTATATACTAGCTTTTGATAGCGACTTCGTCTCAGTGGATGGTAAGTAAAGTGTAAAATCGATTAAGGCGACGCAGCGATAAACAATTAATGGGAGACTCAGGGATTTTCAGGGGTTGTGATTCCATACATAAACGAGAGCGTGTTTGCTTATGTCGTAAGGTCTTATGCGATTTTTATAGTTTAAATAAAAAACTATAATGTATTTTAATAAATCCAACCGACAAATTAAAGTGTATGTTTGTTTATACTAATGTATGTACATAGAAAATTTGGAGGTATAAATTGGTCCCGTTTGGCTGTAAAATGTAAATCTGTAAAAATTTAAATCGAACCGATACTTTTTTCCCCTAACCAAAGTCGTATAACGCGGCTATAGAAGTTTTCACTTCAAAAATATTTCCCCTAAGTAGTTCTAATATCGAGAAAATGTAAAACGTTTCAAGCTTCATCGGCCACAAAATGATTTGAAAATTTTCCTCAGCATTAATGTGTTATGCACACATCACTGGCCAACAATGAAACGAAATATTCGGGAACACTTTAAAAGTTGAATTCGACAAAAACGCCGCATAATCGCGTGGCGTTCATATGGAAAATCACTTCCGATATCAAGTAATAGAGGGTTTCATTGTTATCATAAAGGACTAGACTAAAAATGCCTCTCTTTATCTCAAATTGGAACCATTAAATGGTAGTAAATCAATAGATGTTAGGTAGTTAATTATGGTCATAAAAGTGGTAAAAGAAAAGTAATTATTCTTAAATAATTATGTTCATAATACTTAAAAACATAATACTTAAATGTAGTAAAAGTAATGATTCTTTAATCATTATGTTCATAAAATTATATTCATAAACGTCGTAAAAGCAATGATTCTTAAATTATTATGTTCATAAAAGCGATAAAGTAATGATTCTAAAGTAGGTAACTACTTAATTATCTATATCTATACTAATATTATAAAGAGGAAAGATTTGATTGTTTGTTTGTATAGAATAGGCTCCGAAACTAGTGGACCGATTTGAAAAATTCTTTTACCATTAGAAGCCAACATTATCTGTGATGAACATAGGCTACTTTTTACCGCGGGAAAATGCTTCATTCCTACGGGAAATTTAAAATAAAAGTAAATACCTAGCGGCTTGGCCCGGGAGATAACGCCATCTATCTAAAATACGGTAGATGGCGTTTTATACATTTCTACGCGGACGAAGTCGCGAGCACCGGCTAGTATTTTATAAGTGGATATTAAGAAGGACTCGTTCTACTGATTTTAATTAAATTGTAACCACTAGTTTTCTATAAATGTTAAGTTATACCTAAGTAAATGTTAAGTTGGTTTGTGTGCGCTTCAAAAACTCGAAAAGTCGTCAATAGATGGGCTTCCCAGTTTATATATCTGCGGAATGCAGTGTGGTAAATTTTTAAAATATAAGGTAAAAATTACAATACTCTGGTATTGGTACAAAATGCACTGATAAGATATAAGGACTCATAAATTAATGGCACGCGCGTCAAAGCGGCGCGTGTTAGTGAACCACACAGACCGTTCAACGATAAATATAGATTTGAGTGAACTAGTGTTAGCCCACTGGTCTGCTCGAAATTCGGTACCATACCTACACATTTTGGAAATGAAACAACATCAAAATATTAATTTGTCAATTAGGTTTCTACAATAAACTCGACTGTTTCGGACTTGACGGACCAGTTTTCGAAAACTAAGAAAAATTATAGACTTCACTTGACTGACTGACTAGTCTCGGAATCTGCTACTTTTGATTTTTAATTTCAATTTTGCCTTTTTTTATTTAAAAAAAAGGCTATTACAAATTGCTATTTTTTCTAAAGACACTGGCAAAATCATCGGAGAAGATCTGATGGAGCCAAGACATTAAAAGAGGAGAAGAAACTCTTATGATCGTCATTATAAATTTAAATTTACCAGGGTTTCGGAAAAAAGCTAAGATACTGAGAAGAAACCCCGAAATAAACTCAGGATACAAAACAGATCTCAAAAGAAAATTCGTGGCAAGTAAACTACTGCCATTAAATATTTTTTGTGCGAATTAAAAAAAAAGAAAAATCTGTTCAAAATGAGAAGATGGTATACTAAAGCAAATACATTATGGAATCCCGACTAATATTATAAATGTGAATGTGAATTTGTTTGTTATGCTTTCAAGCAAAAACTACAGAACCGATCAACATGAAATTTTGCATGCACGTTGTATGGAACATCAGAAAGGACATAGGGTACCTTTTATCGTTCAACGCGGACGGAGTCGCGGGCACCAGCTTGTATTTGATGAATTGTTCTGACCTCTGAGCGCCTCTTTACCTAATACAAATGAAAGTTCTTCTACTCTGGTTGCCAAATGTCCAGTAACGCTAGATCTCTCCGTGGCTACGTTTTTGTAGCCACATTAGTTCAACACAGGTGGTTCTCTTATCTACCCTAAACAATCTCTAAACGCCATATGTCTGATTGTGATCTACACGTTTCCCGGTAATTAGATGACACTGTAATAAAGTTATTGGTCGCGTCATGGTCTAATCTTAAACATCTTTGAATGTATGGCTGCCTAATTGCGGGGTATTGTTAAAGAAAAAATTATATTACAATAATTTTAACTCGGAACATTCAGAGATATCTCTGTATCTCTGTGAAATTAACTTCGAAGACTGATTGACTTAAAATTTATTACTTTTTTATAAGTAACTATAGCAGGCCTCTCCCGACTTCGCACGGATTTTTTTTGCAATTAGCTGGTGCCCTCGACTTCGCCCGCGTAACTTTGTAAATTACAATACTAAAACCCTCCCTCGAGAACCATTCTATCCATTTGAGTTTATCACGAACAGACAGACAGACACGGCGGATGACTTTGTTTTATACCAATACCAAGAGCATAAGAGGCGGTTTGCAGTTTTGACAATGTGTATGTTTAGACAAACTACAAATTGGACATGTTACAACATAAACAAAATACAATTAAGACGTCTTGATAAAAACAATATTAGACTAAATTATTTTTAGACGAGTTGCTACCATAGACCATCTGCGTTTTAAACCATAATATGAGACTATTTCGTGGTTTCATTTGTCTAGTAACCACAGCAGCCAAGCTATGATCTCTGAACTTGACTGTGGAAGCTGTAATAAGTGTATGTATTAAATTCCTAATAGAACATTGATGTTCAATGTCCTAGTATGCAATTGCGCTAACTAACAGATAGCGCCACTCGATTTAGTTAACATGCACTAACGATGCATCCCTGCAATAGTGAAATGCACTTCTTATGGAAAAAGAAACCCCGATTTTTAATTGATTTACCCGAAGACTTCCCTTGGGCGATACTTGAGTTATCGGTATACTATGCAGTTTGTTTATACATTCGAATAATCATGCCAAACCATGATTACGTATTAGCAATAAGCCAATAGGTTTAATAATTGTTGGCATGACTCGTCACGGCGTGTCTCTTTAGTTGTGACCAGGGGGATCAGTCCCCTGTAATTAACTAGATGGACGCCGCACGCCAACGCGGACGACCCCCATTGATTTTGTACACAGCATGGTTAAATTTGAGTAAAAATTCGAAAAACAGACAACAGGCAGTGTAATGTTTGTGTATAGATATAGATATAACTAAATCATAGCTATATGGAGTTATTCCGTAGGCCGCGAGCCGGAATAGCGCTTTGAAGTATAATGTACAATGAGTAGACGTGTGATTACCGATCCAGTGTCACTCATATACTACAGGCAGGATTAACTAAGTATCGTAAAACACATGCAGATATTTTCCTGTAGAAAATATCTTTCGGCCGTCCTATGATTGAAATAAACCCATCAAACAAACCACCATTTTGACACATTGAATTAACATTGAGAAAATTATGTAACAATTTTTTAAAATTTTTTAGACAAAATATAAATAGACATTAATTTAGTTTTTAAAGCAACACTATTCCAATGGTCATATACAAAATCATCTTCTATACTATACAAGTGTCTAGGTAATAAATAACATTTAGAAAAATAAAAATATATTTTTTTTGCTTCGAAATAGAGAATTAAATCTGATACTAACACACAAACAAATAGGCATCTGTCCAAACAGTTGGTGTGTAATAGGATAGTCTACAAAAGCAATATCGGGTGTCGAACCAAACTAACAGCGTTCGTATCATCCTCTCTTTATCTTTATGCGAGTACCGTTGCCAAAAAAGTTAACTATGTACCTACATCTTACTCAATTTATAGATTACTAGAAACAGTATGGATTTAGCTTTTGAACTTTGTTGTGGAATGTGACACACTGCTCTCTGGAACAGTCTGTTTATGTTGACACATGGCAATAAATAAAAATAAATTTACTAACTTAGATTTTTTAATTGTTCTTTATGGAATAATTATGAATTATTATAATACGTAAGGGATCCCTCTTTCTAATTGTTTTACACATTTTTACAAACTAGTATAAGGCCCAGCACAGACGGTGAAATGTAACTGCGACGAAACCCTTTTAAAATTATTGGTTTGAAACCAGTTTTAATTGTCTTCCAAACACACCGCAACCTAAACTGTACCACAATGTAATGAAATTATCCTAACCATTTCGGTTTTCTTGAGAACAGACGTGTGAAAAATGTCTAGTTCAAGTTATGAAGAAGTTTTGGTTATGTTATGTATTTGTATATTTTACATAAAAAGAAAGAGGTAATTTCGTTGCAGTTGCGTTTCACAGTCTGATCTGGGCCTTAGAGTTATCCGTAATTAAAAAAAATTGAATGGTTTTTCCAACAAATTTCACCAAATAGACAAAGTAATTAATTAGCGATCTTCACTTTTTTTACTCATAGAAAGAAAGAAAGAAAGAAAGAAAGAAAGACATTTATTCACTGCACGAAGGACATTAACATGACATTACATAAGAAACAGAAACAACAAAAACAAAATGACACAATGAAATTAATGAAAAAGGCGGTAAGACGTGTGTGTCCTCGCGGCAGTGAATCGGATACTGGCTCAGCATTGTGCTGAGACGCTAGACAAGCATCTGCAGCTCATACTAGCTTTTGCCCGCGCCGGACTTCAACCATTAGATTATTTGTCTAATTTGACGAAGAATATAGATTTGTCCTCAACATTATCGATTAGATGGCGTAAGTCAGCATATTTGTGTCATAGATGGAAAGTTCTCCTGTGGAGCAGTCTGTATGTAAGGTGAGTTGTCCAGCTGGCGAATGACGTCATAGACTCACCCCTATTATAAATATGTAGTCGGACAATCGGCCCTCTATTATATTGTGATTAACTTTTAAACGATACTGAGTCCGACATTACGCTGCACGTGATGTTCGTGTGCTATCGAGGTGTGGTCGTCCGCCATCCCTGACTTACCAAGTCACCATCGATTTTACAGGTTAATGACTTTTTTGTCAACTCATATGAAATGGATTTATGGTTTTATTTATAAAAATATCCATATATATCTAAACTTTTATACTAATACTAGCTGGTGCTCGCGACTTCGTCCGCGTAGAAAAGTATAAAACGCCTTCTACCGTATTTTGGATAGTTGGCGCTATCTCCCGGGCGAAGCAGCTAGTATTTACTTTTATTTTAGATTTCCCGTAGGAATGAAGCATATTCCCGCGGTAAAAAGCAGCCTATGTTCATCACGGATAATGTCAGCTTCTAATGGTAAAAGAATTTTTCAAATCAGTCTAGTAGTTTCGGAGCCTATTCTATACAAACAAACAATCAAATCTTTCCTCTTTATAATATTAGTAGGTAAGTATAGATAAGGACGGTTGTAGATATTGCGTTGGCTTTGTAACTTTCTTTCGTCTATAGATCTCCTCACCGATTTAATCTCGTAGAGTAATCATGAGCACAGCCTTCTCATACATTAAGGCCTCAACAAGATTTTAAGCTTTCATACAAGATTTCATTCATAGAGACCACTTTACAGCGCCATTTATGTCATAACTGATAAAAGAACTTTAGTTTTCACTTAAGAATTTTTGACGAGAAGATGTCTCGGAGCTTCTCAAACCCCATCCAAGCTGATCCGAGCTACTATTAGGTATATAACATGACACATATAACATTTAACTTGTACAGTAATTGACGTAATGTTGTTAGAAAGGGTTAAACTTGTAGGTACATAGGATGCGTTACTTAACCGTGAGGCAATTAGCTAATTGCCACATAATCCACGTCAAAGCAAAGCGGGTCGAAAATGCCCCTGGCATTTACTCTAACTAACCCTTCAACGAGTTTTATTAGTATTTCTTATTTTTATGCGTCAGCTAAGTAGAGGTATCTACAATTTTGTTATGATTTTTGAAGGATGATAAACTAAACGTTTTGTGTAATTTAAACTAATAATTTAAATTGTGGTTTACTGTACTAAGTTGAAAAGCACAAAAAATAGTGTGAAATTTAATTTATTCAAATCGTGGGCAAACACCACAGGTGCAAACACCACCGTGGGCGAACACCACGGACCCTATATCCTTTATGGTCTGTGCCATAATTTGTGTGTTATCGCACACTTGATTTTTTTTGAAGTGAAAACTTCTATAGCCGCGTTATACGACTTTGGGTAGGGAAAAAATGTATCGGTTCGCGTCAGCAACATGCTAAAGCTCACAGTTATGCGCGCGCAGCTGTCTACGTACGCGATCACGCCAACACATTGCATATACCCGATTGTATGTGTGTGCGTTGGACGCTCAGTTTTAAGTTTTTCACTTCTTTCGGCAGTGCTCATGACTGCCTCAGTTTTTTCTAAAGGTCAAGTGGCTAAAGTCTTCTATTAACTCAAGCGACGACATAGTAGTAGACAGCTTGTAATAGAGATTAGGAGGGCAGAGACAAATGGGTTCTGATATCTCTTACTCACTCATCGAAACACAACAGCGTAAGTATGTGCTATTATTTCAGTGAACAAAGGCCTGTCCAATTTAAGACTGAAAAATGCAGTGTGCCACCGCCTTTAATAATAAAATAAAACATGACAATTCGCCAAACTTGGGCGAGATAAATTTGGGCGAGTTGTCCATTAACTCAATTTTTTTTTTTTAAAAAACAATACATTTTTTATTTTATTGAATCTGCATAAATTATGTTTTTCTGATAATTATAAAATAATAATAATGAACACTTAATTTTTGCTTCAGTAGGCAATTATAGTGTGTCTCTTCACTTTTGTATATAAGCTCTTCCAAAGCTCGCCACTAAGCTCGCTTCCTGTGAAGCCTTCTAGGTCGTCTGTACATCTGGTTGCAGGCTTGCAGGGGATCTCACGTTGAGTCTTCGAGAACTCGTACTTATGTTCGTCAAACTTGTGATTTAACTGCTACGAGCAACCGTAATTAATAGTAACAGTATTCCACAGTAGATCATAGAGAAAAACGAAGTAAGTATAACAAAGTGAACACTGTAACATTCTGAAGGTAATGCATTGCGGAGGTGCCTCCGTGTATAAGTTTATTAAATTATTCTCTTTGGATGTAAATGTACCAAGTAATGTCCCCAGTGGAAAATCTGCGAGCGTTGTGTGCGTTAAGTGCGTCGCGTGCCGACTCTCTGCGTCGAATTTATATTACGCGTATAATATTTATTTAATTTATTTCTTACAATATTACAATATTTTATAGTTCTTGTTTACATTCTACTTTAAATCATTTGACATCTTTTCAGACATAGTTAGTAAATTTAATCTAAGTAAAATAAACTAATAAAATAGCATTATATACCTATTTAAAACTAAAAACACTTATTTTATGTCTGATGTATGTATATGACGAAACGAAGTAATTTTTATTTACCTCATTTTTTTTTTATTTACAAATAATTTATTAACGAACTAATTAATTATTATTATCAGTTGAGAAATAATTATGTGTGTTGGAGGACAGATATTTCTTTTTTAAATATTAAATTTATGATTTTTTTTTTATTTTTCATATTAAATGTGTCCAGTACATGCTGTGGTTTGTAAGATCTCATTGTACACCTATGAATCAACTATAAGCGGTTTTAACACTTGATTTTTGAATTGAAAAGTTTCCAAATATTCGTCGTTGTAAGGCCGTACTGACTCTAACCAAGGGGAAGCCATCATCGTCAATCAGAAACTAACATAAATATGCTTTCACCTCCCCCTCCTTGGCCCCGTGCGCCACCTCTCCCCGCCCTCCACCCTCTATCGCCCTCTGAGCGCTCGGAGGGTGCAAATGTACCTAAATGTGAACATTATGTTAGGGCGCTAAGCACAATGGGACATGGGGATGCATCAAATTTTCAGACTTACTTTAAGAGCTGGGATTTAGTCACATGTTGAGAATGAAATAAGTAGAATTAGGTTTTTTTTTAATTAATTGTTGCTAGTTAAAAACCAATATTCAAAAGCTTCTTAAAAAATAGCAGCTACTAAGGTATGAACCTATATAGGTAGGTATGAACCTTAAGTCTTAAAATAGGTAAAAATATATTACTTTAAGTCCCATAAGACCATAAAAAGCCTTTGCCAACATTTTTACCTTTGTACCCGAGTCATGGATGTCCAGAAAGTCTAGAAAAAGGTAAGTATTAGAAGGATTTCGTTTCGTTTTTTGTTAATAACTCCGGAACCATTATTATTCTCTTTAAAAGTCAAATGTTTGATCCACATTAAATAAATTGAGGTCACCCATCAACGAGCTATAATTTGTCTACATCGAATATGAATATTGATGTTCCAATAATCATTAATAACACCGTGACAGACAGACAAACAGGCGGCTGACAAATGTGGGATTCATACATAATTAGTTGTAATGACTCGTCACGTGACCAAATGAATAATACCAAGAGTTATGACTAATGTGTAAGGTCTCTTAATAGTATATCCTTACTAATATTAATGTGAATGTGAGTTGTTTGTTTGTTTGTTACGCTTTCACGCAAAAACTACTGAACCGATCACCATAAACAAACAATCAAATCTTTATAGACAATTACTGTTAGACAAAATAATTTTAAAAGCATTACAGCTAAATATTGTTAAGAGGTACCTAGAGTATATTTTATTTATATTAGTACTAACCTATAAAATCTGATCTTTGAATTTCTCGAAACAAGTAAGTACTTACCTCTCAAAATATACCCATAGGAGAATACTTCTAAATCGATGTACCAGGGGAAATTACGGGACACATTTCGTGATTAAAAAAGCATAAATTGTGAAACTTACGATCACCCTCTAATTGTGAAAGCTCATTGTTTGGTATTGGAGACAATCTCGAGCCATTATTACCGCTTGCTCTCACAACAATACGCCGCGCTCGACAATGCATTCGGAAGCCACGCGTACTGATCAATATTGACATGGAACTTCTCATTTACCTATGGGAATCTTTTCCATTTTAAATTAATGGTAATTAAACTGTACAAAAATAAAAATGTCTTATAGTTGTTACCTGTCAATGATGGATTTATTGTGATAGCGCTCGGTGATGGGTATAGATCTTTGTGGAACTGTACTTCTGCCGTAAAAAGATTCTGGCCAAAGCCGAATCTGTCCAATCAGGACTCTGCCGAAAACAGATTATGCCGTACACCGCTGGAGGGATCCTAATGCCTAGGGATAGACTTGACACTAGACACTCAGTGTATACATCGACTGTCATGTGTCCACTGCCGCGACACTAATTGCAGAAGTAATGTCGGTGTCGCTCAGTCACAAATGCTCGCGGAGTTATATTAATTCGATGGTCGACACCAATGTCGACACAAAAAATTTGCTAAACGGCTAAACGAATTCAGATGAAATTTGACTCACAGATAGCTTAATACCTGGTTCAACGTATAGGATACTCTTTAACTTCAAAAAATGTTAAGTTCCTGTGGGATTTAAAAAAAACGAACTAAAGCACGTACGAAGTCGCGGGCGCAGCTAGTTTCTAACAGATTACTTAAATGAAATCCGCAAAAAAATCGCTGCAATTAATCACCTGTCTTCCCCTAAAGTTTCCAGGTCAACAGCTCTGTTAATACCAGCGTACGACTAATAGTCGTAAGTGCTTACGCATCGCTGCCCACCCCGTACCGCGACTGTCGCAGAAATTGTCGCATGTCGGTGCGACAATCGTTTGCAGTAGGGAACTTGAACGACACTTCATTAATTAATTAATTTGTTAGATTTCTTTTTATTAGAGATTTGCTCTTTGCCAACATCCAACTGAGATGTGTTCTTACGGAATAATATTCCATGAATTGAACACACTTTCAATATTTTACTTTTATACTAGCGGCACTCTCCCGACTTCCATTTGTGAAAGACGCATGAAAATCCGTCCTGTCTATAGTTTTTATTTGATCTGAGATTAGTAATCACACCATGTTAAGACGTAATAAGTATTATAACATCCAATTAAACAAAAAATGGCGAATTCCAAGTTATAATAACAAGAGAATAGGTAATAAAGTCTCATTAGGTACGAGTAATAACATCGCACGCCAGTTGCGAGGCAATGACGCGTGCGCACGCGACGCTACGTAGCGCATCCGCGCACTGCAATACGTGAGTGGACGCCATATGCTGACTGATTTCGTGTGCTTGTCCCATTATTTTTATTGATGTTTTAGCACACTATTTTTTTTATACAAGTTAATTTTATGATAACACTAGCACGCGATTTCCTCCACGTAACTTTATAAAATACTAGCTGGTGCTCGCGACTTCGTCCGCGTAGCGCGCGCGACTTTATAAAATATACACTCGTGTCTGTGAAACCATGGAAATACACATACAAAATTTCAACCGAATCGGTCAAGCCATTTAGTAGTTGACATACCGACAGCAGCGCCACCTACTGGGTCCAATTGTTAATTTTTAAATCATCCAGGAAACCATCGAAGTAGCCATATAAAATTTCAACCCAATCGGTTCAGCCGTTTTAGAAGTTATGTGAAGATAAGAACGGAAGGATAATTCTTACTACTCGTTGTCCTATTACCCGTTTTCCCGTAGGAATGAAGCATTTTCCCGCGCTAAAAAGTATCCTATGTTCATCGCGGGTAATGTCGGCTTTTAATGGTAAAAGAATTTTTCAAATCGGTCCAGTAGTTTCAGAGCCTATTCAATACAAACAAACAAACAATGAAATGTTTCCTCTTTATAATATTAGTATAGATTAAATACTAGCTGGTGCCCGCGACTTTTTCAATTCGAACCAGTATAGTTCCTGATATTAGCGCGTATAACCAAACAAACAAACTCATCAGTATTATATGTTATTGGTATAGATAAGAAGAAGATATGACGATGTTCATTGAGCCAAAGCTATGCAATTTGATCAAATCAACATAAGGTGAAGCGTAGTCCCGTAATAATATGTTTTCAAGTGTTTGCCCCTGTGCGGGGGTGGGTGGGGTTGTTCGGGGGGATGGCGCAACACTTCGGAAGCAATAACATTCAAATGCGGACTCATATCCGGCCCTGAAACTGTTATCCTACCGGATAAAACACTCCAATGACGAGAGATCCATCTGCGCACTAAAATATTTCACTTTTTATTATTTTGTCCATGTCTGGAATATACAAATATCCTTTTTATCATCATCCAATACTAATAATAAATTTGTAAGTGTAGGTCAATACCTATGGTATGTATGTCCCTCCATAACCCTTAAACGAATTAACTGATTTTCATTAAAACTTGGTAGAAAACATTTAGACGTACGGGACACAAGATAGGCTACTTTTTTCTTTTCAACGCGCACGAAGTCGCAGGCAGCAGCTAGTGTAAAGTAAATTTTCACATAAGCTGACGTGACGGTCCACTTGATACATACTCTATACATGACGTATAGAAACGACTTGATCTGGATCGATTTGAAAAGTTCTTTCACTGTTGGGAAGCTATATTATCAGCGAGTGATATAGGCTATCTTCTATACTAATATTATAAAGAGGAAAGATTTGATTGTTTTTTTGTTTGTATAGAATAGGCTCCGAAACTAGTGGACCGATTTGAAAAATTCTTTTACCATTAGAAGCCGACATTATCCGTGATGAACATAGGCTACTTTTTAACGCGGGAAAATGCTTTATTCCTACGGGAAATCTAAAATAAAAGTAAATACTAGCGGCTTTGCCCGGGAGATAGCGCCATCTATCCAAAATACGGTAAATGGCGTTTTATACTTTTCTACACGGACGAAGCCGCGAGCACCAACTAGTTTTTTATAAATAAGAACGCTTAATTTCGAATGAGCAATGTAGGCCACCACTCTGCGTCTATTTATAGGTGGATCACTTCAGTTGGAAGCAATCGAACACGCGCCTTATCTGCCGACAGCGGTTTAAAAGAGATGGCGCCGCCGGTCGGCGCCTTTCATCCGCGATCTACTTATCGTGGGAATGCGCCGGAGTGCCAACCCCGATACCGCTTCCGATTGCATCTGTTGCGTACTGAAAACAACACACATTACTGAATCACTGAATACCTACTGCTGTAAAAGAAAAATAAACAAACTATAAGAAAAATACATTCATGTCTCGATCATGTAAACTTTTTATTGGAATTTTATCAGAGGATACAGATATTGACCAGGTCCAGTAGTTTCGGAGCCTATTCTATACAAACAAACAAACAAACAAACAATCAAATCTTTCCTCTTTATAATATTAGTATAGATAGCCTTATGTTACTCTCTGATAACGTAGCTTTATATAGGTGAAAGAATTTTTCAAATCAACAAACAGAATAACATTCCTCTTTTTAATATTAGTCTAGATATAGTATACCTAGATTAAAAAAGTAATTAGGTATGTAATTGTATGTATATTTTCATGGCTTCAAAAGTACCTATATATTCATATAGGTAGATTATGTTTGGACGTCATTAGTTCACCTCGACCCAAATCATAAGAAGTCAATTGTAAAACCATCAAACTAAAAGCCCACGAAATGATAGAGCTCAAACCGATAATTTAACGAAACTAAAAATAGATAACATATTTTTATATACTTTATGATCAAATTTCAACCGTATTCGCCCCAATCATAAGGTCGTCGTCTTTACAGCATTGTGAATAACGTGGAGATAGGACGAAAAAAAATTACTAAATAATTTTGACAATTGAAGACGTGAGTGGATGAAGGTGATATGTCGCATAATTTCAATTTTGAATAAATCGATGTTTTAATTTTTGAGATAAGTCGCCACGGAACTGATTTTTGTACTAACTAATGATGTAAAATAGTGTAAAAAACCTAAAAAATTAATAGTATCATAGATATTAAACACTTGTATTATTTAATTTAAAAAAAATTAACATATCTTCCTTTTCCATTAACAAAAGTAAACTTTTCTGCACTTTTTTGCTTTTTAAAATTAATTGTATATAACACCCTTTTCAACTTTCTGTTTTCCAAAAATGTCTCAAATCAACGATCTTAAGGTCTGTAGGTAATCATTTATCTATACTAATATTATAAAGAGAAAAGATTTGATTGTTTGTTTGTTTGTATAGAATAGGCTCCGAAACTACTGGACAGATTTGAACAATTCTTTTACCATTAGAAGCCGACATTATCCGTGATGAACATAGGCTATTTTTTATCGCGGGAAAATGCTTCATTCCTACGGGAAATCTAAAATAAAAGTAAATAGGTACTAGGGGCTTGTTCCGGGAGATAGCGCCATCTACCCAAAATACGGTAGATGGCGTTTTATACTTTTCTACGCGGACGAAGTCGCGAGCACCAGCTAGTTTATTATAAGAAACTGCAAAAAGAAATACAAAAAATAACCCAAAAATGAGACATACCGCCTTCATCCGCTCGCGTCTTCAATTCCAAAGGGCCAGTGTGCCGTGACTGTCAAAAATGGAATTATTTATCAAAATCCGTATCTGAAATACCGGCAATTATTTAAAGTTGGCGTGACTCCTCCCACTTTCTTCAAGGGAAGGCGGCGAGTTCTCTGATTGGTCGCCGCGACCGGCGCGTGCGCCGGCTAAATCAAAAATAAGAACTGTTTTGTTTTCCGTTTATTGGTTGTAAATACGTCGACACTGTGTATTAGATAAAATAATAATTTAATAGTCAGTAAGTAATGCATTGACGACGGATTTAGTTTAAGTAGATCTATCGTCGCTTGCCATTATAACTTCTATTGGATCGATTAACGTCGATTCTTTTCTTGGCAAGGCCGTGGACGTTGAACTTGGGCAAAAATAACCGGTTCATAGATTGTACTGGCATAAGTTGCAACACTAATAATAAAAAAAAAAACCGATGGAGGCCGAAACTTAAGCTCATTCGGCTCCTAGCGACCTCAAGCAAATGTGGTTATTTTTTTGGTATTGTCATTAAACTGACAGAGCTAAAAATTTATATTAAAGATGCAAGGTAATGTACAAAAATGAATCATTTTAGTTGTTTGTTTAATATTAAAATTTTGACTGTATAGATATAATCCTTAATAGGTACACCTAACTAGCTCTTGCCCGAGACTTCGTCCACGTTCAAAATGTTATACCTATAGCCTTTTCTCGATAAATGGACTATCCATCCAAAATAAAAAATAATTTTTCAATTCGAACCCAGTATTTATAGAGATTAACGCGTTCAACCAAACTATTAAGATTAAGTTAAATTTAACTTAAGTTTAAGCTCCGAAAAGTTTCAATTGGTATATTTTAATCTATATATTTTTGGAGTTTAACGAGCCCGTTGGACGAGTGGCTAGGGTGCTTGCTTAACGTTTCAGGGGCCCCGGGTTCGATTCCCGGCGGAGTCAACTTTGGAAATTTTAATATAATTTTCATAATTGACTCCAGTCTGTATTTGAAAAGTAGTGGTAGGGCACACTGCGTTTCGCAGTCATTTGGGCAGCCCGTCTGGCGGCTGTAACCACCACCTTACTGAATATAACCACCGTGAAATAACAGCATTATGTGCTGTTGTATTTCGGTGAGTGAGTAAGGGATGCCATAGCCCATTACACCCCATCCCTCCCTTATCCCTTACCCTTAATCCTTCTATGGTCAGCAGCGCACTTGTAGCACTTATGGCGTTGCTTGTGTTATAGGCGACGGTAGCCACCTACCATCGTGTGGACTGTCAGCCTGTCTGTCGACCTTAACATAAAAAAAAGTTTACTCCTTAAGAATCGATTTGATAGGTATATCAAATGTCACATGTCACACGTTACGCGTTACAGACTACAATAGGATGCTTCAATACATATTTATATATATAACACTAGCGACCCGCTCTCGACTTCGCCCGCGTGCGATCGCTACCAAACTTTACAGGATTACGCGATGGACTAATCTTGAAGATTGTCTGAAAGTTTCATCAATATCGGTTCAGCGGTTTTGGAGTCCATAGGGAATTTATACACACATACACATCGCCTTTTACTTATATGTTAAGATACATTATAATATATTACACTAGCTGCTTCCCGCGACTTCGCCCGCGTAACTTTGTAAATTATATACTAAAACCTTCCTCGAGAACCACTCTATTCATTGGTTAAAACAGCATGAAAATCGGTGCAGTAGTTTTTCAGTTTATCGCGAATAAACAGACAGACGAAGGCGGAGGAGGACTTTGATTTATAATATTAATTATGTAGTGATTATAATGTTTTAATTGATTTATTAAATTATTTATATATTCGTTCGTTCGTAAGGAGTAAACTCCAGTCGTACGTCGGAGTTGAGACACACATTTTTTTACAGAACATTTCTATCAGGAAAAAGCTTCAGTGTGCGCCTGCGTCACTCAAAGTCTATAATTAGCCATGCACGATGTCTAAGTGGCTAAAAGCGAACACTACCCCAACAAATGTGGGGTAATTTTAAACTTGTAAACTCACCCTTCTCTGATCGTGCCGCCAACGCACTCTGACGTTATTTTGACAGCCAATTTTAGGGGATCCTCTGAAAAAAGCTTTTAAAAGGAAATGGATAAATTATATATAAAGACTTTGAAGACCGTCAATATGTAACTATACCTTAGAATGCTTTCTTTCTGACGACGAGTCGGTTGATACAAGATTTTCGGAATCTAATATGCAAAATTGTAGGTAACTACTTAGCTTTCTAATAAGCAATTATAAGCTTTGTAATTAAATAAATAAAAAGGGAAATTGGCACAAACACACGTCTCATCATTATTTCAGCTGCAGGACGTCCACTGCAGGACATAATAACTCCCCTCATTTGATTTTGATTTATTTTTTATTTATTTTACTAAGATTACCTACATACAGCCATAAATTTAAAATAATATATTATTAATTGTATACAAATAGGCCTAAAGCATCATAAAAATACATATTTACATTTATTTGTTAATTTAAAAAAATATATAAAATAGAAAAGGAAAAAGAAGAGAATATACTATGTGATAAAAATTAATTTTTTGAATTCGCCAATTTTCTTTTTGTAAGAATTCAAATTGTTGGAAAATAATTATGTCAATATATCATTCAGAACTTTAGTGTAAGTAGTGATTACTTGGAACGATGAAGGAAGGATTTTTCCTTTATTAATAATTTTCCAACATGCTTTAACTAACTTTGGTATTACGTAACCAAAGAGGAGACAATATAGGTAGATACAGTGTATTAACTATTATCTCATGTGAGTTCATATAGAGTACCTACTCTGGATTTATTATTACTATGTACTAGCTGGTGCCCGCGACTTCGTCCGCGTTGAAAAATAAAAAAGTAGCCTACATCCTGTGTCCCGTACTTTTAAATGTTTGTCTACCAAGTTTCATGAAAATCAGTTAATTCGTTTAAGAGTGATGGAGGAAAGGAAGGAACATACATACATACAGAAAAAATTGTAAAAATGATCAATTTAGTTTCAGTATCATGTACAGAGATATGTACAGATGTACGATATCTCTGAAAACAAAGTCACTTACTCAATGACCGACCCCTACAGATTTATTATTAGTAGGATTATGTTCTGTCAACTGCAAACACTAAAAGTAACCGTTTTAACTAACCTATGTAATTGTTTACAATAATAAAATTCTTTGGAGGTACATTATCTGATGTTATCGATTGACGAATCACCGCTTGTGTCGGCTCCCGACGTTAGGTATTTCTAGAGTAAAATTAAAAAATATAATAACGCTCCAAGACCAAGACAGAAGGTGTGCGTTATCAAGTGTCAAATCTGACGTTTAGAATTCGGCCATTGTGTCGGCATGTCAGCCAATGGCGGCGCTCGCTTTCAAACTATACAATATTTTCTTTTTCCAAATCATTGTGCCATTGTCTTTCGGTCTATGTTTTTGTTTTCTATTTTCAAACGATCGAAGTGGCCGCACCATTTTAAAACCTGTCTAAGTTTGAAGTGTGTGAACTAAAATTTAAATAAGTTTATAAATAACTAGCTGTTGCACGCGACTTCGTCCGCGTAACTTTATGAAATATAATACATTCGTGTCTGCGAAACCATGGAAATACACATACAAAATTTCAACCCAATTCGGTCAAGGCGTTTAGTAGTTGACATACCGACAGCAGCGCCATCTACCGGGTCCAATTGTATTTTTAAATCATCTTGGAAACCATCGAAATACCCATATAAAATTTCAACCCAATCGGTTCAGATGTTTAGAAGTTATGTGAAAAAGATAAGTACGGAAGGATAATTCTTACTACGTTGTCCTATTACCCGTTTTCCCGTAGGAATGAAGCATTTTCCCGCAGTAAAAAGTAAACTATGTTCATCACGGATAATGTCGGCTTCTAATGATAAAAGAATTTTTGAAATCGGTCCACTAGTTTCGGAGCCTATTCAATACAAACAAACAAACAATCAAATCTTTCCTCTTTATAATATTATTATAGATAGGTTTTATTGCTCCATTTCGTAACAAATAGGTTTATAAAAAAAACCATATAAGTAATGCTAATCCTAACCTAATAATATTAGAAATGCAAAAGTTTGTAATGTTTGTAATATAACAACATAAGATGTTAAGATGAAGATGTTGTATTGTAAGCTACTATATAGTTCTGCCCTTGACTTCGTCTACGTCCCTTTTCTTAGGTGTTAGGTAAAACATTTATTAATTTTTTATTGCATATAAGTATATTTTTTCAGACGTTCAATTTTTATTGTTCATTTTTAGATGATCCCTCGGGAACAGTAGTTTTTTTCTGGATGAACGATACGCTATGTCCTTTTCTATTTACAAAATTTCATGACGATCGATTGAGTAGTTATTTATAAGGGCTACAAAAAAACTAGTATCTAAAACTTACTAAAAAAATACTGCAATATTTTTTTATTTATGAAATAGTATAGAGTTAATAATATAAGTTCATTAGAGTTTTGCCACGTGACGTGTTGGTCACGGTGGTAGTTCCCACGTCCACGCCTCCCGCGTTACCATTCGTCACGGCGACAACCCTGCACGTCGTTGGCACACCAATATGTGTCATGGTACGTGTGGCAAGTTGCTCTATTAAGCTTAAACAAAAATTTATGATAAATTTTACACATTTTCAAATTTGTTCAGATATGATAATAATATATTTCAGAAATAAATAAATAAACATCTTCACACATTCCACACACCACCATTTAATTCCACATTAAGCAACTAATGCTTTGTATTACGGATACCAGACAGTTGATATACTAAGTACACAGATTACTTTTTTTATAAATACAAAGCATCCATGACTCAGGCACAAAGGTAAAATGTTAACACTTAAACATTTGCCGAACATACGTAATGCCAAACTTATGTTAGATAATATGCACCTTGAGAAAGTAGAGCTACATTCCAATAGATTCACTTTACATTTAGTGTGTACTCGACAGGGATGTGCACAATATGCTTTATAATGAAGTTCTCACGGCAATAGTTAATTGTGAACTAATCGATTTCAATGCACTTGAAAATTAGATTACCTATAGAATGTTCTATGATCTATCATCATCATCATCATCATCTCAGTCGTAAGACGTCCACTGTTGAACGTAGGCCTCCCCCAAATAATGTTTTGCCAATACTCGCCACGCTTGGCAGGCGGGTTGGCGAACGCAGTTTAGTATAAATGTCCTCAAAGGGCGCTGCTGCCCACCCTTTGGTGGTTTTTCCCTTAGCCGATTTCTATGGCACCCACGGGTTGAGATGGGGGGATACTATTCTAGGCCGGAACCCCACGGCACTATACCTACGATGATCTATGATCTATACCTACTACTAATCTAACAAGGAATCTAATATTGTTATGTACATATTAGGATAAAATACCGGGACGAACGAGGCATAAATCAAATCTTCGTGCATTTCTTTGCAGTTCACACTATAGTGTGCCATTTCATTTATATTTCAGCTTGCCAAAATTCGTTTAAGCGATTATGTAAAATTTTATAATAGTATTTCTAAAAAAAAAAAAAATTTTTGTTTTAATTTATTTTATTTATTTTCAGAGATTTATTTATTTATTTTATAGCGTTGTTGTAGGTTTAGGTAACTATAATATAGGCATACATTATATATGTTGTAAATATACTCGTACATATAGAAAGGCATCTAATAGACCAAAACACCTTTTTTTTATTATTTATTAACAAAGTTTCTTGTGGAATATTGTAAATCACGGCTCGCAAATAGAGAAATGGGTTACATAATTGCATATAATATAAATTTTAGGTATTACGGAATATAATTTCGTATAATTTAGTTTTAAATTCAATACTAGTGGCTGTGAGCGGCTGTTTCCATTTGGGCGAGGCTTTTAAGGAAATTGTTGGAGGTGCGCCCCTGTCTTTACACACACGACCAATGAAAGTGAACAAATTAATGCCTACATCTGAAATATAAATTATTAACGACACGCCCCGGGTTTCGCATGGATGCAATTTTCTTCTGAATATTTTCCAAAACCTTCCTCGTTCATCGCTCTTTCCATTAGTGAAAACCGTATCAAAATTCGTCGGTTGGTTTAGAAGAAGTTGGGGGAGAAATAAAAGCGGGCTGCGATTTTATATTAGGTGTAAGACTTTTTTATTAGATATCGGTTTTCTCTTGGCTGTGACCTTAGAAAATTACCTTTATTTTCTTGTATACTCCGCACAAAAATTAAAGGAGCAAAAAAAACTTTCAAATTTTTAGGTTATTTTCAACAGGCTGTAACTTGAAGACGAATTGTCCTACAGTAAATTTTAAAAAAGCAAATTGTAGCTCCAAGTGTCTAGTTTTTGAATCTGATCTACAATTTTTTCTTTTTCAAAATTTGTGTATTAATTTAATTTTTACTCCTTTAATTTTTGTGCGGAGTGTATTTGTACCTATATAGATATAAATATATCGATAAAATTATCATTATTATTGATAAACGATATCGATATATATTTTGTGTATGTTTTAATTGTATGAATGAATAAATCAAATAAATATTTTTTGTAATTTGTTTTGTCCTGCAGTGTAACGGGCGTTCGTCTTGGCCCCACTTAACGCCGGTAACCGAATCACGCGCTAATGCACTCCGTGACTTGTAACACGCGCAATATTACATTATATCCTGTATACAATTATTGTGCTAATGTATACTTTACATAAGACAATTGCAGTTAATAAATATTATTTTAAAAAATCAATGTTATAAGAAAAATATAATACTAGCTGCTGCCCGCGACTTCGCCCGCGGTAAATTATCTACTATAATCTTCCTCGAGTACCACTCCATATCTATACCAATCTATACTAATATTATAAAGAAGAAAGATTTGATTGTTTCTTTGTTTGTATAGAATAGGCTCCGAAACTACTGGACCGATTTGAAAAATTCTTTTACCATTAGAAGACGACATTATCCGTGATGAACATAGGCTACTTTTTACCGCGGGAAAATGCTTTATTCCTACGGGAAATGTAAAATAAAAGTAAATACTAGCGGCTTGGCCCGGGAGATAGCGTCATCTTTGCAAAATACGGTAGATGGCGTTTTATACTTTTCTACGCGGACGAAGTCGCGAGCATCAGCTAGTAATGAAGTATATAAAGCTAAAGAGTTTGTTTGTTTGGTTGTACGCGCTAATCTGAGGAACTATTGGTTCGAATTGAAAAATTATTTTTGTATTGGATAGTCCATTTATCGAGGAAGGCTATAGGTTATAAAGAACGCGAACGCATTCGAGGGTACCAGCTAGTTCTATGTATAAACAAATATATTTTTTACAGTAAATATTCTTACGCTGGTTAAACCGTCACGAGTCATAAACAAAGACAATGACCGGTGGTCGTTTCCTGTTTAATTATCAAGCGAGTTGTAATACAAGTAAACACTCTTAGCCTATACACATACGTATATAATACATACATACGTGACTTATAAATTAAGGTTTCACATACTGTCATTCCACTGATGGTAAGTGGGTACCGTCTCACCATAGTTTTGTATGAGTTGTGCCTATATATGTACAAGTAAGTAGAGGAATTTGTCGTATATATACGGCTCTGGCGAAATGGACACATTGTCGCATAAATCCGACTCGGGGCTTAAATATAAATATGTGACAGCCCTGATCGGATAAAAATTAAGGGAAAGAATAGGGAAGTGGCATACAAGCACTTTTCAATACATTTTATACAAAACTAGGATACACCCGCGACTTGGTCTGCGTCCCTTTTTCTTAAGTGTTAAAAGTATTCAATTTTTATTTTGCTCATATATTTTTAATTTTTAAATTTTGTTTTTAGACGATTCCTTAATGGAACAGTTCTTTTTCTAGATGAAATGTATATAGGTACCCTATGTCCTTTTCTGTATGACAACGTGTGTGAAACATTTTATAATGTTCAGTTGAGTTTGAGGCGTGAAAGTGTAACAATCAAACAAACTCACCTACGCATGTCTTACTAGCTGTTGCACGCGACTTCTCCCTCGTAACTTTTTATAAAATATAGCCTATGTAATTAGCTTTCTATAGGTGAAAGAATTTTTCAAATTGGTCCAGTAGTTTTGGGGCCTATTCTATACAAACAAACTATCAAATATTTCTTCATTATAATATTACTAGTTGGTGCTCGCGACTTCGTCCGCGTAGAAAAGTATAAAACGCCATCTACCGTATTTTGGATAGATGGCGCTATCTCCCGGGCCAAGCCGCTAGTATTTACTTTTATTTTAGATTTCCCGTAGGAATGAAGCATTTTCCCGCGCTAAAAAGTAGCCTATGTTCATCACGGATAATGTCGGCTTATAATGGTAAAAGAATTTTTCAAATCGGTCCAGTAGTTTCGGAGCCTATTTAATTCAAACAAACTATCAAATATTTCCTCTTTATAATATTAAATATAGATTAGTTAGGATTTTTTTCAAAACGCTCAACAGACGTGTATGTAAATCTTATCTGAACATAAATCTATTAATGTGGAGTCGAATACTATGATATGGTTATTTTTATTGATCTTCACCAACATTACTTCCATCCTGGAGTACCTTAAATAGAAACTTGTCAAATTTTGCCACATTTATAAATAGATTTGAAACAAATCGATCCATCAACTGTTTGGCAAACGAGACTGTAGCATCACAATACATTTTTGAAAATCTTTTGTTTGCTCACAAAAATATTAGCACTTTTAGTAGAAATAGTGATGTTCATAATTTAAATACTAGAAACAAGCATAGACTTCAACCAAATAAAACTCGTCTCCACAGGGTTAGCAACTCCTTTATGGGACAATGTGTGCGCTTCTACAACAGGCTTCCAGCTAATATACAACAATTATCTATAAATAAATTTAAAGTTTATATTAAGAAAACCCTGTGCAAAAAGGGTTATTATAGGATATTAGATTATATAAATGATGACTGTCCTTGGAGTCAAATATAGTTGATTATTGTGTTATGTAGATTGCTATGTATTGTTACGTATTACTTTGTAATTAATTTATGAAAAGAGCAACTAGGGGGTTTCTTGCCGAGTTCTTCCCCCTAGAAACAGCTTTCCGAACCGGTGGTAGCTTGTAAAGAATGTTGACGAAGATAAATGTTTTGTAAAAACTTACGTCGAATAAATGATTTATTATTATTATTATTATTATTAGACCCACAGAGTAGGAGCGATTTCGTTAATAGATTTATAACAAAATCATGTTAAGTCGTAAAGAAAACAACTGTTCGTTATAACAAATTTAAGGGTGGTCGCCCACTAAGGCTATAATCCCCATAATCTCTTATATGTGGTGGTGCATATATAATCCGACGTGTTTGATGTGTGACCACCCTTAAGCGTGGGGACGGATTTAGAACATTTTTATATTCATTTGTTTTATTAATTTTTTTTTCTTTTTTCAAGTCCTAAGTACCAGTTGAAGATAATTAAGATAAGGTAGGTAACTAGATAGTTATAGCTATAGCGTCACATAGCTGGAAGAGGAATTTGAATGCGCTAATAAATCAATACTAATAGTGTATGTATGTATGTTCCTCCATAACTCTTAAACGAATTACTTAATTGATTTTCATAAAACTTGATAGATAAACATTTAGACGTACGGAATACAGGATTCTTTTTCAACACAGACGAAGTCGCGGGCGCCGGCTGGTATAAAATAAATTTTGTGGTATAAATATTATTTTCTAGTATAAAAAAAACAGTGGCACTCCGGGAGTGCCGACAGAAGTGAAAACTTGAACAAATTATGTGTTTATTTTTTGAATCGTCAGGATTTTTTTTAAGTGAAGTGTTTTTTTTTATTCATTAGTATAAAGTACTACTACAAAAATTATATTATACGACCCACTACTAATAAAAAGAGTAAGCTCTCAGTAGCTCCTCTATTCCTCTTATATACTGAAAATGTTGACCTTTTTGGAATTACTGTGAAATTACTGTTTTCTTTTATAATTGTCAACAGAGGTGTCAGTTACAGTGTCGCGAATTCAATACTTAGTCTTTTTCCATCTCAAAAATGCCCAACGCGCCTATAGAAGTTTAAACTTATTAAAAAAAAAACATTTGACAATTCTAGGCGCTGTTCTAACTTAGAAACAAATTACAGTGGGAGAAAAAAAGGACAGAATTATTGAAAGTTGCTTAGTACCTAAACCTATGCAAGGTAAAAAAATACTTGACTAGTAAAAGCTAAGGAGTTGTATCCAAGTAGGTGCCATTATTTTTCAAACATTTTTTTTAAGGGTGTACTTGGAAAAGTGCATCCTTATAAGATTACAATCTAGTCTTAAGACTAATGAGTAATTTTAATATAACCTAAACTACTAACTGTAATATTTACTAAGAATAATGTCAATTAACACGATTCTTATTGTCTCTATTAAGGGGAGAACACTTTGTTATTGTGTTCTTACAAACATTTTCAACATTTTTGAAGTGAAAACTTCTATAGCCGCGTTATACGACTTTGAGTGGGGAAAAAATGTATCGGTTCGCGTCAGAAACATGCTAATGCTCACAGTTATGCGCGCGCAGCTGTCTACGTACGCGATCATGCCAACACATTGCTTATACCCGATTGTATGTGTGTGCGTTGGACGTTCAGTTTTATTTTAATTTATCTAAAAGTGTTCCCGTTTGCCAAAACTTTGTCAAACTCCTACTACATACTAATTTTTGGACTATAAAAATTAACGCGTTCCATAGTTCGAAGTACGTCCCTGTCCATAAGTGTAATGTTTGCTTACAACCAATTTCCCTAATGCACCACAAGATATATTTCCTATGTAGTTTTTGCACCCAGCGCATTATGCAATACGGGCTTCAATTTTCCACCCAACAGTAGACTATATTCTATGAAAAATTCATGGCTTTTTCAATCCCCATCTTCTATTGAATTTATTTAATAATAAACAATCATATCTATTTTACTTATAGGTTACTAAAATTACTATACATTATAATACTAAGCGCCTGTTTCACCAACGTCAAGTAAAGTGTTGATTAGTTACTTTTAGAAATCATTTTCTGTTTTATTGAATTATGCACTCGGTTTAGTGCATCCATCGATAGCCGATTTTTTATTATTATTTTCTATTAAATGTTTGGGACGTTTACCGTACAAACAAAGGTATATCAGCTAAATTATTCCCGGTGACAGGTGACTTTAAGTGACGGTTTAGCCTACTTGACGTTGGTGAAAGAGGCGCTTAATGTTAAATTTATAAGCTCTTAAAGCGGTTATCACACTATTCAATTTGAAGGAAATTTAGGAACCTAAGTAGTGAACTAGTTAATCACACTACACTAAATTGATTTCTAAGACGAAGATATAGAGTTGAAAATAGATAATAGAATCTAAAATCTAAATTTGATCCAATCTGTTCTAATTACACCTTCCGATTTCCTAAATTGGTTTCCTTCAAATTGAACAGTGTGATAGCGGTTTTACCCAAAATATATCTCAAAATGTTTGCTGCTGTTGCATGATAAATGGTTTTCAAAATAAATAATTAGAACTGCATCATGACTTCTTATTCTTAGCACGATTTTTGGGACGTCAAACTGACGAGCAACGGTCCTATGTTGCTTGTGGCATAGGTATAGTTTAGTTGTCAAATAAGATTAAGTATAACGGTAATAAAATCTATGAGAAGTTAGTTAGTCTATACTAATATTATAAAGAGGAAAGATTTGATTGTTTGTTTGTTTGTTTGTTTATATAGAATAGGCTCCGAAACTAGTAACCCAATTTGAAAAATTCTTTTACCATTAGAAGCCGACATTATCCGTGATGAACATAGGCTACCTTTTACCGCGGGAAAATGCTTCATTCCTACGGGAAATCTAAAATAAAAGTAAATACTAGCGGCTTGGCACGGGATACATTTGACAGCGCCATCTATCCAGAATACGGTAGATGGCGTTTTAAACTTTTCTACGCGGACGAAGTCGCGAGCACCAGCTAGTAAGAAAAAAATAAAAATATTTCTTATTCGTTTAATTTAAGGGTGAATTGTATACACTCAGATGTTTTCAATACGGCGAGGAAGAGCTAGAAGGGAATGAAGATTCGGGAATCCATTCGGCTGACTTCCAGTGTTTTTTCAACCGACTTCCAAAAAAGGAGAATACTCAATTCGACTGTATTTTTTTTATGTTTGTTACCTCATAACTTTCGACTGGGTAAACCGATTTTGATAATTCTTTTTTTATTTGAAAGCTAGTGCTTCCCGTGTGGTCCCATTTCAATTTGGTCCAGTTCTGACAATGGCATCCATGAGAAAAGACCATGAGACGGGTTGAAGTCGGTTTATTTTTTGTTAAAAAGAGTTATTTTATGTAAGATTTTGTTTGAAAATGAATTTTCTGCTGCTCTCCTGACATTCCGGTGTCGTTTTAAAAGTCTTCAAGCAATAAACAATAGACTAATTACCTAAAAATGAAGGTGAATTTTATAGATTACTTTTACCAAATGAGAATATTCTGGGTAAAATTTTACAATTCCAAGTTTCGTAACATTTTAAAAGGATAAGTTTGAAAATGGAACGCATCGGAGACAATGGTATCCATTTGCGACACGCGACCACCACGTGGCCGCCACGCGTCAAGATGGCCGCCGACATTTGACAGCCATTACGATGTTTTGTGTTGATTAGATTAATGTGCGGTGTTTTCAACTTTTAAATGATGAAATTCCTCGGAAGCTGATGTGTGCGGTCGGAAATTATTTTCATTTTTTTATCGTCCGACGACAATATTGTTCATTGTATGTGAACAGAGGACTTCCGTTGTGGGTGAATAGAGGACTAATTTTTGTTGCAACAAATAAAGTAAGTTATAGGATAGGGTACGCTAATGTGTCCGTACTAATATTATAAATGCGAAAGTTTGTATAAATGTATGTATGTTTGTTACTCTTTCAAGCAAAAACTACTGAACCGATCATTATGAAATTTTGCATACACTTTGTCTGTGACACCAGAAAGGACATAGACTACCTTTCATCGTTCAACGCGGACGAAGTCGCGTGCACCAGCTAGTAACTTATAAAACGAATTTGTCTACTTATTTATTTATTAATGTAATACGTTTTTTATATGTGAATTTAAATAAGTATATTATTATTATTTATTAAATAGATACGATTTAAGAAAAAGAGTACTTATTTGGATACCATCATCTATACAAATAGAATATAGAAGAAAATAAAGACAAGCAATTGCTTTCACGACCCTCATAGGACAAGAGATAAAGGAAGACCTACAACTAGGTCTAAAGTCTACACTACAGCCATAAATAATACATTTGGTATAGCAACCTTACAGAATATACCTACTCGTACAAATGATTACTTACCTAAAAAAAAGCGTTTCCCTATGTTACCCTACCCATTACTACCAAACTGTACCTGTTATACATATAAATATCTAGTAAAATAGTACCTAATTTACAGAAGAAAAGGCTAATTTATTAGGTAATCATGTTCATCAGATGATTGAATTACCTAAGCAGGTAACAAATAGTCAAATACTTAACAATTTGTAATATCTCTAGTACAGTAGATATTTGATTTAAGTAATCATTTTGTTTCGCCCATTCAATGAAGTAGAACAGGATAATTTATTGAAATGAAATTAAGATTAGTTATCGAGCGACAGATCGTGGTGTAAGCCACTCGTAGCACTCAGCTGCTATCCAAATTGGCTAACTGCCTGATCCGTGACACGTGCCTTGTTTTATTGCTCCTAGGGGAACGGTTTTGGTTAGTAAAAATTATAATATACTATATCTTATTTCTATTCAATCTTAGCTAGAAATTTCTATTTCCATTTGACTGAATTTATTATCAATAATTTTTAGTTTTACGGTAAAAAATAACACCCGTAGAAAACAATAATACAAAATAAAATTATTCATAACACTCGGACGGGTCCAAAGATGCACCCTTGCGGCACACCCCAATACATTAACACAAGTTTTAATCAGAAAACCGTGGGTGTGAAACCCAAACAACTAGGGGGGAAACTAACTTTCCCATATTGATAATGAAAGTGTAGAAAAATAACAAAAAACCGACATACACCTTTTTTATGTGTATTTAGCTGGTACGTTTAATCAGAAGTTTAATCAAAATCAATCACGGAAATTATTTTTGTAAATAATTACACGTTTTTGTGGGGAAACGTGATTTTTGTCGTTTGATAATGGTGCGATGACTTCATGTGATTATTATTATTTTTTTGTTTGAGGAGGGTTGAGATATTTTTCGATTGTTAATTTCTTTGAACATTGTAGATTTGCATTAATAATAAAATTGATAATTTACGCGTATTTTGAAGAAGAAAAAAAAGAAAACTTTAAGCAACGATGAGCATTGCGAGAGAAGAATATCTACTCAATGTTGAAAAAGAATGAATTTTCTTCCCGCACGAAAATTTATTTAAAAATTACAAAACTTGGCCAAACAAAAGAACGAATACATGTCAAAAACACTTCTTCTTGTCTTGTATTCCTAAGTTGAAAAAAAAATTACCTACCAATAGGGAAAAAAGGGATTAAAAAAAAAAAAAATGTAGGCAACTTAGGCAATGTCCGAGCTCAAATAACCAAATCTTTTCAGATTTCGATTGAATAGGCATCTTCTGGGTGAGCTCTCTCGATCTTAGGCCTCATCCTGCTTGTTGTTGTTGTTGTTGTTGTTGTGCTCATCAACACAGCTGGTTGTTGGCCAAGAGTAAACCCTATAATAATAGAAAATAAAATGTATCTAATCTTAAGTAAAATAAGTTAGATTAATTTTCTCATTGCAAAGTGTGATTTAATCAAGTAAGGGCACAATGAGCTCAATGATCCGTACTAAAGCACCTTCACGTTGTGAGCTACTGTGCAGCGCATATGCCGCGCTCGAAGCGCACTCTCTATATATACTCGGACCGTACAGTTTTGATATTAAGTACTTTTTTTTAATAAACTTTATTACATGGTTTCATAAGATTATGGATTGTCTCACTGTGAAAAATAGTCAATATAGATTTTAAGCCATCTTTATAATATTTTTTTATCAAAATCCTTTAGTAAAAAAATATATATTATAGGAATAGATGGAACATAAATACTTTTGCGATTTTTAATACTTCTGTCACAAATAATAAATTACGAAAAATTTGCGAAAAACTCGATCAATAAAATTAACAAAATTAATTACTTAGACAAAAAATACGGGATTACTGGGATTATAGTGGAGAATTCAAAGGAAGCCTTTTATTTTTAGACGCATAAGGCATAATAAGGAGAGGAATTTCTATATGTAGAAAAATTCATATTTAAATTTAAATTTTTATTTATATAGAAATTGAGATTTTAAAAAGTAAATACATTTTTCTTTTATTTATATTTTTATTTTGGTTTGTGGCTGGCAACGTTTGTGTTTGTCTTTCTATGTAATTTACCTATGTACGTTTTAAAATGTCCTTTGCTATAATTTTTTGTATCGTATTGTATTGCTAAGTAAAAAAATGGGTAACATTTTACCCTTAAAGTATCAAGACTTCACAGATCAAGTGCACCGCCAATATTGTACCCCATCACACCGGAGCCCACACCCCATACAATGTACATTGTACACTATACATTGACTGACAACTAAATGAAAACTTTGTGCATGAATATTAATTACAAAAAGTGATTTCATTATAATATTATAATTCACAAAATATGCCCTCGACAAAGGGATTTTGTGTTGTGCATTTTTGCAATTTAATTATTCAATAATAGACGCGAATGAGGGGGTTTAAAATAAAAAAAAGTAATGTACCTACATAATATATATTATTATGTTATTATTTAATAAATTATTAGTTATATTACTGTTCAATAAAAAACCTACGGAACCACTAAGTAATGTTTGTGATGGAGGTTGAAAACTTGAAACTCACTGAGATTTGGTTTCATATGTGGACTAGCTTTCGCCAGCGCATTTGTCCGTGAGCCTTTTTATTAGGTGACAAAACGTCTATATTCAATCTAAGTTTTTGTAATCTAAGTTCTGGCATCCCTCTTTTTTTAACGAAGGCCTTCTGTATTTTTATAGTAAAGTCAGTTTATTGTGCTCCTTATATAGCACAGAATAAGTAATAGTAGATACTACAAGTAGTATAATAGTTATAATAGAAAAAATTAAGATCTTATCTCAAAAGTGACTGTTAAATAATAATTTCCATACAGTTGAGGCGTTTTAGTTAAATTTACAAGTTAATGCTTAATTAAGTAGGTATTTAAGTTGATTTTTTTTTAAATAAATAAAATACTAGGAGAAATTTATTGCATTTTTTGTAGGTATAGAAAATTCAATGGTTAAGCTCTTATTAGATTTACTAAGAAATAAATATTTCTCTCTTCAATCTATTGAAACCACAAGAAAATAATATTACCTACTCTCTTACTAACATAATTTCGAAACTAAATGAAGAAAAATGAACATAAAACTAGCAAGATCATGGCGATTATGCGCAGATTGATAAAAAATATAACAAAAAAGTTATATTAATATAAATGATGTGTTCTGTTGTTCGATCTAGTTAGGCGTTGTTGCATCGTCACCGCCATTTACCGAGTTATCGATTCGTTTGTTCCCATGTAAAAACGAACTGTGTGTTACTGTTAGGGCCTGGTAGGGCACACTGCGTTTCGCAGTCATTTGGGCAGCCCGTCTGGCGGCAGTAAACACCACCTTACAGAATACCACCGTGAATTAACAGCATTATGTGCTGTTGTGTTTCGGTGAGTGAGTAAGGGATGCCAGAGCCCATTACCTCATCTCTCCCTTATCCCTTATCCTTAATCCTTCTATGGTCGGCAGCGCACTTGTAGCACTTATGATGTTGCTTGTGTTATAGGCGACGGTAGCCACCTACCATTAAGTGGACTGTCAGCCTGTCTGTTGACCTTAACATTAAAAAAAAAGTTGTTAATATCTAAGGTAAGTGGTTAAGTAAGCCTCATGAAATGGTCGCGTGGTTTCTCTCGTATTTTTTCCAGTCAAACTACGAAATAACGACCTGGTGTAACTAAGTAATAATAATGAGGGGTTTTGAGACGACATTCCTCGCCGGCGACATACTTATCTCACATATAAATTTAGTCCGGTCCGTCCTGTGGTCTGCGAGCTTGTTAACAGTCCTCAACGGGGCCGAATAAAATCGGAATTTATCTCTCGTATGACTAACTGACTCTTGCCTTCGCGTATTATTAGTACGCATAGTTCGATTTACCTACTTTACCCATTAATTTCATTGTCTTACATTACACGATTGGTATACTTTGATTTTTTCTTGTATAAAAACCAAAGTGTGTGAGATGATTAGGTACTAAAAATATAATTTAATTAAAGTTGACTTTCGTATGAAATAATTTGTGTGCGAGATGACTACTAAACCATTTTTTAATGATACGTTTGAAAATTAGTGACATATATATTTTTTTTAATTTTACTGGACAAACAGTAAATATGTAATATGATTTTGGTGTATTCTGTAAGGTGTAAGACTGCGAAACGCAGTGTACTTTTCAAATCCAGACCAGAGTCAATTTTGAAAATTACATTAAAATTTCCAAAGTTGAATCGAACCCGGGGCCCCTAAAACGTTAGGAAAGCACCCTCGCCACTCGTCCAACGAACGGGTTGTCAACATATTATAAAAAGCTAGCTGGTGTCTGCGACTTCGTCCGCGTTGAAAGAGAAAAGGTAGTCTATCTTGTGTCCTGTACGTCTAAATGTTTATCTACCAAGTTTCATTGAAAATCAGTTAATTCGTTTGAGAGTTATGGAGGAACATACATTTACATACAATACCTACACTTACAGATTTATTATTAGAAAAGATTGTTTGATACCCTCGACGCTCGACGCAAAAACTGGGTGTTATATCTGACGTGTTTGTCTCAAACGGATGAACCGATTTCTATTAATTTTTGGAGTTTACTCCTTAAGATAATACAAGTCAGATTTCCTCCATACAAACGTAGAATGATTTAAGGCATGAAATGGTATAAAATATAAACGCCGGTGATAGTGTCACACTTTCCTTATACTTGATCGTGTTTTATCTTATCCGGGTATAAATTGCCAATCTCTATTATCTGATAATAATGTAGTATCATGTGTGCACAGTCAGTCAGTAAATAAATAAAGGTTAAAAGCATAGTACATACAACACATTTTGTTTATTTTCATTACGATATCGACGCTACCTGTAGATACGCACATATGCTACAAATATTTTAACTGGAGAAAAACCAGGATATATCTATACTAATATAATAAAGAGAAAATTTGTTTGTTAGTTTGAATTGAACAGGACTACTACCCGTTGTCCTATAACCCGTTTTCCCGTAGGAATGAAGCATTTCCCGCGGTAAAAAGTAGCCTATGTTCATCACGGATAATGTGGGCTTCTAATGGTAAAAGAATTTTTCAAATCGGTCCAGTAGTTTCGGTGCCTATTCAATACAAACAAACAAACAAAGAATCAAATCTTTCCTCTTTATAATATTAGTATATAGAAAGTCTATGTTACTCACTGATAATGGAGCTTTCTAAGAATTTTATTGGTCCACTAATTTTTGAGTTTAATTCATTACAAAAATGCAAAAACACAAATCTTGTCTCTTTATAATATTAGTATAGATATAGATAGTTAGGATTTATAATAAACATAGGTAGGTGGACTGATACCTGTTTCAATGGCGGATAATGTATATGCAAACATTCAAACAAAAAAGCACTCGATTCGTAGTAATAGATAACGCATTGTTTACAAAACGTTTCAACTACATTATCTGAGTGTGCGCCGAGCATTATCATCTATCATGACGCAGTGTGCGCCTCGCCTTATCAAACTGATATGTTCGCGCATAAATATTCCTCCAATCGGCTTCATTCAAATTAGACCTTATGGAGTAAGAAATTAAGACGAAATTCCTTAAATTGCATGTATACTTGGACAGGCTATTTACGTATTGTCTCCGTAAAGATTTTTCTCTGTTTTTTATTTCTGTTGTTAAAAAAGTTGTCGCGAATACTTTTTTATTGAAAAATAAATACTTATTACAATTTTATACTTACTGCAAATAGTTTAATGAGTTCATCCGATTGTCACAAAATATATAAAACTAGCTGGCGCCCGCGCCATAGCGTACTTAAAAATAGCGTACTTATCCTGTGTCCTGTACGTGTAAATGTTTATCTATCAAGTTTCATGAAAAATCACGTACAGATTTATTATTAGTAGGTATTGATTACTAGCTGATGCCCGCGACTTCGCCCGCTTATAAAAAAATAGATAAAAACCTATTCTCAGAGCTACCAAGTGTATATATGTATATAAAATTTCATTAAAATCAGTCAAGCCGATTCCGGAGGAGGAGTGTGGCAACTAACACTGTGACACGAGAATTTTATATATTAGATAGATTATTATAACGTTTGATAAAAATTTAAATAATGTATGACAAAAAAAATTATAAAACGCAATATACCAGCAGTTGCACGCGACTTCGCCCGCATAACTTTATAACATCTAGCCTATGTTACTTGCTGATAATGTGGCTTTTTATTGGTGAAAGAATTTTCAAAATCGGTCCAGTAGTTTTTGAGTTAATTACAAACATATAATACATCTATGTAGGTATACCTACTTAATAATTAAGTAGATATATACCTAATATGTCTCCTTGTGTTATTTTCATGCTGTCAAATTGTCAGGCGAAGCCATGGGGCACGGTTAGTTTACCTACTAAATATATTAATGGACAGTATTTTATCTGAACAGGACATTTGTTGAAATAATGTGTGGTCCAATCCAGTCGCCTCTCGAACTTAAGATAAAGAACACTCTTGAGCGTCTGTCTGTGGGTGACGAACAAGTGACGCTTTGTATTGAACTATAGATAGATTATAGTTTATCTATAGACAGCACATGGACAATGTTAATCATATTTTAAGAGGCGTGGGAGAAAATTAAACCCATATAGACTGATAATGAAGAAATAACTTCTTGTCTCTTTTACACATTTAATTTTGACGACACGTTTACGCCAACTGTTAACCAAACGGTCGCGGGTTCGAATCTCGCTAGGGTTTACCTTTTATATGAGTCATGGATGTTTGTATTTATAATGTCTATGTATTTTAAAAAGTAATCTACGTAGTATAGCAACTGTCTGGTATCCATAATACAAGCATTAGTAGATAATTAATAATAATAATAATAATAAATATGACACACATTCCACACAGCACCATAATTATAGTTTCACAGTAAGCAATTAATTATTATGGATACCAGACAGTTGATATATTACATACATTTTTTTTTGTAAATACATACATATTATAAATAAAAAACATCCATGACTCGGGTACAAAGGTAAAATGTTAACACATAAACATTTGATCCTAGCGGGACTCGAACCCGCGACGGTTTGGTTAGCAGCTACGGTTACTAGCCACTAGACCAAGCGTGTCGTCTATGTGTGGAACAACTTTATATTTATTAGAGCAACTTTGATTTGACAAGCCCGTTAGATGAGTGGTGCTTGCCTTAACGCTCTGAGGGTCCCTGGTTCGATTCCTGGCAGAAGTTGCTTGTTTTTTGAAAATCCCAAACGAAATTTTTCTAGCATAAAAACTAATTCTAAGTATAATTATGTTAAGTCAGAGTATAATATAAACTATCTTTGTGTCGAAGTTCATCCAAATTCGTTCAACCATTTTTGGGTGATTGAGTAACAAAATAAATAACCAAAACAAACATACAAACTTTGGCATTTATTATATAAATAGGATTAGTCAGACTTTTACTTTTAAAATAACCAAAAGTTGCATCTTCTTTCTCTTTCTTAGTAAAAGGCAGAAGCTCTATAGGTACTCTTTTAATCTCCTAACATAAATAAGCTAACGCGTTCAAATGTGGAATCACAAAGACGTCACGCTTCACTGGCTCAAATAGTAGCCATTCAGGCCACGTATGGCCATAAAAAAATGTACACCCGAAAAGAGCAACATTCCCTTAGGCATTAAGTGATTATCACTTACCGACACAACGGGGAGGTGAGTGGGGGATCATCATAACACCAATTCTGCACTCACTAAGATTTTTAAACGCAATGGTTTTGTCAACCGACTTCCAAAAAAGGAAGAGGTTCTCAATTCGACTGTATTTTTTTAAATATTTGTTACCTCATAACTTTCGACTGGATGAACCGATTTTGATAATTCTTTTTTATTTGAAAGCCGATGCTTCCCGTGTAGTCCCATTTCAATTTGGTCCAGTTCTGGCAATGGAATCCACGAGAAAAGACCATGAGACGGTTTGAAGTCGGTTTATTTTTTGTTAAAAAGAGTTTTGTTTCAACTGACGAAAACGAAAAAACAAAAACGGCTCCTCCGTTCGATGCGTATACCCAATTCGACGCTTATATTATTATTATTATTATTATTATTATTTTATTTATGATCACCCATAACTTTTGACAGGGTGGTCCGATTTTGATAATTCTTTTTTTATTTGAAAGGGTGCACCCTTTCAAATAAAAAAAGACCCCCAAGGGGGTCCCATTTTAATTTGGAAAAGAAAATCCAACCCTAAGGGTAGGAAAACAGGGAATTTTGGACAAAAATATGTCTCGTTAAGATTGTAGGTACTCTTGTTAAACTACATACATAGATAAAGTGTTTAATTTTTTAAATTAATTAATACTAATTTCAATTTAATATAAATTATTTTTAACACTTTATTTTAGATTTTAGATCATTATAATCAGTAGTAAAATGTCAATTATTAGGTTATTCTTGTATTGGGCGCCCGTCGCGTTTTTACAACCCAGTGCGTGAAACTAGACGCGTAGAGGCGTAATAGACGCACTAACCGGCTTACGCGCTCTGTCGACTTGACGAATCAAAGTGACATATTGCGTTCAAAATCCGACAATACTGGAACTGGCGTGATCATAATAAGCACAATGTTTCTTTGCTATTCGATACAACTTATAAAAATAAAAGGAAACTCCTTTCTCTTAGAAAACTTCCTTCTTCCTTCTCCTAAAAAGGGACTGAATGTATTTAAACTGACGATATTAATTATAGAAAAATGAAGAAATTTAACTGGAAAAATATCGTGTAATTTGTTAATCTAATAACATTGAAAGTATAAAAAAGTATTTTTAATTTTCCAATTTCATCCCCATTTGAAAATCTGAAATATTTACAGGAAACTAGCTAGATTCAAAATAAATTCTAAACTATATATATATTTTTAGATCTCCTTATAATGTAATGTAATCATCATCAATCAATCAATACTAATAATAAATTTGTAAGTGTAGGTATTGTACTTGTATATGTATGTATATGTTCGTCCATAACAAAAGAATTAATTGATTTTCATGAAACTTGGTAGATAAACATTTAGACGTACAGGACACAGAATAGGCTACTATTCTTTTTCAACGCCGACGAAGTCGCGGGCACCAGACCAACTATATATTAGCTATACTAATATTATAAAGAGGAAAGATTTGATTGTTTGTATAGATTAGGCTCCGAAACCACTGGACCGATTTGAAAAATTCTTTTACCATTAGAAGCCGACATTATCCGCGATGAACATAGACTACTTTTTACCGCTGGAAAATGCTTCATTCCTACGGGAAATCTAAAATAAAAGTAAACACTGGCGGCTTGGCCCGGGAGTTAGCGCCATCTATCCAAAATACGGTAGATGGCGTTTTATACTTTTCTACGCGGACGAAGTCGCGAGCACCAGCTAGTTAAGTATAAAAAATTTCATTTATTTTCAATCAACTGGACCCACAGTCATATACCTATGTTACATTTTTATACTAATAGGTATCAGATCAGATAAAATAAGTAATTTTTTATCCGATCTGAGCGTCCTGATAGTATCTAGTTTATCTAATGTTAAAATCATTAAAATTAAAGTAAATGGCGCCAATCGATGTGTTAAACGCGATCCCTATTTTGACAAAGGAGGTCTTAATATAATCTTCTTATAGTTTTTTTTTGGCGGCAAAGGCATTATGTCATGCGGCCTCTCCTTTGTCGGTCGCGTACGTGAAATGGTGTTGACAAAAACTGTTTGTGGGACAAATAAGATGTCCTTTTTCGTTGGAATGATGGAAAATGTGTTTTGTACTGAATTCTTAAATTTTATTATGATTCAGCGACGCTTGAGAATTCTATACATTATTGAGTGTCCACTTTTTTTTTCTTTTTTGACGACACGTTTGGTCTAGTGGCTGGCAACCCTAGCTGTTAACCGAACGGTCGCCGGTTCAAATCTCGCTACATTTTTATCTTTGTATCCGATTCATGGATGTTTGTATTTATAACTAGCGACCCGCTCTCTGCTTCGCCCAGGATGCATTTTTTTTAATTTAGAACCTTCTCTGATTATCCCTCTATCCATAAGTCTAGACAGAATTAAAATCGGTCCAGCCGTTCTCGAGTTTTGCGCTTAGCAACACATTTAATATTAATAATAATAATATAACATTTATTTGCAACTTAGTAACACAACACAAGTAACATAAACATAGTAACAGTAAGTAACATAACACAACGACAAAGAAAATAAAAACAGTAAAAAGAAAAAAGAATGAGCTACTAGTTACAAATGGGTCCCTACTCAGTATTTTGCTGGCATAGGCCAGCTGATCTTCCGCAGGAACCCTAAGTTTAACACACACACACGGCCATACACCATGCATATGCCCCTTAAATATCAAATAAGTAATAATTAAAATTTAAATAAAATTATAGTAAGTAATTCAGAATTATTTAATAAGAACTATTTTATTGTCAGAGACACAACTCACATTTAGTGATTCATTTTCATTATTTACTAGCGACCCGCTCCTGACTTCACCCGGGTTGCATTTTTTTTACGTAAAAACCTTCCCTGATTATCGCTCTATCCATGAGTGAAGACAAAATTAAAATCGGTCCAGCCGTTCTCGACTTTTGATATAGAGTATAGATATAGATAGATAGATATGTATTTATTTACTAAAAAGGTAATCTATGTAGTATATCAACTGTCTGGTATCCGTAACACAAGCATTAGTTGCTTATTGTGGAACTAGATGGGAGCACCATCTAGTGTGGAATGTGTGAAGATAGATACAGGCTGACTGACGGTCCACTTGATGGTAGGTGGCTATACCGTCGCTTTGGTATAACACAAGCAAGGCCAGAGGCTCTGCAGGAGTGTTGCCGACCACCACAGAATTGATAGTAGGGCATCCCTTACTCTCATTAATCAAAGAAAAGAGGGCCTTGGCATCCCTTACTCACTCACAGAAACATTCTATAAGGTTGTCTTCTATAAGGAGCTGTCTGCTGTCAGTGTTCTTAATTGAACTTTCTACGTTGAAGTCAGTCAGGACAATTACATTATATAGCTTAGTATAGTATGTAACTATCTATAGCTATATAGATATAGACGATTACTTCTGTCACCATAAATGATATTATGTATAAACCAAAAGTATTGTCTCTAATATACCTACGAGTATTGCGCACGGAAGCGAAATGAATTAGCCACAATCAATAAGATGGCGCTCTACGTCACTTCCGGTCAGCGGCTTCCGCGTCGTTTCCGGACGACCCTCGCACTTCCGCTTCCTGTCGACGCTGCCAATTCGGGATATTAATTTCTGTATAACAACAACTAAGATGGAGAGCCCCCTTTAACCAAAATCCTTTGTGTAACGCCTTTGTCATAGACTTGATATCATTTGGAATTTATCTATCTATACCTACTAATATTATAAAGAGGAAAGATTTGATTGTTTGTTTGTTTGTATAGAATAGGCTCCGAAACTAGTGGACCGATTTGAAAAATTCTTTTACCATTAGAAGCCGACATTATCCGTGATGAACATAGGCTACTTTTTAACGCGGGAAAATGCTTCATTCCTACGGGAAAACGGGTAATAGGACAACGGGTAGTAAGAATTATCCTTCCGTACTTATCTTTTTCACATAACTTCTAAACTGCTTAACTGATTGGATTGAAATGTTGTATGTGTATTTCCATGGTTTCACAGACACGAATGTATTATATTTTATAAAGTTACGCGGACGAAGTCGCGCAACAGCTATTTCTATAATAATTCAACAATCTAGCTATAAATATTTTTATATTAAGGTTGTCAGATAGGCTTAAAGGTGACGGTTTGGTGCTGGTTACCGTCGCCTTTAACACAAGCAACGGCACAGGTGCTATAAGTGCGCTGCCGACTACAGTAGGATTAAGAATGGATAGGGAAATGGGCTCTGGCATCCCTTACTTATTCTCGTACCGAAATATAACAGCACATAATAGGTATGCTGAATTGATAAGTGCTACCCAGTCCGCCTATGGCACCTGTCACTAACCAAAGCCAGTTATGAAAAGTTCATTTGGATGTTCGGCCCTGGCTTGAACCCTCTCCATTCCCTTAACCACTCTTAGTAGCGCAGACGTTTTCAACGCAGACGAAGTAGCGGGCACCAGCTAGTATATTATACATATATTTTAAGCGTTAAACCCACAGACTATCTAACTTGTCAATGGTTAAACCAATAACAGGCAATTTGATAGCAGCATGGCCTAAATTTGGTATAAGTTGCACACAAATGAAATTGTATTAGCATACCTAGATAGATACCAACGTCCCAGGTCTATTGCAACTGCACCAAATAACTGCTTATTAGGTAAACAATTCAAATAAGGAATTTCATTTCTACCCAACATGTGGCTGCCGGCATGTTAATTGTCTAAAGTAGCCACTAATTAAATTAGTATCTTAACAGCTCTAAACGGAGTGAGACGTGTCTTTCTCTTCAAGCTTTGTTCATTCAATTATTGGAAAGCGTTTGATATTTGAAAACCTATTTTTTTTAAGTGAAAACTTCTTTAGGCGCGTTGGGCAATTTTGAGGTGGGATAAAATCATTGAACTCGCGACAGTATCATGTCACTGATGTAGGTACATAATATTTTCAATTAAACCAATATTGGCAGCTTAATCGCTAATATAATTATAGGTAATATAACTATAGGTACATAGAATACATACAAATGTTATTTGGAACACTTTTTTTTAAATGATTTTTTTTAAGTATGTAACTGTGCTATAAATAAAATAACTGTATTTTTTAATATACTTAGGTCATAGATAAATGATTGGTCTCGCTACGCTCGACTAGATACGGCCCTACCTAAACGCAATAGCTCCGTGAATGCGGCAACTTTTTATTGTAGTATATGAAAAACATCGTCACTATTTATCACTTTTTACACAGTTTCACTACGAAAATTGACATTTTATTATGCCCAAAATTTAATAAAACATTCGGCACGTACACATCACAGACAGTTTGCAGTGTGACTAGCACGGGTACGCCGAATTCGGCGTACTAAAAGTAACACGGCTGCTGTATCTAGTCGAGTGCAGCGGGACCAATCGAATATATTTTTATAGGTAATTCTCTAAGTAAATGAGAAAGTTTGTTGTGAGAATAACAAACACCTCCTGAGAATCTTTGGGAAAAAATTCAAAATAGAGTAGACGTTTTATCTCTACATTTTTTTTCCACTTCCTCCTTTTGGGGACTTTCCCCAATTTGCCATTCAAACTTATGTCTTATTGTTTCTTTATAAACGTCCACAATAGATATTAGGTATGCTCGGTTTAGTTTTTAGCAACTCTTAAATCAGCACATCTGCCAAGTTCCATAGATAGGTAAGTGAGTTCTTTATCAAAGAACTTATTTTTATCTTTGGTTCGTTCGCAGTCTTTAATGACATTTGGCGCGAACATTTGGCGCCAACTTTTTTTCCTATCATAGACAACCTCACACGTTGCTAACAATGTAATTAGTGGAAAATTAATGGGTTTTTGTTGTATGGGATTCCTTAGCTATATGTTAACGCAGTGAAAGGTGGCTCAAGTTAAAGTTAAGTTTTATGAAATAGACATCGGTGTATGAAAAAAGAACATACCTATAGAGTAGAGGTACTCGTGTCAGAAGTAAAACTTCTTTGACTATCAAATATACCAGTATACCTACTTACATAAATAAAAAAATGTGTATGTCAGCTCCGACATAAAATAAGTAGCTTACTTACATAGATTAGTAAATGAAGGTAAATGAATGCATTTTGTTAGCTTTATTAGCTTATTAAATTTCTCAATTTACAAATAATTATCAATGGATATAGGTAAGTATAAGCTAAATATTTATTGTATATATAATATGTACCTAATATATTATATTAAAATGTATGAAGCATAGCATAGTAGGTACTATGAAACTTTGGTAAATTTTTAATTTATAATGACGATCATAAGAGTTTCTTGTAGAAACCTAATTGATAAATAAATATTTTGATTTTGATTGTAGCTTGTGACGCGTTAATTTTCATAACTCCAAAAAACTCCAAAAAGAAGATGAGATAATAAAATAAAAAAATTGTATTAAGTAGGTTATATAAGTACCTATATGTTACAACACTATCGACCACAGTGGGATTGAGGAGAGGGAAATGGGCTCTTACATACATTCCTTACTCATTTACAAAAAAAAATTACTCTGCTGTCATCAGTGACCACAGACCAAGTGGTGTATCATTAAGGATTTTTTGGTCCAGCTCAAAAATAATGCCTAAAGTAGGTAGTGTTGACAACTAAAATTGTGTGATTTTCTATAATGGGTTAAAAAAATAATGTAAGTTGTCGTTAAAATATAAAAAAGTTCCACAAAGTAATGCAAATCGATAAACCGCGTGGCCATCGTATACATATGCACTTACATAGGTATAGTATACCTATATGTATACAGAGTTTACTCACACACATTAAACAAGCAAAAATCAAGTCACGATTAATCAAAAACAAGGCACCTAAAACAAGAAAGATTAACATGGCCAGATTATAAAATAAAGCCAGAGAAAAAAAAACCGCTCACGGATCAAAACCATAAATCATGCTCATTATATTCGGAACCGGATTATTTTTTACTGAAGAAAATGTTCAAAAAAGCATCAAAAGGCTATTGGGGGGCGCCATTTTGTGAGGGTACCTTCGATTGGGGGGCGGAATCGGGGACGGATCCACCAATCGGATGGCTCGTTCGAAAAGGCGTATTTGAATCGCACCAATGGGAGGGAAGGACGATCCACGCATGCGCTCTGGTGTCGATCCATAGAATTATAGATATAACAAACACGGCAGTATGGGCTTGGCCGCCGCCACGGAAGGTCGTGTGTCGCGAACATCAGACTTTTATTGAAGAAAAAAAAAATGACGAAGTGCCTAGTAGTGAATATTTTACTTTCAACCGATCCAAATTTTTGATGTATTCATTTTGTGATAGAATAGTGTTATACTGTATGTAAAGTGTATTGAAAAATAGATTTTAGCCGAGTTCGTTATAATTGTGATATTAATTTGAAGAATCAAACAAAGATTTTGCAATAAAATAAAACGTAGAAAATTATTAATTGAACACAACCGGCTTTGTTGAGACGCAAACGTCCAGACGAGTGGACAGTAAAGGTGTTGGACAGTGAAGAATTAGTGTCAGTGATGGTGATGGCCAGCGGAGGTGGTGGTGGGCTGGTGCAGTCCCCACCTGACATGATCCATCATCACAACATCATGGATACGTCGTCTCATGTGGAAATGATGCCGAGTGAGTATTTTTCTTTTCTCTTTTGGTATATTACATCGTATAACTATCTGTATTTTCTTACAATGAGCTATTTCTTTGGCAGAAGTATGCTTATAATTTTAGGGATGTAACCATACATAATGACGATATGATACCGATACCGATTTTTGTAGTAAATAATCGGCGATACCGATGCTGATATCGATGTTTTAATAGATAATTAATTAAATAAACAATAAAATATAGGTAACTTGTATATCTTTCTTTATTATGCATAAAAGTTAATTAAATTGAAGGCCGAGCCATCAGAAGTTTTAAAAATAAATTAATAAAAATGTGCAATCAAAATTTAAAGGAAACATTTATTTATATTCATTTTTTAGAAATAAAAAAGAAGCAATAATTATAAGTAGCAATTAGGAAAGTTTAATTAGAAAAGTGGCAAAAAGGAATATTATTACACAATGACAACTGCTTAATATCGACTGTACGATTATATCGGCCGATATATCGCTATCGGAATCGGTATCGATACCTACATCCCTAATTATAATAAACATTTTTCAATTTGAGTTGATATCTAATCAAAAGATCAAAAGAATTTTTGGCCCACGGTAAAAGTATTTGTATTTTTTTTTTGTTTTGGTAGTAACAATAAATAAGAATTATTATTTTGAATTCCAAATTTACTTTTAAATTAGGTAAAACGTCCTAATTAATGCATAATTTAAGGACTGAAAAAAAAACACAAGAATAAAGTGGCTTCCCCTTAATATAGTGAAAATAAAAACCGTAACTGAATAAATCAATTTAGAAATTTAAGGTTAAGTTATACCTAATTGCTCAGTTCATTAACTAGTCATAGGACTAGATTTAATCCTAGAAAGATGGACCTACTTACCCTTTAAAAAAAATTACCGATACTTATACGTTCTATGTGTAATAATTTTATTTTTAATGTGTATTGTACTTACTCACATAGTTTTAAGTTAATATTGTTACTAACCATGATTGATCTGTGTAATATGAATATGAATAAGTTATTATTATTATTATGCACTTATTTAGGTATTTTATTTTCTTAATTTAATTTTTTTTACAATATATATTTATTATTATTATTATTATACTTAAACAGGTATCTAAGGGCCTATTTAGCCATCTGTCAAGTAGGCTAACTGTCATTTAAAGTCATCGGTAACCGGGGATAATGTAACTGATGTATTATACCTTTGTTTGTACAAAAAATGCAAAAAAAATCTATTACCTACCGAATAATTCTTTGCAATAAATTACTTTTCTATAACTTTTTCATTAATATTTTGACCTTATTTTGCTATTTTAGACAAAATATTTGGATATAAACAAATATGTCAACCATAGATAAATGATTGGTCTCGCTGCGCTCGACTAGATACGGCCCTACCTAAAAGCAATAGCTCCGCGAATGCGGCAACTTTTTATTGTAGTGTGTGTAAAACATAGTCACTATTTATCACTTTTTATACAGTTTCATTATATTTTTACACTACTTCATTACGCAAATTGGTATTTTATTATGCCCGAAATTTAATAAAACATTCGGCACTTCACATCACAGACAGTTTGCAGTGTGAATAGCTCGGATTCGGCCGAATTCGGCGTAGTAGTTGTTGCCGCATTTTTCAAGTACGGCGGCCGTATCTAGTCGAGCGCAGCGAGACCAATCATATATCTTTGATGTCAACATTAGGCATGTATGCGAGATTTAGTGAAAAAATAAACCAAAAAATAATCCCATAAGTTTTCATGGGGATTGCACGTATTTGCACATTTCGTAGATTGTAGATTCTATACATTATGGTTCCAGAGGGAAGCCTGATTGATTTATAAACTGGATGGGGTCGAACTAACCCCAGCATTATTTCTGCTAATGCAAGTGAAACCAACCATTAGAGGGCTACAGATTTATTTGCTCAACTTTAGTTCCGGTTTTACAAGAATCGGAATAGTATTTATCCTATCCTATAATATCCACTACTAGCTGTTGCACGCGACTTCGTCCGCGTAGAAAAGTATAAATCGCCCTCTACCGTATTTTGGATAGATGGCCGCTATGTCCCGGGCCAAGCCGCTAGTATTTACTTTTATTTTATATTTACCGTAGGAATGAAGCATTTTCCCGTGGTAAAAAGTAGCCCATGTTCATCACGGATAATGTCAGCTTCTAATGGTAAAAGAATTTTTCAAATTGGTTCAGTAGTTTCGGAGCCTATTCTATACAAACAAACAATCAAATCTTTCCTCTTTATAATATTAGTATTAGAAGATAAAGACTTGTTATACCTATTATACCTACATTGCACAAAATCTTTTGCCTTTACCTAACTCAAATTAGGCACAAAGAATGCTGTAGATACCTAGATATCTAGAAATAGCAACTTTCCACTTGTTTCCCTTTTAGCAACTGCTCAAGGATGAATTTTATTACAAGTTTACATACAAGCAGGGTTTGCTAAATGCTAAGACAAATAAGTGAGTGCATCGTTTGTATGAGCGAAATATTTTATGGTCGGCCAACTCCTCTGAGGTAGGTGGTCCTATGTATTTAAGACCTATGTGGAACCCTACGATAGGTGAAATATGATAGGAATACTTACTAATGTTTGGTGCTTGTGGTTACTATCACCAAAATTACAACTAAGTTGACTACCAATAAACACATTGTCAAGAAAAGTAGGTAATGAAAACGGAAGCTTTTGGAAGCTGTTGGGTTTTCTGTTGGAAGCTTTTGGACCCATTTTTGAGATGGTAAAAAACTATTTAACTCGCAACCTGTTACCGTAATCGTGTAACCGATTAATTAAAAAAAAAAAAAACAATTTTGGGAAGGGAAAAAACCATTGAACTCGCGACTTGTTACCGTGTAACCGTTTAACCGACTTTGTATATATTTAAGTATTGTACTTTCCTGACAATTCAAAAATTAATTATACTAACTCTTTAACAAAAAATAAACCGACTTGAAACCGTCTCATGGTCTTTTCTCATGGATGCCATTGTCAGAACTGGACCAAATTGAAATGTGACCACACGGGAAGTACCCAGCTTTCAAATGAAAAAAGGATCATCAAAATCGTTTCACCCAGTCGAAAGTTATGAGGTAACAAACATAAAAAAATACAGTCGAATTGAGAAGCCCCTCCTTTTTTGGAAGTCGGTTGAAAAATGATTGAAAAAGCTATGACGAAGTTCGAAAGAATAAAATGTATTAGCGACGGCATAATATGTTAATCCCATACATTTTATTGTATACGAACATTAAAATGTTACTTTGACTAAGGCCCCAGAATCTCCCTCTCTAATTCTCTAGGTACTAGTTTGACTTCTCCATAAAGCAGCCAATACAATTAATAGATATCTAGATACCTATCTTTTTTATTATTCGATAAGAAAAGAATTTTTACACTTATATTAAATATGAATGTCCATCCGGTTATAAACAAAGTAATGCGGTGATCATAGACTCCGACACGTGCAAAGGCGTTTTCCACTGTTGTCGACATTTTGATGAATATTACTCGACATTTCGTTCGTACGAAATAAAATTGTGCGAGATAACTACTCAACCGAGCGAATTGTTCGCGTAGTTAAAATGCCTTAACCTTTTAACTAAGAGTTCCCAAATTCGTCTCCCGGTGAGCCAAGTTTAAAAATTAAGTTTTCAAAGTTGACACACACAAAATCTATAATTGCTTTTTTTGGGGGGCAAAACAATTTTTTTATAGGTTTAGTTTATATTTACATTACAACGTATTTAAATATATTTATTACTATATTTTACTTATGTAATTTTAGCTAATGGCGTATTATTGCACAGCGTAGGTATTATTACATACAAGCTTTTTTCAGAATTCTATTCTTAATTAATTAATTAAAAATTAATTTAAAAAGACTTACCAATCACAATATACAACACTTATAGAATCAAACATTACATTTATAAATTTAAATTATAGGAAAGCACAGCATTTTCTGAACTAGGTATAGTGTAAGATTTATAAAAATTGTTATTTAAAAGAATTTTACAATTTTATAGCAAAAAACGTGCTCAAATTGTACTTATTATAACATAAAAAAAGAATTTCAAAATAAATATCGAGCCTTTTCAGGAAGAACATCGCAAAAGTCATTTTGCATATTTTACAGGAGAAGGTTTTTTAAATATTTCTCAAAACATTTATGGCATTGTTAAGAGTTATAGAAGTGACTATAGTCAATAGAAGTATAGTTATAGAAGTGCCTATACCTAGTCAATGTTTTGAGAAATATTTAAAAAAAATCGATATTATTAATATCAATATTACCCAAAATGTAAGTTTTATGCCTCGGCAGATTAAAAAATATTTTTCGATGCATTTTTTTTAAATTCACGGGTTACTGTTGAATAATGAAAAAATGCCGACACCATTGGCAAACGCGACCAAACAATAATTTTGAGCCGTAGGTGTGAGACACCGTCTCGTCGACTACCGACTTCACACCCCCATAAAACTGGCCTCGGTGGTCTCAAATATACAATAAAATAGGTAGCAGGAAGACATGACTGTATGTATACCTTTAAACATTTTTTACAAAGTAAGATTTTTTAAATATTCTCATTGAGCAAATAAAAAAATTCATAAACCATACATACTTATAGCAAATAATAATAATAACAACGTACGATCTAGATTTAAAGAGCTTTTACAGAAATTAGAGCAAATAGTTTAGATTTTTATATCTATACTTATATTATACAGAGAAAATATTTGTTTGTTTGTTTGTTTGCTCCGAAACTATTGGACCGATTTGAAAAATTCTTTCACTGTTGCGAAGCTATATTATCAGCGAGTAACATAGGCCATATTTTATAAAAGTACACGAACGAAGTCGCGTGCAATATTTGATAAAATCGAGGGACACAGCTTAGCTTATAAGATTTATATCGTATCTTTAAACGCGTACGACGTCGCGAGCAAAAAGTAGTTCACTATAAAAATATGATATTTTCTTTAGCGGACCATTTGTATCAACAATTCAAATAAAATAACATATTGGATAGAAAACTGAACGAGTGGTTTGTCGATAACAAAATTTGCATTGACGTTTTTACTACCGAAGTGTGTTCAACAGTTTGTACCTCATAGATAAAGAACACTATATAACATATGTTCCTTAATATCCCATAATACGTTTGTTAGATATCAGACATAGAGTACTTAAAACAGTCAAATTTTAAAAAAGGGACGCTCATTTCGTTTAATTTAATTTTTAAACTTGGAAAACTTATCATTGGGGACATAATATAGAAGAATATGAAAGAATTTTCAAAGTAGGTCCACCATACATACATACATACATACATACATACATACATACATACATACATACATACATACATACATACATACATACATACATACATACATACATACATACATACATACATACATACATACATACATACATACATACATACATACATACATACATACATACATACATACATACATACATACATACATACATACATACATACATACATACATACATACATACATACATACATACATACATACATACATACATACATACATACATACATACATACATACATACATACATACATACATACATACATACATACATACATACATACATACATACATACATACATACATACATACATACATACATACATACATACATACATACATACATACATACATACATACATACATACATACATACATACATACATACATACATACATACATACATACATACATACATACATACATACATACATACATACATACATACATACATACATACATACATACATACATACATACATACATACATACATACATACATACATACATACATACATACATACATACATACATACATACATACATACATACATACATACATACATACATACATACATACATACATACATACATACATACATACATACATACATACATACATACATACATACATACATACATACATACATACATACATACATACATACATACATACATACATACATACATACATACATACATACATACATACATACATACATACATACATACATACATACATACATACATACATACATACATACATACATACATACATACATACATACATACATACATACATACATACATACATACATACATACATACATACATACATACATACATACATACATACATACATACATACATACATACATACATACATACATACATACATACATACATACATACATACATACATACATACATACATACATACATACATACATACATACATACATACATACATACATACATACATACATACATACATACATACATACATACATACATACAATACCTACACTTACAGATTTATTATTAGTATTGATTATAATATGTAAATGTGAATGTGAGTTTGTTTGTTTGTTACGCTTTCACGCAAAAACTACCGAACCGATCACCATGAAATTTTGCATACATGTTGTCTGGGACACTATAAAGGACATAGGGTACCTTTCATCCAGAACGCGGACGAAGCCGCGGGCGCAAGCTAGTATTTTATAAAGTTACGCGGACGAAGTCGCTTGCAACGGCTAGTAGATTTTATTTATTAGGTAATTAATTAATTTAATAGCTAACCATACAGCATTTAATATTTAACAAATAGATTAAATTTTTATATAGCCTAGTCATCTTAAAGTTTATAAGTACAAAAAAGTGCTAATACCTAAATTAAAAATAAATATGATATTATAATGGTTTCAGTTAAGGTTGAAGATGTCGTCACTTTTAATTAAGAAAGCGGTGTAAAATCTATACACATCTCTTAAGATTAAGCGCAGTTAAGTTTGTAGGTATGTGAGCAGTGGTATACCCTTAATTAAAAAAAGAGTTTGGCGCCTTTAGCCTTAAAATTAACTGCATACGGAAGTCGAGGCAAGATCTCGAGATAAGAGGCGGTGAATCAAAAGGTATCCGAGCAAGGACTTGTCTTTTAACTGTGCTATACCATTTTAAAATTTATTTCTAAAATAAATATAAATTCAAGATGTAGGTATTGTATGTATGTATGTATGTATATTTGGATGTGTGTGTGTGTGTTTGAATCATCAATTCAAATAATAATTTATAGTTAATTAAATAATCCAAAATAATTATTATCATCATCAATCAATCAATCAATACAAATAATAAATCTGTAAGTGTATGTATGTATATATGTATGTATGTATGTATGTCCGTTTTTAGACGTACGGGACACAGGATAGACTACTTTTTTTCTTTTTCAACGCGGACGAAGTCGCGGGCGCCAGCTAATAATAAATAAGTATACTTGTATAAATTGAAAATTTATAGATACTAAATGAGTAGGTATAAATTCAAAATTTTTACTTATTTGGGCTAACAAAACAATAGTAGGTATTTAAAATATTGAAAATTTTTAACAAAAATTTAAGTACATATTATGTATTTAATCATTCGTGTAAAATAAATCCATTGTAATTTTTACATAATTTTTTTGTCATTGCTATATTAAGTATTTATTTATAAACTCGCTGTTGTACGCGACTTCGTCCGCGTAACTTTATAAAATAAGTACTTACCTATACATAGCCTATGTTACTCGCTGATAATATAGCTTCTTATCAGTGAAAAAAATTCTCAAATCGGTCCAGTAGTTTCGGAGCCTATTCAATTCAAACAAACAATATATATCCTCTTACCTAGATATATTGAAATAATTTTAAAAAATATTTCATAACCTACCACCTTAATTGTATTCTTTGAAGAAATTTTAACAATAACTCTTTCTAACAAAAAACAAACCGACTCCAAACCGTCTCATGGTCTTTTCTCATGGATGCCATTGTCAGAACTGGACCAAATTGAAATGGGACTACACGGGAAGCATCGGCTTTCAAATAAAAAAAGAATTATCAAAATCGGTTCATCAAGTCGAAAGTTATGAGGTAACAAATATTTAAAAAAATACAATCGAATTGAGAACTTCCTTTTTTGGAAGTCAGTTGAAAAGAAAGTCACAATTTAGTCAGAGTAGAACAAAAAAGAAAAAAAAGCAACGTTCATGCGGAACGAACCAGGAATTTGGAGAATTTTATTGCCTTGGATCTGCAGAATCGAATTATTTTATGACATCTTTTACCTCTCAACTTTGAAGTAACTATTTATTTATATGTTTTTTTATTTTTCCCCCCTTTTCGAACCAAGCGCCATCTTAGGCCTCTCCCTTGCTACCAAGCTGGTTGTTGGCCAAGAGCAAACCCATCTCTTATAAAAAAAAAAAAATATGTATTTATATACTGAATATTAAAATTCAAATCAATCAATCAATACAAATAATAAATCTGTATGTATGTATGTATGTATGCGGGCGCCAGCTAGTAAAAACAGCTAGCAAAATTTTATGATGATCGGTTCAGTAGTTTTTGCGTGAAAGCGTAACAAATAAACAAACAAACAAATTCACATTCACATTTATAACATTAGTAAGGATAGTAGATAAGGATACAAACATATAATTTTTTTTAAATTATTATGTTAACAATAAAATAATTTTATTATAGGTATTAACAAACTCACATTCACATTCATAATATTAGTAAGGATTGATTTTATTATTAGTACCTAATGATTGATGAAATCGATTCCTTAAGGTAACACAAGTCAGATTTCCTCCATACAAACGTAGAATGTTAATTACTCCGCTGTTTTACGTTTAATTTATAATAGTAAGCATGATACCGATTTATCTTGTCGTTAACTAGGTTCGTATGCATACAAACTTAAAAAAAGTAATAATTTAAAATTAATATGATCCTTGGAAACACCATTTTTTACCACAAGTTTTAATGCAACTTTGAGGGTGATTAGGTCAATCCAGTGTACAAAACCTCCAAAATACTCTGCATACAAACATTGATTAGTTATTTAAGAGTTCAAATATCTTTACGCGAAATAGATATATGCAGTAGTTTTGTCAAAAAGAGTATACGCCCGAGGGTCTGTTTATGATTTTATTTTTGTATGAATGATTGTGCATCTCAGTAGAGTGCTCTTCCCGCGCTTTGTGCTGTGTGAGACAGGACGCATTTTAGGGTCCGTGGTGTTCACCCACAGTGGTGCACGCACCTGTGGTGGACTAGCCATGAGACCGATTAGTTCGGGCCGCCGACTAGTTTCACCTTAAGGAGTAAACTCCAAAAAAAGTCATTCTAAAAACAAAAGACGCCCGGCGATGCGTTTAGAAAACGAAAGGGAATCAAACCACATAACACTGAAATGAGAACCGGTTATAATATAAGGCCTTACTGTGTTATCGGACGCGTAAATTCTGTCAATTACCAGCAGGCTGAATGCGTCGGGATTTTTGCTTAAAAAAAAAATAAACATTGGAGCCTCGCTGCCACTGGCGCCGGTCAGAGATAACGCGGGATTTTTTAAAGTTTTCTTTTGTTTTTTTTTTTTTTTTTGAACGGACATTATAGGTCTTTTATGGGGGACAGTCGATAACGCCTCTGAGATTAGTTTTTTCGTCAATCTATAAGCCGTCTTAACCCGTCTCTTACGTGGATTTTGGTTTAATTATTGTGTTATTTAATTATTTAAAAATCATAGACACAACATTTTAAATATTATCTATTGTTGACATATTTTTTTTCATGAGAAAATGCGAAATGAAATTCCCATTTAGCATTACACGTTGTCAGGGGTACAAAAAGGAAAAAGGGTATATTTCGTCCAGAAAAATGTATTGTAAGTGGAAAAAAAGTATTCATGGCTAGACAAAAATAGAGTGAGCAATAAAATAATAGAATTATAAAATAGTTTGTCCCGACTATAAAATAAAAGTACAGTCAGCCAAAACTACTAAACTATAGTTTTAAATTGTAGTAAAAAGTTCTGAAATCATTTATACATTTTTTTTCTATGTTAAGGTCGACAGACAGGCTGACGGTCCACTTGATGGTAGGTGGCTACCGTCGCCCATAACACAAACAACGCCATAAGTGCTACAAGTGCGCTGCTGACCATAGAAGGATTAAGGATAAGGGATAAGGGAGGGATGGGGTAATGGGCTCTGGCATCCCTTACTCACTCACCGAAACACAACAGCACATATGCTGTTATTTCACGTTGGTATTCTGTAAGGAGGTGGTTACTGCCGCCAGACGGGCTGCCCAAATGACTTTAAACAAAAACTGGTTTATTATTTGATCACTAGCTGGCGCCCGTGACTTCGTCCGCGTAGAAAAAGATAAAAAGCCTATCACGTGTCCTGTACGTCTAAATATTTTTATATCAAGTTTGATGAAAATCAGTTAATTCGTTTATGAGTTATGGAGGAACATACATACATACAATAATTTGATTAAGACTTTTTTGTAATCTGTGTTGCGGATTGCAATTTAAGAAATATATGGAATCATCTTAAAGAGATAATCTTTTCTAAATTATTATCTAATATATAATATTATGTAACAATAGATAAATCAAAATATTTCGCCCCCAAACTTGTACGAACGTCAATCACAATATTTTGGTGCCAATAACGCCCATTTTTTTGACACATGTCAAATCAGTTTGACGTCTCAATTGTTGCAGGTTATTTTTGGCAGAGTCCGATGACTAAGCGATATATTATTTTTTTCTAGAAATGTTCCTTGACCATTTGTTGGGCACGTGTAGACCTGCCTGTTGTAGGTGACGAATTGGGAAAGTATTTCTCGTTTTTTTCTCGGATAGAGGTGGCGCCGTTGATATTTTTTGAATTCTTTTTTTACCAGAATTACCTACTTAGCGACACAAAAACAAAAAACAGTCCTTCCAATAGGCATAAATGTAAAAGTTTGTTAAGTAATGGTAATTTTCATTTTGTAATATTTATTTATTTATTTATTTAAGGTAAAGACAGTCACACACAACTTAGTTTACAAAAAATAGAAACAATAAGACCTATATATTACCATAGACTAATACAAATATTTACAAGCGGTGGTACAAATCGACACTTCAAAAGAATACATGGATAACACGAATATTTACAACATTCATATTATTACTATTATACTATTATTTATTTTCAACATGGATACGAATATTTTGAGTAACATAATATAGGATACTAATTTTTATCCAGAATTTTTTTTTAAATCCTCACCACAGTCGAAAGCAATGAAATAATATCTTTAGTGTCAATAGATAGCGCTAAACAAATTAACTAGTTACTTTGATTTTAAGAATTTTAAGAAAAAATTTTAAGTTCCTGAAGGATTTTCAACAGTGTTCTTAAAATGAACGCGTTTAACGAGGTTTACATTAAACTAGCCTGCTTCCCGCGACTTCGTCCGCGTAACTTTGTACCTAAATACTTCTACTAAAACTTTCCTCGAGAACCACTCTGTCCATTGGTGAAAGCAGCATGAAAATCGGTGCAGTAGTTTCTGAGTTTATCGCGAACAGACAGACGGACGAGACGGAGGGTTTTGTTTTATAATATGTAGGTGATGTCCTTTATGACCGTTCGCAGAAACAACTATCGGGACGCGGCAGTAAATTAATTTGAAAAATATAGGGAAAAATACCCAATTATTGGCACTTTAAGAAATACGACCATTTATTGGCACCTTTCGAGCTATTTTTTCAACTCAAATAAAATTTGAAAGTTTGACAATCTATACTAATATTATAAAGAGGAAAGATTTGATTGTTTATTTGTTTGTATAGAATAGGCTCCAAAACTACTGGACCGATTTGAAAAATTCTTTTATCATTAGAAGCCGACATTATCCGTGATGAACATAGGCTACTTTTTACCGTGGGAAAATGCTTCATTCCTACGGGAAATCTAAAATAAAAGTAAATACTAGCGGCTTGGCCCCGGTAATAGCGCCATCTATCCAAATACGGTAGATGACGTTTTATACTTTTCGAAGTCGCGAGCACCAGCTATGTTTAAATCATTTGACTGTTTAATGTTAACAATTCTCATAAACCTAAGATTTATTTATTTTTTGTGGGAACACAGTTTATGGAATATTTTTCTTATTTTTTAGTGAAAAGTTTAGGGTGACAATAAATTGGAGGGGTGCCAACATTAGGTCATTTTACCCTAATTTATGTTATATATTCGTATCTTTTTCTCTTTCTTTATGTTTTGTTTGCCTTTTTGTATGTTTTCTCTCAGCTTCGATATTCTGTATTCTGTAGTCTTCTAACTTTGATTTATGTTTTTCTTGTATATATGTGTATAATGTATAATATCGAGATATTGTATGTTTCCCAAATATAAAAAAAATAAAATAAAAATAAAATATATGATTTTTTTTCTCAACGACCACAATCAATGTTTATGTTGCAACTCAATTTTTTGTACAAATAAAAACAGTAATCGAAATTGTCAGTCAAATGTAATTTGATGCTGTTTGACCATAAGATCCAATAAACTTACCCCGCTTGGACACGATCGATTATAAGCCTTATTTCTATGCTGTTTAGGTTTATTTTTCTGCGATTCTCTTGTGGGGAAAAAGGTGCATCCCGGGCGCCATCATTTTGTCGCCACAGAGATGTCGCGCCGATCACATCCGGTGTATGACAGGGTTTATTTTTCTTTCTTTTCAAGACCCCCAGCCGGTCAGTGACCATGGCGTTAAAATATTGTACGTCTGTCTGTGCGTAGCCTAATGATTTATTGTTTACAGGAGACTGCTGGCAAGGTGTGTCGCCTATTTTTCATTTCATTCGGAAGCGATTTTTGTATTTCTTGGTTTATTAGCTTTGAAAAAAAATACGACGTCTCATACTGTTGAAGTTGTTTGTTCGAACCACATTTTATTTAACTTAAGATGCTAATTTGCTATAGAAATGCCTGCCATAGAATATATATTATTGAGCATAATATCATAAGTTATCCATTAGTTATTAGAACTAATTTATATAAATAAAAAAAATCTCATGTTACAGTGTTTGTAAGCAAACTCCTACGAAACGGCTTGACTGATTTTTGTGATTTTTTTGTGTATACATATTCGGTAGGTCTGATAATAGGTCGTAAACTATTTTTTATACACCTAAGTAAGTGATAAGTGAAACCCCTGTTTTTTTTTCAGCTAGTAAATACTAATAAATAATAAATCTTTGGGAGTAAATGACTTGTTATGTTTATAGGCTCTATACATGATACTGTGTATAGAATTAAAAAATTAAATATAACACCTCACTAAGCGCCTCTTTCACCGTCTGTCAAGTAGGCTATCGCCTTAGCCAATGGAGACAATAGGTATAACTTTGTTTTTACTGTAAAAGTCCCAAACATTGAAAAGAAAATAATAATAAAAAAATCGCCTATCAAATGATGCAGTACACTGTGTGCATAATTCAATAAAACAGATTTTTTTTTTCTAAAAGTAACGAATCAACACTATACTAAGGTAGCTGGTGAAAGAGGCCCTAACTCTAATTGTATTTTTGTACCCTAAATTTATATTTTTAGAGAAATTTGGAATTAGAAGGCTATTATTATATACACTAGCTGTTTCACGCGTTTTCGTCCGCGTAACTTTATAAAAGAAATACATTCGTGTCTGTGAAACCATACAAAATTTCAACCCAATCGGTCAAGCCGTTTAGTAGTTGATATACCGACAGCAGCGCCACCTACCGGGCCCAATTGTATTTTTAAATCATCCAGGAAACCATCGAAATAGCCATATAAAATTTGAACCCAATCGGTTCAGCCGTTTAGAAGTTATGTGAAAAAGAAGTTAAGTACGGAAGGATAATTCTTACTACCCGTTGTCCTATTACCCGTTTTTCCGTAGGAATGAAGCATTTTCCCGCGTTAAAAAGTAGCCTATGTTCATCACGGATAATGTCGGCTTCTAATGGTAAAAGAATTTTTCAAATCGGTCCAGTAGTTTCCGAGCCTATTCTATACAAACAAACAAACATAAACAATCAAATCTTTCCTCTTTATAATATTAGTATAGAAAAATGACATAATTATACTAAATATAAGAGATGTGAAGTATATATATATATACTTTAAATAATTTTAAATATAGCTTGTCCCTTTATACTGACAAGGTCATCAGCGCTATAGCGTTACTCGTGTCTACTTGTGACGGTGACCACCTACCACCAATAGAACCTTTAGTTAGACAACCAACGACCTATACGACCTTTTTATAACATTAATATATCTTTTGTTTCCTTATCAATTTGTTTTATAACGGTGACAATTTCTCACATTTTGGTACTTTTGTATACCTACTTAATGCCCATTATAAACTTTTACAACCTCAGTAGGTATAAGAGTCACAATTAACTATCATTGGTTAATTATTTTTTTTTATTTTATAATTATGTGTTTTTTTAATTTAAGTAAAATCGTAAAAAAAAATATGAATGAACCGAGCATTTATTTCAACCGAATGTGAGAACGAAAGTATTCTCAAATTTTATCTTTTTGTGGAACGCAAGCCTTATTTTAGAGATTTTTTTTTAATATTATTTACTAGCTGGTGCTCGCGAGTTCGTCCGCGTTGAAAAGTATAAAACGCCATCTAACGTGGAATGGATCGCTAAAAATATCACCAAGCAGTTGTCATGTTAGTCGCTTCACCGGATTCTGGATAGATGACGCTGTCAAGTGTATCCCGGGCCAAGCCGCTAGTATTTACTTTTATTTTAGATTTCCCGTAGGAATGAAGCATTTTCCCAAGGTAAAAAGTAGCCTATGTTCATCACGGATAATGTCGGCTTCTAATGGTAAAAGAATTTTTCAAATCGGTCCAGTAGTTTCGGAGCGTAATCTATACAAACAAACAACCTTTACAATATTAGTATGGATAACTGAATATTTTTGGACAAAATAGCATAATTATTATAAATAAACATTTTATTACTCTACAAGCTGTGCAGGTGACTTCGTACGTGGTTTTTTTTTTCTGTTTGAAAATTCTACAGAAACCTATAAGTAGTTAACCTTTTTCTATTATAAAAACTTTCCTAAATCTTAATCCGAGTAATAAACTGTCTGTTTGCTTTTTTAAATTATTATGCTATTAAAATAAATATAACTTTTATATATATTTTATCACAAACGCAATTCACTAAGTACTTTAAATCAACTTATTACAAACTTATTTTGCCAGGCCAGACCAGGAAAAGGCACAGGTCAAAGGCAATAATAAAATGGTTCATATAAAGTATGGTTTGCTAGGTATTTTTATTTATTTTTTATTAGAGATGGGTTTGCTCTTGGCCAACAACCAGCAGAGTAGCACGGATGAGGCCTATGATGGAGCGAGCTCACCCAGAATATGCCTATTCACTCGAACTTTGAAAATATTAGGGTTATATTATGAGCTCGGAAACACAGACGCCGGCAGGGAGTTCCAAACCTTGGCAGTGCGCATTATAAAGGATGTTTCAAAGCGCTTAGTCCCAAAAGGAGGGATTTCGACAAGATGCGGATGATTATTACCTACGAAAATTGCACGAGCAGAAACTAGTTCTGAATATATATAAAATGTATACGGAGTTAGATGAAATTTAATAATATTTATCTACGTTAGACAGAACATTAATTTAGTCGTTTTTTTTATAAAAAGTACTTCATAAAAGTATAATCTTGGCTAAGAAATCGCTGATTAAGCTATCAAGATTAAATCGCAGATTTATTTTGAATTAAACCCGATTGAGGTCGTATAGCATCACGTCCGCATTTCGGTGTGAAGCCTTTTGTAATAAAACAAATAGACAAATATTTAAGACTCAGAATTCAAATTAGAATCTATATATCTAGGCAATATTTGCAGTAGCGGACGTGTTTCATTAAGGAAACTCCTTTCTCACGGGTATTAGATTTATGGGATAGGAGGATAATAAATGTATAGATAAGTACACCTATTATAAGAAAAGGAATCTATTATGAATATCACATCCATCCCATCCCGTTTCGGTTTATGTATTTATAAAAATCTTTGAAAAACAAGCTAAAACCATAAACTGTATAATAAGTAAATATTTTAGATTTTAACTGCATTATTTCGCTACGATATTCCACTTGAAAATTAACTTAAACATAAAAATTGCGAATATAATACGGGCGGGCCGCACAAGGATAATAGGGATTTAATGAAAATATTTATAATGCCATCCTACCGAGTAAGCTGTGGTAATCCATTGAACAGTGAACATCAGTAGGCAGGCTGTCATCCGTCTCGGAGATCCGTGAGCCACAGACCACTTAATAACGTCAAGTGTCGGATTACTGGCAGCCTGTCTTTGTCGAAAAGGTCTGGGGCACACTGAGAGTTACCTGTTCTACTTTATTTTTTGAAGTGAATACTTCTATAGCCGCGTTATACGACTTTGGGTGGGGAAAAAATGTATCGGTTCGCGTCAGCAACATTGCTAATGCTCACAGCTCGCGCAGCTGTCTGTGTGCGTTGGACACTCAGTTTTAAGTTTTCACTTCTGTCGGCAGTCCTCATGACTGCCTTCGTTTTTTTTTTTTAAATTGTCATTGAAACTACTTCGATGTTCTGTGTGACGTTTTTCTTCTTGAAGTAATAAATATTATTTATGTATATTGTAAAGATTTTAAATCTTTGGTACATTGTAACATTGGTAGGTCTTACTTTGGGGAAACAATTGGTATGTTTGGTCTTGCCAATTTATTTATTTATAAGTAGATCGAAAATGATGATGTCATCCTTCCGATGTTCAGTGGGCTATCCCACGCTACCTTATACACAAGAATAATAATTACATTTATAACAGTATATCATATTTATTTTTAAACAATTGTTTACATTACGTTATTTATATTATTTAGCGTGCTATGATACTGTATCATGCGTCTAATTTATTGTCTAAATATTTAATATATGTAACGAGCACATCATAGGTACTATCCATCTAAGTTTAAAAGCAAGCCGTAGTCATCAGAAATGCTTTTATAGCTTTTCTTAAATTACCATACCATACCAATTAAAATTAAACACCAGTTAACATGACGTGTTGTTGTGTTTTCAACTCAGTGTGCAACTAGCTTTATGTAAAAAAATAAATGTAAAAATTAGACATATCGAAGCTACCGTGAGTTATTTAGTTAAGATCACGATTTCGAAACGGGAGCAACTGGACGAAATTATAGGGAAAAAAATATAGGGGCAAATTATGGTTCATCCAATACTGTTTTTTGAAATACCCAAATGAAAATGATGAAATATTCGAATTAGATTACAATTTTTTAATTTTAAATTATTTTTTGTCATTGTCAATAATAAAACAATAAATGGGATGTAACTGTACTGTATCGTGGACACGTTTGTTTTACGTGAATACGTGTAGTACGTTTTGAGTAATATTGTCTTTCTTTGAGCGTATTATTATATTAATTTCTTTATTTATTAACATTTATTCAATCATAAACATAGTTATATAAATTTTTATTATTATTAATTTTATGAACCGCCGAAAGAACTTAACCCTACGTGAAGATGTTACCGTATGATACGAGTTGTATACCTCATTCAAGTGTGTTTAAGAAAGAGTAGGTAAACATCTTAAAATTTTGAAAGGAAAACTTCCATCATGCGATCATCGACTGTTATAACAAAACAATAGCAAACATATGATTACGGAAACATTGTGATTTGAATATTTGATACCTTCGTATCAATTTTATAAGCAAACATATTCTGTACTTTACGTACAAGTGATTATTCGCGGAATATACTTAGTGGATTTTTTTTCTCTTTGCTGTTAAATCACAGACGGTGACATTTTTATCACGTTCTTAATAATTATGAACTAAGATCTGAGGATGCAAGTAACATTTTGGTCAAATTCACCCTCAGTTTTTAATTATTTGGGTTTAAAATATAACGCCTTTTTTATTTTTATTTTTTTAATAACGATAAGATTTTTTTAAGTTAATGGTAGTTATTAAGGTAATATTGAAATAGGTATCGATGACTAATAAATCTGTAAGTGTTATGTATGTATTTTCCTCCATAACTCTTAAACGAATTAACTGATTTTCATTAAAACTTGGTAGATAAACATTTAGACTTACAGGACACAGGATAGGCTACTATTTTTATTTTTTAACGCGGACGAAGTCGCGGGCGCCAGCTAGTTTTCATATATAAATAATTTCGGTAATATAGTAACTAATGAACACAAAATTAGTCATCAATTAAAATATTCCCACCAAAAGACTGTTCGCTTCCCATCTAATCTCTAATCATTTGACACTAAAGACGCCATCTTTTTTTTTCTTTCATATTTTAGATTTCAAGATGGCGTTCGACATATGAATATAGACGTCAAATCGAGGTAGAAATGGCGTTTATCTTGATCGTGGAAGGTGGGGCCATTAAGTTCTTTTAAATAATATTAAAGTTGTAAAATTACTTGCTAATTTTATGGAACTTCTTAATGCGCATTTTATTGCATACAAAATTAAATAACATTTAGACCTTGTATCTATTCAATTACTTCTGATACGCTCCCGGAATCGAACCGGTATATCGCAAAGTATACCTATACACAAACCTTACTCATTCACCGCTCTTCATTCATAAGTAAAAACTACTAATTTTATACTGTTTTTAAAAGAATTTAGCGGAGAAAGCGGATATAGCCTAAGTAGTTTACAATGACAAACATTTCAAATGTATGCAAGTACACAATCAAATATTATTGTCAACATAAATAAATAAAGAAACAGTCTATATATTTTAGGAATAGCATTGTAAAATTATATATTTAATTAAATTTCTCCAAAAGTTAAAGTATTTTTTTGTTTAAGCGCCCGCTTCACGCATCGCTTGCGCCTGTGAAACTCGCTTAATTCGTGGCCCAACGTCGAACGGTAGCATTATTCGCCGGCCCGTACAGTATTGATGCACTGATATGATAATACTCAACACGACCCGATGACTCTTAATTTTTTGTTCACACGGCATTACTCATTTCGTACCTCCTGTTTTATGGCATATACATGTAGCTACCTATATTAATTTTGAAAAGGGTGTAATCACAATCTGTTGTGTAGAAAGAAAGAAAAGAAATTTTATTGATTACTAGCTGTAGCACGCGACTTCGTCCGCAAAACTTTATAAAATATAATACATTCGTGTCTGTGAAACCATGGAAATACACATACAAAATTTCAACCCAATCGGTCAAGCCGTTTAGTAGTTGACATACCGACAGCAGCGCCACCTATCGGGTACAATTGTATTTTTAAATCATCCAGGAAATCATATTTCAACCCAATCGGTTCAGCCGTTTAGAAGTTATGTGAAAAAGAAGTTAAGTACGGAAGGATAATTCTTACTACCCGTTGTCCTTTTACCCGTTTTCCTGTAGGAATGAAGCATTTTACCGCGGTAAAAAGTAGCCTATGTTCATAACAGATAATGTCGGCTTCTAATGGTAAAAGAATTTTTCAAATTGGTCCAGTAGTTTCGGAGCCTATTCTATACAAACAAACAAACAAACAATCAAATCTTTCCTCAAGACATTATTTTTGACAAAATACAAGTGGCACAAGCACAATAGCAATAAAAAAACACTCATATTGGCAATACTTGCCATACTTGCAATACTGTCATATTTGATTAAGAAGAACTTATTAGCGGAAAAACATACAGCGATATATTTTTTAAACTTTGGCTATCCTACTGCAGTGGGGACACTGCGAGGTTATGTTACTGTGGTTATGTCGTACTCGTACCGACTAAAACCTAACACGCCTTTCTAGTGGGCGGGGTCGTGAGGACGTTATGACACGACATCGGTGCCTAGAAAATGGAAATTCAAATGGACTTTCGTTACATAGGATTCGAACCACCACAACTTAGACGTTGGCCGCGCTCTATTACACTGTGCCAAGCTTTTTGCGAACAGGGATCCTACACTGTTTTTCTATACTAATATTATAAAGGGTTACAGTATACAACCGCACACGTGCTGTTGTATCACGGTGGTCACTCTGCCACAGTCAGTAACTTCTGGTGGTTACTGCTGCCTAACACAAAACAATTCTTCAGTCTTCTATCACCTATGACGTAGTTAGACAAATTATTGTTAACCTGTTAACTGGGGACAAACATTTTTAACCAACAATGAGTTATTTTCGTGTTCAAGCCTCACATTTGAACCGTCCGTTTGTATTTGCCCTTACTATTATCCTTTGGGAGGGAGTCTTTAACCCACACCGCGGTAGTACTTGCTAATTTATACAGTCGTCCTTTACAAACATTTCAAAATCAACAAGGACGACAGTACAGGTCAAAATTGTGTGCGCCCAAATGCCGCGTGTCGAGTTATGTGTGCGAGTTTTTAATGGAGAGCGCACGCGATATTGATTTCTAAGGGCGTAGCGATGCAAAGCTAATATGTTTGCGCAGTTCTTTAGAGTTCCGATTTCAGTGTTTTATTTCTTTAAGAGATTTCAAATTGAGATGCTCGAGGAAAAATCGGTTTTAGGGGTCGCTCTATAATGAAGAAATTTGAAATTTCTACTGATTAGAGTTACCCACTCCCACTGTGATGATATAAAAACAGTAGGTTATTCAACTTAGGGCCTCTTTCACCATCTATCAAGTGTTACCGGTGACTTTATCTTTATTATTGTACGATAAAAGTGCCAAACATTAATAAAACATAAAATATTTTTTTAAAATAATTAAAACACTACTTGTAGTTAGTGAAAGAGGCCCTAACTGTGATATCTAAACAGTACTGATTAGACTTACTTTGACATAGAATTAGAAACAGTACCTATCTACTTATCAGAATGTGATATAGAATAGTATAGAATAGTAGATTTTCGAGAAGACACTTTTAATCAGTAGCACTACCATGACTTGCTATCGAAATCTTACGTTAGTTTACTTCTGTCGATAACGAACCTTTCAATGTGCACGTGAATGATTTAACTACTAACGTTACGGTATTTCTCGAGAGCATCAGTCAAATTTGTAACTCATGGTACCGATTTTGTATAGAAATGTCAAGTTAAACGTTAGTCGCTAATGGTCGCTAGCGACTACATTTGATAGGTTATTTACTTATGTTACCGGTTTTAGTTCTTTGGTGACCGCTAGAGGCGCTGTACAATTTTTCATACAAATATTTTACGTTCTCGTTCATCTCTCGCTAGCGATTTCGGTAGTCATAAACTCATGGTAGTGCTACAGGCTGCTTTTGCCAATTTTGTAAAAAAAACATAATCACGTTAATGTTTGTTTAATCACGTGAATTAAGCAAACAACAAAATGAGGTTTTTCTTTTCACGTTTTTCTTTACATTCATAATTATAAGAAAAGCGTTGTTATTTTAATTTTCAACCGACGAAAACGAAAAAACAAAAACGGAGAAGGTTCTCAAATCGACTCGTACGTTTGTTATGTTTTTTATATGTATGTACCTAATTTGCAAATTAATTAATTTACTTAAAGAGTGATGCGCGGCGGCGACTCAAAATTACTTAGGTTTACTTACATTTCAGTTTAAGAACTTAGGTAGTTATAATATTTTTTGCTTTTCAGTTTCTTAGGCGGTTTAATTTTTTAAATAAGAAATTAAGGAAATTATCATTTCTTATGACTCTGGACTAATTTCAATAAAATCATATTATAAAAACGTTATTTTATTTCAGACTAGCTGTTGCACGCGATTTCGTCCGCGTAAATTTATAAAATATAATACATTCGTGTCTGTGAAACCATAGAAATACACATACAACATTTCAACCCAATCGGTCAAGCCGTTTAGTAGTTGACATAGCGACAGCAGCGCCACCTACCGGGCCCAATTGTATTTTTAAATCATCCAGGAAATCATCGAAATAGCCATATAAAATTTGAACCCAATCGGTTCAGCCGTTTAGAAGTTATGTGAAAAAGAAGTTAAGTACGTAAGGATAATTCTTACTACCCGTTGTCCTTTTACCCGTTTTCCCGTAGGAATGAAGCATTTTACCGCGGTAAAAAGTATCCTATGTTCATCACGGATAATGTCGGCTTCTAATGGTAAACGAATTTTTCAAATCCGTCCAGTAGTTTCGGAGCCTATTCTATACAAACAAACAAACAATCAAATCTTTCCTGTTTATAATATTAGTATAGATATAGATGATCCCTTGGAAACAGTACTTTTTTTTGAATGATAGGTACTCTATGTCTTTTCTTGCATCCCTGACAACGTGTTAAGTATCAGGTGATCGAAAGACAGACAGTTCCTTCATTTTTATAATATTAGTATACTTAAATTATGTCTAGTATAGATATAAATATATTACAGACAAGTAGACCTTTAGAGAAGTAGTCGCCCTTGACCATTGAGTTTTTTCTTTCTAATCACGAAATCTTCGCTATCACTATCAAAGAAGTGACTGTCATAATAAATGAAGTGTTTCGGGTTTAGACTGATTGTCTATTTGAAATTGATTAGTTTTTAATAAGTGAACGATACACACAGGATATAGTTTATATATATTAGTGGTTGCCCCGTGTGGGTAATAGTCGTGAAGATAAGCCCCAGTACGTGTAGCGCGGTCCCTTTGACCGGCTGCTTTACCACGCCGCAGCCTCCATTTCGTTATTGGCTCTAGGGTTGACACTTCCACACAATTACTCATTTAATTGGAATTTGGATATTTAATTATATTATTTTGATTATTTTTTTTTAATTTTTTATTTATGTAATAGCTAATCATACAGTATTTAATATTTAACAAATACATAAAATATATTTTAAATAATTATATAGCCTAATACAAGGTTAGTCATCTTAAAATTTATAAGTACACAAAAAGTGCAGATACCTAAAATAAAAAAAAAAATATATGACTAAAAAATTAATACATAGATATGAACACATATACCTATGATATAATTTTGATTTGATTCAATGAATAGAAGTAATAATTAGAGGCACAATATGACATATTAATATGTCATGAGGTCTTTGTCACGTGCGAGAATTATACAGTTTCTCTTGATACGAAATTTGAATTTCATTTAGTGTGTAAATTTAACAATATTAAATTGAATTTGTTTTGATATAATAATCCTTACATATTATAAATAAAATAAAGTCCGCGTCTGTATGTCTGTTCGCAATAAAATTGATAATTATGTATACCTACATAGTTATTAATTTATTAGTAAAATAACTTCATAAAATAATGCCTATATTTACTGGCTATGCTGATAATTCTTGGAGTGAAAGAATTTTTAAAATTGTTGAGTTTATTCATTAGGTACAAACAAAAATACAAATCTTTTCTCAATATAGTATGGATAATCCGCTACAGGAGCGATTAAAAGTAATAAAACTTTAAAATATTAAAAATAATTAAAAAGACGCAGTGACAACCCTAGAACTGAACATGGCGGCGACCGGCCACTTCGTTATTGACTCAATAAATTCTAACGCACGCGTTTTTAAAACCAGCCTTAACACACACACCCAAGACACACACACACACACACACTATAAATACTTAATAGTGCCGATAACACAGACAATACCGGCCCAGCACAACAATATCTTGCTTACGTAGCACACCCGGAATCAAAGCTTATTAGCAACATTTCCGGATATCACACACGTGAATAAGATCTGTTTATTTACAGTTAAGAAGTCGCACTTTGTATTAGGCGGTAGGGACGAGTAAATTTTTGAAGTGAAAACTTCTATAGCCGCATTATACGACTTTGAGTAGGGAAATAATGTATGGGTTCGCGTCAGCAACATGCTAATGCTCACAGTTATGCGCGCGCAGCTGTCTACGTACGCGATCGCGGCAACACATTGCATATACCCGATTGTATATATGTGCGTTCGACGTTTTCACTTCTGTCGGCAGTCCTCATGACTGCCTCCGTTTTTTTTTATTACTTCTCGTTCAAAATTTTTGATTTCATTGTCGGCTAACTCGAGACTTCGTCCGAGTTGAAAAGTGAAATATATGACACCTGAGAAAATGTCTGACAACTTTATCGCTGTGACGACGGTGGCGCCGCCACAGCGACAGTGGCGTCCAACGCATATTGTATTATAGAGAGAAGATTTGTATTTTTGTATGTTTGTAGATAATGAATAAACTCAAAAACTACTGGATTCATGACTTAGACTAGACTAGACTTAATTAATTACCGGAAAGCTGTATATAATTAAACTATATAAGAAACTCGTATGAAAACGTAAACAAAACCTAGTTTAGGTACTAAAATAGTATTATATTTTCTTTAGGAGGACATTTGTATCAACAATTAAATAAAATAATATATGGTCAGAAAACAAAATACGAATGATTTTATAAGCAAAAAATACTTACATAAAAAATATGCACGTACCTATAATTAACAGTGCAGTCTAATTAAACTTTAAAATGAGACCAACAATGAAATTTAAGTTAATCACGAAACGCGAAAAAGTTTAATTAAAAGTGCAATAATAAAAAAGAGCCTTTTTGCGGAAACAATAATTTTTATTGCAATTGTTCGCAGATACGGTGTTTTGGTTTACGAGCGAAAGGATCCCATTATCGGAGAGATAACCGTTAACAAAATTAAAAATTGATAATAATTTTTTTATGCGTTGCCAACCGCCGGTGCCGGGGCTTTGGCCTAATTTCTGTCATTTTTAACTTTCATTTCAATTTTATTGTTAGTTTACATTCACTCGAGAGAAATCAAAGTAATTAGTTTAAAAATATCACTAATATTTCTGACAAGTTCTAGTCCGACAAGCAACACGAGGTAGAAATATAAAATCACTAGCTGTTGCACGCGACTTCGTCCGCGCAACTTAGTAAAATATGGTCCAATGTTTTAACTTAATAAAATTTAGTATTTTTGAGTTCATACATTACAAAAATAAAAACAAATCAAATATTCTCTTATTATAATTTTAGTATAGACAAAGAACAAAAAATATTACAATAAAAAAATCCGAGAAAATTACAAGATTTATTACATATTACAGGTTACAGGTACTATTTACAGGTTAGATTCTATTAAATTAGATCCCTGACGCTGAAACTATTATGAACTAAACTAAACTAATATCTGAAAATGCACTGTTTGTAAAAGCTATTTGGAAGAAAAAATTGTATCATTGCTAAGCCTGAAGCGGGTATACAAAAAAACGAATATTTATTTTTTAGTACAAAATATTATTTTGCTTGACGCACTTTTGCATAATGCGATCCAGACACGCACTACGCGCATTGCACCGCATGCGCTAATCATACTCACACTTGCGCACATGATAATTACGATGTATTGTTTATTTTTATTCTTAAGGTTAATCACCTTGCTTATTATAATTCGTAATTCTTACTTATCTTAAAAAATAATATTTTTATTGCAAAAAATCGAGAAAGTGCAGTCTACAATTTCAATATCTTCTGTGATTATTTATTCTGGGTGTGTTTGTATGTTTTTGTTCCCTATAGACTCGGAAACCGCTGAACTGATTTTAATGCAGTTTTCAGACAACCTTCAGATTAGTCCAGCGGGTATCTATCGGACGCGAACGAAGTTGCGGGCCCCCACTAGTCTTCTATACTAATATTATAAAGAGGAAAGATTTGATTGTTTGTTTGTATAGAATAGGCTCCGAAACTATTGAACCGATTTGAAAAATTCTTTTACCATTAGAAGCCGACATTATCTGTGATGAACATAGGCTACTTTTTACCGCAGGAAAATGCTTCAATTCTACGGGAAATCTAAAATAAAAGTAAATACTACCGGCTTGACCCGGGAGATATCCAAAATCTCCCAAAATATCTATCCAAAATACGGTAGATGGCGTTTTATACTTTTCTACGCGGACGCAGTCGCGAGCACCAGCTAGTAAATTATAAAAATCAAAAATTTGGATTTTCTTCGAGTTTAAAATGAAGCGTGTATGAATTCAGACAAATATAAATACGAAATAGACCTTAACTATACGATGCCTAAATGCCTAAAACCTACGGTATTGCTTACCTATGTTAATAGGCAACTTAATATGTATTATGTAAATCTAAAATTAGGTGGGTAATGAAAACCATTAGTTGTAATTTCCTTCATAAAGGAAATTAACCCTATAAGGTCGTGTTCTATTTTCATTTAATATGACTAAGTAATTCATAGATAGTATACTTGATAGACTTTTGATAAGTATATCCACCTGTCACTGCCATATATGCTATGTGGCACTACTTACTTCTATATTTATACCTAGTATAGTATACTTTCTGGTTATTTTTTATCATCGGTTAAATGATCGTGTTTGATATTAAAAACTTGTTAGGTAAATTGTTTCTATATCTACAGGCTGTTCTAAAAAAACGAAGCAGCTGGTTTTATTACTTAATTTAGACTCACTTAACAGTCATATTTTCCGCGACTTCGTCCGCATTGAAAAAGATAAAAAGTAGCCTATCACTTGTCCCGTACTTCTAAATGTTTATCTACCAAGTTTCATCAAAATTGGTTAATTCGTTTAAGAGTTATGGAGGAAAATACATACATACAGAAAAAAATTGTAAAAATGGTCAATTTATTTTGAGTATCATGCATAGAGCCTATAAACACGATATATCTGAAAACAAAGATAACTTACTCCATGACCGACCCTTACAGATTTATTATTATTATATTGTTAGTATGATGTATTTACAAAAAAAGACACAATGTATGTTTAGTATATCAACTGTCTGGTATCCATAATACAAGCATTAGGTGCTTAGTGTAGAACTAGATGGTGCTGAGTGGAATGTGAGATACATTAAAAAAAAAGTATATACATATGTATATACTTTTTTTTAATGTATCTCCCCAGCGGTTATGCCACCCCCACAGGCCGTTTATTATCATAATTTACAATCATATTAGCACAATTCTATTAAATTTATAAAACAAAGGGGTTTTTTTTTGCGACTTAAATAACTGATACATAATTTAATTAGGTTTTTGCAAAAATACTTTTATAATTATAACTAAGTATATAGGAAATAATTACCGAAAAATGGCGATTTATTTTAGGGGTCGGGGGATTGTATTCATCCAAAATACGGTAGATGGCGTTTCAAACTTTTCTACGCGGACGAACTCGCGAGCACCAGCTAGCATATATAACAAAAAGAAAATCGTTGTTTTTTTGAACAACCTGTATATTACTCAGATAAAAGGTTACCAGATAATATTATACGTTCAATTATAAAATAACGCAGATGTTATCACCTAATTATTCCATGTCGGTTCACACATTGAAATTATTTTTAATTAATTTATCTAGTATGAGTTTCAATTGCTAATTAGGTATTGTTTTTATTGCTTCTTATTAAAAATATAATGTTATGATAAATATATTTCTGGCCATATAGTTTCTAGTTTATATATCATTACTTAGCTGTTGCACGCGACTTCGTGCAACTTTATAAAATATAATACCTACATTCGTGTCTGTGAAACCATGGAAATACACATACAAAATTTCAACCCAATCGGTTGAGCTGTTTAGCAGTTATGTGAAAAAGATAAGTACGGAAGGATAAATTCTTACTACCCGTTGTCCTATTACCCGTTTTCCCGTAGGAATGAAGCATTTTCTCAAGGTAAAAAGTAGCCTATGTTCATCAGGGATAATGTCGGCTTCTAATGGTAAAAGAATTTTTCAAATCGGTCCAGTAGTTTCGGAGCCTACTCAATACAAACAAACAAACAATCAAATATTTCCTCTTTATAATATTAGTATAGATATAGCCTAGGTATGTTACTTACTGATAATATAGCTATAGCTTCCTAACAGTTAAAGAATTTTTCAAATCGGTCCAGTAGTAGATCAATCATTCATTTATTTGGATCAATCAATCATTTATTTGCAACTTATAACATGCGATTACAAAGAAAAATAAAAAAATATGGTAGGTAACGGTGAGAAAATAAAGAGTTACCTACTAGTTACAAAAAGGTCCCCTATACTCAGTATTTTAGTCTTCAAGTCTTCCCTCTTTATAATATTAGTAAGTATACACTAGCTGGTGCTAGCGACTTCGTCCGCGTTGAAAAAGAAAAAAGTAGGCTATCCTTTGTCCCGTACGTCTAAATGTTTATCTATGTTTATGTTTAAGTTTCATTGAAAATCAGTTAACAGTTATGGAGGAACATACATACATACAATGTCTACACTAGATGATTATTTCCACGGTGCATGAAAAGGGGCTCTTATAAGCTAGAAAGAGACGTCTGACATTTTCCAGTATGCGCTTGAAAACAGGTGACGTAGGCGCGGCCTACCGCAGCCACGCCTACACAAATAATATCGATTTTCCTCCACGAAGGCTTATACTTTATTCATAATTCCCTTATTATTTGCCCCAATCCCGACCATTTATGTATAATATTATGTAGAGTTAAGGTGAAACAAGTCGGCGGCCCGAACTCATCGGTCTCATGGCTAAAATGCGTCCTGTCTCACACAGCACAAAGCGCGGGAAGAGCACTCGACTGAGATGCACAATCATTCATACAAAAATAAAACTCGGGCGTATACTCTTTTTGACAAAACTACTGCATATATCTATTTCGTGTAAAGTTATTTGAACTCTTAAATAACTAATCAATGTTTGTATGCAGAGTATTTTGGAGCTTTTATACACTGGATTGACCTAATCACCGTCAAAGTTGCATTAAAACTTGTGTTAAAATATGGATTTTTCATAGATCATAATATTTTTTAAATAATACTTTTTTTAAGTTTGTATGCAAACAAATCTAGTTAACAACAAGATAAATCGGTATCATGCTTATTTTTGTAAATTAAACATAAAACAGCGTCCTTAAGAATCGATTTGCAAATAGGTATATAATGGTTTATTGTTATCATCCTGTGTGTTAATACGTGTTGGATAATAATACAAAAATAAATAAGTAATTATACTTAGGCCTCTCACACAAATAACGAAGACTTTTACTAATACTATTTACTGATTGAATTAATTGTTTTGTCCACAGAGAAACTTCGGCTGTCCCTTTGCGTGGGATGCGGTGGTCAGATCCACGACCAGTACATCCTGAGGGTGGCGCCGGACCTGGAGTGGCATGCGGCCTGCCTCAAGTGTCAGGAGTGTCGCCAGTTCTTGGACGAATCCTGCACCTGCTTCGTTAGAGATGGGAAGACTTATTGCAAAAGAGATTATACTAGGTAACAAATACGTTATACATTTTCAATACTTACTTTACTAACATAGATAAATTATTGGTCTCGCTACGCTTGACTAGATACGGCCCTATACTACCTAAAAGCGATAGAGCTCCGTGAATGAGGCAACTTTATTGTAATGTGTGTGAACGTTGTCAGTATTTATCACTTTTTACACAGTAAAAATTAAAATTAGTACCTATTAACAACTTCTCAATATAATTTCTTGAATCTATCACTTTATCATATACTTACTAGCTGTTGCACGCGACTTCGTCCGCGTAACTTAATAAAATATAAAACATTCGTGTCTGTGAAACCATGGAAATACACATACAAAATTTCAACCCAATCGTTCAAGCCGTTTAGTAGTTGACATACCGACAGCAGCGCCACCTACCGGGTCCAATTGTATTTTTATATCATCCAGTAAACCATCGAAATACTCATATAAAATTTCAACCCAATCGGTTCAGCCGTTTAGAAGTTATGTGAAAAAGAGTACGGAAGGATAATTCTTATTAGCCACTGTCCTATTACCGTTTTCCCGTAGGAATGAAGCATTTTCCCGCGGTAAAAAGTAGCCTATGTTCATCACGGATAATGTTGGCTTCTAAATGTAAAAGAATTTTTCAAATCGGTCCAGCAGTTTCGGAGCGTATTCAATACAAACAAACAATCAAATCTTTCCTCTTTATAATATTAGTATAGATTATTGTGATTAATAAATTATCTACAAATGTACAGTTTGTTATTCCTGAAAAATTCTAAAACATTTTACCTATAATGGTACGAATTTTATAGTGTGGTGAGTTTACATTTTACAAACTAACTCAAAATGATCAACTCTTGTCCGTGTTTAAGCTTTGAAAAAAATAACATCGATATTCATAACCAAATGTCAATCATTCGTCTCAAGCGGCGCCTCTTTCAACCGGACTAAAGCTGAATTCACTAAAATAACCCGCATGTGTTTACCTTTTCACCCTTCCATTTCTCGCGGCTAAAATATAGAATTACACGTACACAGAACACAAATAATCCAACGCGTACGTCACTCGGTCACAGAACACCTCTAATCGTCACAGACATACGGTTGAAAATTGCACAAAGGATCCGCGTTGGCTGTTTATAATGCAGCAAAATAATGTTTGTCTCCGCATACTCTGATGTGCCGAAGAGAAAACAAACTGGGTTTGACTGAGCATTATGTATTTTGGCGCCAAAACAAACGTCAGTTTGACAGCGCGGCGGGCGGCGGGAACCCGATATGTCTATGGTATGTTTGTTCCCGTTTACACCGACCGGATAAGCGGGTTTTCGATTACATTTTTTTTCGTAATGTATTTTTCTTTCAATATGTATGTGTTTTGGTTAAACATTTTGAATCGATTTATACCTGTGACTTGGTGGCATGACGTAAATAAAATTATATCAGACGTATTTTAAAGTAGGTAAAATATAGTAGGTATTGAATTAATATAATATTAAGTTAATATAGTGTTAAAGTAAAATATAATATAAATTAATATTGAAATATTTCAACTAAAACATCTAATCTATAGATAGGTATACAATCATATAGGTACATAATATTAATATAGGTACCTATCTATACTAATATTATAAAGAGGAAAGATTTGTTTGTTTGTATAGAATAGGCTCCGAAACTACTGGACCGATTTGAAAAATTATTTTACCATTAGAAGCCGAAATTATCCGTGATGAACATAGGCTATTTTTTACCGCGGGAAAATGCTTCATTCCTACGGGAAATCTGTAGATACTAGCGGCTTGGCCCGGGAGATAGCGCAATCTATCCAAAATACGGTAGATGGCGTTTTATACTTTTCTACGCGAACGAAGTCGCGAGCACCAGCTAGTCTATTATAAAAAACCGCCTTTGTCTGTTTCGCGGCTTTCTTCTTCTAAGCAAATTACACATAGTTAAGTACCTACGAAATTTTATCAAAATCGGTGCAGCGGTTTCTGAGTCCATAAGGAACAAATATACATGCACACATCGCCTTTTATTTATATAGAGATTCGTTAATATAAAGAAATAAGATGTGTGAACGTTTCGACAAAGAAATGGGCGAGAAAATGAACTATTCCGTAAGTGAAGACCGACGGAAACGTCTTTGTTTATTTACAATTTATAATACGGCAGAGGATATCGGATGACGATTATCCGTAAACATAGGAAACACAACGTAAATAGTACAACTAAATTGTAAGGAAGCGTACGTCAGTCACGACCATTAAGCGAGTGTAGGCAGTTATTAAAAATAACAAACAAACAAGGCGAGCGGACATTCCACAAATATTCAAAGCAATTTAAAAAGAGTTCGGTTATTGGTATAATTTCGAATAAAGACCTAAATGTTTATAAATAATTTTCATAGAAAAAAATATGAATACTGAGTTAATGGACAACTCGAAACGGACGAATCGTCATGTAAAAAATTTCTCAGCTAAAGATCAAATCATTCGACGACCCCTTTTAAACGAGTGGCAAGGGTGCTTGCCTAACGTTTCTATAGCAAACTATGAAAAATTTGGAAAAGTTTGGAATCAGTCTTGTGGAACCCCTAAGACTGACTGACCATTAAGCTGATTGTTTAATGGTCTACTATAAAATAACATATAAAAATATATTTTTAATCAATATTTGCAGGTGGCGCACAGTTAATTCGATATTTAAAATTTAAATTAGTCGATAGATCATATCACTTCGTTCAGATAGGCAAATGTCAAATGTCAACTTGTCTCTGCGTTGTTGACATGGTGTGTGGTCTAAATGTCACAGCTGTTCTCATGTCAATCAGGAAAGTGACATATTACAGATAAACACATGAGCAGATAATATTATTATTTTGTCATCTGCTAAGAAACAGCTGTAACTGTCCCACAGTTTTACAGTCATACGATACGCCCGTGGATTTTGAAATGAAAATCTGCAAATATCTATACTAGGTAATATAATAAGGAGAGGGCGTTTGTTTGTTTGTTTATATGTGCAAGTTAATCTCTGTCCTGCACTCACATTAACCACTGCACCTATTTGCATTAATCACTGCACTTACATTAACCACTGCAGCTATTTGCATTAACCACTGCACTCACATTAACCACTGCAGCTATTTGCATTAACCACTGCACTCACATTAACCACTGCAGCTATTTGCATTAACCACTGCACTCACATTAACCACTGCAGCTATTTGCATTAACCACTGCACTCACATTAACCAATGCACTCACATTAACCACTGCATCTATTTGCATTAACCACTGCACTCACATTAACCACTGCAGCTATTTACAATAACCACTGCACTCACATTGACCACTGCATCTATTTGCATTAACCACTGCACTCACATTAACCACTGCAGCTATTTACAATAACCACTGCACTCACAATAAGCACTGCACCTATTTGCATTCATTACTGCACTCACATTAACCGGAGAGCCGCCAAAATCGACTAAAAATGTTCTCACGGTCAACTGGACTGGTGAGCATTGAGCACCACTGATCTACGCGATGGTATGTGGCTACCATCGCCTATCAACACAAGCAATATAACAGATCAGGGTTTCCAAACTTCCAATACGTATCAAAAACAAATAGACATAAAATATCGATCCGAATTTTTCAGGTATATCTATCGTTTGTGTCGACAGTACCAGTGTTGCCAGTGTTAACCCTAAAGGGGATGCTTTTAGGGAGATTACCGGAGGGGTAGCGGAGGCTTTCATTCCGCTAAGTGCTGACACAGCACAAAGAATAAACAGTAGTGTAGCTTGCAGATTAAAAATAAGAATAAAAAGTTAAATTGTTTGTGTGTCAGCTCCGACGCACGACTGTAGTTACGCTTTACAAACGATAAATGAATAATTTAATAAATACAAACGAACGAATAAATACGATTATTATTGATAGCAAAAAATACAAGAGAAAATATATGACAATGACATACAATCACCGTTAAATAGAACATAATTATTTAACCTGTAATTCATAATGACAGACCATTAATAAATACTCCTTACGAACGATTTATAATAGTACATTCTAAAATCGGAATTCTAAAATATTCCAAAATCGAACATAACGCATACCGTGTGACAAGTCTGATTTTATTCCCATAAATTTTCACACCCACAAAAAACAATGTCACAAATTTTTCACATTTTAGAAATTAATTAAGTATACTAGATATGAAATTAATTTCAGTTTTTTGTTTCCATCCAAATCTTATGAATCATATTCTTTTATGTATTGCTATGACCAATAACTAACGAGTTATCATGGAATTACGTAGAATGGAATTGGCAAGCAGCTTTCTTGAGAAGATAATATATATATTTTTTTTCATTTAATTTTCTTATGTTAACTAAAAAATAATAATATAATAATTCCTTGGTAATATTGACCCCGTTAAATGTATTTATAAAATATCTACTCATTCATTTCGTATACTGTTATTTTGTATACCTATACTGTGTGTCATTTCCACAAAGTGCCGGTCAATAACCTTATGGGGTTTTTAAAACGTGCTTAAAGGTATTCGTAGGCGTTTGCTGTTTTTTCAATGGTTGTTTTAGTTTTATGGGAGGAATAATAACAGGTATAAAGAGATTTAGCTACTGAACCAGTGAATGTACTTTAAATACTGTCGCTCCTCGGAGACGAGTACGACTTATATATATATATATATATATATATATATATATATATATATATATATATATATATACTTAATATTATAAAGAGGAAAGATTTGATCGTTTGTTTCTTTGTTTGTTTGTATAGAATAGGCTCCGAAACTACTGGACCGATTTGAAAAATTCTTTTACCATTAGAAGCCGACATTATCCGTGATGAACATAGGCTACTTTTTACTGCGGGAAAATGCTTCATTCCTACGGGAAAACGGGTAGACAACATAGTAATAATTATCCTTCCGTACTTAACTTCTTTTTCACATAACTTCTAAACAGCTGAACCGATTGGGTTGAAATTTTATATGGGTACTTCGATGATTTCATGGTAGGTGGCGCTGCTGTCGCTATGTCAACTACTAAACGGCTTAACCGATTGGGTTGAAATTTTGTTTATGTATTTCCATAGTTTCACAGACACGAATGTATTATATTAATTTATAAAGTTACGCGGACGAAGTCGCGTGCAACAGCTAGTACAGATATATACAGGAACCGAAAAGAGGTCGTTCCTTCTGTTAGGTACCATCTGTTGTGTTGCCTATTATGAAATTACCTTATGAACGATTTTGATAATGAAATTAGATTAAATTACTTCACACTGAGTGAAAGACAAAATGCCTTAGGCTTGAAAAGGATGAATCTCAGGCCTAAAGAGTTGTCAAATACAAGATTTTGTATTTGAAAAGTTTTCACATAGAAATCTGAACCGGTTTTGTAGTAGATCTACCGAGGAACCATAAATCATCAATAAATTATTAGTATTATTAGTAATAATGAATCTGTAAGGGTTGGTCATGAAGTAAGTTACTTTAAGTTTCAGAGATATCGTGTTTATAGGCTCTATACGTGATACTGAAACTAAATTGACCATTTTTAGATTTTTTTCTGCATGTACAGTCGGCCGCATAAATCGGTTAACACATTCAAAAGTGCAAAACCACTGAACACTTAATTACTTACTTACTGAAGCTTTTTACGATCGTTTGTACCTGAAGTGTATTTTGTTCTCTAGTCGTGACAACGACTTATGGCGCGTTAAGTGTTTAGTTGTTTTGCACTTATAAATGAGTGTTAATTGACTTATGTGGCCGACTGTACGTATGTATTTATGTTCCTCCATAACTCTTAAACGAATAAACCGATTTCCTACAGGATACAGAATATACTACTTTTTTCTTTTTCAATGCGGACGAAGTCGCGGGCACCAGCTAATAAGTTAAAAATAAAATCATAAAAAATTCAAGAAATATTTAGCTATTATGAGCAATTAAATGTTATAAAGAGAGAGGAATTGTATTTAAAAAAAAAAGCTCTTAAACTCAAAAACTATACTGGACTTATTTTGAAAATTCTTTCACCTATAGAATTCTATATTATCAGCGAGTAACATACATATTATATGCTTACGCGGGCGAAGTCGCGTGTATCAACTATTGAGCAATGAATATTGTGAAAAAATGTTAAACCAAAAATCTAATAATTTCATACCTAGTGAAGATTAAAAATCCTATTTATTCCACAGGTTATTTGGCACCAAATGCGACAAATGCGGCGCTTCTTTCAGTAAAAATGACTTCGTGATGCGAGCAAAAACGAAGATATACCACATAGACTGTTTTCGATGCTGTGCTTGCGCTAGACAACTTATACCGGGTGGGTCTTAATCATTCAGACATATTATTACTTAGGTCTAAGGTATCTATATAAAGGAGCAAATAGTAAATATATGTTTGGTTGAACGCACTAATCTCAGGAACTACTGGTTCGAATTGAAAAATTCTTTTTGTGTTAGTCCATTTATCGAGGAAGGCTATATAACATTTTGAATTGAACGCGGATGAAGTCGCGGGCACCAGCTAGTCTCTACATATTATAAAACATATATTATACATAAATATAAGTCCTCCGCTGCGTCTGTCTGTCTGTTCGCGATAAACTCAAAAACCACTGCACCGATTTTCATGTGGTTTTCACCAATGGATAGAGTGGTTCTCGAAGAAGGTTTTAGTATATAATTTACAAAGTTACGCGGGCGAAGTCGCGGGCGGCAGATAGTTATTTATATAACCAACACGTGGTTAAAGACCTAACATTATGTTCAAATATAAGTGTAGACATTGAAAACGTTTTTCAGGTGACGAATTCGCGTTAAGAGAAGGTGGTGCTTTATATTGTAGGGAAGATCACGATGTTTTAGAAAAGGTAATTATATTTATTTTTTTATTTCGCAAATTTTTCATGGACAGACGACCTGATAAGGTATTACGTAACGCAATTTTTGATGATTTTTGAAAAGGGTTACCTACTAACTTGGGAGAACGTAACTCTTTTTAACAAAAAAAAACCGACTTCAAACCGTTTTCTCATGGATGCCATTGTCAGACCATTGTCATGGACCAAATTGAAATGGGACCACACGGGAAGCACCAGTTTTCAAATAAAAAAAAAATCATCAAAATAGTTTCACCCAGTCATAAGTTCTGAGGAATCATTTAAAAAAATACAGTCGAATTGACAACCTCCTCCTTTTTCAACCGACTTCCAAAAAGGAGGAGGTTTTTTTGTTAGCCGTGTGGTCCCGTTTCAATTTGGTCCAGTTCTGACAATGGCATCCATGAGAAAACGGTTTGAAGTCGGTATTTTTTTAATTGTTTAAAAAGACTCTTGTTAAAAAGAGTTATTGGACGATTAATAATATTGACGTAGGTACAATACACACCTCGTAACGTAACGTCTCGTAACGTTTTACAAGACACCCCCCCTAATTGCGCTATTGGAAACTTATGAGGCTTATGGAGGCTTATGTCCAGCAGTGGAAGCTGTGATTCTTTTTGGTACATTAAAATTGAATCTTTTTTTTATTCCAGAGTGCAAATACGAGTGGAGTCGGTAGCGGTAGTGCTGAAAGTAATAATAATACGACACTAAGTAATAACAACTCACACCTACCACACGAGCTTGGATCTATGTCAGGTAAGTAGGTACATCTTCTAACTAAATAGTATATTTTTATTATGTAAGCGTTGGCAAACGGGTTGACGGTCCACTTGATGTTAATTTTGATAGGATGGGATAAGAGGGGTATTTAAACAGAGGTATATAAGGTATATAATGTATAAGAGGAGTAGATTTCAGCACTTGTGGCATTCTTTACTCAACTCAACTCATTTTTTATGTTATTATTTTACGATTGTCTTTTGTAAAGTAGTGGCTACTGCAGATTGTAGTAGGTACAGTCGGCCGCATAAGTCGATTAACACATTAAAAAGTGCAAAACAACTGAACACTCAACTTACTGAACTTTATTTTGTTCTATCTTCATGACAAGGACTTGTGGCGCGTTGAGTGTTCAGTTGTTTTACACTTTTGAAAGTGTTAATCGACTTATGCGGCCGACTGCATCATTCGATAGGCGATTTTTTTTTATTATTTTCTTTTCAATGTTTGGGACTTTTAACGTATAAACAAAGGTACCTAGATCCGCTCCATTATCCCCGGTTACCGGTAACTTTAAATGACAGTTACCCTACTTGAGAGATGGTGAAAGAGGCCCTTAAGTGTCAATTTTTAATTCATATCTTTAACAAATTCAGCCCAACCGTAGTATAGGTACATACCTACTTGGAAATGACTATTAGTTCCCCCTGCCCCCTACAAATGACGCGTATAATAGCCAAAAACTAATAAACCATAACCGCGATTATCTTGAACTGAAAACAAATGATAATTTTCCGGTAATAATAACCGATTTAGATAAGGCAGCCACTCGTTGTGTCCGGACGAGATCAAAGGTGGCGGCCTCTTTGTCGGCACACATCAAACACTTATCAGACAATCACTGCTCGCGAATCGACACTCGAAACATCGATATCGACATCGATAACACGACTAATTACTCATAGATAGATGCCGTGGTTTACAAGGTAGTACAAACTCTTGGTATTTTTGAGTTTGAAAGTGTGAGACATGATTGACCTTTGGGGACAGGAAATAGATTTCTTTTAGTGGCTCTCAAATGCATTAAAGTTAATTATTGTGGTTACCATCTCTTTATTTTTGTCAGGCATTGATTTTTTATTTAAAATTTTTAAATTACGAGATTTTTTTTCTGGATTAAAGGTATATACTATGTCATTTTCTAAATCTCTGAGAGACTGTATGTAAGATATGAAAGTGTTACAAACAAGCTCACTTTTGCATTTATAATATTAGTTAGGAGCCTAACCAATATTCACACTTCAGGCAATTGGTCACTAATCCTAACTTAGGATTAGGACAAATTGCCTGAAGTGTGAATACACTTGAATCCCAATAAGACTGAATTTTAAATCGACTGAAACTGAAGTCGACTAAATCCCAAATAGACTAAATCTCAATTCGACTTAATGTCAAATTTTTCGAAAGCCTGAAAATTAAAAGTTCGTGAAAAATCAAACAAGATTTCAGTGTACAATGTATATATTATGTATATACAATGTATAATATATTTTATTGTCTAATCATTTTCGTTCGTTTTCGTTTTCGATCGAAAATGCGACTAAAGGAAGTTTCTTCTTCGTTTTTGGCTGAAAATCCATTTTCGTTCGGACACTAATTTTCATTTCATTTAATATGACGCATTCAAAAAATATCCTACCATACAAACAACAATAATTTACCAATTCACTTTTGAACATTTAAATCCATTATTAATATTTAAATAGTGCACTAACATAACCCTTTTATTGCTCACAGAGGGGTTTAAGAGCGCAATTATATTATTATTATGAGATTTAGAACCCTTCCGAACGGCTAACTGTCCACTGATCCCAGTTTCACACCTCCGCTAATCCTGAAGGACATCGGTTTAATGCCTTTGTAAATTTCTAATTTGTTGACTGGACAATTTTGCATTATAACTACCTATATTTGTATCTAATACTCTCTGATGAGAAAAGGCATTAGCTAATGGTGTTCTCTAATAGACATTGTTTAAATAACTACTTACCTAATAAAATCAAAATATTTATTTATCAACTAGCGACCCGCTCCTGGCTTCGACCGGGGTTCTTTTTTACGTGAAAATCTTCCCTGATTATCCCCCTATCCTATCTATGAGTGAAGACAGAATTACTGGACTTTGATTTGATTTTTTTTTTACTGTTGGGAAGGTATCTTATTCAGCGAGTAACATAGATAATATTTTATAAAGTTACGCGGACGAAATCGCGGGCACCAGGTAAGTAGTAATACATTATTATAACTCTAATAATTAAATCTACTTCAAACCATTTCATGGTCTTTTCTCATGGATGCCATCGTCAGAACTGGACCAAATTGAAGTGGGGCCACACGGGTAGCAACTAGCACCTTTCAAATAAAAAAAGAATCATCAAAATCGGTTCACCCAATCGAAAGTTATGAGGTAACAAACATAAAAAAAAAGAAAAACATACGCGTCGAATTGAGAACCTCCTCCACTACGTGAATATGTAGGATATATTTCCCGTAGGAAATACACTAGGTACAGTCGGACGCATAAGTCGATTAACACATTCAAAAGTGTAAAACAATTGAACACTCAATTTACTTACTTACATATTGTTGAATAATAAAAACGCTGGTTTTCGAAGTCAAAATTGAAAAGTCAGGTCATTTATTTCTTTTTATAGATTTTAAAATATAAAATGATATATATTAACAAAAAGGTTTTTAACACATAATTACTTACTGAAGCTTAATACGATCGTTTGTACGTGAAGTTTATTTTGTTCACTAGTCGTGACAACGACTTATGGCGCGTTGAGTGTTCAATTGTTTTGCACTTTTGAATGTGTTAATCGACTTATGCAGGCGACTGTACATTACTGAGGTCCAATCCACTTCCCCCTCTATGTTGAGATACCTTGAATTCTCAACAGTTATATGTAAGTAACAGCCATAAATGTATTTTCAGATTCGGGCAGCGAGTCAGGGTCCCACAAAAGCGGTAGGGCGCGAACTGCGGCAGCCGCTGACGGGAAGCCCACCAGAGTTCGGACTGTCCTCAACGAAAAACAACTACACACGCTCAGGTAAGCTCAGGCCTATATTTATGCTAAGTACATGTACCTGTCACATCTCATGTCCACTTGTATTATACACTAGCTGGTGCTCGCGACTTCGTCCGCGTTGAAAAGTATAAAATTATTACACTTGAAAACGCCATCGATACCGGAGGAGATCGCTAAAAATATCACCAAGCAATTCTACCCAAATCCGATAGATGGCGCTAACAAGTGTAGCGGCCAAGCCGCTAGTATTTACTTTTATTTTAGATTTCCCGTAGGAATGAAGCATTTTCCCGTGGTAAAAAGTAGCCAATGTTCATCAGGGATAATGTCTTCTTCTAATGGTAAAATAATTTTTCAAATCGGTCCAGTAGTTTCGGAGCCTATTCAATACAAATAAACAATCAAATCTTTCCTCTTTATAATATTATATAATATTATAGTATAGAAGACCTTCCTCGTGAACCACTCTATCCATTGGTGAAAACAGCATGAAAATTTGTTTTATAATATGCATTTATTAAGCTGCGTACCCACTATGTTCGCGCACCAATCGTGCACCACGCATCTGCAACGTTTCCGCTTCTCAATGTTCGCCCGAAAACTGTGAAGCACTCTATTCATAGTTATATGTGTACCGTCTACACTTGAGCAGTTGCAGATGCGTGGTGCACGATTGGTGCGCGAACATAGTGGGTACGCAGCTTAAGGATTACGTTAGAACACTGATACAGTGTTGATCATCAAAAGCTTCAGTACTTACTAGCCACTGGATTAGACCAAACGTGTCGTCCAAATTTTTTATATTCCCGTAATCCATTTTATATTCCGCGATTCTTTGACTAATATGAAGGGTTTTTAAACTTGGCAGAACGTGCTACGCTGCCAACCCTCGACCGGACGCGCTGATGAAGGAGCAGCTGGTGGAGATGACGGGCCTCAGTCCGAGGGTAATCAGGGTTTGGTTCCAGAACAAACGGTGCAAAGACAAGAAGAAAACTATTCAGCTCAAAATGCAGATGCAGCAGGAGAAGGTGGTAATACTGAGTTTAATGCTTATTGTTTCATTTACACATATTTTTTTAAATTAAAACAAATCGGATAGCTGAGCAGTCTTATATTAACTCGGCCGCCATAACAACGGCTAACTTCCACTTTAAATGTGATAACTCGTTGGGGAGTCAGTTCTCCTTGCTTTCGGCAGATGACAGATTATACTACTAAGTGAAAAATAGATAAGATCAATCCTTGAAGCGGATTGCATATTGTGTAAAAATTTCAAATCAACCTGTCGGCTAGTTTTCGAGTTTTTGGGTCATAACATAAGTAACAAAATTCTATAGATGTACTGTAAAAGTACTGTTAGTTATACATTTGTATTGCTATTTAAAGTAATACTAGCAAAGCTGAGCGACTTTTTTGGATGTGTTATAGTTAAAAATAGTTTTTAAATAGAACGCGTTTTTACTAAATGCCTTTGTTAAAACTAGAAATACCTAGTCAAAACTAGAATTTACCACTCTAGATGGCACTTATTATGTCAGTTAATATGTCACAATAGCGGTTATTTATGTCAGTTGTGACGCACGTGACATTGACTTATATCAGTTGTGACACAAGTGCCGTTGGTTTATATAAGTTGTGACACAAGTGCCATTGATTTATATAAGTTGTGACATAAGTGACATTGATGGACGTCAATAGGGACACAAGTGATAAGTGGGTTTTGCATAGTGCGTTCTGAATTGAAGGAAGGCCGCCGCCTGGGCTGGTCGCTGGGCGTGCCGCTAGTGGCGGGGTCGCCGGTGCGGCACGAGGCGGCGGGCTCTCTGGCGTTGGAGGTGACGGCGTACCAACCGCCCTGGAAGGCGCTCTCCGACTTCGCGCTCCACGCCGACCTCGACCGCGCCCCCCACCACTCCGCCGCCTTCCAGCAGCTCGTCAACCAGGCAAGTCGCCAAACATCAAGCCCCTCCCTTTTTCCATAAACCTATTCATTGTATTTTATTTTAGGCTGGTTTCAGTGCTCTCCTGACGATACGCATATGCACCACAGACCGCGGTAGCAATACGCGTGCCTACGGTCAGACGAGCTCTGTAACGACTCTGTACAAATGACAAGCGCGTCATATGAGTCACACGGTCGGTCGTGCGTATCGTCAGTACTGACCGTCAGGAGAGCACTGAAACCGGCCTTACAAAGAGAAACATACACAAATAAAGGTAACAGTGCAATCAACAGCATTTTCCACGAATAAATAAACTAATTTTGTACATAGAAAACTTTATACATACATGTAAATACAACTTATACATGTAGGTATATTTTTGTCCTATAAAAAGACAAGAGTATCAAAGTAGCAGTATACTCGGCCCACCAAATAACCGTGTCACTAAAATTACGCACACTCACGTACAAATAGCACACAATGACACGCACACAACTGCCTGACCAATAGCATTTGTTCGCTCGCTTGTTGTTCGCGACGAAACACGTGATTGGATTGTCGAGCTAGACTATTCCGTGACGCGTGGCATTCTTTAGCGGTGCCATATCTCTAGCGAGGCCGCGCGCATTTCCGAAGATCTGTGGGGGCCTAACCAAGTGTGCATTCTACAGTCGTTTACGTTACGCTACTCTAAGAGAAAACTTTGTGATCGCTCAAAATTGTATTTTCCCCAATCACCAAGCTTTCTCTTAGCGTAGCGTAAACGACTGTAGAAAGCACACGTGGATACGTACGGGTCAAATGACATTTGTCAGAGGATCTAACGCGGCCATATTAAAATTTCATCATATGTGCTCTTGTGTTTTGGTGAGAACGGTTACCAGACAGTAGAACGTGTCGATTGATCTTTACATAAAACAAAAAATAAGTAGGTAAACTTTGATTTCAGATGCACGGCTACGATATGCCATCGCTGCCTCCGCCTCGGCCTCCTCAATGCGGCGAAGACAACTACGTCACTTATCTAGAAAGCGACGAGAGTCTTCCTCCTACGCCCTAGTGTCGTCTCACTTAAACCCTCCAAAAAAGGGGCAAACATATGGCAAAGATAGACATTACCGACAACCACGAGTTCTACTCTAACCTAATATCTTGTATTTCATATCAGATACGTTTTTGGTTTTTTTTTTCAGTCATCGTGTGACAATAATTATTTCGTGTTATGGCAACACTGATCTATCCGAAAAATATTGTTTATTTCATTATCGGATTCGTTTTATTCCTTTATTTCAAAGTCATCAGTCAATAATCATTTAGTGTTATGGCAACACTGAGTGTCCGAAAATCTCTTATTTCATTAACAAATTCGTTAACTTCTTATATTTCAAAGTCATTGTCAGTAATTATTTTGTGTTATGGCAACATTGAGAGTCCGAAAGATCTCTTTTTTCATAGCAGATTCGTTAACTTCCTTTATTTCAAAGTAATGTGTCAGTAATTATTTTGTGTTATGGCAACACTGATTGTCTTACGAGGAAAATAAGATTTCCGATTGGGAGTGTTGCCATAATGCAAAGTAGATTTGGATCGGGTTCTTAAATACTTGTTTATTATCTACAGAAAGTAATTCTTGAAAGTAAACGTATCATGCACTTATGTTTTGAATGTCAGCAAAATTAAAATATCCAGTTTATTTAGGAATGGTGCAAATTATGTATATATACACTACTTTTTGCGAAGAATGCTTGCCAATGTTTATTTTCTTGTTGGAACCTCAGAATATAGAACCAATCAAGAAACCCATTCATGGAGCTTTCTCTCTCACTCTCTATCTCTAACTCTCTCTCTATAGACTCTAGACATAGACATTAAGTACAGTTTTTTATATCTTGGTTTCAATGTTTAACCAGACTATTTCTTTTACAAATAATTTTTCTTACCTTTAACGAATTGTTAACTTAAATGTTAGGCCGGTTTTAGAGCTCTCCTGACATCGGTCCTGATAATACGCACGTATCAATAAACGCGTGCGTACAGTCGGTCGAGCTTTGTATAATCCGTTCCATAATTCGATACGGACTTTGCAAAAAACATAATTTAAACAATTAAATAATAATTATTAATGTAATATAAAGCATTGATTACGGTTTTATAAAACCGTAAGTTTTTTAATAAGTTCAATTAGGTCACATCACTATTTCACAGGAAATGTCAAAATACTCCATCGAATTATGGAACGGAGTTTAACTATTTCAAATTTTCATACGCTTGTTCTCATTGAGACGACACGGCACGGCGCAGACACAGCTCGAGTAAGTTGCAAATTTCTATGAAGTTGTATAGCAGGCGATCTCACTGGCCCGGCACGACACCAGCATAACGTTGTCGGTGACGACATGCCGGCGGGGAGCAAGCCTCCCACTCGTGTCGTCCCGGCGTAGTTATGCATGTGTTGAGTACTGATGGAAGTTTCTTTGTGTGCGTGCGAGTGGCGTGATCCCGTGGCCCCTCCCACTTCCCCGCGGCTCGCACACATTCAAGGCCCGTGCCGAGCCTGGCCGTGTCGGGCAAATGAAGAAGCGTTCTGTCGGCGTCGTGCCGGCGAGTGCTGTCGTGTCGGGGTCGTGTCGTCTCAATAAAGAAGCGCCCAATGACAAGCGCGACCGACGATGTACGTACCGACCGTCAGAAGAGCTCTAGAAAACCGGCCTTAGTTTTGGATTTAGAGTATTCAAACTTCTTGTATTAGTCTTTATTCTGAGGTTAGAAAAAACAAAGCGATGTAAATGAATTATTTATTTAAAATCTTGTGATGTTCACCATTAGATATATTTAATTAATTTTATTTTTATATAAATAAGTAATAATGGTTTTAATATTCCCAACAAAATGGAAGATCTGTTAGCGTCTATAATGTACATAGGACTATTATTGTGTACATATGTTGTATAAATTTGCATATAAATATTTTAGGTAATTAGAAAATTTATGTACTTAATAATAATTATCGTGTAAGCGCATACTAAATTAATATGATAGTTTTAGTACTTTAATATTGTTTTCTTGTATTTATTACTAGACTTCCTATCGTTTACTTATATACCAATTATTTTTTTAATTATTGGTTGTTTCAATTATGATAAATGCTTTATATTATATTTCGTATGTATAGTTTTTTTATCACTTTTCTAAAATTGCTGTTTTTATACCCGCATTAAACACACGTGTATTTAATTATTATGTTAAAAAAATACCAACTTTAAAAATACATATTTAAAAAATTACTCGTCGACATCTTGTACTTTTAAAATTTTTCAATTCAACATAATATTCGTATGTAACACTAATTCTGATAGTGTTTGCCAGTTTTAATTTATTCACTAGGTAATGAAACTAAACACTGTATTTAGATTGTGCGCATTCTAATATTAAAATAAAATATTGAGTATATACAGACTACAATTTTTTTTTTATAATGGCAACCCCATTGCATCCCGCATTCATAAAAAGCAGATCGCTTGGCGGCAGTAAGTAAACAGGGGGGGGCCCTAGACAAAGTGACATGACGAAGACGATAACGAAGTTCGAAAACAACAAATACCTCAACATATTAAGTATGTTTTGGTTTGTGAGTAAAAGTAGGCAAAACCCATTTCTCTATCCTGGATCCTGACCTTTAAGAAATCAAGCACTTCCTAACTTATATTTAAGGCGACGTAGCTAGGTACTAAAAGAATATATGTCATTGTGACAGAATTTGTCACAATGTCAGAATTTCCAAGAGGAGATGCTGGTAATACTTACGACTTTAAAAAATAATCGGACGCAGTCATGAGGACTGCCGACAGAAGAGAAAAACTTAAAACTGAGCGTCCAACGCACACACATACAATCGGGTATAAGCAATGTGTTGGCATGATCGCGTACGTAGACAGCTGCGCGCGCATAACTGTGAGCATTAGCATGTTTCTGACGCGAACCGATACATTTTTTCCCCACTCAAAGTCGTATAACGCGGCTATAGAAGTTTTCACTTCAAAAATATCATTTTAAAATTGACCCCGCTTAGAATCGTATCAGCATTTTAAGTCATACCTAGGGTTACTTAATAATATCTTAAGCCCTCGCCCAACCCTCACACTGTGTTAGTAGATAATAAAATTTCAAGTGCATAGTGATAGGGATGTGTGATGTCCGGAAAAGGGAAATCGAATATAGAAGTAATTAACAAAAAATAAAACCGCCGAAAAATCTGAAAAGCATAAAATAATGTTATTATCATTTTACTTAAGTCATTTTGAGTCATTTTCCCACCCTTAGGGTAGGAACTATTTTTCCAAATTTATACAAGACCAACTTCGAGGTATAACCCTATCCATTAAAGAAAGAATTATCAAAGTCGGACTACTCTGTAAAAAGTTATGCGTGGTTATAGGCTACAATCGGTGAGTGAACAATCAATCATCCCCTGTTTTCCTACCCTTAGGGTTGGATTTTTTTTTTTCAAATTAAAATGGGACCCCCTCGGGGGTGCACCCTTTCAAATAAAAAAAGAATTATCAAAACCGGACCACTCTGTCAAAAGTTATGCGTGATCATACATAAAAAGAAATAAAAAAAATACGCGTCGAATTGAGTACCTCCTCCTTTTTGTTTTTTCGTTTTCGTCGGTCGAAAAATAAACAAAAATTTAATGAATGTGCGACATGATGATGAAAGACCGACTGTACAATTTCGCGTATACTCATACTTGCACTAAGTAAATGATATTAAAACCACAGGTTGGGACTGTCACAAAAGAAACTCAATTTTTTTTTAATTACTTAACTCTCATATATGTATTATGAAATAACTACAATAAACCTAATGATACTTAGTTCTGAGTTCACACTATACAAAGACACCGCTTATTTTTCATTATTATTATTAATAGGAATAATAGGTTTGCTCTTGGCCAGCCGTGTAGCCGTGTAAGCCGACGGTGGAGCGAGCTAATCAGCTAACCCAGAAAAATATGCAGTCTTGCTTAACTTTAAAAAACTGCATTCTATGTTATATGGATTGTAGTCATGTAACACACCACTAGCGTCATCTAGCGAACTTTAATAACATCAACAACAGTGAACCAATGTTATTTATTTTTAAGTAATTCTTTTTAGGTGACCTTGCGACCTACCATCAAGTCGGTTATGCTGCCTGCATCGAAGGGGAAATAATATGTATTTTATTAGCCTTGTTGTCAGTAAAAAAGAAAATAAAAATGTTCTATTATGGCAATACTGATCTACCCCATAGACACTAATTAGTGTCTATGGATCTACCAATCTTGACATTTTGACATTGACGTCCAGTTTAGTTGTCATTGTCATTATTTTGTATTCAGCCAGCCACTGATCTCTATATACCTCTGGATTGGTTATCCCATCAAATTTCAGATACTTTCGTGCACCATTTGAAAGCGCCGCTGTACGTAAGTACTAGAACTAATTTTGACGTTTGCGTATTTTTAATCCGTAGATAAGTATAACAGTGTCTGTTTTATTCACATTTTTATTTGTTTGTTTTATTTGAGTTTTGAAACATGAAGAAATCTGTATTCTGTAAATGTCCCTATTTAGTTCCATGTACTTACACTCCTTAGCCTACAACGCCAAAATGGCGATTTTTCAAATAGACATAAAAATAATTTGACAGCAGTCCATCCAGATGTATATTAGAGATCAGTGGCCCAGCAATTATTATTTTTTTGGTGTCAGTTGTCAATTGTTGTCATGTCATTATATTGTCATGATGTCATGTCAAGTCACGACTCACGTCAGTCAGTTATATTATAAGTTACTCTATGGTCAGTTGCACTGTTGACTGGTTGACTGTAGTACGTAGGTGTGTGTAACAATAATAAGTAAGAAAAACTATTTTTTACGAAAGAAAAGTTTTAAAACTTTTTATTTTATTTCGTTGGTTACTACTTCATTTTTTTTTAAGTACATACATTTAATATTAGCTTTCTCCGTAGGTATAATATCATATGATCTTATACAAAATATATTATTATAATATAATATATTTGTTATGAGTGACACCGGCGATTTTCGCAATTCGATGCGAAAACAACCTTCCTTTGAGGTAAGTGTATTACGCTTATTTATTTAATAGTGTATTTAAAAGCTTACTTATGTGCTTATTTTTTTACTAAAACAGAAACATGGATATTTAACTAAGCTAATAAATTTCGTTTTAAAATTGCAACTAGTCTAAGTATAGGTAAGTGGACTAAAATAAAAATAATTTGGCTGCAGCTTTAACTATATGTAAGCGCCTTTTAACTAAAAATTATACAAATGGTTTAGACAAAGATTGGTCTAACTGCCCTCTACTAGATACAGCCGCCGTACTTGACAAATGCGGCAACAAATACTGCGCCGAATACGGCGTACCTGAGCTAGTTACACTGCAAACTGTCTGTGATGTGTATGTGCCGAATGTTTTATTACATTTAGGGCATAATAAAATGCCAATTTGCTTATTGAAACTGTGTAAAAAGTCATAAATTGTGATGATGTTTTACACACACTACAATAAAAAGTTGATCGGTTCAGTAGTTTTTGAGTGAAAAAGGTACAAACATCCATACATCCATATAAACTGTCGCATTTATAATACTACCTAGTGCCCGCGACTTCGTCTGCGTTGAACAATGAAAGGTACCCTACGTCCCTTCCGGTGTCCCAGACAATGTGTTTGCAAAATTTCATGGTGATTGTCTCAGTAGTTTTTGCATGATACAGTAACAAACATCCATACAAACTTTCGCATTTATAATATTAGTACAAATTAGTATGGATGGCTACCGTCTCCTATAACAGAACTCGGAAGCAACGCCACAGGTGTTGCTAGTGTGCTGCCAAGCATAGTAAGATAAAGTATAGGGAAATAGGTCCCGTATCCCACTGAAACACCACAGAACATGTGCCATTATTTCATGGTGGTTTTCTGTAAGGGGCTGGTTACTGCTACCCACTAAAAATTTAATTTCCAAAGTTAAACCTGCCAGAAATTTAAACAGGGAATGTTAAGGACGGAACGTTAAGGCAATCACCTTAACCACTCATCGTCTCGTCGCCGCCGTGATTAATTTAAGGGCCACTTTCACCATCTATTATTATTATTTGCTTAGTGGCTATTTCTGTCTGCTAGAGAATCAGTATCACTTCGTCCATTGCTGAAATATTGTGATTGCCACATAAACTAAAGCTCTTTACCTATACCTACCATTCACCATCTCTAAGTAATGTGTCAAGTAGGCTAACCGCCATTTGAAGTCACATGATAGTGCCAATATAGCTTTGTTTGTATGGTAAAAGTCCCAAACGTTAAAAATAAAATTTAAAAAATTGCCTATCGAAGGATGCAGTAAACCGAGTGCACAATTTAATAAAACACTAGCTCCTGCCCGCGACTTCGCCTGCGTAACTTTGTAAATTACATACTAAAAACTTCATCGAGAACCACTCTATCCATTGGTGAAAACAGCATGAAAATCGGTGCAGTAGTTCAGACAGACGTGGGGGATAATGTTTTATAATAATTATGTATAATATAAGGATAAAATTATTTCTAAAAATAACTAATCAACACATGCAGTTGGTGAAAGAGGCCCTAATACAGATTGTAATCAAGGAAACAGCCTATGACATACTTTTAACATTATTTCATGAAATCATTGTAAAACTATTTGTATCCGTTAATTCTTGAAATGTACATTTCGTGGTATAATGTATCGATTGGTCAAATGCAGATAGTGCGGGATAATCTGTCGAACTTCAATGATAAGATAAAGCCGTGCCCATGAACAATCATTCGCAACATGGATTTCTATGACAAGTTAAAACAAATCACTACAAATTTTGGTTTAAACTTGATTTAACTCATTTTTTTTTTTTAAATAAGTATTGTAAAATATATCTGTATATTAATACATACATAGTTGCAAAATATATTTAGAATGTACACATATAGTTAAGTAGAATTGTACTTCTTTTCGAGTGACTTCCAAAAAAGGAGGAGGTTCACATTTTCACAATTCGACTGTATTTTTTTTATCATTCTTTTTTTAATTGTAACGCGTTTGCATTCCATACTAATTCCATTAAATGAAAAACAATAATTATCTTAATTTAACTCGTAAAGCTTTATTAGCAGAATGCAATGTATAAATAAAAAAAAGAAAAATTTCGACGACTAGCAGAGCGTGGTTTCGATCCACGGACCTCTGGGTTATGGGCCCAGCACGCTTCCACTGCGCCACTCTGCTTCTGTTTGAGATTGCCCAAATTGAGAAAGAAATACTAAATCACCTACATATTAATAAAAAAGTCCTCCGCTGCGTCTGCTATCTGTCTGTTCACGATAAACTCAAAAACTAGTGCACCGATTTTGATGCTGTTTTCACCAATGAATAGAGTGGTTCTCGAGGAAGGTTTTAGTATATAATTTACAAAGTTACGCGGGCGAAGTCGCGGGCAGCAGCTAGTTTATATATATATTAATATTATAATTGTTTGTATAGAATAGGCTCCGAAATTACTGGACCGATTTGAAAAATTCTTTTACCATTAGAAGCCGACATTATCCGTGATGAACATAGGATACTTTTTACCGCGGGAAAATGCTTCATTCCTACGGGAAAACGGGTAAAAGGACAACGGGTAGTAAGAATTATTCTTACGTACTTAACTTCTTTTTCACATAACTTCTAAACGGCTGAACCGATTGGGTTGAAATTTTATATGGGTATTTCGATGATTTCCTGGATAATTAAAAAATACAATTGGACCCGGTAGGTGGCGCTGCTGTCGGTATGTCAACTACTAAACTGCTTGACCGATTGAGTTGAAATGTTGTATGTGTATTTCCATGGTTTCACAGACACGAATGTATTATATTCTATAAAGTTACGTGGACGAAGTCGCGGGCAGCAGCTAGTTAAGTATATTTTAAAAGTATTATGCTTCCGTATGCGTCAACCTAGCACACATAGCTGCTACTACTGTCTAGTTGTTATGTACTAATAATTTGTTTTCTGATTGTCCTGTCATAAAAACGGTAATTTATTGTTCTTTTATTATTGAAGATAAACTGCATTATTATTTTATTGGTGTAATAATAATTTTTTTTAATACAATTTTACGTTGCTTTTTTTTATCAACTTTGAAATCCTTTAATAAAACCTAGAGTGTAAATGAATCCATACGTGTAAGTGTAATGGGTTCGATTCCCAGCAGGGAATGGAATATACTACTTTGGAAATGTACTTTTTAAAGTTGCCTCTGGTCTGGATCTAGAAAACAGTGATAATAAAAGTTTTTGCGTGAAAGCGAGACAGACAGACAGAGTTACTTTCGCATTTATAATATTAGTATAGATATTGCAAAATGAACTGGTCCCCTCCACTGAGCAATAACACACACACACACACACAATAATGAATGTATAATATGTTTATATAATTTATAGATGTGTATTGTATGTATATTGTTATCATTTATTTTATTTTTTTAATTAGGTACTAGCACTTTTTTTTTGTACTTAGAAAATTTAAGATGCCTAACCTTGTAATAGGCTATATAAAAATATAATCTGTTTTATATATTTGTTAAATATTAAATGCTGTATGGTTAGCTATTAAATAAATAAATAAAAATAAATAAATAGTAAGGATTTGCCCTTCATCCATATTCGTAACTTCGATGCACTGGTGTCGTTCCACAGAAATGAGAGTTTCTCATTGAAACAATAAATACTCAATGATAACGACAGGCGCAATGATAGGCGCAAAGTTTTGCTTACATCAAAAATATACTTAATCCCTCAAGATAAATTATGTTGTAAATCTTTCACATGTTTTAATCTATTCTTTATTAACACCAATATACTAGAAATCGATACACCCACACCCAGTAGTTTTAACACTTTTACAGTGAAGTGTATGTATTTGAATATTTTTTTAAAAATTGTGTTTGAAATTTGAAGTTATGTTAGTTAAAAGTGAAAAATCGATTAAGTTTAGAACACGTAAATATATAAATCAGGTATCTCTTGGCGTAAGCCAATATGTTATTTAAAATCTTGGATCTACCTAGAGTCTAGACTACACTGACTGTGGCGAACTTGTCGTGACCGAGAAGCATTATTAAATTCTGTACATAAAAATTACTTTACAATATTTTACGTTAATTTTAATTATATTCATTAGTTTAAAAAAAATTATATTAATTATTTTTAATTAATAACATTTTTTTTTCATGGTATTCTTCATTTCTAAGTATACCTCGAAAGTATATAAGCATCTGAGGCGTATCTTTAACAGTTTCAGCCAGCCAGTGTTACAATTACAATGTCTCCAAATAACAGCAAAATACATTTTGTGATCCTGCCTTTAAGGTGCTTATTAGTACCGTCAAATGGGTATTTTCTTAAGCCTACTCCTCGTTTATGGCTAGACCAGAAAGCTTGAAAGATCCTTAGTTGTCAAGCGTTGTAATTGCTTTTATATTTTTAAATTATCATCGCGTACGAAGTCGCGGGCACCAGCTAGTATATATATATCAAAGTTTGGTACTGGTATTTGAGTATTGAGAACATTTGGTACATATTTTTCGCATCACAAAAAATTCTATATTTAAAAAAAAATATTGCCCAATCTGTTTTTTTTTTTGCTTTGTACAAAAAGAACAAATATTTCCACAAAACGCAAAAAAAAATATTGTACCGCTTGCCCATGTTACCCTTTCAGTATCACATTGAAGTTCCAACATCACTATTGAATGGTTTCAGGACAGGCCGTATCATGGCGTCGCGACGAATGACTACGACGACAGCCGAGACGAAAAGCCCTGGCAGCGGGTTATATATCATTTTACATTATATATTACTACCACTTAGTAACCATCTGCTTATAACACAACTTTACTTGCCAAAATCATAGCATATCATCTGATACAATCTCCGCAAATTGCTAATACGCAGGCGTTGTCACATTAATAATAATAATAATAATAATAATGCATTTATTAGCTCCACACAATCACAAACCACATAATATACAGACAATGTTAACCTAAATTGTAATATACACAAACAATGGTCGTAACTGTATGAGAGCCTGGTGCCCGTGGTAGGTATTGAGAAATACCTGTGTTACAGGTCACCAGGTCCCACTCCGCTGATTGCACAAAGTATACCCACAAATCGGATGATAATAAATACATAAATACAACTATTAAGACTATAAATAAAGATAAATATCACAATAATATACTAGAAGATGTTGAAGAGTGGAAGAATAACTTTTTCAGATTCTTCATAATTCAAGCTCTTAAGCCATTTTGTGACTGCCGCCTTACATTTAGGGAGAGGAAGAGAATATATTGGTATAATAGAATTTATCTTGTTGTAAAGATATCCTCCCAGGAAACAGTAAAATCTATAAGAATTTCTCAGGTTGAATTGTTGGGAGGGGCAAATAACCCGTTTCCTACGCCTATCCCTCTCTAAATCCGGACTATACGGTAATTGAGAATGTTGTTTAAGAACAGTATGGAGTATGAAATTCTGTCTAACAGTTAGTACTTCCCAATCCTTGTACAATTCAACCGTGGGAAAAAGAAAAGGCAGGCCGGCTCCGACTTTTAAGATGGCACGCTGAGCTCTCTCCAATTCTATCAGGTGCGTTTTAGCAGCACCACCCCAAGTACCAATACAATAACTGATCAGCGGTTGGCATAAGGCAAGATAAACCATTTTGATTATGTGACGATCAGTAATATGTCTCAGTATCTTGAATATATAAATCATTTTACGTAATCGTGTCGTTAGAGTATCGACATGCTGCTTAAAACTAAGATTTTGATCAATATAAACCCCTAGGTATTTGATAGACTCAACTCTTTGGAGGACAGGACAGGGACACGTGGGGATGGATAGGTCAGGACATGATTGAGAATGGGCTGATATAGCGAAAGATGTTGGTGGAAGGAAATTGTTTTTAAGAGCAAAAGTAATAAATTTTGTTTTAGAGATATTCAGTGTCAGGATATTATTTCTCAGCCATTTGCATACGTCTAAGAACCCACGCTGAGCGCTGTGAAACGTATCCTCCCAATCATCCCCCGAGAAAACAAGAGCTGTATCGTCGGCAAAAGTGAAAACCCTCCCACCACGGAGCTGAAGTTGGCACAAGTCGTTAACATAGATGAGGAACAATGTGGGACCGAGAACACTGCCTTGGGGCACCCCGTGCGTTACAGAAAGTTCGCCACTAATCCATTGATTAACCTTTACTCGTTGGGTTCTGTAGGTTAGATAGTCGCTAAACAGCTCCAGCGGAAGGCCTCTTATTCCAATTCTCTCTAACTTAGAAACCAGAAGAGGGACAGAAACCGTATCAAAAGCCTTTGCTAAATCAAGAAAAATGGCTAAACATTTCTTTCCTTTATCAAGGGTATTTATAACTGTGTTAACTAGCTCATGAACAGCATCATCTGTTGACCTACCGGAGCGGAAACCATATTGAGTCGGTGAGAGAAGATTATTAGATTCCAAGTAACCTATTAAACGTTTGTTCATGACACGTTCTAAAATTTTCGACAAGGTGGTGAGGATGGATATGGGTCTATAGTTAATTACGCAGTTTCTGTCACCGCTCTTATGTATTGGTTTAATAACAGCCGACTTAAATGCCCGAGGGAATACTCCACTAGAAATTGAAAGATTACATATGTGAGCAATAGGGGGTGTAAGTTGGAGCGAGTATCTCTTAATTACTTTGCTCGAGATGCCATCCAGTCCTATCGCACAATTCTCCCTTAGACCCAGAATGAGGTTTTCAATTTCTGAATTATCCGTTGGAAGGAAAGCCAACGAAACAGATGGCGATTCAGATGAACGGTAATGATTGGTGTTATCAGCAGACTGGTCAGAGTTTAGAATTTGTTCGGCTAGTCTCTTACCCACACCAGCAAAGTACTCATTGATTTCATTAACACTTTGTTGAGGACTGTTTGGGGAGATAAGGCAAGCAAGATCACTAGAAACCTTGGTAGAACCAGTAACGTTTTTAATTGCATCCCATAGTTTCCTTCTATTATTATTCGCAGTTAAAAGCTCCTGCTTGTCGTATTCTCTTTTTCGTTTTATTAGTAGGGATTTACAGAAATTCCTGTATCGGTTATAAGTAAGCTTTGCAATTTCATTCTCCGGGTCTCTTTTATACTTTTTGTAAAGCTTATCCCTATTTCTCATACACCGTAACAGACCGGGAGTAATCCAGGGTTTAGCAGTTCTGTGTCTATTGCAAGTTTTGGCTATTTTTGAATTCTCCTTGATAGCTGTACTAATGCAATCAACTAGTAAATCCGTTGCTTTATTAACATCAAAACTATTTAAGACAGGCTCAAAGTCTATCTTCTCGAACGTTGAGTCAAGGCCCTGGTAGTCAATACGCAATCCCGGTTTGGTTGTATAGTTTGTTTTTTTGTTTATATTTAGGCTGACGATAGTCGTCTCATGATCGGTAATTGAAGTCTCAACAACTAGACAAGTGGCTTGTAATTTAGTTCTTATCATAATATGGTCTAAACACGTTCGACCATGAGTCGGTATGTTATGCCCCGGGAGGATGCAGTGACTTGCCAGCATATTAAGGTAATCGTGGGAACGTTTATCAGAGGAGTTCAGAGAGATGTCAATATTTATGTCTCCAGCAATTATCACGTTTTTATAGTTATTTAATTTAGACAAGAACAGATTGAGAGAGGAGACAAATCTAATGGTGTCAAGCTGACTAGGAGGGCGGTAAATACCTATGACACACGTGTCTAAGCCAAGTTTCAAGCAAAGGCAATTGGCGTCAAAAATATCCGGTTCCTCACATGTAGCACTAAGATCACTATTGTAATAGATTACCACTCCTTCATTCTGAGTCTTATGTAAAGTAGTAGCAAAATAACCATAGTTATCTAAATTAGGTGGACATACAGAAGACGAAAGCCAACACTCAGATAAAATCAATACGTCGTAATCTGTTTTTAACCTTGTAAGAAGAGTCACAAAATTGCACATATTACAATTTATGCTTCTAATATTTTGGCACAGTACTTTGAATTGACTAATATCATTAGGTACATGTTCTTGGACATCATCAACTTCACAAGTAAGCGATTTAGCAACGATTATTGAGTCAAGGCCCGCTTGCAAGCCTTCAATGAAATTGTCCTTGCAATCGAATTTTAAGCGTTAGTTTCAAGAGGCGCAAAGAAAAGACTTTTCTCCTGCAAAGGAGAAATGTGACACATATATGAGCATTTAGAGAGCAATATAGTATGAATTGTGAGTAATTGTAGTGTATTTGTAAATAGGCTAGGATGGTATGAATATGCGCTGGAGCACGTTTTATGTTAGAAATAAAATATCTTGTAAATATAAGACTATGTAGTACTAGATTGTAATATAATATCATTATGAAAATTAGCAATAATAAAAATAACAATGAGAGTTCGGGTTGGTTATTAATAATAATAAACCTTGTGCAATCTGGCGGGTCCGTATAGTAAGAAGAGAACATTTTCATAAAATTAATAAAAAGTAGGTACACTGAAAAATAGGCAAACAAGTAAATAGGTAAATTAACAAATGAAAGGGCGGGAACGTTATTGATATGCATAAGCCTTGTGCACTCTGGAGTATTTATACAATAGAAACATAATTTATTTATAACATTACCAAAAAGTGGGGACACAGAAAAATAGACAAACATGTAAATAAGTGAATTAACAAATAGCAAGTTTTGACTGAGGTATTTGTTAGAAAATAAATAGAAAAACAAGAATTTTTGAAGGAGAAGTTTGAACCCTAAACAAAACAAGTACATAATTAAGAAAACAATAGGTACTTCGAGTCATTGTGATATTTTGCCTAATTCATCCTCCGTGTCGATACTTATCGGCGGCTGTCCATCCTCTTTTTTAACATAAATTTTTCCAAACGATGTCCAAGCTGCACATAGTTGTTTAGTTTTCACCTTTTCCCTTGCAAGATAGAAAAGTCTTCTTGCTTTGTATGTTAAAGACTCGGAAACAAATATTGGCCTTGTATGACCAGGTAACTTTAAATGCTGAGTATTCAGTTGAGGACTTCTATTTTCACGTTTGGTTTTATTAAACTTCTTGAACGAATCAATAAAGGATTCCTTCCTGCCTGTAGTAGTAAAATCAACTACTATTGACTCAGATTTTGAACGATATATATCGTTTATTTCTAGTTTTTGTATAGGATCCTCCAGTGAAAGGACGGAGCCAATATCATTAACAATACTTAAGATTACTTCCTTGGTTTCATTATTCTGTTTCGGAATATTGCGTATTTCAATAGATGACTTGCGGGACGATCTCTCAAATAATTCTAGCCTATTTTCCAGTGTTTTAATATGATTCCTATATGCAATATTTTCTCGTTGTAGATCATTAAACTTGAGTGATAGATCTTCATATTGGTTTGACATAAATTCAATTGATTTTTGAATATCCTGATTTTGATTCATAATTAAAGATATGGAATCATTCAAAGATATAAACTTTTGGTCTTGTTGCGCCTTAAGTTCAGAAAACATAGTTTTAATTTCCAACCAACATGACTCCGACGGTATAGGGACCTCAGTGAACTTTGGTTTTGAGCGAATAGTAACATTGGAAAAACTATCCCGCGGATCTTCAAATGTCGATATGTTGAGGACCGAATCGGATCCGTATTGTTTCGGTGGAGAAGTCTTCAAGTATTTCCTTGATGCAGTAGGAGAACGCTTAACGGACATCTCAATTATTATTATTTTATTTTGTTTTCTATTTTGTTATTTCTGTCTAACAGGCAGCCAGCGAAAAAAGTATGAGCGCACGTGATTGGAGGGCGTGGCCGCAGTTTGTCTTTCTATATTGCTCTGTTAGTCAGGAACAATGTAATAAATGCATTTAAATAAATTTAATTCTTGTCTTACTAATCTTTGATAAATTTCGCCCTGAAACTGTAGTTCGGATACACAACACTTGTTTCACACTATTAAATTTTGTAATTTAGGGGTAAATAGCAAAATACAATGAAAGAAAGTAAATACGTCAGACCAGTGCAAAGTCCGCGGAGTGAGTGACATCTAAGTGACGTCATCCGCAACTGTACCGAACATTTCCGGTACCGAACGTGTCACTAGAATACGTCACCAAAATGGCGGTCAGACCCTTAGTTAATTTGCGTGGCTTATAATTATATCATATAACAAAAACATGTCAAAGCCATTGTCTTCGTAGCCATTTAAAATCCACTTGTGTTTGCAGTTTTTTTTGCAAAATACATGAAAATAGGTAATATATTTAGTCTAACCTAAAATTTTACATTTGACAGCATAATTTAATTAGTGATATCCGAATGCATTTATACCAATAAATTATTTTTTCTATTATTCTTCACTATTTTGTATCGAATTATATACCTTATTAACTTAGGTATGAAATTTTTTTTTTCATTTGTTTTTAAAGTTAACTTAAAAGTTAATCAACTAGTCGAAATGTTAACTTCTGCCTCTTGGCTATGGACATTGTTTTTTTTTTCTATCTTCATTTTTCTTCATATAATCTGTCCTCACCTGCTTATCACTTCATGTTATAATAATATTTATAACATTCATTCATGTTACAATACAATATGCATTAAAAAAAAACCAACTTCTTTTTAGTTTTTAATTTTATTATTATGTTCTCAAATGAGCATTTTTATTTTATTTTTCAAACTTAATATTTTATTTTAGGCAATATACAAGATTAATAGGAAAGGGAAACACTTGCACGAACCTGTCAGATCTGTGAGTAAATTATGGAGAAAATGAAATGGGGATTTTTTGTGTTTAAATATAAGTATAATTGGTACAAAATATATTGTGCTTATATTTTAGGTACCTATTTATTAATTTATTATGTTGTTTTGAAAAAAAAAACAAGCGCTTAATTGTGTATGTCTGGGAAAAGTTCATTTTTTATTTTAATATATTGTATATATAAAGGCGGCGCCAGACATAGCAACAACATTTGTACACTTATGTGATCACTTACTTGAACACTTGTGTGGCACGGCTATGTATTTGTGGGTATTTGTTCAAAGTATGACTTGCCACTTTGCACTTTGCCATTCGGTGGAGCGCACATCAAAGTGTTCAAAGTTCAAAATAAAATAAATAACTCTTTTTTGGCTTAATAATAAAAAAATACCGACTTAGCTTAGCTTACTTAGCTTAATAATAAAAAATAGAGACTTTTTAGCTTAAATAACTCTTTTTTGGCTTAATAATAAAAAAAATACCGACTTAGCTTAGCTTACTTAGCTTAATAATAAAAAATAGAGATTTTTAACTTAATTTTTTGTACACTTAAATAATAGAAATATAATAATAGAGATAAAGTCGTCGTCCGTCTTGTATCTGAATCTATTTGAATACTGTGAAGCGAACGTGTTGCAAAGCATGTCTGGCAGGTACAACAAACATGTGTTCAAATGTGTGAGCAAAGTAGCTCAAAGTCTTTGTTCAAACATTTGACTGTGTCTGGCGCCGGGGTAATAATATTGTTTATTTACAAAATAAATTTAATTTCTTATGGGAGTATTATTATTATCTTATAATTATAATACTAAACGAGGAATTTTTGTATGCCACGACGATCTCGTAAACGGCTCTAACGATTTTGATGAAAGTCTAGGTTTTGAGTTTTTTTAGGTCTAGAAATCGATTTGTCAGGGTCTTATCTTCGAGAAAATTAGGTTGTTTTAGGTTGTTTTTTTATAATAATTTGAGTTTTTTCTTGAATTTTTTCCTATAATGTCTCATAGACTTTCTTTCTTATACACGTGAATATAATGAATGTTATGTTATCTCCAAAATTTCTTGTAATGATGATATTGGAAATAATTATAAATCTATTTTTATTGCATACAATTTATTTTTTATTATCTTTTTTTACGGAAATACATTCATGATAACTACGCGATTAAAGTATTGGAAAAAGATAACTTGTCCTTAAGCATTATCGACTAACTTCTGTCTCATTGTCATGACCATTGAATTTCATAAATTTCCCATAACTTCTTAATTTCTCAGTTCTTTTCTTTCTAATACTAATATTTACTAATTAAGCTTTACTTATATTTTGTATACTTTTGTATTTAATTTTATTTTGTAAATAATCTATCATGTCATCATAACTGAATGAGTCGTTTAGTAAAATTAAATTGACAATAATAATTTAACACATACAAAATAATGGCACATAATATCAATGACTAGCTTTTGCCCGCGACTTCGTCCGCGTAACTTTGTAAATGATATATAGTAAAACCTTCCCCGAGAACCACTCTATCCTTTGGTGAAAACAGCGTGAAAATCGGTGCAGTAGTTTTTGACATGTTGAGATTGTTTGCAAAATAAGTATAAAAAAATAATTATTGTACGTCTATGTCTTGTCGTATTATGTGTTTTTGTATTTTATTTTTCAATGGTTTTTTTTCTGTTTTTTTAATACTTTTCAATTACTTGTGTGTTAGTGTTTTTTTAGTCCTTTTTTTAATTAAGTAAACTATATAATTTGACTGAAAATGTAATGTTTTGTAGGTGCCGAGTGCAGCGATTCTCGTAGTGTTAGGAATATTTTTGTTACTCGCTTACTTGGCTAACCTTATTGAAAATGACATGCCCAGAGTTGTCACCGAAACCGATGCGTCTAGAGATGTAAGTATTTCTTCTTAAATATTAATACCTACTTGATATTTTATGTAGAAATTTCGATGTTTTTATATATTGGTGCTTAATAAAAAAAAAAAAAAAAAAAAAAAAAAAAGGACTGCCGACAGAAGTGAAAACTTAAAACTGAGCGTCCAACGCACACACATACAATCGGGTATACGCATGTTGCTGACGCGAACTTATACAGTTTTTCCCTACCCAAAGTCGTATAACGCGGCTATAGAAGTTATCACTTCAATAATTATTTTGTTTTACAGAATACTTTCGTCTTTAGCGAGGAGAGAGCTTGGAATTACCTGAGACTTATTGTGGGCGAAGGCCCTAGAGTGGCCGGCACACCTTATCATTTGGAGAAAACTGCTCATATCAAGGAGATGGTCGACAATATTAGCAGAAGCGCATTTTTGCCAGTTAGAACTGATTTGCAGATTGTTTCGGGTAAGATATTTATGAAGGTCGTGAAAACTACTGGTTCAAATTGATTTTTGTGTTGGACAGTAGTTTTATGCCCCGCTGGCGTTTATCACGCACATTCCATACTTGTAGTGCTTCGATGCAATAAAATGATTCACTCTGTAGTCGTACTAAGAATATATTTTATTTTTTTCTAATATGTCTCTAAAAAAAATCTAATAAATCATACTTGAGGTGCTGCATATTGACTGATTTATCTGTATTTTTTCCCCCGGAAAAGGTGATTTTTATCTGCACACGTCGTCACCTTACCACACGTCGTATGAGAACGCGTCGAACGTGATAGCCATGTTGGAGGGAAGGGACGGATATAGATCCAATTCCACCTCCATCCTGTTCAACTGTCATTACGACTCTGTACCTTTTGCCCAAGGTAATAAGACACATTTTAATAAAACATTGCTATTGCTTGTTAATGGTTATATTGCACGTGTTTGTTACTCAATCAAGGGCAAATCTCTTATCGAATTTGGTAGACTCTTGGACCATTGATTTTTTATAGTATAATATTAATAATATCTTCACAGCATTTTCTAGTTCCACAGTAAGCAACTAATGCTTGTATTATGGATACCAGACAGTTGATATATTACATACATTACCTTTTTGTAAATACATACATATTATAAATACAAAACATCCATGAATCAAGTACAAACATTTGCCCCTAGCGGGGTTCGAACCCGCGACCGTTTGGTTAAAAAGCTGGTTAGCCACTACCTTCGGCCGCCTACAAAACCAACGTTACGTGACAAGAATGGTTTTTCTTGCTACGAAACCAGTTACGTACAAAGATTTTTTTTCTTTCTACGAAATAGCCAATAGCAATGCCTGTGTTATCGAAATACAAAAATGTGTTTTGCCTATTTCTCACAAATGCAAAGATGTGTCAGAAACTGGTCTCGTAGGCGGTCGTGCCTAACTAAAAACCACTTTGTACGTAACTAGTTTCGTAGCAAGAAAAATAATTCTTCACACGTAACCGGTTACGTAGCATTGGTTTCGTCGGCGGCCTAAGGAACTCAGTTCCCTAATTTTGAACTGCATTATGATAATTGTATTTAATTAAGTAATTATACGTTGAAATTAAAATGGTAATTTTAAACAACGCAGGCGCATCGGACAATGCGTTGTTTTGCGCTGTGATGGCGGAAACTTTGAATGTTCTGTCTAAAAGGAGAGAGAGATTTAAACACAACATCATATTCCTCTTCAATGGAGCCGAAGAGTTGGGGTTACTGGTGCGTATATTTGTCTATCTGTGTACGTTTGTAATGAATAACCTCGTAAATTAGTGGGTCGATTCTGAAAATTCTCTCACCTATAGGAAGCTGCGTGTAGGCGAAATCGCGTGCAACAGCCAGTTTTCTATAAGAAAAACGAATGATTTCAGGCCGCCCATGGATTCTTGAAGCACGAGTGGGCTAGAAATATAGTGGGCGTAGTAAACTTGGACGCCGCGGGTATGAACGGAAAACCCAATTTGTTTCAGGTAATTATCTATTTATTTATTTTTTAATTTACATTTACATAGTATCCGCGTCTGTCTGTCTGTTTGCCAGTATAACCGCTAACTCCTCCTAAATCACGCGACTTATTTTTATAACTCTTTCAGGGATTACTATCCGTGAAAGAGTGTTGGTGTTTTTTTTTGTATATTCATGACAGTTGGTGGCATCTTTATGGCAGTTAGTGGTATATTCATGGCAGTTGGTGGTATTTTATGGCAGTTTTAGTATATTTGTGGCAGTTATTGGTATATTCATGACCGTTGGTGGTATATTCATGACAGTTGGTAGTATTTTTATGGCAGTTAATGTTATCTTTATGGCAGTTGATGGTATCTTTATATCGGTTTTTGGTATATTCATGACAGTTGGTGGTATATTTATGGCAGTTAGTATTATATCTATGGCAGTTGGTGATATCTTTGTGGCAGTTTTTGATATATTCATGGCAGTTGGTGGTATATTTATATCAGTTTTTGGTATTTGTGGCAGCTTTTGATATATTTGTGTCAGTTGATGGTATCTTTATACCAGTTTTTTGTATATTTGTGACAGTTGGTGGTATATTTATGGCAGTTAGTATTATATATGGCAGTTGGTGATATCTTTGTGGCAGTTTTTGATATATTCATGACAGTTGGTGGTATATTTATGGCAGTTGGTGGTATATTTATATCAGTTTTTGGTATTTGTGGCAGCTTTTGATATATTTGTGTCAGTTGATGGTATCTTTATACCAGTTTTTTGTATATTTGTGACAGTTGGTGGTATATTTATGGCAGTTAGTATTATATATGGCAGTTGGTGATATCTTTGTGGCAGTTTTTGATATATTCATGACAGTTGGTGGTATATTTATGGCAGTTGGTGGTATATTTATATCAGTTTTTGGTATTTGTGGCAGCTTTTGATATATTTGTGTCAGTTGATGGTATCTTTATACCAGTTTTTTGTATATTTGTGACAGTTGGTGGTATATTTATGGCAGTTAGTGGTAGTTAATGGTGTGTTCTGGTTTGCAGGTGACAGATTCTCGGGTGTTAGGCGCGTACCGAAAACGCGTCCGGCGTCCGTCCGCGCATTCCTTCGGCGAATTCCTCTTTAGTTCCGGAATCATTCCCTCTGACACGGATTTCCGGATTTGGAGGGACTTCGGTAACATTACGGGTGAGTTGCAACATTTAACTTTGTGCTTCCACTAGCCTTAGCTCGCGACTTTGTCCGTGTTGAAAAATTACCTAATTATTTCATCTTTATATTGCTGTTATAGTTTTGCCACACCTTGAATTTTCTATATATTTTTTCGATTCCCTCGTCAAAAATATCCAAAAATCAGTATCGCATCCGCAACAATCCTACTTTGAATCGGCACAAATATCCTTAGCTTTGTGTTTGCAGGTGTCGATATAGCTTTTGTGAAAATGGGTCACGTGTACCACACGCGCTACGACCACATGGACCTCATTAAACCTGGCGTCATCCAGGTGTCAGGAGACATGGTCCTCGACATGGCCACGGAACTGGCTGACATGGAGGAATTGGAACAGAAGGTGGGTCATCCCTCCTCAGTAATCTAGCTCATTGGATGAATGTTCCACGGTTCCCTGTTCGATTCCCGGCATGGTCAACGTTAGAAATCAACCTTTCACAGTATACTTATCTGGATGGATAAATTACAGAAGACCACCGCAAAAAAATAGTAATCTTGCATAAAAAATTGTAGTTCGCGTCGAGGAACGAAACGTTAGCGCGTCACAAACTGCCAGCGCAGCGACATCTGTTGTAAAAAAATAAGTTAAAATTTTTTTTCACCGTTTTTTCTTTTTGTAAATATTTTTTTGGATATTTTAGATGGAACCGGGTCCAGCCGTTTACTATGATTTCCTGAACACATCGGTGTCCGCTTATTCGCTGAACTGGGCTCACGCCGTGGACGTGCTCATTGCGGTTCTCGGCGCTCTTAGCGTGCTGCACTTCGCTTGGATTGTGGGATTCAGTAAGTACCTCTCTCCCTCGCTCTTTCCCTCTTTCCCTCTTTCTCTCTGATGTTAGTAACGTTAAGGTCGGCGGACAGGCTCCCGTCCACTTGATGGTAGGTGGCTGCTGTGCTGACTACAGTAGGATTAAGGATAAAGGTTTGAGAAATGCATTCTGGCATTCTTTACTCACTCACCGAAACGCACACAGAAAGTGAGCGCACAAGGTGGCGTTGGCCAAAAAGGCTAGCGTACTAAGTGGCCTTAGTCAAAGAAAGCGACCGCACTAAGTGGCCTTATTCAAAGAAGGAGCCAGCTCACAAGGTGGCCTTAGTCAAAGAAGGCTAGCGCACAGGGTGGCCTTAGTCAAAGAAAGCTAGCGCACTAAGTGGCCTTATTCAAAGAAGGAGCAAGCTCACAATGTGACTTTTGTAAAAGAAAACGAGCCTAGATGTCTTTAGTCTAAGAAAGCGAGCGCACAAGGTGGCTTCTATAAAAGTACAGGTGTAAAAGGTGGCTTTAATCTGAAAGCGAGCGCACAAGGCGGCTTTAGTGAAAGAAGGCTATCGCACAAGGTGGCCTTAGTGAAAGAAGCGAGCGCACAAGGTGGTTTCAGTGAAAGAAAGAGCGAGCGTACAAGGCCGCTTTAGTCAAAGAAAGCGAGGACACAAGGTGACTTGACAAAGAGAGCGAGCGCACAAGGCGTCTTGAGCTAATAAAAATTAAATGTAAATTTTGTTTGCAGGGAAATCGACGTTATTGGAGTTAGTGTACGCCATCGGAGGTCGCTTGGCGGCCGTAGCGGCGGGAAGTCTCGTCACCATCATCTTCATTTACATCATGTTGGCAGCCGACATGCAGTTGAGGTATGTGTTTTTAATTTAATTATAACTACTGAAGAGGTAGCAGACTGACTGACAGAGTTACTTTCAACTCTTACTCAACTCACCGAAACACAACCGTGGTTACTGCCAATAGACTAGCTGCCCAAATGATTGCGACTACGGTGTCTTTTTTTTTTTAACAGATACTTGAGTCAGTCGTGGATAGTGGTGCCTTTGTTTTGGATACCTTATCTCATAACCGCAGTCGCTGTGTCGCAGTACTACGACGCGTGGAGGTGTAAAAAGGTAATTTTATAAATGTATTTATAAATATTGATTTAAAATTTGTTAACCCATAGATAGCTCCATTAATGGGCTGCTTTTTGTTTTCAAAAAAATTACGGATCCCTACGAAAATTTCTTTCTTTGCCTATAAAAGTCATTATACATTCAGTAGTGGCGTTCTTAATATTGCATAACCACCTATGTTTTCAAATCGGCCTAAAAGTGTTAATTTGTGTTTTCAGAGCGGCCTGAACCGCTGCGTGCGCACAGAGCAATCGATGGCGGCGACGCGAACTCTGCTCACTCTGGCTCTGGTGTTTTTGCTCTGTGTCCCCTCGACGGTGACCATCCGCTACGCCTTGTCCTTCCAACTGCTCCTCGTATCGATGGCCTCGTTCCTCAGCCTCACCCTGCAAAGATTGCTCCGAATGCAAGGTCAGTACACCAAGCCAGTACTGTAAATTCCTATGAAGCCACGTTGACACGGTCAGAGTGCACTCGGACCGAGCGCACTCATATAAATACTCAGACGCTACTCGTATAAAGCCACGTTGACACTCGTATAAATAAAAACTCGGACGCTACTCGCTATAATGGCTCTATAATGGCAACCGGGTATTACGAGCTCACTCGGATGACGTCGTTCGATTCGGGCGCACTAGGACGCGGTCCTAGTGCCCTTAAAATCAACCTTGACGCAATATCTATAAGGTTCATAATGCAATGTCTTAATCTTTTTGTGCGAATCAAATTGTAATGAGGTAAATGTTGACACAGCCTGGCAACACCTGGTAATGCAGCTGTTGCTGTCCCTGCCGACTGTGCTGTTCCAGCTGAGCGTGACGATCCGCATTAATGCTGTTCTGGTGCCTGTGATGGGTCGGACTCCGACCGACAATCCGGACCTCATCATCGGAGTGATCAATCTGCTGCTTGTCATACTCTTCGCCGCTACACTTGTACGTATCTTTTACTAGCCCGTGCCCGCGGCTTCGTCCGCGTTGAAATAGAAAAGAAGTAGCTTATCCTGTGTCGCTAGTCAATACAATAACAACTTGAGATATTTGGGTTTTCAGTCGGGCATTGAGCTGCTGTTCTCCCGGCGTCTCCTGTGGGCGATGCTCTCCATCGCAGGAGTCACCAGCTTCGTGCTGATGTTCATCCCCTTTTCTCCCTACCAGGACGAGGGACCCTCGGTGCAGAGGCACTACTGGTTTGTGAGTATACTCATTCTAACTCTTATGTAGGTTGTGCAGCGAATAAAGACTTCTCGGCAAAAGTGTGCAGAACTCTATTTTTATGTGTTTGAGGGGGCAGAGGAGCGTGAGCGGCTGAGTCTACCAATACACGTGTGCCGACACGTTATTGGTAGACTCAGTCGCTACACACCTCCCGCACTTCGCGACACGTTATTGGTAGACTCAGACGCTACACACCTCCCGCACTTCGCGACACGTTATTGGTAGACTCAGTCGCTACACACCTCCCGCACTTCGCGACACGTTATTGGTAGACTCAGACGCTACACACCTCCCGCACTTCGTTCGCGCGTCTCGAGTCTCTTGGGTACTGTTGCGTACAGATTGTTTTATCGTATTAGTAAATACGTAATGGTGACTAAATGCCTAAAAAACAACGTTCCTCTTCGACATCACACGATGATTTAATGGAAGGAATATCAACACTGCCTGTAATGTTAAGTTAGTGAGGTGAAAAACTACGAAATAAGAAGAAAAATGTCATTTTCCTTAGCAATTTTGTGCGCAATTGTACACAAGTGTCGCCTTCAAACCTTAATATAATAATTCAGGTATAGCGACAACACCAGCATAGTCCGAAAGCCAGCGACACTTTTGGTTACTACTCGTATATTTGCCCAAGCCTGTTTTTTATTTTATTTGTTGTGATAATATAGCCTATGAACAAAATAAACCCCTGCCACCTCGATCGCGGGACTACAAGTGGCAACAACAACATTTAACATAATATGTCAATTATGTTTAAATGTCAAAAATTAAACAAATGAGTGTGTGAATGTCAAAAATGCGCAATGCTGAAACTTTACATATTGTTTATTGGCAGTCCATCATGGAAAAAAAAAACACTTCCTGCCACCTCTATTGTCGAACAACAAACTCCTTCCAACAAAAAATAGTGTCGCTGGCTCCCGGACTAAAACCTCCGGACAAGCCTCCACACGTTCGGATTTGGTACGGACAGTTTGCAGTGTGACTAGATCGGGTACGCCGAATTCGGCGCAGTATTTGTTGCCGCATTTGTCAAGTACGGCGGCTGTACTTGTGTAGTAGAGCGCACCGAGACCAATCAAATATACACTCGACGGCAAATAAACCGGGCCACCCGCTACCTTGGAACTCTGATTCGATTTTCTCAAAAACTATAAGACTTACAACTATAAAAGTTATACCTACAGAAAGTTAAACCTAATCATCATGAAACGCGCTCTCTGTAGGTATAACTTTGATAGTTGTAAGTTTTATACTTTTTGAGAAAATCGAATCAGAGTTCCAAGGTAGCGGGTGGCCCGGTTTATTTGCCGTCGAGTGTATATTTGGGGCTAAACCCTTTCAGCACAACGAAGTGGTCACGTACGACTTACAAGGGGCGGTTCAGTCGCGTCGCTCGGGCGTTTTGATAACGCGCCACGACGCGTACACCACGGAGTCCGCCCTAAGGGAGATCTCCTCCAGGCACAACCTCCACACGGAGACGGATTTCTCTAGAGACTGCCAGCAGTACGTCTACTGCAACATGCCAGTCTACCGGACCAATTTTGTCGCGTTCTTGTGAGTTTCTTGCCTTATGTTGAATTGGGACTTTGAAAAAAATCACAATTGATTTGTTTTATGTATTTTAAAACTTTTTCTTGTTTAACGGAAAGATTTGATTGTTTGTTTGTATAGAATAGGCTCCGAAACTACGGGACAGATTTGAAAAATTCTTTTACCATTAGAAGCCGACATTATCCGTGTTGAACATAGGCTACTTTTTACCGCAGGAAAATGAATCATTCCTACGGGAAAACGGGTAATAGGACAACAGGTAGTAAGAATTATCCTTCCGTACTTAACTTTTTCACATAACTTCTAAACGGCTGAACCGATTGGGTTGAAATTTTATATGGGTATTTCGATGATTTCCTGGATGATTTAAAAATACAATTGGACCCGGTAGGTGGCGCTGCTGTCGGTATGTCAACTACTAAACGGCTTCACCGATTGGGTTGAAATTTTGTATGTGTATTTCCATGGTTTCACAGACACGAATGTATTATATTTTATAAAGTTACGCGGACGAAGTCGCGTGCAACAGCTAGTACAGAAAAAAAATTGTAAAAATGGTCAATTTAGTTTCAGTATCATGTATAGAGCCCATACACACGTTATTTATGAAAACAATGAAAATTACTCCATGACTATGACCGACCCCTACAGATTTATAAATAGTATTGTTTCATTATTTATGGCAATTACTTAATTAATGGTTAAATTTTCTGTCACAACGCATTAATGATTATCGATATGCATTGTGATTCGACTTGATTGTTAAACGGTCAGGCCTCAAGCGGCTTCGGTGTCGTTGGATGCGCCTGCGCAGTTTTCGCCAACGCCCCAAATCACAGGGACCAAGTCCTGCGTCGGCGATTCGTGCACTCTCACACTAAACATCACAGGTCAGTATATTTGTAATATATTTAAATGATAAACGGTGGCGGACAGGCTGACGAGTTATTTGATGGTATGCAGGGGGGAAAGTACTCTTAATACTGTAGATAGAAAGTTTTACTCAAAGAAAACATTCCTTTATTTTTGAATAGAAAGAAAACTGCATTCGAAAACCACACCCGGGAATCGAACCGACTAAAATCTATAAAAATTGCAGCCTGTACCTTTATTGTATCGACCGCATACTACCAAAAAGGAGGAGGTTCTCAGTTCGACTGTATTTTTTCAACAGACTTCCAAAAAAAGAGGAGGTTCTTGAAAAAAAAATACAGTCGAATAGACAACTTCCTCCTTTTTGGAAGGCGATTGAAAAAATACAGTCGAATAGACAACTTCCTCCTTTTTGGAAGGCGATTGAAAAAATACAGTCGAATTGAGAACCTCCTCCTTTTTTGGAAGTCGGTTGAAAAAAAACAGTCGAATAGACAACTTCCTCCTTTTTGGAAGGCGATTGAAAAAATACAGTCGAATAGACAACTTCCTCCTTTTTGGAAGGCGATTGAAAAAATACAGTCGAATTGAGAACCTCCTCCTTTTTTGGAAGTCGGTTGAAAAAAAATACAGTGGAAATGAGAACCTCCTCCTTTTTTGGAAGTTTATTAAAAAGAGTTATTACTCACACATTTTCTTTGTGCAACTCGTACGAAGCCACAGGCGACAGCTAGTAGAGTTGTATATATAATACGTTTTGTTTCAGGCTCTCCACACAACCTGCTAACGGTCCGTCCGTTGGCCAACGTGTCCCTGGAGGCTTGGTCCTTCGAAGCGGAAGTGCGGTCGGTCCTGGAGCATCTCTCGCGGCCGGTCTACGTCATAATACACAACCACCTCCAGTACTCCGACGGACCTCTTGTTTTGCCGGTCACTCTACAATTCACGGTAATCTATATACATACAAATGAAAATGTTGTGTTGTTCGTGTATATTTCAGAAATTAGAAAACTAGCCGACGGATTGACTTGAAATTTTTACTCAATATGCAATCCTCGATCGCGAGAAAAATTAGCTATTTTACTCTCTCTGTCACATTTAAAGTGGAAGTTAGCCGTTGTTACGCCAGCGGAGTTTTTTTTTTTATATATAAAACTGAGCGATAGCGAAGTGCGGTCGGTTTTTTTTATGTTAAGCTTGATAGACTTGATGGTAAGTGGCTACCGTCGCCTATAACACAAGCAACCCATAAGTGCTAATCTGTAATTGTATGTTTGTGTGTGTATATATGTTGTATGTTCCTCCATAAGTATAAGTAGCGGGCGCCAGCTGGTTTAAGAATAAAATTAAATAGAATATAACAAATAATTTATCACAGATCTTACAACAGACATAGCATGTTTAGGCTCAATAGAATATCGGAGGTAATTTTATAATTTTAGCTTGAATGTTTTGCAGGTGCCACAGTGGTTGCAATCTGGCGCTATAGTGGAGATATCGCAGCACGCGCACCACCTTTATAACCCCAACGAGTTCACAGCCGAATATCGGAATCTGGTCGACTCTATGCCCAAATACTTCAACATTGCCACCACTATATCCTTCAGGAATAACTATGTCTTCTAGTTCTCCACTTGCGCACTGCCCGCGACTTCGTCTGCGTTAGGAAGTGGAATTTTTTTTTCACATTCTCAGAGGATCCCTCGTAAAATTGGAAGATATTCGGGATAAAAAGTATCCCAAATGTTAGTTCAAGTAGTAAACTATATGTGTGCCAAATTTCATCCAAATGGGTTGAGCCGTTTTTGCATAAAAGCCTAAAATTTTCGCGTATTTAACAATTAGTTACATTAACCATTGTTTAAACGCAAGTTAATCCTATTCTATTAATAAATATGCGGCGTCCGATCCAATACAACCAATTCCCAAATTGGTTGTTTATTGGTTGTAAACAACCAATAAACAGCCAATACAATAATGGAATTGGTTGTAATGGACCGGACGCAATATATTTTCCTTAAAACTAAATTTATAGAAAATGTATGTTTTCTTTTATTTATTTATTTTAATTAAAAAACATGTTTCTTGTCCATTTAGAAAATGAGCTTCTTAGATTTAAATACAAAATTATTAGAATTTTTCTTATATATTATTGCATTTATTTTAATGGTTTTTTTTTGTATATGTTTAAGATATTATTTTGTTTTTAAGTATTTAAAAAAGCAGCTAAAGGGTGACCTGTTTTAAAAAAATATTTATAAAAAGCGAATAATAATAAATAAATTGTGTACAAATCCTTCTATTATTGTAATATTGAATTTTGATTGAATTGATTGTATGTCTTCTTCTTAAAGTATAAATAAGCTTTAATATTTTTGAGTTAAATTAAAAAAAAAAAATGTTTTTAATTTATTTTAGATAAGTGTGAAGTTTTTGAATAAAAAAAAATTACATGAATATTTTTTTTTGTTTTAATTTGTTTCTAAAACACCTGCACCTATGTTATGCAACACGTGCCTACGGTACCGCATTCCTAATAATTATTCGATATTAATCCTTTAGCCGCCAGAGTCGGATTTTTCCGACAATCATTTTTATGGCCATTTCAATTTCTTCTTTAGAAATTCCTCTAAAACTTGTCAAAAAAGTGTAGAAATTAAAAAGTGGCAATACTATAGTTTGGTCTCTTTCTTATCAACTACATGGTTAGAACGAGACAACAATACAGTTCGACAGATAAGATCGACAGACAGGCTGACGGTCCACTTTTGATGGTATGTGGCTACCGTCGCCTATAACACAAGCAACGCCATACGTGCTACAAGTGCGCTGCCGACCATACAAGCTTTAAGGATAAGGGATAAGGAAGGAATGGTGGGTAATGAGCTCTGGCATCCCTTACTCACTCACCGAAACACAACAGCACATGTGCTGTTATTTCACGGTGGTTATATTCAGTAAGGTGGTGGTTACTGCCGCCAGACGGGCTGCCCAAATGACTGCGAAACGCAGTGTGCCCTACCACTACTTCTCAAAAATTATCAAAATTATTGTACAAAAATAATCATAGCATACTGTCAGAAAGGCCTTCAAAATTTGTGACCTATAAGTAAATTCAATCATTAATTAGGCAACCTGTCTAGCAGCAGTAACCATGCCCATACAGAAGATTACAGAAGATCACAGTGAAATAACAGCATATTTGCTGAAACATAAGTTTCACTGGAGCATCTGTAGATTGGCATAGAAAAGTCGTAAAGATGGAGGAACATACATACACACATACAGAAAAAAATTCTAAAGATGGTCAATTTAGTTTCATGTATAGAGCCCATATACACAATATTTCTGAAAACAAAAGCTGTACTTGTTTTTGACATTGGAAATGTCTTTTCGTTCGCTTCAGTAGGTATAGGCCCCGATTTCACAAAAAAGTGCGATCCCCTTATATCTCGGAGAGTTGTAAAGATATGATATTCAAAAAGGGCTCAAAAGACGCGTATTCACGAGAGCTGTAAGGTGCAAAAAGAATTTTACGAAAAAGTCAAAAACGAAAAAAGTTATGGCGGATATAGTGAAAAAAAAATTGAATTTTTTTCCGAATTTTTGATTTTCGCGCTCGATATTTTGGAAACGAAGAATGATATAAAAATTTTGAGGGAAAACTCCTCTGGACAATTTAGTCAGCTACAATTTGAGCCTAAAATAAAGACGATCGGGTTAAGGGTTTAACCTGTAGCTTAACCTTTTTGAAAGAAGTCAACGAGTCAGAACAACATATTTTTTCGAATTCCGTAAATTGAGGCACGAAATTTGTGAATTTTTTTCATGTTTGTTACCTCATAACTTTCGACTGGATGAAACAATTTCGATGATTCTTTTTTTATTTGAAAGTTTGTACTTCCCATGTGGTCCCATTTCAATTTGGTCCAGTTCTGACAATGCATCCATGAGACCGTTTGAAGTCGGTTCATTTTTTGTTGAAAAGAGTTATTGTGTGAGTAAACTATTATTTGCTGTTAAATAAATCAATTGAATGTTGATTCTACATATTGCAACACAAAATTTTATCTCAAGTAAAAGATTTACTAAATAAAATACTTTAGGCAAGTATATACTTAATTACTTAGGTATAATTACATACCTTACATAATTCGTTACACGTTTCACAGTCCCCCATTATTATGTCAATCTCCTACGAATATCACATCGATAAAAACATGCTTTCTGAGTATTTTATTGTTTTGTTACTGCACGATTTTATTGTTTTATTATAACAGATAAGTTGCATTTATTACTTTATTGGGATTATAAGGATATATGTAATAATTGTATTTTTGTGTGACATCTAATGATGGTGCATAATACCTGTAAACAACTTGCTATAATAAAATATATGGGCCCTTAGCCAAGAGCACTCAGTGCAAACGGGAGCGTTGTAGATTGACGAAACGACAGAAAATAAAGCCCGATGATTGGTCAAAATTTTATGAGGGCGTTACAACAACCAATCACCGGGCTTTATTTTCTTTCGTTACGTTAATAAGCGTAACGCTCCCGTTTGCATTGTGCTCTTGGCTAAGGGCCATGTAAATAAAAATGAATCCCTAAATGTGTTGCTAAGCGCAAAACTCGCGAACGGCCGGCCGGTTTTCTATTCTGTTTTCACTCATGGATAGAGGGTGTAATCAGGGAAGGTTGTTAGGTAAAAAAATTGCATTCCGGGCGAAGCCGGGAGCGGGTCGCTAGTAATAAATATCTTCACACATTCCACACAGCACCATCTAGTTTCACAGTAAGCAACTAATGGATACCAGACAGTTGATATTACTACATACATTACTATTTTTTTAAATTTGGTGGTTGGTTGGTTAACCGTTTGCTTAAATTAGCCACTAGACGTATCGCTAAATAACGTGTCGTCAAAATTTTAAACTAACTGGCTGGTGCTCGCGACTTCGTCTGCGTTGAAAAGTATAAAACGCCATCTAAAAATATCACCAAGCAGTTGTCATGTTAGTCGCTTCACTTGTTTTTGGATAGATGGCGCTATCTCCCGGGCCAAGCCGCTAGTATTTACTTTTATTTTAGATTTCCCGCAGGAATGAAACATTTTCCCGCGGTAAAAAGTAGACTATGTTCATCACGGATAATTCCGGCTTCTAATGGTAAAAGAATTTTTCAAATCGGTCCAGTAGTTTCGGAGCCTATTCTATACAAACAAACAAATCTTTCCTCTTTATAATATTATATAGTATGTATAGTATAGATTCTTTACAGACTACTTGATGCTGCAGCATCAGTTACTAACTTTCAAGTGAAACATACCAAGTGCCCACATGTGGGGCAAAAGCCGGCGCTTTTGTCGGCAAACATCAAAGAGATAATCGCCTACTGTTATCTATTTGCTATTTCCTAATTGCTCAATCGTTATATTATATCATTGCCTGGTATTTTATTTGTATAATATATAAATATTTACGATTTACTAGATACACGCTACCGGCTTCGCGCGGGTTCAAAATAAAAACTATCCTATCTTTTAAGTTGGACCAACACATAGTTACGAAGTTTTATCAAAATAGGTTCAGTAGTTTAGAATTTCATCTCGGAGACACAACGTGACACGTAATTTTTATACATAGGTATATATAGAGATTTATTTATTAAATAACTAGATGGTGCTCGCGACAACGCCTGCGTTAACGCCTGACATCTTTGCTCTTATAAAATTTTCAGGGGAATCTTTATTTTTAGTAGATAGCTGGTGCCCGCGACTTCGCCCGCGTAACCATTTATATACTAAAACCTTCTTCTTGAATCACTCTATCTATTAAAACAACCTCATCAAAATCCGTTGCGTAGTTTTAAAGATATAAGCATACATAGGGACAGACAGACGGGAAGCGGCTTTGTTTTGGTGGTATACTTAAACCATTGAGTTATATTACTACGTATAGAGATGACATCTCAAACAAAAGTCGTGTCGTGTTCTATTTTTGGTTAAGATTCAATACTAAATTTCGCTGCGGCGCTTCAACAATCCTTAACCGTCTAACCATACGATTCAAACATGCAGCGCTAGATCGCTTCTAAAGTGTAGTTTTCTCGCGACCAATAAGCTTACGCCTATGAATTTTACCGAAACATGGCTGCCGCCGCGTATTTTTAGCTACTTTAATTGACAAAATATTATTCAATTGCATTTTATATCGATATATAGTGTGTACTTACAGGTGAAAGGTGATTCCTTGGGCTTTATTTGTATTTATACTGAGTTGTTTAAACAACACCTCAGCACACATATAGGCATATTTAATTTAAATTAAATTTATACAGACCACAGAACACAAGTGTATCGTCGCCTGTAGCGCTAACTAGACTAAAAAGGTTTGAGTTGGCTGGCTCAAACTCGTGTTGCAAACAATCTGGTTGCCATGTCTACTCTATACATTTTTTTTTTCTTTTTTTTTTATGAAATCAAGGCAGCGCTTGGCCGCGATCTCACTTGACGTTAGGTGCAGATGCGGCCAAAGATGGACCACGCTTACCTAGTAAGTGCCCATTTACCCTAGACTTGAAGACCCCGAGGTTGTAATTTTGGGGAAACACGGACGCAGACAATGAGTTCCACTCCTTAGCAGTTCGGACAAGGAAAGTGGAACTATAACGCTTCGTGCGTGACCGAGGAACATCGACCACGAAGGACATCGACATAGTACTTTTATTTCAACGGTGAAGGGAAATCTTATGTGAATTTTTGCCATTTTTGCCACACAATCACATAAAAAAACAGTGGCACTCTGGGAGTGCCGACAGCAAGTGACAACTTGAACAATTACGTCTATATTTTTTGAATCGTCATTATAGTACATACTCATAATGTATACAGAGGTGTCGGTTACACGGTTAAATAAGTCGCGAATTCAATGGTTTTTTCCATGAAAAAAAATGACTAGTTTTCACTTCAAAAACTTAAATGGAGAACTAAAAATATAATATACACTTATTATGGACATTTTATTTTTTGCTTTATAAATACGCCTTTTTAATCCGCCAAGATAAATTATATGTTGTAAATCCTTCAACACTATCTATTTTTACAATTTCATTACCCCAATATACATAATAAAATTATAGTTATTGGAAATTACAAAGAAAACGCGCTTTTAGTGAAGCGTTATTGTTTATTGTGTATTTTTTTTTTTCAATTTTAATGTTTTAGTTTTTTTTTTTAAACATGGATACGAAGAAAGAAACCACTGTTAGAAATAGAACAAATAAAAATGAATCTCAGGTTGGTGTTCTCTACGTAAAAAAAAATAAACCATATTTTCAACCGACTTCCAAAAAAGAGGAGTTCGTTACCTCATAACTTTCGACTGGGTGAACCAATTTTGATGATTTTTCCGAATTTTTCAAATCGGTCCAGTAGTTTCGGAGCCTCTATACAAACAAACAAATCTTTCCTCTTTATAATATTAGTATAGATTGAAAACAGTTTAGTTAGAGGAATAGTTAGCTGAACATAAAACAATTAATTACTAAACCTTTGTACTTCATTTATTTCATTTTAGACGTTATACCACAGTGAGAAAAAGGAAAAACATTTGGATGAATCTGTCAGATCGGTAAGTGTTTAACCTACGTTACGGAATATTTATGTAATTTGTAAAAACTCAAAGCCGTACGCATAGTTGAGTATGTTAAACATAATAAAAATACAGTACCTGTTAATTTTTAGGTGCCCAGTGCAGCGATTTTTATTGTTTTAGGCGTATATTTTTTACTCGCCTATTTAACTAACCTAATTGAAAACGATATGCCCAGAGTGGTCACCGAATCTGAAGCTTCAAGAGAGGTATGTATTTCATAATTTACCTAAAAGCAAGTATATGTACTCTATAGAACAATAGTTAATAAATAAATATGTTCACACAGCACCACGTAGTTCCACTAGTGATTAGTGAACTAGTAGAACTAGTGATTTAGTGGGACCAAACAGTCGCAGGTTCGAATCCTATTAGGGGCAAATATTTATGTGTTAACATTTACCTTTGTATTTGAGTCATTTTTTTTTTTTTTTTTTTTTTATGTTAAGGTCGACAGACAGGCTGACGGTCCACTTGATGGTAGGTGGCTACCGTCGCCTATAACACAAGCAACGCCATAAGTGCTACAAGTGCGCTGCCGACCATAGAAGGATTAAGGATAAGGGATAAGGGAGGGATGGGGTAATGGGCTCTGGCATCCCTTACTCACTCACCGAAACACAACAGCACATAATGCTGTTATTTCACGGTGGTATTCTGTAAGGTGGTGGTTACTGCCGCCAGACGGGCTGCCCAAATGACTGCGAAACGCAGTTTGCCCTACCACTACTAAAGAATATATATACTACTATAGAAGTTTTTTGTATTTATAATATGTATGTATTTACAAAAGAAAAGTATCTATGTAGCATATTAACTGTCTGGTATAAATAATACAAGCATTAGTTGCTTAGTGTGGAACTAGATGGTGCTGTGTTAATTACGTGAAGATATTTATTTATTTAATTACTTACAACTTGTGTTTCTTCAAGTAAGAAGCTTCTAAAATATATTATGCCTAGGTACTATTTTACAGAACACATATATCTTCAGTGAGGAGAGAGCTTGGAATTACCTGAGGTACATCATAGGAGATGGGTCTAGAGTAGCCGGCACTCCATATCACTTAGAGAAAACTAGGGACATGAAGGAGATGATTGATAACATCAGTGCAAATGCCTTTATACCAGTTAGGACTGATTTGCAAATTGTTTCAGGTATACAGTTTATTCAAATTATTTAGTTACTCTACCTCGTAAAGCGATGCGATATCTGTAACATCTGTATTAGTATCTGCATCTTCATCTGTATTAGTATCTGCATCTTCATCTGCATCTGTATTTGTATCTACATCTGTATTTGTATCTGCATCTGCATCTGTATGTGTTTCCGTATCTGTATCTGAATCTGTATCTGTACACTGTATCACGTGACACGTGACTTGTCACTCTATATTTATATCTCTATCTGTATTAGTATCTGCATCTTCATCTGCATCTGTATTAGTATCTACATCTGCATCTGTATCTGTATGTGTATCTGTATCTGCATCTGTATTTGTATCTGTATGTGTTTCTGTATCTGTATCTGCACACTGTATCACGTGACACGTGACTTGTCACTCTATATTTATATCTGTATCTGTATTAGTATCTGCATCTTCATCTGCATCTGTATTAGTATCTACATCTGCATCTGTATCTGTATGTGTATCTGTATCTGCATCTGTATTTGTATCTGTATGTGTTTCTGTATCTGTATCTGCACACTGTATCACGTGACACGTGACTTGTCACTCTATATTTATATCTGTATCTGTATTAGTATCTGCATCTTCATCTGCATCTGTATTAGTATCTGCATCTGCATCTGTATCTGTATATATCTGTATCATAGTATGAGGATATGAGTAGTTCAGAAAGTTTTATTCCTTTTTCTCGTGACCTAACTACCTATGTATGATGTCTGATTTTTTTTTATTTTAAGGCGATTTCTGGATGGAAAGAGCAGTGTCATACCATGCTTCCTATGCGAATGCACCGAACATTGTAGCTTTGTTAGAAGGAAGGGATGGTTACCATCTCAACTCGTCGTCAATTCTGTTCAACTGTCATTACGACTCTGAACCTTATGCTGACGGTAAGTAGGCACATTTTGTTTTACAATACATTTTTGATATAGGTACTTTATCACATCTGAGATGATTCATTCAAAATGAGAAATGTTATGTTTACAATTTTTTGTTTCATATTATATTGCAAAAGAATACTGTTATGAAGAATACACCTCAGTATTTGCATTTTTGTTTGTAATGAATAAACTCAAAATCAATTTAAAAAAAACATTCAACTATACATTATCATAGAGTAACATAGGCTATATTTTATTAAGTTAAGCACACGAAGTCGCTTGCAACAGCTAGTTATATAAAAAAATGGCAATTTTAAACAATACAGGTGCATCGGACGATGCTCTGTTCTGCGCTGTAATGGCCGAGACGTTGAGTGTTCTGTCGAAAAGGAGAGAGGGATTTAAACACAACATCATATTCCTTTTCAATGGAGCCGAAGAGTTGGGGTTACTGGTGAGTCATCTCAGGGAAAATATTTTTCTATACTAATATTATAAAGAGGAAAGATTTGTTTGTTTGTATAGAATAGGCTCCGAAACTACTGGACCGATTTGAAAGATTCTTTTACCATTAGAAGCCGACATTATCTGTGATGAACATAGGATACTTTTTACTGCGGGGAAATGCTTCGTTCCTACGGGAAAACGGGTAAAAGGACAACGGGTAGTGAGAATTATCCTTCCGTACTTAACTTCTTTTTCACATAACTTCTAAACGGCTGAACCGATTGGGTTGAAATTTTATATGGATATTTCGATGATTTCCTGGATGATTTAAAAATATAATTTGGACCAGGTAGGTGGCGCTGCTGTCGGTATGTCAACTACTAAACGGCTTGACCGATTGGGTTGAAATTTTGTATGTGTATTTCTATAGTTTCACAGACACGGATGTATTAAATTTTATAAAGTTACGCGGACGAAGTCGCGTGCAATAAAACAACACATGCAACATCAAATAAAAATGTTAAACTCATTCGTTTTAAGTGATATAAATTATGCTTTTAGGCTGCCCATGGGTTCCTGCAACATGAGTGGGCGAGTACTGTAGTCACCGTTGTCAATTTGGAAGCTGCAGGCATGAACGGAAAACCCAATTTATTCCAGGTACACAACTTTATAAGTATGAAATTTACATAAATCGGTGAATTTTGACTGTAGTTCGAGAGGCGTGCCGCAAGGGTCCATTTTAGGTCCAATACTTTCCGAGGGTAATTAATGTTCACTGTCAAAAATCTTTTTACACATAAAAATAATGTTGGAGAAATCGCATTCATTTTAGAAAAAGTCAACATAAAACCATTTAATGTCGAACAGGTAACGGATCTACGTGTACTGGAAGCGTATAGGCGAAGCGTACGGCGTCCAGCCGCGCAATCCTTTGGAGAATTCCTTTTCACCACAGGAATCATACCCTCGGACACAGATTTCCGCATTTGGAGGGATTTCGGAAATATATCAGGTAAATGAAAGCAAAGGCACAAAGCTAAAAAAAAATCTAGTTTAATTTTTTTTAATGTTAACACAGGGTGACGGCCCACTTGTGTTCTAGTCAAATAAATTCCACACAGCACCATCTAGTCCCACAGTAAGCAACTAATGTATGTATTATGGATACCAGACAGTTGATATACTACATAGATTTCTTTTTATTTAATAGGGTTGGTCTTGGACTGTCTAGAACACAATCTGACTACATTTGATTCTTGCCTAGAGCTTATTAAATTGACTCAAATCAATCTACTATGACACAAATTGACTAGTGCATATTTTTCTTACATAGCATAATGACATGAACCTAAATTGTCTGGACATTACATTACATATTATAAAATTCAAAACATCTATAACTCAGGTACAAAGGTAAAATGTTAACACATTAACGTCTACCCCTAACGGGATTCGAACCCGCGACCGTTTGGTTAACAGCTACGGTTACTGGCCACTAGACCAAACTTGTCAAAATCTAAATCTTTTTATTAAAAAAGTGTGAAATAATCAGTTTTATTTTTGACTAGCTGTTGCACGCGACTTCGTCCGCGTAGAAAAGTATAAAACGCCATCTACCGTATTTTGGATAGATGGCGCTATCTCCCGGGCCAAGCCGCTAGTATTTACTTTTATTTTAGATTTCCCGTAGGAATAAAGCATTTTCCCGCGGTAAAAATGAAGCCTATGTTCATCACAGATAATGTCGGCTTCTAATGGTAAAATAATTTTTCAAATCGGTCCAGTAGTTTCGGAGCCTATTCTATACAAACAAACAAATATTCCCTCTTTATAATATTAGTATAGATAATACATTCGTGTCTGTGAAACCATGGAAATACACATACAAAATTTCAACCCAATCGGTCAAGCCGTTTAGTAGTTGACATACCAACAGCAGCGCCACCTACCGGGTCCAACTGTATTTTTAAATCATCCAGAAAAACATCGAAATAGCCAAATAAAATTTCAACCCAATCGATTCAGCCGTTTAGAAGTTATATATGAAAAAGATAAGTACGGAAGCATAATATTTTTGATTGAAGGTGTGGACTTTGCGTTTACGAAATGGGGTTCAGTTTACCACACTCGATACGATAACGTGGACCTCATAGAGCCTGGGGTAATGCAGTGTGCCGGAGACTTGGTTTTGGAACTCGCCATGGAGCTTGCTGACATGGAGGAGTTGCAAGAAAAGGTATGTTCTCTATCGCTCTATCGGCACAGTTGGACTTACAAATATTAATTGTCGGATACAGCTAAGTAAGTAATTTCTAGATACTTCCAAACCGACTTCCAAAAAAGGAGGCAGAATTTCAATTCGACTGTATTTTTCTACTTAAGTATGTTTATTACCTCAGAACTTTTGACTGGGTGAAACGATTTCGATTATTCTTTTTTTATTTGAAAAGTGGTGCTTCCCATGTGGTCCCATTTCAATTTGGTCCAGTTCTGACAATGGCATCCATGAGAAAAAACGGTTTGAAGTCGGTTTAAAAATAGTTAAAAATAGTTATAATTTTAAATGTAGGTATTTTATTATTAGTATGCTACAAACTTTTAGTCTCGAAATTTAATCTAAGTATATTAATATTATACCTAAAGTTAAAGAGTTTGTTTATTCGTTTGGTTGAACACGTTAATCTCGGGAACTACGGAAGGATAATTCTTACTATCCTGTTGTCCTATTACCCGGTTTAACGTAGGAACGAAGCATTTTCCCGCGGTAAAATGTAGCCTATGTTCATCACGGATAATGTCGGCTTCTAATGGTAAAATAATTTTTCAAATCGGTCCAGTAGTTTCGGAGCCTACTCAATACAAACAAACAAATCTTTCCTCTTTATAATATTAGTATAGATAACGACTAGAAGTAACAGTTTGAGGATGTTTTTAATTTCAGGAGAATACGGGCACAGGAGTCTACTACGATTATCTGAACACGTCCACTGTGACATATTCGTTACAATTAGGACACGCAGTCGATGTGATTTTTGCTATTATTGCTATACTTGGCGTATTGCATTACTTGTGGATTGTTGGGTTCAGTAAGTATTACTAAATAATAATAATCCTTACTTATATTATAAACTGGCTGTTGCCCGCGACTTCGTCCGCGTTGAAAAAGAAAAATGTGGCCTATCTTGTGTCCCTAGTACCGTCTAAATGTTTATCTACCAAGTTTCATGAAAATCAGTCAATTCGTTTAAGAGTGATGGAGGAACATACATACATACATACATACATATAGTTTGTGTAGCGAATAAAGACTTCTCGGCAAATGTGCGCTGAACTCTATTTTTAGGTCTTTGAGGGGGCAGAGGAACGTGAGCGACTGAGTCTACCAATAACGTGTCGGCTAGACACATTATTGGTAGACTCAGTCGCTACACACCTCCCGCACTTCGCGACACGTTATTGGTAGACTCAGGCGCTACACACCTCCCACACTTCGCGACACGTTATTGGTAGACTCAGTCGCTACACACCTCCCGCACTTCGCGACACGTTATTGGTAGACTCAGTCGCTACACACCTCCCGCACTTCGTGACACGTTATTGGTAGACTCAGGCGCTACACACCTCCCGCACTTCGCGACACGTTATTGGTAGACTCAGTCGCTACACACCTCCCGCACTTCGCGACACGTTATTGGTAGACTCAGGCGCTACACACCTCCCGCACTTCGTTCGTGCGTCTCGAGTCTCTTAGGTACTGTTGCGTACAAATTGTTTTATCGTATTAGTAAATACATCATGGTGAATAAATGCCTAAAAAAAACGTTCTTCTTCGACATCGCAAGATGATTTTATGGAAGGAATATCAACACTCCCTGTAATGTTAAGTTAGTGACGCGAAAAATTATGAAATAAGAAAAAAAAATTTCATTTTACTTAGCAATTTTGTGCGCAATTGTACACAAGTGTCGCCTTCAAACCTTAATATAATAATTCAGAATACAGAATCACCTATATAGAAAAAAATTGTAAAAATGGTCAATATAGTTTGAGTATCATGTATAGAGCCTATATACAAAGTTAATTACTCCATGACCGACCCCTACCCCCCGTTTTTTTTATTTATTTTTTATAGGAAAATCAACGTACTACGAGCTACTATTCGCTATAGTGGGTCGAGCCGCGGCCGTAGTGGCTGGGAGCGTCGTAACTCTCATCTTCACATTCATCGTGATTGCGTCAAATTTGCAGCTTAGGTAACATGATAATTTAATAATGAAAATTCAGAAATAAGTATATTTTTTAAGTTCACTTTTTCACGACCTGGTTGTTTTTAACAGATACTTGAGTCAGGCGTGGATAGTGGTGCCTTTGTATTGGATACCTTATCTCATAACCGCAGTCGCTGTGTCGCAGTACTACGACGCGTGGAGGTGTAAAAAGGTAAACTAAGGAGGTGTAATAATAAATCTGTAGGGGTCGGTCATGGAGTAATTTACTTTGTTTTCAGAAATATCATGTTTATAAGCTCTATACATGATACTGAAACTAAAGTGACCATTTTTACAATGTTTTTCTGTATGTATGTATGTTCCTCCATAACTCTTAAACGAATTGATTGATTTTCATGAAACTTGGTAGATAAACATATAGACGTACGGGACACAGAATAGGCCACTTTTTTCTTTTTCAACGAGGACGTAGTCGCAGGCGTACAAAATAAAAGGAGTTAAAAATCTTGATGTTTCTCCTGTAATATTAATATTTAGGGAGAAGATCTGTCTTTCTGTCTTGGCGACTGTCTCTAAATTTATCCTATCTTTGTTTTAGTATTTATAATTCGAGACCACTCAAGGTGATTAAGCTTGATTAAGAAATAAGATTAAGCTTATTTCAAAGGGGATTATAAGTTCTTAGGGAAATGGGCTCTGGCGTACCTTATTCATTCATTCACTCATTCACCGAAACACAACAGCACACATAACACACAAAAGGTTTCAAGATTCAAGATATTACAAGAAATTTCAAATATTTCAAGAGATTTCAAATATTTCAAGAGATTCCAAATATATCAAGAGATTTCAAATATTGCAAGAGATTTCAAATGTTTCAAGGTATTCCAAATATATCAAGACATTTTAAATATTTCAAAGAATTTATAATATTTCAAGAGATTTCAAATATTTCCAGAGATTTCAAATATTTCAAGAGATTTCAAATATTTCCAGATATTTCAAATATTTCAAGAAATTTCAAATATTTCAAGATGGTAAATAGATTGTTACAGTCGCCGAATCGCAGTACCGACCATGTACCGACTATTTAATTTTGTTTTCAGACTGGCTTAAATCGCTGCATGCGCACAGAGCAATCAATGGCAGCAACACGATCTCTGCTCACTCTGGCGCTGCTATTATTGCTCTGTGTACCCTCTACAGTCACGATTCGTTACATTTTATCCACCCAGCTGTTTCTGATGTCACTGGCTTCCGTCGCCAGCCTAACTTTGAATAGATATCTACGTTTGCGTGGTAAGTATAAGTATGTAAGTAATACATGTAGTAAGTAATACATGTAGTAGTAGGTAAGTATAAGTATGTAGAAAATAATAAGAACGGAGTCAACTTTGAAAAATACAAAGTTGACCCCGCCGGGGATCGAACCCGGGGGCAAGCACCCTAATCACTCGTCCACGGGCTCGTCAATCCAACACGTTTATTCCAGCTTGGCAGAACCTCGTGGTGGATTTGCTGCTGTCGATTCCAGCTGTCATGTTTTTGCTAAGTATCGTGGTTCGTGTGGACACTCTTCTGCTGCCGGTGATGGGTCGCACCGTGATCGGTACTCCGGATCTCATCATTGGATTAGTCAATCTTGCGCTCGCAATACTCATTGTATCCACAGTTGTAAGTGTGATTCATATTTTTAGCGCCTTCTATTTATCTATACTAATATTATAAAGAGGAAAGATTTGTTTGTTTGTTTGTATTGAATAGGCTCCGAAACTACTGGACCGATTTGAAAAATTCTTTTACCATTAGAAGCCGACATTATCCGTGTTGAACATAGGCTACCTTTTACCGCGGAAAAATGAATCATTCCTACGGGAAATCGAAAATAAAAGTAAATACTAGCGGCTTGGCACAAGATACCCTTGATAGCGCCATCTATCCAAAATCAGGTGAAGCAACATGACTAACATGACTAGACAACTGCTTGGTGATATTTTTAGCGATCCGCTCCACGGTAGATGGCGTTTTATACTTTTCAACGCTAACACCAGCTAGTGTAGACTAAAGTTGACAGAAAAGTGCTCTGTGACGAGCTGTGAGAGTTTCAAAAAGAGGCGTTCATTCATTCAGATTCATTCGGTGGTTCATTCGCGTTCGCGAAGAGACCTTGTCGTCGTATGTCCGCACATCTTTTACTTTGTTGTATGTAGAACGATAAAAGTATTTGGACTAAACATAAAGTGGTTTCATTAATTTAAACCTGAAGTAGAGGGTGCTTTCTATTGTTATCAATTGTTAAAACACTTCTTTCATCATAGCATCTTGAAGTATTTGTTGTTTTCAGTCGGGCATTGAGCTGCTGTTCTCCCGGCGTCTCCTGTGGGCGATGCTCTCCATCGCAGGAGTCACCAGCTTCGTGCTGATGTTCATCCCCTTCTCTCCCTACCAGGACGAGGGACCTTCGGTGCAGAGACACTATTGGTTTGTGAGTAACATTGTATTAAATATAGCTGATGCCCGCGACTTCGGCCGCGTAGAAAAGTATAAAACGCCACCTACCGTATTTTGGATAGATGGCGCTATCAAGTGTATCCCGGGCCAAGCCACTTGTATTTACTTTTATTTTAGATTTTCCGTAGAAACGAAGCATTTTCCCGCGGTAAAAAGTATCCTATGTACATCACGGATAATGTCGGCTTCTAATTGTAAAAGAATTTTTCAAATCGGTCCAGTAGTCCTATCGTCCTATCACATTGATACCTGTTTTGTCCAAGGTCTTTGAAAAGGATATGTGTAACAAACTAAAGTGCTTTTTAGATAAATATGATTTACTCAAATCGAACCAATATGGATTTAGAAAAAACAGTAGCACAACTGATGCAATTTACCACTTAGTTAAAACTGTAACAGAAAGCTTAGATAAGAAAATTATACCTATTTCTATATTTTTGGATATGACCAAGGCCTTTGACTATGTCTGTCACGATATATTGCTTTATTAGCTAGAAGCATTGGGAATAAGAGGATGTGCCCTAAAATGGCTAGAAAGTTATATCAGAAATCGAAAACAATACGTCGAAATAAAAAAATTAAAGTCGCATCACGAAAACAGTTACACATCAACACTGAAACAAAATAGATACGGCGTTCCTCAAGGAAGCGTCCTAGGACCGCTTATGTTTCTGATCTATGTTAACGACATGCCAGATGCGGTCAAACATGAATCAATCCAATTTGCTGATGACACAACAGTAGTTGTAAAGTGTAATGACAAAATTGAAATAAAGTCCGAAATTGAAGATGTCCTAAATTCTGTAACAGACTGGTTAACTCAAAACAATCTAAAAATCAATTTAACAAAAACAAAGCTCATATCGTTTCAAACCTACAATAGTAACCCCTTAAATTTAGACATTAAATATAAAGACATTTCCATTGAACAAGTAAATACTATAACGTTTCTGGGTTTGAAAATTGATAAATTTTGCAATTGGAAAGGGCAAGTTGAATATGTTAATAATAAGGTAAACAGATTCGTCTACGTTTTAAATAGATTGAGAGTTACTGCAACTAAAGAGTCGGTCTTATTGGCTTACCACGGATACGTCTCTTCAATACTAAGATACGGTATTATTGTTTGGGGTAACTCTGTGGATGTTGAAACTGTATTTAAGTCTCAAAAGAAGTGCATTCGTTCAATGTTTGGTATCGATTCCTTACAAAGTTGTAAACCATTTTTCAAACAAAACGGTATTCTCCCACTACCCAGTCTATATATCTATGAGACGTGTGTATTTGTGCAGAAAAAATTGTCTTTGTTTAAAAGAAATAAAGATGTTTATATAAATGTAAAAGGCAGAAATAAACGTGGCAATAAGCTATACCTGCCACGACAAAGACTAGCAGTTCACACTAAGAATGCTTTCTGTATGTCTATAAAAATATACAACAAACTACCAGACAACATTAAAGAGTATAACGTCGTCATATTTAAAACTAAATTGTTTAAACTTTTAATAGACAAATGTTATTATTCTGTGAAGGAATATTTTGACGACAAATTAGATCAGACTTAACTAAGTAATATAAATAAATGTAATTTTAATAAATGTCATAAATAATATAACAAACATAATTTTACTAGAATGGACATTGTAACATTGACATTATTTTTTTAATTATTATTATTATTATTTTTTTAAAGCTGACATTTAAGTAAGTACAATGACATTTAATACTGATTTATAATACCTATACTGATTTATAATTTGTAATACTGATTTATACATGACATAATACTGATTTACAATTTATTTACTGGTTTATCATTTGCAATACTGATTTATACCTACATGACATAATATTGATTGTAAACCTACATAAAAATAAATAAAAAATTTGTACGTCGTAATTACGACAGAGTGTGCATAGGACTGTATGTGTAATTGTCTAACATTGTATGTACTCACATTTCTATACAAATAAAGTTATTATTATTATATTATATTATATTATTGTAGTTTCGGAGTCTACTCTATACAAACAAACAATCAAATGTTTCCTCTTTACAATATTAGTATAGATAAATTTGTGCGTTTAACTTCAGCACAATGAGGTGGTTAGCTACGACCTGTCGGGCGTTGAGACGTCGCGTCGTTCGGGCGTTTTAATAACGCGCCAAGACGCGTACACGACCGACTACGCGATTCGTGAAATCGCCGCGCGACACGACTTGCATATGGAGACTGACTTCTCGCGCGAGTGCGACGAGTACGTCTATTGCAACATGCCCATCTACAGACCTAGATTTGGACAATATTTGTGAGTATCTATTGCCTTTGTATTCAATTTCAATCTTACTAGCTGTTGCCCGCGACTTCGTCCGTGTTGAAAAAGAAAAAAGTAGCCTATAATGTGTCCTCTGTACGTCTAAATGTTTATCTAGCAAGTTTCATGAAAATCAGTCAATTCGTTTAAGAGTTTTGGAGGAACATACATACATAAAATACCTACACTTACAGATTTATTATTAGTACGTAGGTACTAGCTGTTGCCCGCGACTTCGTCTGCTTTAAAAAAGATAAAAAGTAGTCTATCCTGTGTCCCGTACGTTTATCTATCAAGTTTCATGAAAATCGGTCAATTCGTTTAAGAGTTATGGAAGAACATACATACAGAAAAAAATTCTAAAAATGGTCAATTTAGTTTCAGTATCATGTATAGAGTCAATAAATACGATATTTCTGAAAACAAAGTAAATTACTCCATGACCGACTCCTACAGATTTATTATTAGTATTGGTTGATACCTGTAAGACTTATTTAATCTAAATATTAATTAGATCAACAGCGGTGTATGTGAGTATGGCTGCGCCTACGCAGTTTTCGCCTGCGCCACAAATCATAGGCACACGAATCTGCGTCGAGGACTCCTGTACTATCACACTTGACATCACAAGTTCGTACCTTATACCTTATAGCTTTATTTCCATTATTTAGTGTCCGATCGAAAATGAAAATCCATTTTCATCGGCAAAAGCTGCTTCGGCTTTATCTAGTTTTATTTTCGTGGTTTTTGGCCGAAAATGAAGCTTCGGTGGGTTAATACTATTAATTATTTATTAGTGAGAACTATTTTCTTAATTCTAAAATTTTATATTCTAAAAAATAATAATAATAGATACAAACATGCATTTCGGTTTATCCACACTTTTTTTTTCTTCAAAATTCTCTACTCTAAGTTAAATATATTCGTAAGCTTAAATACGGTCCTACATTTCAGCGTCACCACACAACTTGTTAACAATAAAGCCGTTGACGAACGTATCGTTAGACGATTGGTCCTTGAGCGCAGAACTACAGTCGACGCTAGACCATAGTTCGAGACCTGTCTACGTCATAATGCACAGCAACCTCCTCTACTCTGGCTACGCTCAGCGACTGCCTCTCACGCTCAACCTCACTGTAAGTTTGCCACGGAAATGTCACTCTTAATGTGATTTTCGTAAGTGATAGAAAAATTTTTATTAAATAAAAAAGATAGAAAAATTATTTATCTACAATAAAGGTTATTATCACTTTTGGCCTCAAGTGCACGGTTACGGAGATATAGGCCGAAACGGTTTTTGTCAGAATGGCGGCACTTCCGCCCGCTTATATAATTTGTAAGCATTTTGTGCATTTATATGCATTTATTAGGGTCAATACGTGACACTGAACCTATTTAAAAAAAAATAAGAGTAATAATTTAGTGCAGAAGAAAATTCTCCATTACCCTTAGTATATTCTGAGAGCACTTTTCAACCGACTTCCAAAAAACGAGGAAGTTCTCAATTTGACGCGTATTTTTTTTTTATATTTGTTTAACTTTCGACTGGGTGAAACGATTTTGATGATTTTTTCTTTTATTTGAAAGCTTATGCTTCCCGTGTGGTCCCATTTCAATTTGGTCCAGTTCTGACAATGGCGTCCATGAGAAAAACCATGAGACGGTTTGAAGTCGTTTTGGTTTTTCAAATGCGTTTATCTATTCCGGTCCACTCTCTTCCACAAATTAGATTGATTTGAAATGTGGTTTAATGTCACTTCGGTCATATTTCCATGTCATACCATGACCTTGACCTGATGCGCAACTCCTCAGCATCTTACATCAGATATAGCATGTTTAGGCTCAATAGAATATCGGAGGTTATTTTATAATTTTAGCTTGAATGTTTTGCAGGTGCCACAGTGGTTGCAATCTGGCGCTATAGTGGAGATATCGCAGCACGCGCACCACCTTTATAACCCCAACGAGTTCACAGCCGAATATCGGAATCTGGTCGACTCTATGCCCAAATACTTCAACATTGCCACCACTATATCCTTCAGGAATAACTACGTGTTTTAATTTCTCAGCTATATTTAATTAAATTATTGTTACAGATGTGTACTCCAATCAGTTATTTTACTTTCGACAGCTACTTACTTGAGAATTCGCATTTGTATTCGAACTATCAACTATAGATACTTAGAACTCTAAAATGGTATAGCAAATTTATTTATTACACCCTTATGTTGGATATTAAATCTTACGTCTACAAAATTAGTAATTTATGTAAATGTAAAGAAGGTACAGTCAGGGTACGAAAATCTACATCAGTTTTTAAATTAATTCCTTATCAAGTTGTTAACTTTTAGTACCTTTTATCGAGGAAGACTTTTAGTGTGACCTAAATAGCTAAAGAGCTTTGACTACTCACCGCGAGAGGGCGCGATAATCAAAGGCTTTATTAGGCTATATAACATTTTGAACGCGGACGAAGTCGCGGCCACCAGCTAGTATGTAAATATATATTAACTTAGAATTAAATGAACTTTTAAATTAACCCTTAGAAGTCAAATAGGCGATGATAATGAAGCCTTTTTGCTTAGTTCTCGCTTTAAAAGAATAGATTAAAACATTAGTTTAAAAATTTAAATATTTAGTATTATTTAAATCTATAGTTTAATAATTAAATTACATTACATTGTCGACTATAGGACATGTTATTTTTATTAGTTTTCTTCAATCCTTGCTAGTTTTATTAAGGTCATGTTACCTTTTAATACTCTGATATTGTTTAATTGTAAACACATAAATGATTGGTCTCGCTGCGCTCTACTAGATACGGCCCTACCTAAAAGCAACTTTTTATTGTAGTGTATGAAAAACATCGTCACTAATTATCACTTTTTACACAGTTTCATTACGGAAATTGGCATTTTATTATGCCCAAAATTTAATAAAATATTCATCACGTACACATCACAGACAGTTTGCAGTTTCACCAGCTTGGGTACGCCGAATTCGGCGTAGTATTTGTTGCCGCATTTTTCAAGAACGGCGGCTGTATCTAGTATTAGTAGAGCGCAGCGAGACCAATCAAATATCTTTGGTTGTATTGTAAATATTAGTTCTAATTAATTTTGTGTGAGGGTAGTTGAATAAAAAACATTTTTAGTTATTCTTTGTATTTATTTTGATCAGTCTTTCCAAATATACAAAGTGTACAAGTTTACAGGGTAAATATACAATCAATAATAACAATAAAAACAAAACAATCAAATTTCATTGTTTATATATTTTATTCACTGAGATCTGTACAGGGTTTAAGAACAAACAGACATTCACATATCTATGTTTTTATTGACATAACTTATTATGACAATACCGACACACTTAATAAAAAGTATTATTATGTTAACATAACATTCTGTAACTTAGACAAATTATTATGTAGGTAGGTTAATTAAAAGGGGTGACAGATAAAATCAGTTTTGATTTTAACCTACTTAAAATCAAAACGTTCGCTGACTCGAAAATGAATGAAGAAATTAATCCTTATTTATGACAATAAAAGTTGACAATCCTATCAATTTAAAGCAAAAATATATATAGAAAAAAAAACATTGTAATCTCTTCTAATATTCCTGACCATCGAAGTACAGTCGGCCGCATAAGTCGATTAACACATTCAAAGGAGCAAAACAACTGAACACTCAACGCGCCATAAATCGTTGTTACGACTAGAGGTCAAAATAAACTTCACGTACAAACGATCGTAAATAGCTTCAGTAAGTAAGTAAGTTGAGTGTTCAGTTGTTTTGCACTTTTGAATGTGTTAATCGACTTATGCGGCCGACTGTACTACAAGCAAATATATTTGATTGGTCTCGCTGCGCTCGACTAGATACAGCCGCCGTGTTTGAAATATGCGGCAACTTTTAGTACGCCGAATCCGGCGTACCCGCGCTAGTCACACTGAAAACGTTGTTTTATTAAATTTTGGGCATTATAAAATGCCAATTTCCGTAGTGAAACTGTATAAAAATATAATGAAACTGTGTAAAAAGTGATAAATAGTGAGGACGTTTTTCAAACACTACAATAAAAAGTTGCCGCATTCACGGTGCTATTGCTTTTAGGTAGGGCCGTATCTAGTCGAGCGTAGCGAGACCAATCTTTTATCTATGACTACAGCTATGGATTTTGCGTGACAAATGCCAAAGCGGCACATAAGAAGTACGCCTACAACGGAATCACGGCGGAGTCAATGATAAGAAGTAGTAACGACCAACTTCTACTATTCATTTTAAACTTTAATGTGTCGACTTAAGGTAATACAAGTCAGCTGTCCTCCATACAAACGTACAATTAATTAATTACTCCGCTGTTTTATGTTTAATTTACAAAAGTAAGAACGACACCGATTTATCTTGTTGTTAACTAGGTTTGTATGCGTAGAAACTTTAAAAAAAGTAATAATTTAAAATTAATATGATTACCACAAGTTTTAATGCAACTTTGACGGTGATTAGGTCAATCCAGTGTATAAAAGCTCCAAAATACTCTGCATACAAACATTGATTAGTTATTTAAGAGTTCAAATATCTTTACACGAAATAGATATATGCAGTAGTTTTGTCAAAAAGAGTATACGCCCGAGGGTCTGTGTGTGATTTTATTTTTGGTATGAATGATTGTGCACCTCAGTCGAGTGCTCTTCCCGCGCTTTGTGCTGTGTGAGACAGGACGCATTTTAGCCACGAGACCGATGAGTTCGGGCCGCCGACTTGTTTCACCTTAAAGTCACATTTTCTTTAAATGACATACGTTTGGTTGGTTTTAAATGACATGTGATAGAGTTCATATAATGGCTCTACTCATAATATGTCACTTTTAAATGTTCCATAATGTTTTGGTAGTGTTTTGTATGGCGTGCGAAATCCATACTTGTAGTACATTAATATTCGTGACTAAAGTATGTTTTAAAGCCATTTTTGTCATGTGTGTTATAAATAATAATAAATGTCTTCAATTTTTTTTATAAATAAAAAAATAGAGCATAACAGAAATTTGCGTTTGTGACTACAAATTATAAAAATGACTAAAATTACACCTTAAAACAGATAATTTTAATTACAAAATTTTTATTCTTTCTAATATACAAAAGTCAATTATGTTTTGTAATATCACAAATTATGTGTCTAAAGATACAGGGTGATATAATTCTCAACACTTTAACGTACAATCATTTATTTAAACACCATGGTGGGCTAAAAGATTAAAAGTTTTTTTAGCTATAAAATTTGAAGCTTTACAAGCATTCACAATATTGAAAGCAATTAGTATTTTAACAATATAAGCCTATATTGAGACCAAATTTTTTAGTACTATTTTCACATTGATAAAGAGGTATGGCAGAAATTTATTCCAAAGACCATTTTAATTTTTTTTTTTTTAAGTTTTTTTTTAAACAAAGACACATTTACACAAGGCGAGGTATTTTTTTTAATTTTATGTAATGCTTAAACCCATTTTTCTTATAATTTATAACTACAAAACCCAATAATTCAAAAATCTGGCCTCATTTTTTAATATCTCTTTAGTTAGTACCTATAAATCTCGAGAAAGAATGTTCAATCAAATGGGTAGTTTTCAAATTTAAAGATGACAAACTACCTTTGGTTTATAATATTTATGCACAATAGTATTTTTGTGGGAATTGTTTTATTGCGAAACATATTATTACAAAATATTTTTTAATTCTGCAAAGGATATAATATATTAAATTAAAATTAAGGTTTAGAATATTTTTTTTTTAACAATTCTCTTACAAATTTCTAACAAAAAACCATCTAATACGCAAACAAGAAAAATCTATTAAAAAAAACACAGTACACTATACACAATTAGTCTCATCAAAATTTACATACATACATTCGGTTAAAATTTAAATATATTTAGCTCGAAATGTTTAAAAACAACAGTTTTCATACAAAAATGTGAAACACTTGTATAAACAAGAAAGGACAGCATTTATAAACAATCTAATCTAAATCTAATCAATCTAAATATTTTAATCAGTGTTACGAGTTATACCTTAACAACTGGACTTACAAAATTGGATCGTATATAAAAAAACATTTACACTAATTAAAAAAAAAAAAATGACAATTATCTTTGACGTTTTTTACAATAATAAAATAAGTTACAAATGTATTACAATATTATAATATGTGTTGGCTTTGTACTAAGAGAAATTTTCAATTCAAAATACTCAATAAGCTTCAAGTGACGTCATCATCTACAGTACGATAAAATTTTTAAAATAATATTAAATCTAGTAAAATTAGCTATTACAGTTGAACCTTAAGCCATCAAAGTTTAAGTTGGAAAAACAGGTTAACTTACTTAAATACAAAATTTAAAAAAATTGACATGACTCTTAACTAAACAATGCGCATTATTCTTCCACAGAACTGCGACTTACTTAAAATAGTCAAATAATAAGGATTAATTTCTAGTCACTGGAATTCAAGGCACAAAAATATCTAAAAAAAAAAAAAAATTAAACCAATTTAAATCAACGACACGAAACATTTTGAGCCGCGAACGTATAAACAAGCCCAGCAAAACGCCATTTAATGCGCTGGCCGCCATTTTGATGACGCAATCTTGTGACACACTCAGTTACTTTATCTTTCAACTGACTTCAAAAAAAGGACTCAACTCGAATGTATTTTTTTAGAAATTTCGACTGGGTGTAACGATTTTGATGATTCTTTTTTTTATTTGAAAGCCGGTGCTTCCCGTGTGGTCCCATTTCAATTTGGTCCAGTTCTGACAATGGCATCCATGAGAAAACGGTTTGAAATGTGTTTTTTTTTTGTTAAAATTTTGTATTATTTATTATTCGTTTATTATTTTTTACCATTTATTACAAAAGGCATATAATTATTATATGTGAGTTAACTAAAGTTGGCATGCACCAATGCATTTTTGATATACAGTATGTTGAAAAAATGTGCTTATATTTTAACCAATTTCTTTAAATTAATTTTTATTAAATCTGTTTCGGATGAAGATTTGAAATGTCTGTAAAAATGAAAAACAATAGGTATGTGTGCAATGTGTATTTTTTTTTTCACGTGCCAACTCTCGTTAACTTGCCTATGTTAATCTACGCATTGCATTGGCATTTTGCTGGGATTATAATCAATTTAAAAAAAAAAAAAAACCATAGACTTCTTAAACGACAGCAGACGTAACATGGTGACATAATATCACGTTGATTTGCTATATCTCACATATTTTTTTTTTACTCAATTTTTTATTAAAATATTTAAAGACGAAAACTTTGGGGCAGAAGTTTCTTTGCGATAAAATATATCTGTACAAAAAAAACGCACTATACCACTTAAACGATAGTTTACGTCATAATATCTTCGTCTGCTGCAATTTATGAAGGAATAAATATATCTTTAGACACATTTTTATTCAAACATTTGTGTGTATTTGTGTGAACAAATCTTACGATAAGAAAAGCGGACAATAATAATAATTGTTACTGCTGAGGCTTGTTTAAACTAACCTATTAACTAATATTCACATATTTATGTGTACAACGAAGAAACGGTCCACTTGATGGTAACCATCTACCATCAAGTGTATCTATCGACATTAACATGAGAAAAAACATCGAACAAGTTTTGATTTATAATACGATCTCTGCTTTTCTGGTATTTCCTCCCATATTTTTTTTCTGCCCACGGTTAGATTACATCTAGAAGAGAAAAAAAAAAGAGAGAATATCTTTTTTGATATCTCTGTTTAAACTAAGAAAAATAGGTAAGTAAACAAAAAAAAAAATCTTTCTCAACTTTCAAACAAAAAGAAATTGACTTCTAAAATCAATTTTAATATTTTTTTTTAAACTATGATTTAGATTAATCGATAAATACATTTATTGACAGGTGTCATAATATATCATATTATGCTCAGTGACGAAGCTATTTTTTTTTTTAAATATTATATAATATTGTTTTACTGAATCTGACTATGACTATATTGAGTAATGCAAAAAAAAAAAAACTCGCCTAGCCATTTGGTAATCTAATGACTAAGACGCGACTTAAAGGAGTGTTTACACTTGTTCAGCTAATTTGTTTTTTTTTTTTTTTAAATAGAAAACAGCAGTTTTCATGAAAAAGTAGAATGGTTACACTTGTTCAGCTCAATTCGGTTTTTTTTTTATTATAGCCTACTTTTTGACACGTAATCATCTCCACACACGTGCTCGTTTTTCGTTAATAGCCCATTAAATACCCATTATTTATACATATAATAAAAATACGCGTCTTATAGAAGCGGATTAAAATAATTATATAAGTGTAACCGAAATCGTCCAGCAAAACGCGAATGGAGTTGAATATGTGTATAATATACTCCCTAATAACTAAGGGAGGCCGCACATTGGCTACTATATCGTTTAAGTTAAGCCATAGTCGCTTCAGCGACACATGTATGCGATAGAACTGTTGCATAAGCGACTATTCTGTCGCTAAAGCGATCAATTTCCCCTATAAAATCAGTTTCAAGAGCAACAAGAACGCTTAAGCGTCTGTGCAGTTGCGAAGTTGTCGCAAGCAACAAATATGGACGCCGCGTACCGCGTTACTCGACTTAGAAACCACTGGCTATAGAAGGCAATGTGCGGCCTCCCCAAGGACCGGAGTTCACTGACCGGATGGCACGGCAAGGCACGCTATGGAATCATGCTTCGGCACGCTATGGCATACTTTGGCACGCTATGACATGCTTCGGCACGCTATGGCATGCTTCAGCACTTCGTAGTAGAGGTCTACCAGAATCTCATGGCAAATTAAGTCTTACATTCGATTATCAGTCTCTACTTCGGATAAGTTAAATAAACCCTTCGAGGACGCGTTCGTTAAACTATCGGTCAGATTACTCAATACTTCTCCAATGTCATGCTACAGAGCACTCCACATTGCACACTCACAGAGCACTTTATAATTCCGTCCAATTCTTACCTTCTATATTTAAATCACACATTAGACTGGGCGACTGAGCTTCGCCCGGTCCAAACGCCATCAAACGGCCAAAAAAAAGTATTAAGATCGTTCACTCGGCGCTAGATGGCGTCAGCTGTAGCCAGCGGTATTACTTTTGTAACTGTTACATTTAAAAAAAAACTATCTAAAACGAATTTTCTCGAAGATAAGACCCCGACAGATCGATTTCTAGACCTAAAAAAACCCCTACACCCAGATTTTGGTCAAAATCGTTAGAGCCGTTTGCGAGATCTTCGCTGAGAGATATAAGAATTCCTCGTTTAGTATTAAAAGATAATGAAACCCTGTAAGTGGCAATATGGGTAGTAATATTGTATTTATTGTATGTAATTTTGTTTTGTTGTAGCATTTTTGTTGAAAATAAAATATAAATAAATAAATAAATAAATGGGGAAATAAAAATTTGTAGAGTGCAATGCGAAAAAAATAGACTAAACTATCTTTATACGAGGTGTAAACATGAATAATTATTGTGATTTTATTTATTTTTTATATTACATCGGATTTTCTGGTATATATATACCATCTATATGTAATTGTCGATACAAGCAAAGACGATTGTGTACACATAATATTTTGTTAAAACGAATTATTGGGATTTAGTTGCGCGAACTTTACCAACTCTTTTGTATTGAAATAGAGGAATGTGAACGCAAACACCGTGTGAATAAGGTTTAAAATAGTATGTTCAAGGAAAATTTTTTTTGCGATACCGTACCGTGTCGTACGGTCAGTGAGCGTTCGTTGGCCTTAAGCTAACAGACCACGCGGCCTTACAATGATCGTTGGGGGGCGCGATCAGACCACGCGGCCTTTGGGGAGCGCGATCAGATCACGCGGCTTTACAGTGACCGTTGGAGGGGGGCGCGGTCAGACCACGCGGCCTTACAGTGATCGTTGGGGGGCGCGCGGTCAGACCACGCGGCCTTACAGTGACCGTTGGGGGCCTTAAGTTAACGAGACAGTGAGTCGACTCGCTGCGACCATTTTGTTGTTGAATTTCCTCTTGAAAGTTAACGCGGCGATTGACGTTTTGAAAGTTATCTTCGCGCTGCGCTCTTCCTTGTCCAATATTAAACTCTGGAACATCAACCCGCCAGTGTTCAACTTTAACTTAGGTGTACTAATATACGTCTAATACTATGCTTAACATTATGTAACAAAATTGACAAGAAAAATGTTAAGAACTTAATACAAATTATAAAAGCAACTGATTAGACGGTTGAACACTTAAACGCTTCCTAAATAATTAAGTTTTTTCAAGTTGAACGAATTTAATTTATTATACAAAATTTTCATTACTTGTTCGTAATTCTAAATTTCATTCAAGTTATATTTTCACCTATTGAAGCAAAAATTACATGTTATACAATCATACTTACTGTCAACTTGATGGACCCGCTATCGTCACCTATTAGCACAAGCACAAGTGCTGCCACTACTCACCTTTAAAGGATAAGGATAAGGATTTAGGGTGAACCTTAAAAATGGTCCAATATTTTAAGGAATCACTCACTCTGATAATTATCTATACATCAGAGAGAGAGAGAGAGAGAGAGAGGAGATTTGTCTGTATGTTTGTTTATAATGAATAAACTCAAAATCGAGTGGACCCATTTCGAAAATTCTTTCACCTAGACAAAGCTACGTTTTGGGCGATTAACATAGGCTATATATTTTATAAAGTTACGCGGACGAAGTCGCGTGCAACAGCTAGCTAGTAATGAATAAATACTCTCATCAAGAAACGTTTCAGTATTCGACCGTTCGACATAATATTTATCATATTATTGTAATACCAAATTTTTTTTCATCATAATAATACACAAAATTAAAAAAAAAAAACCTTACAAAGTATATGAGAACATATAGTATATAAAATAGTTTCTTTTATAATGTGTTTCAAGCACTCTTACACTTTTCTTATTTTATGACTGTTTAAAATTTAATAAATACAGAAAACAGTATCTAATCTAATCTAACAAACAAAAAAACTCATTTTATCACAGCAAAATTGCATGGGATTTTTTTTATAATATATGTATATATATATATTAATTATAACCATGCTCTTAAACACTAATTAGAGAAAAAAAATATTTTTCTCTTTTTTAATAGCGACATAAATAAACATTTACAACGATATCATTTAAAAAAAAGCCATAAAATAATGTACAGCACTGATTTACAGAAAACTGTTGACATTGTGCCCAAACGAGCGTACGATGTGCCCAATAAAAGGCAAGGTGATATTTCAAATATTCACCTTCCATTGAAAAGGCAATTAATTACATAATTAAAATTTTAAATTTTCTTAATTTTATTGAAATGCAACATATGCAACATATGCAACATACACAGTTTAAAAACTCAATAAGAAAGTAACAACAGGCACTGGTGCCTGTGTATGGTATCGAAAAACCCAATTAAATTTATCAATCAATCAATCAATCAATACATATAAATACTTTTTCCTTTTTCAACGCGGACGAAGTCGCGGGCGCCAGCTAGTAAATAAATGAAATAATGGTTTGATCAAACATCAATTGTGTGACCAAGTTAGGTACACCAATGAATATGGTGTGATAGAATTAAGTATCCAACAGTAATGTTGTGATTCAATTAAGTACCTGCAATTATTGTTCATTCAATTAAGCACCTATTATATTGGTTTGTTACCTACAATAATTTTCAGCCAATTAAGTACCTCCAATACTGGTTTGATCGAACATTAATTGTGTGATCAAGTTAGGTTACCCTACAATAATGGTTTGGGAGACTTTAGTACCCACAGTTATGTAGTAGTGATTCAATTAAATACCTACAATAATTTTGTCACCCAATTAAGTACCTACAATAATGGTTTGGGAGAATTTAGTACCTACAGTTACCTATAGTAGCGATTCAATTAAATACCTACAATAATTTTGTCACCCAATTAATTACCTATAATTATGTTTTGGCAGAATTTAGTACCTAATAACTGTAGTAGCGATTCAATTAAATACCTACAATAATTTTGTCACCTAATTAATTACCTATAATTATGGTTTGGCAGAATTTAGTACCCACAGTTATGTAGTAGTGATTCAATTAAATACCTACAATAATTTTGTCACCCAATTAAGTACCTACAATAATGGTTTGGGAGAATTTAGTACCTACAGTTACCTATAGTAGCGATTCAATTAAATACCTACAATAATTTTGTCACCCAATTAATTACCTATAATTATGTTTTGGCAGAATTTAGTACCTAATAACTGTAGTAGCGATTCAATTAAATACCTACAATAATTTTGTCACCCAATTAATTACCTATAATTATGGTTTGGCAGAATTTAGTACCTAAAGTTATGTAGTAGCGATTCAATTAAATACCTACAATAATTTTGTCACCCAATTAATTACCTATAATTATGGTTTGGCAGAATTTAGTACCTAAAGTTATGTAGTAGCGATTCAATTAAATACCTACAATAATTTTGTCACCCAATTAAGTACCTACAATAATGATCTAATTGAGTACTTTATAAGTAAGCTATTCGCTAGTAGAGTACCTAGTTTTGGATTTTCGATAACATACACGGACACAATCAGTTTGTATAATATAATAACAGTCATAATATGTATATTCAACATTATATGTATATAATAATATTATATATGTATTGTAAATAAATATATCACAGTAAGTATCACAGCAAATATCGAAATTTAGTTTGATGCTTCAAATATTCCACACGTGTAAGAACATTTTTTTAATTCACTTTATGATATTATTAATATTCTATCAAAGAAATCAAAAAAAGTTTCACTTTTGATTATATCAGTCCTTTATCTACTGAATAATTTGATTAAATTTAATATCATTTTTGATATATGTAGTTTGCTTCTGATATGCAAAAATATGAGAGATATGATATTTTGTATGTTTGTTACGCTTTCACGGCTCAACTACTTATCCGATCAACTTGAAATTTTACATGTACACTATAATTTTATTATCACAAGGGTTATAGAATATGACATAGAACTTTATTCAGAAAATGTGTTCCCCAAGGACGTCGACGAAGTCGTGATCTAGAGCTAGTCTATTATAATTGGGGAATTTTTAAAACAATTTACAGTCAAGAATCATATTGGGACTACTTATTGAGCAGTGAATATATTGAATAAGGCTTCGCAATTATACATTCACAACTTTTATGTCAATTTTTGTACCACTTGATGGTAAGTGGTAATGGTAAGTGCGCTGACGACTGTACTTTGCTTTGGGACAAGGGAAAAATTTGACAATAATCGCCCCTACCCTACGGCACAGACGAAAATGAATTTTATTACAAACGAAACACGAGCTACAATTGAAGCATCAAACGTAACAAAACGTCACTTGGATATCCTTTCAATGGTTTTACCTGCACTTCGTCACCTGCCAGCGTGCGCAGTCGCGTGTGAGTAATGCCCGGCGGCAGGTTGGTCACCGACGCCGTGTCCCCTTCCCTGCCGCCGTCCCCCGTCTCCCTCGCTTCGTCCCCGTCGTCCACTGTCTCGACCTTGGGCAGTTCCTGGTGTTCGTCGCGCAGGACGAGTCGCACCGCGCGACTGAATATGCCCGGGTTTGGCTTGGACGCGTCCCTTTCGAGGCGCGCGGACGCCTTTTCCGTTCTGCGTATCACCACGCGACGGTTAGAGAAAGGTTGACTTTTCTTTTCCTCTGTTGCGTTGTCCTTTTGTTTTTCGTTCTGTATGAAAAATATCAATACTAATAATAAATCTGTAAGTGTATTAGGTATTGTATGTATTTATGTGTGTGTGTTCCTCCATAACTCTTAAACGAATTAACTGATTTTCAGGAAACTTGGTAGATAAACATTTAGACGTACGGGACACGTGATAGGCTACTTTTTTCTTTCTCAACGCGGACGAAGTCGCGGGCGCCAGCTAGTCTTATATAAAAATCTCGTGTCATGATGTATGTTCGGAATGGAAAGTCCGAAACTACTGCAGCTTATATTGATAAAATTTAATAATTGCAATATGTGAATTAAAATCTTGCAAACATATTGTGTTGGCGCAAATTATTATACAAGTAAAAAATAAACTTACGTCTTTATTCTCAAATACGATCTTCTGTCTCGTTATAGATTTTTCTGCTTCTGTTTTTTTCTGAAAAAATAAAAATGAAATAATGTATCCAAATATTCTATTTACAAAAAGATTAGACGAAAAACTCTAAGTGCAACAACAAGCAACAAGTTTTGGTGCAGTCACATCATAAAAAAAAAGTTTATGAAAAACATAAAAAGTGCTCACATTTAAGTAAAATCAGACAAAAAAATTGTAAAAAAAAAACACTAACCGTGACAGTTTTTTTGTCAAGTGCATCGTTTTTTGTTGAACTACTCACGACGTTTCTATTGGTCGATGAATCTGTAAGAGAAAACTTAAATATTTAAACTTGAAATGACAACGCCAACTCTGCCACCCTTTATAAAATACAAAAAGTTTTTTTTCGACGACAGATATCACTGCGTTGGCAGATTTTAAACGCCTATCGTTTTGTTCCCCAACACTAACTACACTTTTCATACAAGATTCCTATCTGAGTGTCACATCACAGAAAGTCACTGAACGTAACACTCACTAAGTATGCCAAATATCCATTCCGCCTGCCTACAAACGCCTAAAGAGGTTTTCACATCTATTAATAATATTACAGCTGTTGTTCCAATAACATCATTTTATACAACACTTGTTTCGTTTAATGCAACTGACCGTTGTCTGTGTCCGTCTGTGTGAAGACAATCTTCTGCTTGGGCGCCTTTGAGGCCAACTTGGATCGCAGGTCGCTGTGCGGCTTCGCCCTGGGCGACTCCGGCCTCCGCTTGGAGGTGTCCTTGAACCGCCCCGTCTCGTCCTCGTCCGAGAGGATGTCCTCGATGTCGTCCAGGATCAGGTCGAGGTCGTCGTCGTCGTACGACGTCTGCGGTATCGGCAGCGGAGGCGTCAACGCTCGCTCTGGCGACGGCTGACGGGCGACGGGCGGACGCGGCGGAGTCAGGTTTTCTGAAAGCGATGTTCTATAATCGACCTTGTACACTTCAGATTACCTCTCAATTTCCAGTGACATTTACAGGATGGAAATTTTTAACACCGCCTGAAGGGAAAATTCTCTAAATAATGAAGATAGGAAAAAAAACTGCCATAATTAAAAAATACTTTATTTTTAAAAAGAAACAACCTTAGACACTAACTAAAAATTGGTTTTACATGAGATCTCACAACTTTTTGTATTGGCTAAGCTGCGTTGCGAGACTTGGCACTTTTATTAACAAGAGTACAAATTAGACATCACAAGAGCAACTCACCTGTGACATTTTTCTGTTCTGTGGCGGTCTTGATCGGAGACCTGTCCCTCTCCACGGGCGGCGCGGGCGGAGTGGCGGGAGCAGCCGGGGCGGGGGGCGGGGCCTGTTTCTTGTCCTGCTCTACCGCGTCCGGTTTGCTATCTCCCTCCTTGTTCAACGGCTTCGCGGGTTCTTCTGTTGTTGTGTTCGAGTTCTTTTCTTCGCGTTCACGCTCCCTAAGGGTGGCACAGTGACGACTATAGTCTAATCAATCAGTTGCAGGGCACACTGTATCAGCCCGAATGGCGGCAGTAATCACCCCCCCCCCCCCCCCCTTACAATAAAAATAAAAAAAACTCACAAATGGTTTACTAGTGTTCAGTAAGCTTTAGGGAACGCAGACCGTTTGCTGCTTGTCTTTAAGGTGGCTAGTGAGAAATTACCCGCTAGCTTTTTGCCATTCAGGTGGCTAGTGGAAAATTACCCGTTAGCTTTTTGCCATTCTGGTAGCTAGTGGGAAGTTACCCGTTAGTTGCTTGCCATTCAGGTGGCTAGTGGGAAATTACCCGTAAGCTTTTGCCATTCTGGTAGCTAGTGGGAAGTTTTTTTTTTTTATATTAAAGTCGACAGACAGGCTGACGGTCCACTTGATGGTAGGTGGCTACCGTCGCCTATAACACAAGCAACGCCATAAGTGCTACAAGTGCGCTGCTGACCATAGAAGGATTAATTACCCGTTAATTGCTTGCCATTCAAGTGGCTAGTGGGAAATTACCCGCCAGCTGCTTGCCATTCAAGTGGCTAGTGGGAAATTACCCGCTAGCTTTTTGCCATTCAAGTGGCTAGTGGGAAATTACCCGCTAGCTGTTTGCCATTCAGGTGGCTAGTGGGAAATTACCCGTTAGTTGCTTGCAATTCAGGTGGCTAGCGGGTAAATCGGAGAGCGGGGAAGTACCTGTTAGCGAGCTGATTGCTGAGAAGCACAGCGTTCTTACGCCTGCGCACCTCCTTGGCGCGCAACACCCTCTCCCGGAGGGTCTCCTGCTCGCGAACTTTACGCCGATACTCTCCGTCCTGCACAAACCAATCCACACTTCACACATTTTTATTTACTTTAATACACTTGTTGTTAAACATACAAAGACCTCTACTAAAAAAGGTTCGCAATTATTATCACTTTATATGATTTACGCAATAACACCCTCTCGAAGCAAACTTTTAAATTTACTTCTTCAAAGCGTCAATCTAAATAAAATAAAAAGTCTGAAATGCCTTATTTTAGAGATATAAAATTGTGTAGAAATATAAAATGCATACATACATTCATACCTACACTTACAGATTTATTATTTAGTATTGATGATATTGATGGTTGCACTGACTAGATCGATTCTGTGTATTGAAAGGGTAACACGAGGTGTCCGAGGGTACTTTAACTGAAGTGGTAGAAACTCACCACGTCGTTGGGCGCGTGTCGTACGGGCTCCGGACGACGCCGGGGCGGAGTCGGCGACCTTCGGGGCGCCGGAGGGGGGGAAGGCGAGCGCATCCTGGAAATTGACCACCTTAACCTTTAAAGGGAGAATTTCATCCGAAATTACCCCATTTGCCGTGGGGCAAATGGAACCCATCTCACATTTTAGTTTTCATGTTCATAAGTATACACTAGCTGTTGCACGCGAATTCGTCCGCTCAACTTTATAAAATAGAGCCTATATATGTATATGTTCGCTGATGATTTTAGCATGCATCTTTTTTTTTGGCATTTTCGTTTAAAGGAAAAGTTCACACAACGATTATTTTAAAAAGATATATGTCTGTCTGTTTGTGTGTCCGATGAGAAGGTTGGTTAATTGGTTATATTACCTCCTCCTGAGGCCGGCCCTGTTCGCGTTGATGAATTCCTCCTGACGCCTGAGGAGTTCTCGGTCACGTCCAGCGGCCAGATCATTGGCTATCTCTATCGTCGTGTTCTCTATGTATCTGGTGAAAGTTACATTTAATTACACATATTGTTGAGTGAATGTAAATTTTAAAATAAAATTCGTCATATTAATCATAATAAAACAACTTTGTTGCTTATGTTATAGGCGATATTGTTGCTTATGCTATAGGCGACTTTGTTGCTTATGTTATAGGTGACTTTGTTGCTTGTGTTATAGGCGACTTTGTTGCTTATGTTATAGGTGACTTTGTTGCTTGTGTTATAGGCGACTTTGTTGCTTATGTTATAGGTGACTTTGTTGCTTGTGTTATAGGCTACTTTGTTGCTTATGTTATAGGCGACCTTGTTGCTTATGCTATGTTATAGGCGACTTTGTTGCTTATGCTATAAGAACTTTATCGCTTATGTTATAGGCTACTTTGTTGCTTATGCTATAGGCGACATTGTTGCTTAAGTTATAGGCGACTTTGTTGCTTATGTTACGGGCGACGGTAGCTAACTACCATCAATTAGTTTACCGTCAGCTTATCCACAGACCTATAAAATTTAAAAAAAAAAGCAATTATATAACTTTTCACTTGAAAATTAATAAGAAAAGTATACCTCTGAGGCGAGCGGCGATTTCTTGCCGCTCTACTGGCCAATGCGCTTCTCTGTTCCGCTATGAACCTCTCGGCCGCGTCGTCAATGTCCTTTATTGGCCCTGAACACCAATTTTACAAATATCACACTCACTGTCAAGTGTCAACGTCTATGTACCTATAAAGGCACTACTAATAACAAGACAGTAAAACTGACACAAGACACAATAGAAAAAGAAGACAAAAAACAGGTAAAACTAAAAAACATTCAGCTACATCTGATAGAAGAAAGACAATACATACATTATAAATCTTTATATATCTTTTTACCAGGTCGTACGACCCCGAAAATGAGGAATGCGAAAATTGTGGTAAAGTTATTTTAATATTATAAATATATATTAATATTTATATTAATATTATTTTAATATATATATATATATATATATATATATATATATATATATATATATATATATATATATATATATATATATATATATATATAACTTTCACCTATAGAACCCTACATTATCAGCGAGTAATACTAATATTATAAATCTGAAGAGTTTGTTTGTTTGTTTGGTTGGAATTTAAAAATTCTTTTTGTGTTGGATAGATCATTTTATCAAGAAAGGCTATATAATATAACATTTTGAACACGGACGAATTCGCGGGCACCGGCTAGTGTTTTATAAAGTTACGCGGGCGAAGACGCGAAGGAGGAATTTAAATCGGTAAATGCTCGAAAGATTTTTTTAGCAAATAATTATATTTTTGGTATAAAATTTCAATTTCAACATATCTTTTTTAATAAAATAAAATGTTGAAATTGTGGACGTTTCATGCATTGCATACAATTTTTTAACACACTTAGTTAACCATTTTTTAAAAAGTTGGAAAAAGCGTGCAAGAATAAAATATAAAGAATATATATATATATACATAATATTATAGAAGCAAACATTCACAGAGAACTCTACATTACTGGTGCATACATACATACACACACACACTAATTCGACAGCTGGGTAATAATCTAATATTGAAATTTCACTAGCATTTGGGGCGACATTGTGCTAAACGCAAAGATATTTGATTGGTCTACTATACTATACTAGATACAGCTGCCTTTGATTTGATTGGTCTCGCTGCGCTCTACTATACTATACTATACTATACTAGATACAGCCGCCGTACTTGACAAATGCGGCAACTTTTAGTGCGCCGAATTAGGCGTACCCGATCTAGTCACACTGCAAACTGTCTGCGATGTGTACGTGACTAATGTTTTATTAAATTTTGGGCATAATAAAATTCCAATTTCCGCAGTGAAACTGTGTAAAAAGTGATAAATAGTGACGACGTTTTTCACACACTACAATAAAAAGTTGCCGCATTCACGCAGCTATTGCTTTTAGGTAGGGCCGTATCTAATCGAGCGCAGTGAGACCGAGACCAATCATTTATCTATGGGGGGCGACATTGCTAAACGTTTTTAAATAAATATTTTGATAATGCCTTACATCGCTTATTATTTAAGAGCATTGCTTATAAATGTCTTTACATAAATAAGATCGCGTATGATTTTTTTTTATTTAATTGAGTCCGAATTCGAGTCCGTTCAGTTTTATGAGTCTATTCAGCTTCGTGGACGCCAAAAAAGGCACACTAATTATATTAGTAGTATTTTCATACTCTATGGTTAATTTATTATCGCTTTAAGTATTAAAAACATTTGTATATTGCCAGTTTTGTGATGTGACGCGTTATTTATTGGGAGAAGGCAACGACGTTTGGCATTCTTTCTTTCTTTCTCTATATCATCCGAAATATCCCATAGAATCTATAATATCACAGTCGGTCAGCTGAATAGATATAAACGGACGGGACATGTCTTGTCTATATTGTGACCGAAGGGCCGAACAACTTTTATTATGACCCTTGGTCCTTATCACTTGTCTGACGACACGTTTGGTCTAGCTGTTAATCAAACGGTCTCGGGTTCGAATCCCGCTAGGGTCAAATGTTTATTTGTTAAAATTTAAACCTTTGTACCTGAGTCGTGGATGTTTTGTATTTATAACTAGCTGTTGCCCGCAATTTCGTCCGCGTTAAAAAAGATAAAAAGTAGCCTATCACGTGTCCCGTACATACTTCTAAATGTTTATGTACCAAGTTTCATGAAAATCTGTTAATTCGTTTAACATACACACATACATACATACATACATACATAAAAAAATTCTAAAAATTAGCAATTTAGTTTCAGTATCATGTATAGAGCCTATATATACACGATATTTCTGAAAACAATGTAAATTACTCCATGACCGACCCTTACAGATTTATTATTAGTATTGATCAAAACAGTTGTATTTTACTATGTCGCCCCAATGTAAGCATTTCTATAAGCACCAGTAGTTGCATAGAGCAGAATGTATGTAGGTGAATTAATTAGAATTACCGAATTTGCTTTCCAAGGCGGGTGGGAGCGGAGGCGATTTTTGTATTCTGGTCGGTATATAAGTCGGCACGCCTACGACAATGTACGGCTCATTACAAATAGCAAAGTTAACGTTTTAAACGATCACAATTGTGTGACGTTTATCAAGCCTACAGAAATAATTGTGGCGATTGTACTGGTATTCATGTATGGCAATTTTTATTAACATTTAACGGAAATAAATCGCAGACATAAAAACTGGGTGTTACAAGTTTGACACGTGTCTCAGTATGTGTCTACCAAGCGGATGAGCCCGTTTTCTTCGTATTGTTTGAAAGCTGATGTGAGATCGGATCATTCTTGGCAATAATAATTAAAGAAAAATCTGTTCAGAAGTTTGAAGACCAATTTGAACACAATTATTTGAGTTAGTTTATAATAATTACGTAACTCTATTTTTGAAGATTTGATACCTCGATTGAACCTATATCAAAAGAATAGAAATAAACTCACCATCGGGCCGTTGAAAATTCCCCTTGAAGTGTGGATTGATCAACACTTTCTTCCCTTGGAGGCCGCCCGGGGGGATAATCGGGGGCAGGTGGAGTGGCAACATTCGAACCTCCTGCTCTCTGACTAACCCAACGTTTTGTACGTTGTCGACTGGCAAGCCAGGTATAGTCTGGCGGATGGTGACTTGTGGCAAATGACTGACACTGTTCGGTGTCACCTCCCTAACTGGATACATCGAGGGTCTCGGCGCGAACGGTCTTTGAAACATTGGCGGTTCGAAGGCGGGCCGAAAGTTGGGCGCGACCTCCTCCAGCGGCCCCATGAAACGGGGGCTTGGGAATCTCTGGTAGTTCGGGGGGAATCTGTTCTCCCTTGGAGGTCTGAATCGCACCTCCCGATGTATCATTGGCTCGGGAGGTGATTCTGTGTTGATTTGTGGCTGCGGTCTTGGTTCTGGTGCGAGACCGGGTATTTCCGGTTCGAACGCGTGTGCCACTTCCAAGCCGGGTGGGACGATGTCGGGTCGAATTTGAGGTGCGAGTTCGGGTCGAACTTGGGGAGCGAGGTCGGGTCGAATTTGGGGTGCGGGTTCGGGTCGAATTTGGGGAGCGATTTCGGGGCGAATTTGTAGGGGCATTCCTGTAGGATTTTGTAGGGTGATTTCGATACGTGTTTCGGGTGTTATTTCGGGACGAATATCTGGTCTGTTTTGTGGTAATTTGGGACGAACTTGCTGGGGCGGGTAGGAAGCGCGCTGATTGAAGTTACCCTGAAAATTCAAAGAGTATACTTGAATATATTTTCTGAAATTGAGGGAGAGCAATTGTTATTATTTTTTTAGGCAGACCAGAGCTAAATTTTTAAAGTTCATTTACCCTCAATTGGCCTTGCTGGGAATTGTACCCGGGACCACTTAGTCAATGCACTAAGACATATTTTAAGCATTTGTTTTAATAATGAACGTCTGTTTGGTTTTTAAAATGGTATAGAATATCGTTACAGATATTTCTCATGTCAAAGTTAACATGTCTCAAGTTTTAGGTACATTCAATTTCAATAGAGAAGCTGTAATGAAAAACAATAAAACATACCCTATTGTTTCTCCTGTAGGGATGTGAGTATCGCGGATTTCGCCAAGAAGTGCGACCCCTTACGAAACCTCCGCCACGACCCACAAAAACTTTATCTGAAACGCCAAGTTACGTGCTTATTATATGTACCATTCAATTTCAATATTTTCCTTAGGAATTCGCTTAGGAAAATTTTCCCAAGCATGTTCAACATTATCCTAAGGAACTTGCTTAGGAAATATTGAATTTGCTTAGGAAAATGTTGAATTTGCTTAGAAAAATGTTGAATTTGCTTAGAAAAATATTGAATTTGCTTAGGAAAATGTTGAATTTGCTAAGGAAAATGTTGAATTTGCTTAGAAATATGTAGAATTTGCTTATTCAACATATATGTATGTTATATATGTTGAATTGCGAAAATGTTAAATTGATCAAAAAATGGTATATATAACAATAAATAAGCACCAATCAAAACTCTAGTTATAATATATACTAGTAACTACTATAAAGAGCCAAATTGCTTTAGGAAAATGCTCATCCAATTAGAAACTGTTTCACCAATTTTGTTAGAATATAATTTGAGGATCGACATAGAATTAATATTCTTAAAATCTAAGGCTTGGCAAATATATAAAATGTCTTTTATTTTACAATGCAGCATCGAAGTACAACAAGTATGGATTTCGCGTGACAAATGCCAAAGCGGCACATATCAAGTACGCCTAAAATCTGAATCATGACGGAGTCAATGTGTGAAAGGTAGTAACGACCAACTTTTACTGTTCATTGACTCCAATGAACAGTCTACTTCCTTTAAATGACAAATGTTTGGTTGGTTTCGAATGACAGATGACTTTTAAATGTTCCATAAAATTGGTAGTGTTTTGTATGGCACGCGGAATCCATAGTTGTAGTACATTGATGACAATATACAGACAGAGAAACAGACAGACAGAAAAGGGAGGACTTTATACTGTGTATAGAAAAGGCTATACACTTTATATAAACATCACATACCCAATGAGTCCGGTATATCTCTGATCTGTGGTGTCCTTTGTCGAGACGTCACAAACTGTTCTTGGCTAGAATTTGCATCTCCATCTAAAAATATATAATAAATTAGCGTTTTTCCCCACTAATATATGTACTTATATATATTATTTATATATAAGCTGGTGCTTGCGACTTCGTCCGCGTTGAAAAGTATAAAACGCCATATTTTGGATAGACGGCGCTGTCAAGTGTATCCCGGGCCAAGCCGCTAGTATTTACTTTTATTTTAGATTTCCCGTAGGAATGAAGCATTTTCCTGCGGTAAAAAGTATCCTATATTCATCATGGATAATGTCAGCTTCTAATGGTACTTAAAAGAATTATTCAAATCGGTCCAGTAGTTTCGGAGCCTATTCTATACAAACAAACAAACAAAAAATCAAATCTTTCCTCTTTATAATATTAGGAATTATATATTATATTATTTTATATTTTACACTATGTAAAAAAGATGATATTTGAAGTTCACCTTTAGCACCAGTAAGTGAAACAGTTAATTAGGGCGTTTTGTACTCACTTGAAACAATTGGGTTCAAATCGGATGGTACAATCTGTGGGGGTTCCAGAGGTGCCGCAGGCTGTAAAAAAGATTGTCAATACTAAAAACCTACTAATACTAAAACGTGAGGAGACTGAAAAGAAAGGAGATATTAGAAAGAAAATAAACAAGGAGATGTCCTCACTGGAGGACACACTCATTCTCCGTCATTCTCGTCCTCGACCACATCTGTTTATGGTTACCAATACCGATTACAGATCAAGCAGAGAAAAAAAATGAAAATAAATAAATACTAAAAACCTTCGTTTTTACAATCTAATTTATGACATGCATGACATAGTTACTAAATTAATCTTTCGAGTTTTTTTGCAAAGTGAGAAATGCATCAAAATCTGCTGAATAGAAAGTTAACTGAGAAGTCACTTTTTTCAACTTTTTTCATATGATTTTTCAACCGACTTCCAAAAAAGGAGGAAGTTCTCAATTCGACTGTATTTTTCTTTTTTAATGTTTGTCACGTCAGAACTTAAGACTGGGTGAAACGATTTTGATGATTCTTTTTCTATTATTTGAAAGCCGGTGCTTCCCGTGTGGTCCAGTTTCAATTTGGTCCAGTTCTGATGACATCCGTGAGAAAAAATGGTTTGAAGTCGGTTTATTTTTTTGTTAAAGATAGTTATTACACCTTGGATTACATTATTAGTTACCACTTCGTCCGCATTCTTCTATAGCCTTCTTAAACCATACAAACAAACTAACTCTTCAGCCCTATATATTGGTATTGGAGTTTTATAATTAAAATTTGGATGTCTATAGACTACAGCATCAAAATGTACATATCCTCCGACAATTTTCTTCCATTGTGGAAACAAATTTAGACATTTTCATGTTAAAAAAAGACACTTACCACTGCGGCCGGAACTATGGCGTGATTGTCACGTGTTGCCTCATTGTACGGTGCATACGTCGGCTGCACTTGCGGTACATTTGGTACTTCAACTATTATGTTTGGTACAACACACTCTGACTCCGCATTCTGGTACGATTGAGGTGGCTAAAAAAAGGACAATATTATTTGTTGATTGCATTTGTTTAGGAAAAGTAGGCTTTTCTTGTGAATAAAATTGTTAGAGTTTGCTATTTATCTTATCTTATAATACTAAATGAGGAATTCTTGTATGCCACAACAATCTCGCAAACGGCTCTAACGAATTTGATTTAAATCTGTGTTATGTGTTAAAATGAGTGTTATGGTGGCGGGATAAGTGTAGTAATAAGTGCACTGTGACTCTGAGCTGCAAATAGAGGTGCTCATTCATTCAGATTCATTACATTACATTACATGATATGTTAAAAGGTATCAGTCAAGTCAGTTGCTGAACACATTCACCAAGAGAGGTCGTTTGTATGTCCTTATAGTTGGAATTGTAGTTCTGATGTATCGGTCGGCCAATAAAAGTATTAGGACTAAACATAAAGCGGTTTAATTAATGCAAAGGGTGCTAACACTATGTTTAATTATTTTTTTTAACAAAGTTAAAGCAAACAAGAGGATAGTAACAATATTATATAAAAATACATACTTCATTGCGGTACTGGGCGTGATTGGAGTATTCTGTGGGCACAATATCATTGGTTTCTTGGTAACTGCTGCTAATGGATGTTGGTACATTGTGAGACGAGTCAATTTCGTAATCATCAGCCAAAAGCTGCTCCTCCTCTTCGTTACCGAGGTTGTAGTCAGCAAGGCTTTGCTCTTCTAATTCATCAGCCAACAAGTCTTCGCTGCAACGTTAAATATTCATACGGATCAAACAAAACGCATGGGTTGCGTCAATCATATTTTTAAACATAAATATTATATCAAAGAAACTTTTAAAAATTAGTAAAAACTGAAAGTTAAAATCAGCGGTCGTAGTTTACGAGAATTTTAAGTGTAAAAAGGAAAGTAAAAACAGAAAATAGATAAAAATATCAAAAACACTAACTTGTCCGACATGTTGACAAGACAAACATAGAAACATAGAAGAAAAACAATGCATTGCTATTTATTTGGATTGAAATTTGAATGAAGACCAATGAAGACGGTACAGAATACAGTTTCAACAATATGGTAGTGATCTGTACCTTCCACAGTCAACTCAGAGACTAAGGCATGCCTTGAGGGAAATACCGTCGCGGATTTTCCGCATCGGAACGCCAATATACATGTGGCGACCTCCTTTCAGGAAGGTATTCGACCACTTGAAATTATAATTCTTTAAAAAGAAACAGAGTAGATTTGACGTCTATCATCTGCTGCAAAAAGCTCGTACGAGTCGCACGTAATTAAACCTAACAATGTACCTATTGTATATTTTAGAATAATTTCTTGTATATAAAAATCGTGTACATAATGTGGATTATTCATTTTTATCACCCACATTAAATGGTGACCCGAAACGAAGAACATGTTAAAACCTTTTGACGAAATTTCACATAGTTACCGTTTGTTGACAAAGTGACAAACGATACAAGCGAAACAAGCGAAAGTTTTTTCAAGAATTTCATTTTCGTCTGTAAATAATCTCGCAACGTGTACTTAAAGAACATGTCCGGATCATCAAGATTGGACGATTTGGTTAAGTTTGCTGACGCATGGGTCGACATCGTCCAGCCTGTACAAGTGTCCGCACCGTCGATGTCAAATGAGGTGGAAGTTCTCCGACAGTGTGTGGAGGTTCTAAAACAGGAAGTAGCTGGTCTAAGGACGTCAGCGCGACCGCGCACTCCTGATCCACGCTGGCGCTCAACACCTTCCAGCAGGCGGTCCAACCATGCAGACAAGGGACACTGCTGGTATCATCGAAAATTCCAGCAACGCGCCACCAAATGCAGTTCTCCGTGCACGTTTGGAGGAAAACGCGACCGACAGTCGTTAATGGCGGCTGATGTCGGCTGTCGAAACTCGTCGCGCCGCTTATTCGTTAGTGACCTTAGTACTAAGATGCAATTTTTAATTGATACTGGTTCTGATTTGTGTGTATATCCTTGTAAATATTGTAAGAATACGCGTCTTGTAAAAAGTAATTACCAGCTTTCTGCAGCTAACGGTTCTATTATAAATACTTACGGTTTTCTAAATTTAAATTTAAATTTTGGTCTTCGCCGTGAATTCCGCTGGCGTTTCGTAATAGCGGACGTCACAAAACCCATTATAGGCACAGACTTTTTAGCATTTTACGACTTACTTGTAGACATCAAACGCCATCGTCTTGTCGACAACATCACTTCTTTACAAGTAAACGTAAAACCTTGTATCTCCTCTTCCGTATTTCATATAAAAACCGTTGCAGGAACTTCACGTTACCATAAGCTTCTCACACAGTTTCCCGAAGTAACGAGGCCTTCCGGTGAACCATTTGTTCGTGAGGTCAAGCACAAGACACTTCATTTCATTCGGACTACACCTGGTCAACCCGTGTACAGTCGACCACGCAGACTCGCACCAGATCGATTACGCCGAGCTAAGCGTGAGTTTGAAGATATGGTAAGAGCTGGCATTGCTCGTAGATCCGAAAGCTCTTGGGCAGCACCACTTCACTTAGTTCCTAAAAAAGACGGTACTGATCGACCATGCGGTGATTATAGAGGTTTAAACGCTAGGACTATACCTGATCGATACCCAGTGCGCCATATTGCCGATTTTGCTCATAATCTTCATGGTTGCACTGTCTTCAGCAAAATTGACCTTGTACGTGCTTACAATTTAATACCCGTCAATCCTGCCGATATAGCGAAAACCGCGATTACGACACCGTTTGGATTATTTGAATTTCCATTCATGGGTTTTGGTTTAAGGAACGCTGCACAAACCTTTCAAAGATTCATGGACGAAATCCTTCGCGATCTGGATTTCGCCTTTCCATATATTGACGATATATTAATTGCATCCCATAATCACGACGAGCACGAATTGCATCTCAGACAGGTGCTAGAACGCTTGCGAGATAATAGCGCTGTGGTAAATTCTTCTAAGAGTGTATTTGGTGTTTCAGAGGTTGAGTTTCTTGGTTTCCTAGTTAACGCTGAAGGAACGAAACCAACTCCCGAGAAAGTGAAGGCAATACACAATTTCACACAACCAAAGAACGTAAGGGAGCTAAGGAGATTTCTTGGTATGATTAACTTTTATAGAAGGTTCTTACCAAATGCTGCTAAAGTACAAGCACCGCTGCATGAACTCTTGTCTGGTGTCAACACTAAACCAAGCACACCTATCGTCTGGACATCTGAGATCAAAAAGGCATTTGATGAGTGCAAAAACAGCCTCATTGCTGCTACTCTTCTGTCGCATCCCAATCCAGCAGCCGACCTCATGGTCGTTACGGATGCATCAGATACGGCAATTGGAGCCGTTCTGCAACAGAAGGTTAATAATAGCTGTCAACCTTTAGCTTTCTTTTCGAAAAAGTTATCTCCAGCTCAGCGCAATTACAGCCCTTTTGACCGAGAACTACTCGCTGTTTACGAAGCCGTTAAATATTTTCGCTTTATGGTCGAATTAAAGCCTTTCACGATTTGGACTGACCATAAGCCTTTAATCGCCTCTTTTCAAAAAGCTTCGGAGAAATGTTCCCCACGACAGTACCGACATTTAGATTATGTTTCGCAATTTACCACCGACATTCGCCATATTTCTGGTAAAGACAATGTCGTAGCTGATGCACTGTCACGTGTTGATGCTATATCGAGTAGCGTGTGCATTGATAAACTGGCTCATTCACAGGAGACGGACACCGAATTGAAACATTTACTAAGCACTAAAACTTCGCTGGATCTTCAGAAGATTAAGGTTTCTGGCTCCAGGAGTCCAGTGTTTTGCGATGTGTCCGGTACATCACCTCGTTTGTACCTGACGCCGGAATTTCGCAGACAAGCTTTTGATGGTGTACATGGTCTTAGCCATCCAGGCGCGAAGCCTACCATCCGTCTTATGACCGAAAGATACGTCTGGCCTCACATACGAAAAGATGTTAGAGAATGGACTAAGACATGTATGGCTTGTCAACGTTCAAAAGTCATTAAACATATTCGAGCTCCGGTACATGCTTTTCAAACTCCTTCATCACGTTTTGCACATGTACATATTGACATCATAGGACCACTCACAATTTCTCATGGTTTTCGTTATTGCCTAACGGCAATAGATCGTTTTACCCGTTGGCCTGAAGTAACCCCACTCCAAGACATCAAAGCAGATACTGTCGCACAAGCATTTGTACATAGTTGGATTTCGCGTTTTGGTTGCCCAGAGAAGATAACAACTGACAGAGGCAGGCAATTTGAATCACACTTATTTCGCGAATTGGCAAAAATTACAGGATCAAATCATGTAAGCACAACTGCTTACCACCCCGCCGCAAATGGTTTAGTTGAACGATTTCACCGCCAGTTAAAAGCTGCGATTATGTGTCACGATAACAGTGACTGGTACGAGGTACTTCCAATAGTGCTACTTGGTGTTCGTAGTGCCTGGAAAGAGGATATATCCTCAACCTCTGCAGAGCTGGTGTACGGAGAGAGTCTGCGGTTACCTGGAAATTTGTTCTTGCCGACCCCAACCGAGGTCGTTGATTACAGCGATTTCTTACAACGCTTTCGAAGCCACATGAATCGGCTCAAGCCAACACCCGTCCGTCGACATGGTAACGCGAACACATTTGTTCACAACGACATACACACAGCTACTGCTGTCTTCCTTCGACGAGACTGTGTGAGAAAGCCGTTCCAACCTCCTTATTCTGGTCCGTACAAAGTTATTGAACGTTCGGAAAAAGTTTTCAAAATTTATATAGGAGGCAAGATAGTTTCAGTGTCCATAGACAGACTTAAGCCAGCTTATATACTGAATAACAGTGATGGTGAGCGAGTCGCTTCAAAGACTGCGCCTTCCATTCAGCCTGCGCCTTCCATTCTGCCAAATATTTCTACGCGGAGTGGCAGAAAGGTTAAATTCCCTTCTAATTTGAGGTCTTTCGTTACGACCTAACGGTCTCCGGGGGGGCTGATGTGGCGACCTCCTTTCAGGAAGGTATTCGACCACTTGAAATTATAATTCTTTAAAAAGAAACAGAGTAGATTTGACGTCTATCATCTGCTGCAAAAAGCTCGTACGAGTCGCACGTAATTAAACCTAACAATGTACCTATTGTATATTTTAGAATAATTTCTTGTATATAAAAATCGTGTACATAATGTGGATTATTCATTTTTATCACCCACATACATATTACATTAAAATGACTGAGACCGATCTTCCGCGTAGTGTGCCCCTTATTAGTCATTTTAATGCAATAACATGTATTGGCGTTCCGATGCGGAAAATCCGCGACGGAATTTCCATAAAGTGTGGCCATGCACATTAGCTGCCGCGTCCATAAGCCGCGGCAGTCGGACGCGCTTGCTAATGTGCACAGTTGTTCACGTCCAAGTACTCCAGACTTCCATCGGACGTCCTGTCCTGTAAGGTCACGTCCGCGACTTAAATCTGGAGTACTGGACTGGAACGTGAACGACCTTGTATATCGGCAGTCGGACCTGTCTCGATGCGGGAAATCCGCGACGGAATTTCCGTCAAGTATCTCGGAGGCCTTAGTCTCTGAGTTGACTGTGAGAGGTACAGATCACTGCCATATTGTTGAATTTACTCTGTACCTTCTTCAAATTTCAATAGCAATGACAATGATGCATTGCATTGTTTTGTTTTTCTTCTATGTATATCTCTAGATTAGATTCTCTAATCTCTATTAATCTCTCTCTACCATAATAAATCAAAGAGTATATCTATATAATCACTACGTTACAAATAACCACAATAACTAAGTAACATTCTTGTAAACTACGATCGCTGATTTTAACTTTCGGTTTTTTTTACTTAAGTAAATATTAAAGTTATTTTACTAATAGGTATTTGTTTTGTCTAAAGCGGTTATCACACTATTCAATTTGAAGGAAACAAACAAATTTAGAAACCTAAGAGTTGAGAGAGAACTCAGAGAATTCGCTTGCTACTTGCTAATAAGTAATAACAAGGTAATAACTAATAACAATCATGAGTAAACCTGGGCCGAAACTAGCTGTCTCGGCTGATGAAATTTTAAAAGAATTGATAAAAGTGGATATATTTAATGGAACAAAATTGAAAGGAAAAAGTAATACTGTCTGGGAAGATGTGTGCAAGGCACTTAACCGTGTTCTCAAACCCGTTAATTTATATTTTAAAGTATGCAAAAATAAATATAACTTGAAAGATAATTATATTAAAATGAGAGCCTTGAATGTAGATGATCGTATGGAATCTAACTTTGATATAAAAGTCTCTTGTGATATTAATGAACGTACAAAGATTGAGAGTGGCGATGAAAATGTCGGTTAGTTAATTTCATTTAATTAATGAATAATTGATTGTTTTTAAATATTAATGGTGGAGGAATTTTCTCCAGCTCTGGAGGAGTTTTTTTCGAGCAACTTAAACAAGGAAGGAAGGAAATGATATGTAGTTGTATTTCTTAAGATATTTGCGTTGCAGTGGCCCAGTTTTTTTTTGCGAATATCATTATTTATAAGCTGGAGCAATTTTTGAAAATATCAATTCAATGGAGGAATTAATTTTACATCGATTTATGCTTTTGCATTATTTTCAATTCCATCCGGCCTGGGTTGGTTACGGTATCTATAAAGTGAGGTTATAGTAGAACTGTCATTCAAATTCAATGAATTTGTTAGTGAAACTCAAGTGAAACTGTGAAACACAAAATAGCAATACATGGAATTAATTTAATATGTACTTACGAAAAGTACACATTAAATTCCAAAAAATAGTAGAATAGATGAACTAAAACAAAAAGTACATACAGAGCATAAAATTACATTTTTATAGAAATTTATATAATTTGCGATTGAAAAGTATAATTATAAATTAAATATTTAATTAGCCACTCTTGCTGCAGTAATGGCTCAGCGCGACGAAGACGAAGAAATCGAATTTCTAGATGAGGACGCCGATCTAGTTCAACAATGTGTTCAACAAATATCCACCAGTGCAACAGAACAAGTTAAAGTTACACCACAAGTTAAAACTCACGATGCAGAACACGATAGTGGCGAGGATGATTTAGATAAATTGATACCATCGACGACTTTAATACCGTCTTTATTGATTGAGAGAGAATCGAAAAGATCTAGGCAACCTTCGCCTCTGCTTGTTGAAAGACCTACCGCTAAGAAGGGTGCACAAAAATCGAAAAGAAAATTGAAGAAAGACGACGACGACACCGATTACAATCCAAGCGAAGAATACACAAGGAGTTTCAAAAAGAGGAGGCAATTTACGACAAATAAACCTATCCCTAATAAGCAAACAAACGAATCTAACGTGAAAGTTGTCACTTTTGCAAGATTGCCAAACGATGGCGGTGAAAAAATTTGGAAAAAACCTCAAGCAGTGTATAAAACAAGTCTCGAACAACGCAGAGACCTCGACATTACCATTCCAGACTATGACGACCCCTTGTGTCTTCCCGTTAAATGTATCAAAAAGAGTGTCGGTGATATTAAAAAGTTAGAAGAATGGAATAACTTATGCTTAGAAAAGTTGAAGGGAAATGACACCGGCGACCCTAAAACTGATGAGATTGTAAGTTCTAAGAATACAGTGGTGTTACGAGGTATTAAAAACAAAATGAATGGTAAGTTTTTTGGAATTTACTTAGAATTGATTTTTCATATTAATATATAATAAGCCCTGGGTATGAAAATTGATGTGAGTAAAATCAAAATTGTCACACACATTATAAGCTACAATAAGCTTCAATACATATTAATTACTACATATTATAAAACAAAGTGCTTCGCCGCGTCTGTCTGTTTGTCTGTTCGTGATAAACTCAAAAACTACTGCACCGATTTTCATGTTGTTTTCAGTAATGGATAGAGTGGTTCTCGGGGAAGGTTTTAGTATATAATTAACAAAGACAAGAGCACCAGCTAGTATAATATAATCCTTCCTCAGTAATATTATAACTGTGAATGTGAGTTTGTTTGTTTGTTTGTTTGTTTGTTACGCTTTCATGCAAAAACTACTGAACCAATCACCATGAAATTTTGCATACATGTTGTCTGGGACACCAGAAAGGACCTTCATCGCTCAACGCTTATAAAATATAGCCTATATGTTACTCGCTGATAATAGTATATAGCTTCCAAACAGTAATTTTGGAGCCAATTAGATTTAAACAAACCATCAAATCTTTCCTCTTTATAATATTAGTAAAGTATCTATACCAATATATAAAGCAGAGAATTTGTTTGTTTGGTTGTATGCTCGAATTGTTACCCTTTATATCTGATTTTCGTGGACTATAACAAAGCCTTTGATTGTTTAGAGCACCACCATATTTGGAAAGCCCTAAAAAACCAAGGTGTAGATCTCAAATATATAAGATTAATTAAAAACATCTATGCAAACAGTTCTTCGCAAGTCAGACTTGAAATACAAGGGGAAAGCTTCCGGATTCAGAAGGGGGTAAGACAGGGTGACCCTCTTTCACCAAAGTTGTTTTCAGCGGTGTTGGAAGAAGTCATAAGAAATGTCGACTGGGATCACTTTGGAGTTAATATCAATGGACAAAAACTCAACCATCTCAGGTTCGCAGATGATCTTGTACTGTTAAGTGATAACTCAGAAGCACTACAAATTATGATCCAAGATCTTGCTATCAAAAGTAAAGAGGTCGGACTAACCATCAACAAAGGTAAAACAAAGGCAATGACTAACGGGACAGAAACTAACACAGTATACTTAGATGGGGAACCAATTGAATATGTAAAAAGCTACCCTTACTTGGGACAACTAATAGCTTTCCAAGACCAAGAAACGCAAGAAATTGACAGAAGGATAAGAAATGCATGGAAAAGATACTGGTCCCTTAAAGACATAATGAAGAATAAGCAGTACAGTTTGGGAATAAAAAGAAAACTCTTCAATACATGCATTTTGCCTATATTAACTTATGGCTGTCAAATGTGGGCTATAACTCAAAAACTACAACACAAATTGAGAACCTGTCAGAGAAGCATGGAAAGGAGTATCTTAAGATATCGTAGAAAAGATAAAAAACGAGCTGCTGATATGAGGAAATTAACAAAATTTGTGGATGTATGCATACAAACAAAACAACTGAAATGGCGCTGGACAGGACATATGATCAGGCAACCAACAGAAAAGTGGACGAAAAAGCTAACCGAGTGGCTAACAAGATACAACACCAAAAGGAGGAGAGGTCGGCAACCGAAAAGATGGTCAGACGACATAAAAAGGACTGCTGGACCTTTGTGGATGAGATTGGCTCGGGACAGAACAGCTTGGAAAAAGTTAGAGGAGGCCTATGTGTCGGCAGGACACGCTGATATGGAACCGGACTGATGTGCATTATTTATTTATTTTAACTTGTAAACATATGTATCAGCAAATGAAGGCTATTTTATTTATTTTATTTTATTTATTATGCTCGAATTGAAAAAAATCTTTTTGCATTGGATAGTCCATTTATCGAGGAAGGCTATAGGCTATAGCTAATATAATATGACTGTACTGTAATTCCTTAGGTACCATAAGATAAGTAATATTTATTTGGTAGTACAACTATCGAGACTACTGTACTAAATATTGAAAAAAATTTGTACTTCCAGATAGATTAGAGACAACATTGTTCTGTAGAAAGCTATTCACAAATAAGAGTGGTCGAGTTACCAGCGAGTTAATACAAGCAACTCTGCCACAATATCGGGAGAAGGATTTATTGGAGTTTACCCTCTCGTATCCATTGAAAAAGAAAAATTTCGAGTAAGTATACCTATACTTAAGGTTTGAAATATCACAAAAGATTGAAGGGGTTGTATTAATGATTTTTCTGTGTTTGAAGTGAAAACTTCTTTAGGCGCGTTGGGCATTTTTTAAATGGAAAATAACCATTGAACTCGCTACACTGTTACCGTTACCTCTGTTTTTTTTTTTTTTTTTTTTTTTTTTTTTTTTTTTTTCTGCTTTATCTGTAATCGGTATTGGTAACCATAAACAGATGTGGTCGAGGACGAAAATGACGGCTGCGAGTGTGTCCTCCAGTGAGGACGTCTCCTCGTTTATTTTCTTTCTAATATCTCCTTTCTTTTCAGTCTCCTCATGTAGGAGGGCGTTGTTAGGCTAACCGCCAGCTCATTGGGGTGTCTCTGCAATCTCCCCTGATATCTTAGTGTATGTGCACTGATTTCCTCCCTGACAGTACACATTTCCAGATGTTTGTGGATTTCTGCATTTGTAATGAACCATGGTACATTGCAGAGGGTTCGTAGTATCACGTTTTGCATTCTCTGTATGATGGAGATATTGGAGTTGCTAGCACTACCCCACAGCTGGATGCCATACAGCCAGATCGGCTTCAGGATGACTTTGTATATGAGCAGTTTGTTGTCAATGGCCAGTTTACTATTCCGTCCCATTATCCAATGAAGACTCTTGAATCGGATATTTAACTCCTCTCTCTTAGTCTTTATGTGCTGCTTCCACGTCAGTCTTCGATCCAGATGCAGCCCCAAGTATCTAACTGTACTCCCATGGGGCAGCACTGAGTTATCCAGGAACACCGGAGGACAGTTACCTTTCCTCAAGGTGAAAGTGACATGCACTGACTTTGCTGTACTTGTTTTTATTCTCCATTGGCGTAACCAGCAGGTAATTTTGTCTAGTCCCCTTTGTAGTTTCTGGGTCGCAACTACTGGACTGGTATCACTAGCAAGAATTGCAGTGTCATCAGCAAAAGTGGCAGTGGTGACATCTTCCACCTGGGGCAGATCTGCGGTGTAAATTGTGTACAGCACTGGTCCCAACACCGAGCCCTGAGGTACACCAGCTTGTATTTCATGGAATTTTGAAGTTTCCCCAGATTCTCTAACTTGGAAAATTCGTTCTGACACATATGACGCAAACAACAGATAATAGCTGTGTGGAAGGCTGGTCTTTATTTTACTCAACAATCCTCTGTGCCACACCCGGTCGAAAGCCTGCTGTATGTCCAAAAATACTGAGGAACAGTATTCTTTTTCCTCGAGAGTCTTTCTTATTCTTTCGCATACTCTATGGACTTGCTCAATGGTGGAATGGTCTTGTCTAAATCCAAATTGGTGTTTGGGTATAATATTCTCTTCTTTTAAAATGGGCAGAATTCTGCGTAATATGAGCTTTTCGAATACTTTTGAGAGGACAGGGAGCAGACTAATCGGTCTGTATGAGCTGACATCATTGGGTGGCTTCCCTGCTTTGTGTATCATCAATATCTGGGACACTTTCCATAGACTGGGATAGTGTTGGGTCCTAAAGATTCCATTAAACAATGCAGTGAGAAACACAACAGCTTTTTTGGGTAATTGCATCAGTATTTCTTTTGTGATGAGATCATATCCAGGCGCTTTTCTACCTTTTAGTTCTTTAATAGTTCTCCAGACTTCGCGGACAGTAACTGCCGGCGGAGGAGCCGATAGTTGGAGGTCTTGTTGTAAAATCATATTGATATGATGTTCAAATTCCTTGTCCATTGTTTCATTCGGACAAAAGACATTTGCCAAATGATCAGCAAAAACGTTAGCTTTCTCCAGGGGTGTCCTTGCCCACTTTTGATTATTCCTAATAGGGGGTTTTGCTAATTGTGGTCGATCATAATTCTTGGTGAACTTCCATAGTGAATAATTGGTGGTAGAATTTGCGGTCAGTGATTCAAACTGTTCCCCAAGAGTATAATCATGCCAGCGTCGTAGCATCTCCCTTAGGTTGGCGGCCTCTCTGTTGAAGTTTTTCTTATCTATGCAGAGTCTACTTTGTTGCCAGACACGTCGCAATCTTCGCTTCTCCCTTATTTTCGCTCTTATCTCCAGTGGATAGTTCACAAATCCTGGTTTGCGTTTGATCTCAGGTGTATTCAACCAGCAGGCCTGCTGCACGAGTGTGGTCAAATATTTGGTTGCCTCCTCTATGTCATCCGGTGTTTTCAGAGCTATCCTGAGTTGTATATTGTCTTCAACAAATTCTCGAAAGCCATTCCAGTCAGTGTATGAGTTACTAAGCGTCTCAGGGCCATTGCAATACTCTATCACCATTGAGCTTATTGTTAAGATTACTGGTGAGTGATCTGAAGAGCCATCATAACAAGTCTCTGCAGCACAATAGAGTTTAGAAAGCCCCTTTGCAACAAAGAAATCGAGAAGGTCTGGTATCTTCTTGAAGTCGCTTGGCCAGTATGTCGGCTCACACGTAGTAATCGTGAACAAGTTGTTTTTGGTTATGCTTGTTATCAACTGTCTCCCCCTTGTGGTTGTTAATCTAGATCCCCAGGACGTGTGTTTGGAGTTCCAATCTCCACCCACAATGAAGCGGCTTCCTAAGGATGCAAAGAAATGGGAAAACATTGTCTCACTTATGACGTGTCTAGGTGGACAGTACACTGCAGAAACATTAACAGGTCCCGATCTGGTCGTCACAGAGACTGTAGTAGCCTGGATATGTTCGGTCTTATAATTGGGCATCTCATAATGTTTAATGGACTTTTTTACAATGATTGCTGTTCCAGCATGGGCAGTCCCATCAGAGTGGCTGGTTATGTAGCACAAGTAGTTTTTAAAATTGATACGAGATGTTACAGTGCAATGAGCTTCTGAAATTAATAGGATGTCTAAATTATGTTCAATCATTAGAACTTCAACTTCATTTTTGTTCGGAGCCAGCCCATTTATGTTCCAGGTTGCTAGCCGCAAAGCAGTTAGTTCTGTAACTTACTGATGAGTGTAGTTATGAGACTCATTAAGGTACTCATTTGTTGTAGGATGAGATCTATTTTTTCATTTTGTTTAACAAACATTTCTTCAATTGTTTTGTTTGAAATTACTTTGTCTTCATTGTCGTTATTTTTGCTAGTTGTCAAAAAATCAGAGTATCTCTTTCGTTTATTGATGTCGGTATCCTCATTTGGTCTAGCCCTTTCGTTGCTAATATGTGGTGGGAGCTGAGTAGCCGGACTAGCAGCTATCGTTGTGCTTCCCTTTTGTTTAGGGTATATCTGCTTATTCGATTTTCTGGCCAATATCTCTTTATATACTTCGCACCCTTTGTAATTTGCTGGGTGCGAGCCGTTACATAAAGCACATGTAGCTGGAGTGTTGCGATCAGTTTTGGGACAGTCCGCAGTTTTGTGCGCTTGTGCGCATTTCACACAACGATATGGCCTCATGCAGTAGTTTTTAGTGTGACCATATTGTTGGCATCTTTGACATTGAGCCACTGAGTTGCGTTTGCGGGGATCTTCTACAATGACTGATTGATGATATATGTATTTCAAATTTTTAACTGCTCCGTTATTCGGGCCTTGCGCCAGATTGGCAAAGAATGTGAAGGTTGGTTTCTTTTCGGGTCCGTACTTGGCATTAATAATTTCACCAACAACAGTGTTGCCTGTGCCTTCCAATGTTTCCTTTATTATATCGATTGGTGTTGTGTGATGTAGATTTCTAATCACTATTCTATATGTTCGTTTGTCTTTCCTGTTAAATGTATGTCCTATCAAGCCTTTCTCTCTAACAGCTGTTATTACTTTTTTGTAGTTTTCTACAGCAGTACAACTGATCCGGAGTTGGTTTTTATTAACAACTTTGTAGACGAAGTCGTTTTTATTCACAACACTTTCTAAAGCCTCCGTGAGTTTATTAACGTCTTCTATGCCGTAAAGAATTATCGGTGGTGGTTTGGAATTTTTTTTTGGAAGTTCAGTATCTTCTTCTTTTTCATCTGTCGGAAGTCCACTGAATCTGTTTGTGACACTTATTTTTTCAGGTGAGGGGGATGATGTTTTTTTCCTCTTGGCGCCTCTTAAAGTCGGTACTCTTTGCCATGGTGGTGGTAAGTTATCGGAGGTGGTGGTATTGTAGCTTGTATTTAGAGCCGTTAGTCTGTCTGTCCCGGTCACTTGATCTTGGCTGTCATGTTCAGTTTCCATCCTGATAGACGAGGGTGACGTTATATTACCAAGAGAGGTGGACCGAGGCCGGTTAAATAGTGCTGGGTGGAATATTTGTTGGACAAGTGTTGGAGAGCGCCGATGACTTTCATGGTTAAGCAATACTTTGCCCCCCCCAGAATACGAGGGGCAGCCTGAGCTAAGCTCAGGGAGGGATTCTCCGGCGGAGCCGGTACCCTCCTGGGGTAGTTTTTCTTTGAGTGTTGCTTCCATTTTTATTTATTTTTAATTCAGGGTTGATTCCAGGGTTACCTCTGTTGACAATTTTATTATATATAGGAATATAAAAACAATTTTTTTTAGAATTTACTTCTGTATCTATGTATGTATGTATGTATGTATGTATGTATGTATGTATGGTATGTATGTATGTTCGTCCATAAACGAATTAACTGATTTTCATGAAACTTGATATTTAAAAATTTAGACACAGTCATGTAAATTAACTTTATTCACTCACTGAAACTGAACAGCACACGTGCTGATATTTCACAGTGTTCTGTATATAAGACTAAAGAAGCCGGTGTTCAAGCTGTCCTAAGCGACGGTAATCACTTACCACCAAGTGTGGTCTCTTAGCCGGCCTTCATCTATGAAAAAAAAAAAAAAAACCAACAGTGCAGTGATGTGTTTCTCTTTCAGTAAAATCCAAAATAACAGAGTGGAAGTGGTCCTAACTAAAGAGGAAGACAAGGACGGTGAAAAATTACTCGTGTACAAGCCGAACGAGGCGCTCTCCGCCATTTACAAGTTTGATGATGATGCAAAGTGAGTAATTACACATTTTTATTCAAAGGAATGTTCGCCGGACAGGCAAACGATCCACAGCAAAAAAATAATAATAAGGAAGAAGAAATCCATACTAATATTATGAGGAGGAAAGATTATTTGAATTGAATAGGCTCCGACCGAAACTAGTAGACTTATTTGAAAAATTCTTTCACTGTAACTTTATATATAGGGTAATTGGATCTGGTATTATTTACTCTTATATTATCATTGAATCGCAACAGCAATGTGCCTGTTATTCTTGTAAGGGGATGGTTACCATCGCCAGGCGGACTGCCCAAATGACCACGAAACACAGTCTGCCCTGCCACTGCTATGTTACTACATTTTTCAGGATAAAGGACGGCGAGAAGGGGGATCAAGGGAAGAGATCCCTGAAGGAGGTCGCGTGTTGCAAAGTGTGCGCGCCGTGTTACCAGTTGTCCTGGCGGGGGGTCAAAACCAACGAGGCCAACAGTGAGTATGGTAAACCCGACCAAAACGGCCCTTAACCCCCCCCCCTCCCCCCCCCTCCCTTAAACCCCCCCTAAGGGTTCGCCCCTAATGCCCAACTCATCTAAAGAAGTTTGAAAGTCTAATGTCAATGTGTGTGTGTGTGTTTGTCTACAGAGCACATATCGTGTCCGGCGTGCGACCGGTCGTACGTGAGCGTCTACAATCTCCTGTCTCATCTCCGCACTCACTCGAAGAACGATATGCGCAAACACAAGAGACACATCTCCAACGCTCTCTCCAAGGTGAGCGTATTAGGCCCCCCGCTTTAGTCACCTATTAGGCCCTCCGCTCACCGGCGTCCGTTTGAAGCTAGTGTGAACGCTGTGTCACGCGTGTACCGATATCAATCATCTGGAATTTATGTGCTCAGCTATAGGCGTTCCAACCTGCTACAACCTGAAATGGAACGACGAAAGCGCGCGGGTGACAGCGCGCGTAAGAGCGGCGCGGGTGAATTATAGCGCTCATATAGCGCTCTATGAACATAATCGTGTTTCAACTCACCCGCGCACCGGTGACCGACGCTATCCGCGTCTAGGGCCTAGAGCTGGCACCACTGATCTCTAATATACCTCTGGACGGGTTATCCCATACAAATTACAGATACTTTCGTCGTGTACTATTTTGAAGCGCCGCCATACGAAAATATGGGAAGTAATTTATGACGTTTGCGTATTTTTACAATTATAAAACAATGTCATGTCTGTCTGTCTGTTTGTTCGCGATTAACTCAAAAACTACAGCACCGATTTTCATGTTGTTTTCACCAATGGATAGAGTGGTTCTCGAGGAAGGTTTTAGTATATTGTATAATTTACAAAGTTACGCGGCCGAAGTCGCGGACAGCAGCTAGTTATCTATATAAAAAAAGAAAAGTATAGTATATTACGTATTATAATATCAACTGTCTGGTATACATAATACAAGCAGCATTAGTTGCTTGGTGTGGAGCTAGATGGCGTTGTGTGGAATGTATCTTCACACTTATTATTTATTGTTATTTATATATATGTTCCTAAAAATAATTTGACAGCAGCCCATCCAGAGGTACAATTGGAGATCAGTGGCTGGTACACACTGGGCGCTTTGAGAACTACGACGAGTGCACATTGAGCGCTTGGCGTTTAGTTGCGTTAGTTAGAACTTCATAGTTCCCAAAGCGCCCAGTGTGTACCAGCCACTGACCTCTAATGTACCGCTGTCAAATTATCAGCGGATGGGCCGCTGTCAAATTATTTTTATGTAATATTCTTTTTTTATTTCATTTTATTTCTATTTTATTTGTATGTAATGTTATTTTTTTATAGATAATAATAAAATATTAACATAGAATTTGTATTAATTGATTGAAACAGATTGTGAAATATCACTACACGTGTAAGATATGTCAAGAGGAATTCCCCGGAATCAAGGAGACGAGGAATCACGTGCGAAATATACACAGACATATGGGTGAGATGTTTTTTTTATTATATAAAATTGTGTATTTAGGACTCATCTATGTGCCATTTAAAATAATTCGCCTGAATTCCAAATTGCCTTAAATTTTAATTACTAAGGTAAGCCGCACATTTTTTTAATTTTGATGTTAACTTTTTTGCAATTGCAACTTTTCAAATAACAAAGTTGGCTCTGATAAACAATAAACATGCACAATATCTAATAATATTTTCAATTTCTAATAAATTTTCAGGCCATTTTGGATTTGGGGAACAAACTCCCCAGTTTCATTAATATTAGTAATTTTAAAATCAATTTGAATTCGTGAAATGGATTTGTTTTCAGGAGAGCCATTTGTTTGCGAAATCGGAAATCATTTGGTGAAACCGAGAATCGGTTGAAGGTGAAGTTTGAAATTGAAATTTCCAATTTGAAGGATTTCGTTTTAAGAAATAAATGCATGTTCAATAAAACATTTGTTTTCTTTCGTTCCATTAAGGGTCTCTTTCAACAACTACAAGTCTTAGTAAAGTGTTGATTAGTTGCTTTCAGAAATAAAATCACAAACAGAGCCTTGGGCCAACGCTTTTTTTGACAAAACTACTGCATATAAGATAAATAGGTATCATGCTTACTTTTGTAAATAAAACATAAAACGGCGGAGTAATTAGGGTTCTATAGTTCGTGTAGCGAATAATGAATAAAGACTTCTCGGCAAAAGTGTGCAGTAGCACTACCATGAGTTTATGACTACCGAAATCGCTAGCGAGAGATGAAGGAGAACGTAAAATATTTGTATGAAAAATTGTACAGCGCCTCTAGCGGTCACCAAAGAACTAAAACCAGTAACATAAGTAAATAACCTATCAAATGTAGTCGCTAGCGACCATTACCGACTAACGTTTAACTTGACATTTCTATACAAAATCGGTACCATGAGTTACAAATTTGACTGACGCTCTCGAGAAATACCGTAACGTTAGTAGTAAAATCATTCACTAGCACATTGAAGGTGAAAGGTTCGTTATCGACAGAAGTAAACTAACGTAAGATTTCGATAGCAAGTCATGGTAGTGCTACAGAACTCTATTTTTATGTGTTTGAGGGGGCAGAGGAGCGTAAGCGGCTGAGTCTACCAATAACGTGTGCCGACACGTTATTGGTAGACTCAGACGCTACACACCTCCCGCACTTCGCGACACGTTATTGGTAGACTCAGACGCTACACACCTCCCGCACTTCGTTCGCGCGTCTCGAGTCTCTTGGGTACTGTTGCGTACAGATTGTTTTATCGTATTAGTAAATACGTAATGGTGACTAAATGCCTAAAAAACAACGTTCCTCTTCGACATCACACGATGATTTTAAGGAAGGAATGTCAACACTGCCTGTAATGTTAAGTTAGTGAGGTGAAAAATTACGAAATAAGAAAGAAAAATGTCACTTTCCTTAGCAATTTTGTGCGCAATTGTACACAAGTGTCGCCTTCGAACCTTAATATAATTATTCACCTATACGTTTGAATGTAGGAAAAGTGACTTGTAATACCATTGACGGTGGTTGGTTACCGTCGCCTTAACAGAACCTCATAGGTGTTGCAAGGGTTGGGTTAATGGCGTCTGGCATCCCTCACTCACTCACCCGAAACAACAGCACATATGCTGTTATTTCGCGGTGGTCTTTTGTAAGCGAGTGGTTACTTTACGTCTGCTTAGTACAAAAATTGACTAAAAGATGGCTCTTCAATCAATTTTATTGGTTTGACGTGACGTCGCACAGATGGCGCTATAGGTTGCAATTTAATATTATATTGCATTGCAATTAAACTAGCTGCTGCCCGCGACTTGGCACGCGTAACTTTGTAAATGATATACTAAAACTTTTCTTGAGAACCACTCTGTCCATTGGTGAAAACAGCATGAAAATCGGTGCAGTAGTTTTTGAGTTATTGAGATCTGCATAATGTGGGCTCAGTTGACCACAGACAGTATTATACATGTCTATACTAATATTATAAAGAGGAAAGATTTGATTGTTTGTTTGTTTGTATAGAATGGGCTCCGAAACTACTGGACCGATTTGAAAAATTCTTTTACCATTAGAAGCCGACATTATCCGTGATGAACATAGGCTACTTTTTACCGCGGGAAAATGCTTCATTCCTACGGGAAAACGGGTAAAAGGACAACGGGTAGTAAGAATTATCCTTCCTCATAACATCTAAACGGCTGAACCGATTGGGTTGAAATTTTATATGGCTATTTCGATGATTTCCTGGATGATTTAAAAATACAATTGGACCCGGTAGGTGGCGTTGATGTTGGTATGTCAACTACTAAACCAATAGCAGTAGGCTCTGGCTTGACCGATTGGATTGAAATTTTGATTTCCATGGTTTCACAGACACGAATGTATTATACTTTATAAAGTTACGCGGACGAAGTCGCGTGCAACAGCTAGTAATTAATTAAGAATCCCTCAAATCTTCATAAGAATTGTTTGAAGTTCCGTCACTCCCAGACACACCCAGTAGGTTTAAACTTAAAGGTACCGCCAGTCGAGTGACCCCTCGTTACCATGCGAGGGTTAGAAATCAAAGGGGATCCATTTAATTTGATTTTTAATTAAAAATCGACTGATATCTGTTCTTCAAGTTAATAAAGGAAAATCTGCAATTCAAGTTAAGAGGGAAAATGATTGATTTATGATAAATCATTTATCTATACTTACCCATTTTTTTTAAACTCTGCAGACAGGTCCACTTGATGGTGATGGTAGGTTCGCCTACCACTTGATGGTAGCGCTGCCAACCATATAATAGTAAGATTATGGATAAGTGATTGGGAGGGGATATTCATTTTATTGAAGTGACTTATTTTTGAGACTGGAAAAAACCATTGAACTCGCGACACTGTTACCGTAACCGACATGATACGTTATGTTTCACTTCAAAGTTCATTGCGATATTAAGACGTGAAACAAACTCACTTGGGCACATATAGACTTTAGGATACTGAGAAACTAATCCAAAAATATTTCTAAACTGGCTGTTGCATGCGACTTCGTCCGCGTAATTTTATAAAATGTAGCCTAATTTTACTCAATGATAATATTAGCTTCCCAACCCAACAGTGAAAGAATTTTTCAAATCGGTCCACTAGTTTCGGAGCTTATTCAATTCAAACAATCAATCAAATCTTTCCTCCTTATAATATTACTATAGACTATCTGACACCCTCGACTTCGTCCGCGTTGAAAAAGAATAAGTAGCCCATCACGTGCCCCATACTTCTAAATGTTTATCTACCAAGTTTCATGAAATTCAGTCAATTCGTTTAAGAGTTATGGAGGAACATACATACATACAGAAAAAAATTGTAAAAATGGTCAATTTAGTTTCAGTATCATGTATAGAGCCTATATACATGATATTTCTCAAAACAAAGTAAATTACTCCATGACCGACACCTACAGATTTATTATTAGTGCCTATTGATTGATTGATAATAACAAAACTGACAAACGAGAATATCCATCAGTTTTTTTTTTTTTTTTTTTGTATTTCCCCCTAAAGGTTACACCACCCTCAGGAGTAGTTTATTTTCGTTCATTTTGTTTTACAATAATAAAAAAAAAAAAAAATTAACAAACAATTAGTACAATATTATCTACATTAATATCATTAATTATTATTATTTATCTATTTAATTTCTTTTTTTTTTTCATTAATATGATAATAGCCAATTTTATATTTGAGGGTGGAGAGGGGAGTGACCCGTACCCCTAACATAATTAGGGACCTTTTTTATCGATATTAATCTTACTTTTAAATAGATTTATTTAGTTTTATTGTTTTTTCTGCAATCTTTATGCAGTACATTAAGAATTTTTCGCGACGGTCCTTTTCTTGAATAATTTTGCTAATAGTTTCGCTATCTAAATTTTCATCTATTTCAATTTCTAAATTGAGTCGCTCAGCAGCGAACCTGGGGCACTGGAGCAAAAGATGCTCGACACTTTCCTGCACCCCAGGCTCGCAAGGGCAGTCGGAACTGGGCTTCTTCTTGTATTTGTACAGATACTCCGAGAAGCCTCCGTGGCCTGTGAGCACCTGCACCAGAGTAGGCGTCATTTTTATTTTGTGAATCACACTGTATGCCGCTTCAACGTCGGGTAGGAACAGTTTCGTTCCTTTCGCCGTTCCACCTTCGTCATATTGTATTTTCCACTTGGCAATGCTTTCGCTTCTAACTATCCGTTTCACATAGGATATGGGGCATTTGTCATATTTTGATATGGATTTCGACTTCAGTGCCCCTTCCTTTGCCAAGTAATCGGCTCTTTCGTTACCGACAATCCCCACATGGGCTCTGACCCAGAAAAAGCGTACCACCTTGCCTTCTGCATTAATTTCTCGCAAGTTTTGTTTTATTGCGTATACCAGGGGGTGGCACGCGCCACCGTTCTTCAGCAGCTCCAGTGAGGATTTTGAGTCGCTCAGGATGCCGATCTCAGTATCCTTGCTGCGTCTTGCTATTATTGTTGCCTCGTGGATGGCGCTAAGTTCCGCCTGAAATACCGTGCAGAAGGGCTCCAGCCGGTACTTCTTTGCTTGGATCTCCGAACCGCCCCTCCAGCAAGAAAGTGCGGCACCGACGCGGCCGTCGATTTTGCTACCATCAGTGTATATGGTCAGGCCTGTAATTTTTATTTCACCTTCTGACTCGATGCTCTCAAAATCGACGGCCGCCTCGGTCGCTGGGTGAGGGGATTTCAAGAAAGATACCCTTCCCTCCACTTCCCTGCCTTTTAAATACCACTGTGTCTTACCCTTCTTGGCCTCATATACTATTGCCGCTTCTGCGACTCGTAGGTCTATTGGCAGGAGGCCGGACAGAATTAAAGCGGCATTTAGGGAGACGGTTCGGTAGGCCTTGCAAATTTTCTGAGCAAAGCCCCTCTGCACAGCATACAACTGTTTCCTAACGCACCATTTCTTGACAGCAGGAGCCCACACGCTGGCGGCGTACAGTATGATGGGTTCTACAACCGCTGCATACATGGTCCTGATCACCTCCGGATTCAATCCCCATGTCACTTTAGCTGTGCGAGCCAACTGTTGATAGATTTTGGTAGCTTTCCTACATGTTTTTTGAACATGGGAGTTGAAAGTCAGTTTTTTATCTATTGTTAGACCTAAGATTTTAATTTCATTTACTGTTTGTATTTGAGTCCCGCCCATGCGTATGAGTGGTTCGTCATATTTTAATTTTTTCGTAAGCACGATGGCCTGAGTCTTATGTGGTGCAAATTTCAATTTATTTCTTATTCCCCACTCATACACATGCGCGAGTACCTCGTTCGCTTTTCTCTCAATATTTACTATGGCTGTTCCGGAGAAGACCAGGACAATGTCGTCCGCGAATGCCTGACTGTACGCTCCGAGATGATCCAGTTCATCAAGTAGTGAGTCCAATAACAAATTCCAAAAGGTGGGCCCCCCAATCGATCCCTGCACACATCCTCTTGAGGTATTTACCGAACAATTCCTGCCAGCATAGGTTAATACTGCCACCCTTTCGTCAAAATAATCGGCCACTAATTTTCGTAAATTTGCAGGGCATCCTTTCGCAGCCAGTTGGCACTTTATGGCCGGCCACCAAGCGCTGTCGAAAGCCCCCTCTATGTCTAGAGACACGATAACATTTATCAATTTCTTTTTTATATTATCTTTGACGTGATCCACCAGATCATAGAGAGAGTCCTCCGTACAACGCTGGGGCATAAAGCCGTATTGGCGTGTGTTCATTTTTGGGAGAATGTGCCAATTTATTCTCCGGACTAATAATTTTTCTAATATTTTCCCGAGTACCGATAGTAAGCCTATGGGTCTATACGATTTTGGCGATGTGTAGTTGTCCCTCCCGGGTTTCCTGAGGACAACCACAGCCGCGCGTTTCCAGATGGAGGGAAAACATGATAGTTCCAGACATTTGTTTAGAATGCTCAGAAAAATCCCTCCCTCCACTGTCACCGCTACGCTGCAGATGTCCGCAGTGAACCCGTCAGGACCTGGTGCCTTCCGGGAGTTGAAGCTTCGCAATGCCCTTTCCAGTTCATAACTGGTGAAGGGCGGATCGTCCGCGCTGGGTAGCACACCATCAATGGGCATTTCCGCTAGGGCGCGCGTTTCCGTGTGTGCCTCGTTGTCGAGTGATGGGTCATCTAGGGGAAAGAAAGTCGCCCCCAGGAGTTGGATGGAGTCCTCAGGGCCCAGTGGCACACCATCCTTTTCCAGTAGCTGGTCTTGTTTTCGTTTGGATATTCCCCTGATAACCCTGTAGACTCCGTTCCACAGGCTTTCTCTGTCCTGTCGAGAGCAGAACTCTTTCCAACTTTTTACTTGTGCTTTTTCTACCGCTTCCTCGTATTCCTTCTTTGCACCTAGGTATTCCGCTATCACATACGGGCGACGCTTTGCCGCGGCGCATGTTATGCGTCTCTTTTTCCTCATCATATCCTGTTTCAGATCACGCAGCGCATCACTCCAATAGGGCAGTTTATGTTTTGGGTTCCTTTTAATTTTTGGGATTGCTTTTTCGCATGCTTGATTAATGAATTCCGAATATTTGCCAATAATTTCTTTTAATTTATTTTTGTTATTAATGTTGCTAATAAAATTCTCGTTTATGTTTTCGTCCATCAAAGTTTTACGAAGATGCTGTCTAAAGAGCGACCAGTTTGCTTTGTTGGTATTATAGATTCTGGTCGCTCCCGTTGCGACATCATCTTTACTGCCTTTTTCCAGATTTATGGTTAGAGTGATGGCGTTGTGATCCGAACTGGTAACTTTTTCATCTACTCTCCAGGAATGAATTCTATGGAGCATAGCTGCGCTGCAAGCACTTACGTCCACGTGGCTTTGAAACACCTTGTTGGATCGTATAGTGAAGAAAGTAGGTGCATTTCCCTTATTGAGCACTTCCATGTCCATCTCATTTAGCGCGCCGCTAAGCGCTTCACCTCTATAGTCCGTTTTCACGGATCCCCACCAGGTGCTCCACGCGTTGCTATCTCCCCCAAGAAGGATCCACGAGACCCCTATTTTTTCGTGCACTAACTTGATGTGGTCCAGGTAAGGTTCAATGTCCAGAGTGTTCTCGAAGTAAAACGACACCACCCCTATTGACCACAGGTCTGTTCTAAGGACTGCGACGGCTATGTTTTCGCTTGTCAATGTGGGATATTCGACTATCTCGACATTGCTCGCGAAAACGACCACCGCGGCCTTGACTGGTTTCGTTCTACTCCGAGTCATCTGCACAATGCGGACCCCAGTGAAATTTCCCATTTCACCTTGGGCCCCCACGTACGGTTCCTGGACCATAGCAAAGCATGCGCCCCTCTTCTGGGACTCCACTATCAGTTCTTGAGTTGCTAATTTTTTCCTTTGTAGGTTGGCTTGCATCACCAGACTATTCATTCTCTCGGAATTGGCCTGTTTATAGTTCAGTTCTGTTTTCCTTGTAGTGCCCTTAGCAGTAGGCAACTGCTGACCTTGCAATCGCATCCCATTTTTGCCGAGTGGGACAAACGTCATCGAACGCGTTGTGGTTCTTCTTATCCAGCCCTACGTTGGTGCAGTTCTTGCACTCTGGCGCTTCGCCTTCCAGCCATGCCTGGCATTTGGCTTTTATATGATGCCTTCCACAATGCGAGCAGCTATCTTCTTTTTCTTTACACCAGCGACGTCCATGTCCGTAAGCGAGGCAACGAGAACATTGAACCAGCGGCGAGTGGTCTTCTACAAAGATCCGCTGTAGGTCGATGTGGAGGTGGCCAGCTTGTGTCAGGCACCGCCACAGAACCGGTGATACCCTTAGGATCACATGATTCAAATGTGGATTCCTTGTCCTGCGGCGGTACCTAACTTCAGCTTTAGCCTCCTCTTCCGTTATTCCCATAAGCAGATGTCTATTTTGGGTTTTGAGGGCTTTCATAATATCCTCGTCACTGTTAACTGCGAGAACACCTTTCAATATTATTAGGGGATCCTTAGCCCTTAGTCCTTCTACAATGAGTCCCTTGTCTGATTTTATTTTGTCTTTGACTTTCTCCATCTCTTCTCTCGTGGAGCAGCCAATGACCACCCCCTGGTTTCTAATTTTTCGGACCTTTTCCACCCGAACTCCGCTAGCCCTCGCGTCAATCGCCTTCCGGACACGTTCGATGACTGATTCGCTGGTGTCTTTGTCGTCTTCTGACGTGATCTTAATAGAATGTATGGGGCCACTTAAGATGTTCCCACTCTTGCTTACTTTCACACTAGCAGCTACATCAGCATAGCTGCTGCCAACCTTCCAGGGAGGTTGCTCGATACTCTCTTGTATTTTACTTAATTGTTCACCAAAAGAGATCAGTTGAGTTTTTTGCTCTTTTATTTCTATATATTTTTTTTTTTCTATTTTTTTTTTCTATATTGTGCAGTTATAACCTATATTTTGCGATAGGTTTACTGACTGCAGATCTGATTTCATTTTAATTACTCTGACTTAATAGTATTATTTTATATAACTTGACTTTACAATAGATATATATTATGTATATTGTTCCTATTGACAATTTAAATAATTGACATTTGATTTGACATTGTTTAGCTGACATTGCACTCTAATTTGCAATTCACGATCATATTTTAATTTGAAATTAAATTATTGCATTGCCCTGTATTGTTTAGTCTTGTTGTATCAACATTATTGGCCACTTACTATTGCGCAACTATTAACCTTTTGGCCTATTTAAGTCTACAAGTACATATTGACTAGGCCCCTGTACAGCCAGTTTTATATGACGAGGCCCCTATACAGCCTAATTTTAATTTTATTTTATATTTTATTTTTAAGTAAATTTAGTTAAATATAAATATATTATCACCTTACACATTCCTAAAGTAATTGAAAATCTTTGCAATTGGTGTAATATTGACAAAATGATTGGTATCCGTACTCCCCCCCCCAAAACAGCAGAAACTGACAACAAAATACAGTCACCAAAAGTGATCGAGAAGGTGGGCTCCCCTTCACAAACTCAGCCCTCAAAGGTCAGGCGAAGCATAGGGGAATGGGAAGCAGTAAAAAATAAAACTATGACACTCCCGGACAAACCCGAAAAATCCGACTCCAGTATTTCCAAATATGCAAGTAGGACTACGGAGGCCAAGGCGTGCCTTCAAATAGGAAAACTGAACTTGAACGCAGCGAGGACCCTTAAAACAGAAATTAAGAATGAGGTAATGCGGGCTATAGAAAGAATGTATTACTTAGTAAAAGAGTCAGAGGCGGCCCTGAAAGCAGCCAGTGAAGGGAAAAATCATGCCTCAAATTGCTCCCTCGAGGAACAAAGTATAGGTTCCCAGGGGAAAGAAAATATCGCTCCGGTGTCGAAAGAAATATTAAAAGAAATAAAAAAAAAAAAAAAAAAAAAATAATATCCATCAGTTACTTTGTTTTGTAAAGCCCAGTCTTCACTAGGGGACACTTGTCGAACTTTCTTCCTATTTTTCAAGCAGTGAAAACATGGTTTTAGAGTTCAAACTTAAAAAAAAAGCGCTCCCTCCTGTTTTAGAAGTTTCCCTCATTTTTTGGCAAACCCTAATAAACAAATATCGACAACCCTACGCCATATCCATAACAAGCATCTTCCATTTTACTACCCTAAGCAATAAGCGAAAGTACCCCAAAAGTGACGCAAGCGGGTTCGCTGACCCCAGCATTTCTACCCTGCAAGGGTAGGTGAGTGACCTTACATACTTTTCGAGGGTTGTATCGATGGTATCTCTTTTGCTTTTACGTCAAAACTTTTACGGTCAGCTGTTTGTTTCGCAAAAAATAAATAAACATCATAAACTAGTGGGTGCCCGCGACTTCGTCCGCGTTGAAGAAGAAATTTATGCTAGCTTGACCCGGGAAAACGTTGTTTTGCAACTATCACTTACCCATTGAAAAAAAAATCTTAAAAATCGGTCTTAGAGAACGGACCTCATACTACAACAAAATTCTGAACGCGCCTATAAATATTTGACAACCAAGTGACAATTTTAGACAACAGACATCAATAATGTTTCACAGCTAGGAATATTTTCTATTGGAAAATTATTGTCGTTGTTAGTATTTTCCGTTACTTATTTATTTATGTTGTCACCGTTTAAACCTTCCCTGGACTTTCACGAATATTGCAAAACCAAAATATCTTGAAATGTTATCTCTTGCGCCGCCATGCGACAGTGGCCCCCCATTTATTTAGGTTTTTATATATTAACTTGACACTGGCGGATAATGGCCATTTTAAAATGAGCCGCATTGCCATTTAAACGTAAGAAGAAGAATGAAAGGTACCCTATGTCCTTTCCAGTGTCCCAGACAACGTGTATGCAAAATTTCGTGGTGATCAGTTCAGTAGTTTTTGCGTGAAAGTGAGACAGACAGACAGAGTTACTTTCGCATTTATAATATTAGTATAGATAGTATAGATTTTTCAACGCGGACGATGTACCGGCCATAGGTCATTGGTAAAGGTGCTTGCCTTAGCAGTCTCAGAGAGTATCCGGGTTCGTTATCCGGCACATTCAACTTTGAAAATGAAATTTTCAAAGTTTCAAAGTAAGAGCTGGGTATACGTACTATCTCCCAAGCAACATAGAATGGCTGAATATTCTTTGAATAAATGCATTTATACAGCCGTTATTCAAGCAATTTGGGCACAAAATAAATTGCTTTAAGCTGTATAGTAGCAACATAATAGCTGAATAGTAGCTGAATAAGCAACAAGAAGCCCATAATAGCCCATAGTGTTATAATAGCCCAAAAATCATTCAATACAGCATTTGCCTATCTTGTCAGCTCTAATACCCTTATAACAAAGCTTTAAACTGAATAATTTGTGAATTTCATACTGTTATCTGGCCTATGTGTTGCCTGGGCTGTAACTGAAACATGTTTTGTAATTATATATTTGTACCTATATACATGTTGTAAGGTATAGTTATTAAATGTCATTAATTTTGCCCCCTTGCCTAATTATAGTTGTAAATATCTAATTAGCTAACAATAGAGCCAACCCCTGCTTCGTTTATTCAAAGTGTGGGAAGGTGGCTTTTGTGTTGAACAGTTGTCCCTACTTTGTGGTTGAAATTATTAACATAAAAGTATTGGTAGTCATGGTAACTGCTTTTTTCCGCAATTTATATATTTATTTTTCAAAAGCTACACAAACAAAAATCCTATAATAGGTGTAGGTAATATAAGGCATTTTAAGGTATACGCAGATAAACTACAAAATAGAAATTGAGCCGAACATATGCACAGAAGTCAAACAATTAATATACCTAACATAAACTTAACTTGAATTAAAATAAAATAAAATAAACATAATAACCTTGTTCATTTAACGCTCTTTCCATTAGTGAAAGCCGCATTAATATCCGTTGCGTATTTTAAGAGATCGGAACAGATTTGCTGAACGGATTTGGATGAAATTTTGGATGGATAAAGGCACACTAGCGCCACTCACTTAAAAAAATATTATCTCGTGACTGAGAAGGAATTATTAATAACGGCTTGTCAAAGCCCTCGGTAAGTATGTCTCCATTGGGTTTAATACCTTTTATAAAGTTTCATATTTAGATTAGAGGAATGTGGTCGCTTTTCTTTAGATCGAGATTTATTGCTTCGTGTCTAAATATGAAACTTTATAAAAGGCATTAAAAAATTGTATACATACTTACCGAGGGCTTTGTATATCCGTTATTAATAATTCCTTCTCAGCGGGCCTATTCTCTATCTGTGGTTTTTAATAACGTGTCGACTTCAAAGTCGACATTAAATAAGAAATACTTTGTCAAACTAAAAACCACACAATAACGCGCCAATAACTCCATCGACATGTATAACTAAGGAAAAAACGTCGTAGACATTTTGATATGTGCTTAGTGAATACCAAAGTAGACAATTGTCGAGTCTATAACCGCATCGAGTCGATAACCATAGCAAAACCACACTTAGAAAATACGGGCCCAGTCACGAGATAATATTTTTTTAAATGAGTGGCGCTAGTGTACCTTTATAGCCGCTCTTAAGAATGTTTCACTTGCGGAAAACGAGGCGCGGGCGGGGTTTCATCCCTTCGTAGTTTATGTTCCTGGTCACGCACGAAGCGTTACACTTCCACCTTCCTTGTCCGAACTGCTAAGGAGTGGAACTCATTACAACCTCGGGGTTTTCAAATTCAAGATAAATGGGCACTTACTAGGTGCGTGGTCCACCTTCGGCCGCATCTGCACCTTACACCAATGGCTATGTCGCTTAGTAGGAGCAATTTGTGTATTATAACTAGGGCACTAACGGAGCATTGCCGCCTCAATAGGCACCTTAAAGTAATGGGTCTCATTAGTACAGGAGAGTGTCGCTTCTGTCATGAGGCAGAAGAAACGCCAATGCATATCGTGTGCGAGTGTGGCCCCTTAATGCACAAGCGCAGTCACATCCTAGGAAGCCACACAATGGCTTGTGAAGATGTGATGAATGCCTCTATCAAAAAAGTACTACAGTTTCTCAACGTGGTAGGTTCAGAAATGGACGAAGTGATACTGGTTCTCTAGCAGACAGAAATAGCCACTAAGCAAAATGTTTATCCCGAAAAAAATTTAGGTTCCCGCGAAGGATCATCTTAAGTTATAAAAGATTCGGTGCAACTGTCGTCACAGCGATAGAGATGCAAGGCGTTTCATTACTCAAACTCAACTAGGTTATGCCCGCGACTTCGTCCACGTTGAAAAAGAAAAAGTAGCTTATCCTGTGTCCTGTACGTTTAAATGTTTATCTATCAAGTTTCATAAAAATCGGTTAATTCGTTTAAGAGTTCTAAAAATCGTCAAACGATATCTCTGATAACATAGTAACTTACTCTATGATCAACCCAAACAGATTTATTATTAGTATTGATGATCGATGACTAGCTGTTGCACGCGACTTCGTCCGCGTAACTTTATAAAATACATAATATTATAAAAGCAAACAATAAAATCTTTCCTCTTTATAATTATTAGGATAGATACAGTTTTCTTCAAACAGTCTTATCTTTCGTTGGCCAATCTTTGAAAAATAGTGCTTAACTAGGCATGTTTCTTATTCTATAGGTAATTCAAACAATTTTGAATTAACTGTGGTGGGACATGTTAGTCCGGGTTACTTAATAAAAAAAATGAAATAAAACAAATGAATGACAGGTTTTTTTATATATTTAGAACAAGAAATGTATAGTTACAACCATTGAGGATATTAAATATCATATTGTAAAAACTATTGTATAAAGTGAAGAGAATGTGACATTTTTTCATATTTTTTTTTATTATTATTTAATTATAATTAATTCCAATAAATTAATAATTATAGACACATAAATTACGTGAAAATATTAATGAATAAATACTTAAAAACAGCCAAGTAACCACTACGGATGTAAATATTCGGATATTAAATGCTTAACTTTACGAATGAGTATTTTTAAAAGTTTCTTAATCCGTTCTCGAAATTAAGACGGCGTGTAGCAATTTTCCAAAATCGCCCCCGAATCTGAGCGTAGCGTAGCGAAGCTGCATCACATTTTGGAAAACTTTACAATCATTCAAAAATCCTTAAACGATCTTAAAAATTATCGGGAACAACATTTAATTCTAAGGCGAAGCTAAATCTGAATCAACTAAACGATTTCTCGGTTTTCAATTATTGACACAGTTTCAATATTTTAACACTGCGTGTCAATATTTCAACACTGCTTGTCAATACTTTAACACTGAGTGTCAATATTTTAACACTGAGTGTCAATACTTTAACACCCCGTGTCAATACTTTAACACTGCGTGTCAATATTTCAACACTGTGTTTCAATATTTTAACACTCCGTGTCAATATTTTAACACTGCGTGTCAATATTTCAACACAGTGTCAATATTTTAAGACTGCGTTTCAATACTTCAACACTGCGTGTCAATATTTCAATACTCCGTGTCAATACTTTAACACTCCGTGTCAATACTTTAACACTCCGTGTCAATATTTCAACACTGTGTGTCAATATTTTAACACTATGTGTTAATATAATTGTTATTTAATAATTGGAAAGAAACAGTGACTTCAGGTTTAGTTTCGACCTATATACTATTTCTTGTGCAAATAAAACTTTTTCCCACAAAAGCTATAATAATGAAGTATAGAGGTAAATATATTTAAACCGACACAATAGTATATAGAAATACCTAACCTTTGGGTACAGTACAATATCAACTAAATCGGTTAGTACGACCAACACAGACACCTACCTCTTAATTTTATATAATATAATAATCACATAAAAAGACAAAAAGAAATTCCAACATTTATTCTTTATTATACCGGAAGATCTTAAGTGTTCTTAACTTTTTTTTTACTTTTTTCTTCTAAGTTTTATAAAATACGTATTTGTATCAAAGTGGAGTCAGCTAGCACAAACGAGGAAACGGCTGACATTTTTCATAATATCATTTTTTTTAATTATAAATACCATTGCTTTCAATTGTCCTATTACATCTTAACGTTGAAGTTGGTAAAATACTTATTCAATACTTAATTTTTGAGACTCAAATATCTTACGATGCTTTTCACTAATTTTATTTCCTAGGCTTACATTCGAGTCAGTTGGAAGTCTGGTTGATTTCACTTCATTACGGAACCGCGAAGGAGTCCATGCTTTCCTTCATCTAAATTGGGATTACGAATGAATATTCACTACTGGTTAGTACTAGAGTATCACATGCTACTCTGCATTTCGCCGTCGCGTAATGTCCCCATTGCGAAATATACGGTCGAGTAATTGCAACGCGCACGCCACGGCGTCAACTCAAAAAAGGATTCGGCACATATCCGACGTGACGCTACAGCTGGGCCCGTAGCCATGCATGTGTGCTTTCTACAGTCGTCTACGCCTACGCTACGTTAAGAGAAAACTTTGCAATTGGTTATTGTCACGTCAAAATAAAATTTTGACCAATAACAAATTCTTCTCTTAGCTTAGCGTAGCGTAGAGTAGCATAAACGACATTAGAAAACACAATTGGCTAATCCCTTTTAAATGCAATGAACCGAGATGACGTCTAACTGCGTGTCATTCCCCAACAATTTTCACTCCGTCGTTTATGTGCCGAAGTTTAAAATGGAGATGAGAACTCAAAACGTTCATTTTGTACAAGTAGGTGTCCTAGCAAAGTTTTATTTACAAGCTACGCGTTACAACACTCCTTTTTAATGGGAACGAAACGTTGTGCCATGCAGTTTAATAGAGGAATCAACACCGAAAACGAATACCTAATAAATAGACAGTGAAATTGATATTACATGATATTACTTTTATTTACGTTTAAATTCGAACTATTGGTTATTTTTTTAATAATAAATTCGCGTACCCGAAGCTGGACCGTTGCCGTATTATTTACATATTTATTGCAATCTTGTTATTTTGGTCGACTGCCTCAGTTAAATTATCTTTTGACTACTTTTTTTTTGGACTCAGTGTAGTCATAATATTCAAAGATAGCTCTCGCTCCGGTTGCTGCCTTTCACTGTCTATAATGACAACATAATTTAAAGAGAAAATACACGCTGTAGTTACAAGAACGCTATTAACGTTTCGCAGTAAGATTTTTGTTAAAACATTTTTTTTAAATAAAATTTTAACATTACACTCTCGTGGTGATATTAGATTAATAAGTGCTTTGTTTCATAACAATGTTAATATGACTATTTCGCAACGTGCCCGTCCGCAAAACGACTTCGTGTATTTTCACTCGAAGTGACGATGATCATGCGCGGTAGGGATACGACGGTGGAGTCGTTGTATGGTTTGGCTATATTTTATAAAATTACCAATGACTAGAAGATCTAACAGCTAACTATACAAACGGATCGAAAAGGCGGGAAGTATTTGATGAGCAAATGTTTGTTATTATTACAATAATTTTACAACAATATAGCCGTGGCAACAATTATTTATTGGAAAGTGGGTTATTGTGCAATGCGATTTTTTTAAAATATTCACTAGCATTTTGTCGTATGAAGTAATAGTAGGGTAACACATTTAGTCGATGTCTCGAATTTCCTACATCGGCAAAAACATTTCAATCCGAAAAAACATCGATCTTCCCATATTCTTCAGCTTTATAATTTCCCAGAGCAATTGAAAGACAAAACACCTGTTTTTTGAGGATAGGTATACCTATTTAAATTTTAAAGTATGTAGGTATACTGTCTTTCATACCAATGTTACGGAAAAGGTACGTAGGTATGTATATATCTGGCTGAAATTTGGTTCTAAGCGCTAATAAAATTTTCTTTTTCTTATGCTGAATACTAATTAGAATATGCATCTAATTGTATGAAGAATATTTGAGATTATTTTTGGAAAGATAAATGACAAATTAACCATTCTGATTAGGTGCGCAGATGCGTACATTTCAAACACCTTTTCCGTAACACCCTGTATAAATAGCCGGGAGCCGGGTGTGTTATCTTTGAAATGCTTTGAAGTATACAGGAAATATCCTGCAATACCATAGAGTAAATAGTACTTAACCATTACTATTTACTCTATAGCAAAACAGTCGCATCGCGACAAAAAATCAACAAAATTATTGGGCCTTTTGACTAGATCCATACAATATCGTAACGCGACTAGCTTGCATTGAAATATTTTCGCGTGTAGCGTATTTTTAACTTACGTATTTATTTCCTATGGAAGATTTGATTACTTCAATTAAGTTTAAATTAACAGAATCGCGTACAATTTCGGTCACCGTATTATTTGTGCATGCGACCGACTGGCGACTATTCTTCTTCTTCTTCTTTTTTAGGTTAAATGGCAATGCGGCTCATTTTAAAATGGCCATTATCTGCCAGTGTCAAGTTAAAATAGCAATTTGTAATAGCCTCTTTTTAAAAAAAAAGAGGCAAAATTGAAATCAAAATCAAAAGTAGCGAACTCAAGTCTAGTCAGTCAAGTCAAGTCAGTCAAGTCTAAATTTCTCTTGTTAGTATTCCAAAACAGGTCCGTCAAGTCCAAAGCAGTCAGGTCAACCTGGCGACTATGGCTGCCTCTTGATTGCCGATTTTAAACGTCAAATCTCCTTGACATTACACTGACATCTGACATTACAGTCAAGTGAAGTGTCATTGTCAAAGTGTTACATTTTTTAATTAGGATGTGCCATATCAAGGAGACCATGGTGTGTAGTGTATACCATCTGAATTTCGAATTTTTAAAACTCATCTGATTTATTAAACAGTCTTGTCATGATAAGAAAGATCTAATATTATCTAAAGCTTGGTAAGACTTTTGGCTTTTAAATGACTTTAATACGAAATTAATTTATATGCTTATTCAGATGGTATATTCCTATTTTATCTCGGGTAACAAGTGTTTAAAGATCACGTGATTTTTAGGCAAAAACAGCCCGAAGTTCCGTCAGTTTTGACAGCGTTTCAACTGTCAATTTGATTTACTTATTAAATATGTATGGGCCATTAAGCATTGTCCGTTTGTACGCTTTTTCTTACTTATCCATTAATTAAGATCAATCGTCACACGTGTAATTTTATTTATCTTTTGCTAATTTTCACAGCCTCAATAATGTCAATTAGCCTATGTGTATTTTAAGAGTATTGTTTCTGTGTTGCCAATTAATTAACTTTATCAAGTATTTTTTTTAAATTTAAATATTTAATTTTTCATAAAAAATGCATCAAAACACCGTTCAAAAAGTAGCCGTTACTATGATAATGTGTCTGATTTTTATCTTCCATCACTTACTGGGGTTCTTTAATCCATACGTAACCGTATTATAATATTTTTTTCCTATGTCTCCATAATATTGTAGACACCTGATTAGTAGAACGTTTTGTATGCTTGCCACTTACACCTATGAAGATATGAATTACTGTTACATATTTAAAATACATACAAAAATATTAAGTTGAATATTATGCCGTACGGTAGCGTAGCTAAGGTACATTATCGCGTGACGCATTAAAAATTTCACATTAAGTATAATAAGTATCATATTATTGCTTTCATTGTTAACTTTAACTACAGTCGGTCGAACTCCTCTCGTCTCTAAGCTATTGAGCACTATTATTATTATTAATAATATTATTTTAATCGTTAATAATTACCGAAAGAAGGGGGGGAGTCCACAAAACATTCTACTAATATCCTCACTAAGTGACTTTTACCTAATCGAATTCAAAAATTCAACTTCCATCCAAAATATTTTCCATTATTTTCATTAATTAATTATTTATTTTCTTTTTTTTTAATTATTATTATTATTATCTAAATAGTCGATGAGTTTTCACTGAATACTTTGGTGTTTTCGTTTCTATGCGATCGACGTATATAACCTTCTTACATATTTCGCACATAGACTACAAATGAACATTATAACGGAACCGAACTGTGTTAATTATTTATGGTTTAATTAAACCTTAATTCTCACGTTCAAATATCGATATAATTTTAACCAGCCGATACATTTTTCCTAATAAATAAACCAATCAATTTTTTGATATAGATAGGTACATACACCACTTGTAGAATTTCAAAACTGACTTTACGATAATTATACAATATTAAATAAGTTACAAATAAGTTAAAATACACACCTAAGTTATACACGTAAAATACAATCAATTGCACATACACTAAATTAAGTTTAAATCTAAAAACGAAGTATGAATGAAAATCAATATGTTATCGTAATATTATGAGACAACATTTAAGTTCAACTATTCCAAATATTAAGGTGGAAACATACTATCAGACGCGTCCCACAGCCGCGGCTGACGGACGCGGTTGAGGCTGACATTATGCGCACGGTCGTTCATATCCAGTGAGCCACATTTCTGTCGGACGTCCCAAAGTCACGTGACTTACGTCCTATAGTTTGCACAGCTTAGTGTATTTGTACTATCCAGATACAGTATCAGATAGTTTGTTTCCACCTTAACCATTGTTATTAAATTCCATTAAAAGTGACTAGAAGAACAGTTGACTTCTATGTTGAACATGAAATAACACAAAACACAACAACTAGTAAGTATACATAAAACTAGGAGACATTGAATACAGTAAGAACTACAGTATATATATAATTATGCATTAAGTAATTATTAAGTAATTAGGTTACCAAAATTGTGCTTAATACCACATTTTGTTCTTTTTCCAATACTCTAAATTAGTTAAAAGTGAACATTTAAAATCACATCACTGAACGAGGCTCAAAATTTTCAAAAGCGATTGCAAGTCAAAGTTTCCTTTTACAAAACTATGCTCTTTCCCGCATTGAGGATTTATTCATAGATTAAAATTAAAAACCATAGACTAATAAAATTAATCTATGATTTTTAAAATATGTATCTAGTTTAATTCGTATAAAGCATTGTTTTGTATTTCGAACGCGTACTCATACAAGCCAGCTTCAACCTACTTATTCATTTTGGGAGGAGTTTTTAGAGCTGCAAGTAATTTAAATTTTATCCATATTATGAGAAATTTTTCATAAACACGGAAATTTTGAAAAGCAATCGTGATTTTGACTGTTTATTCACAATATTTATTTATCTGAAACGTCTAACTGTCAATGTCAACGTCAATAATCGCGTTATTTTTTTTGTAGACAACGTTCAGAAATGCGATCACAGGTAACTCACAAATTTATCTAAATTAATAAAGTACACCTAATAATGAAACATATTATTACTAACTTGGAATGTCAAGCATGTATTTAGCTGTAAATAAAGCATTATTTGATTGATTTCCGAAAGAAAGATAAGTGGTGGCAGCTCCGACTGCACGTGCGATTAAATAAATTTAGATTACAATAAATAGTAAACAAATATGGCGCCATTTTTAACACACATACACAGACTATAAAAGTCTACCAACGCCTCTTCGAGTCATTTAGTTTAATAAGTATATTTTTTATTAAATTACGGCTATTTAGTTATTGCACGATTTACATTTATAATAAATATATAAATACTTGTAAATTTTTATCTCCATCTTTGGTATGTAATGGTACCTATTAGTAATATCTGAAATGTTACAAAACTGTTTTTTTTTTTTACATAATATATTAAGTATAACTATATTTTTTTTACAAAAATCGTACTTAGGGTCGTTAGGACGGCACGATATTTTATATCTATTCAATTTCGATGTTTTTTAATAGGTCATTGTCGGGTCCAAGTAGATATATATAAGTAGACTGTGGTCTGATGTATTTAAACGCGGCGAGATTATTATTTTTTTTAACAACTTTTTTTTTATTTACAAATTTCCATTTAAACTAAGACAATTAAAGCCTACTTCGAATAGACGCAGGATCGCATCCACACATTTATTTATTATTATAGCAGGTACCGATCATATGTTAAAACATCGCCTTCGCGATGCCATTACGTTTAGTCTATAGTATGCACCATTGTTCCGCGAACGGACTACCTTATCTCAGTCACCGTCCGTGACCTAGGCATTAGCTGACGTGTTTGCCTCCTTGTCTAGCGGGTGCCGGGGGAAAGAGACGACTATATACCCCGTCTCCCCCCACCCTAGGCTCGCTTGCCCCACCCCGCGAGTAGCCCAGAACAGCTCAATCGATTTTCCCCATGTACCTTGATGGTCCACGCCACGCGTCAACACCATGCGAATAGTTTTAACCCGATTTCTAGCTTTACGTGCAAAATTTGTCTCAAAAAACTATCCTATGTCCGCCATACGAGACGCATACTCGTATTCATTCATAGCTTTCCGCTGATCTCTTTTTTAGATTTTTTTAAAATTTTATCAAAACCTATCACAGTTTTTGATTAGTTTTCATCCTTAATTACATTAATATATGATTAAAATATACATATATAATATATATTACACAGATAATATATATTTTCCAATCTTTAACAATATAACACTATTTTACTTCGATTAGTTGGCTCGCGTGAGCGCGCCTCTCCGTGTTATATTTGGCCGGTGGTACATTCTCTATTACTAAGTAAGTATATGTTTACTATGTTATGTCGTCGTGTGAGCGAGATAGATGAACATTTCGATACATTTTGGCATTCGTCAATCGATTTGTCACCTTGTAGTGAGTGCCGGCCTAACCGCGTCTTTACATTAAGTCTAATTCACACAAGAGTATTACTGTAAGTATACTCGCAGTTACCTATCACCACGATATGATCGCATATAAAATTGGAGCATAGCTTTACACAATTTAGGCTATTATTGCTAAATTATTTATTTTACTCGAAAACTATTTCTCGATAACCACAACCGTTCATAAGCGAAGTTTAATATCATTATTTTGTTATTGACTATTTGCAATATGCATGGGTACTTACTCCTGAATCGAAACAACACTCAGCCCTCCATTCACACCGGCCATTTTGTCCGGACATGCGCACCACGGCATCAGCCGGCTCGCGTATCGGCCATTTTCATTTCCCGAAACACACTTAACCCAATTCAACTTGTACGTATGTATGTCACCGTGAAAATGGCCGGCCTGAAAGAACAGCTGCCTTAGATCGTGTGACCAGTGTTACGTTTAATATGCAAATACGGTCGGCCGTGGAGGTTCCTGTGAGCAGGGTCGAGCCGCGTGTTCGGAAGACTCAGTGTACGTCAAAGGTCCATGTAATTGTTCGCTGCCGTCGCCGATGTGTGTCTTTGTGTGTGTATGTATGGGTGCGCACCTGCTGTGCCGTCCTAGCGTCCGGCTAGGCCGTGTCCGGGGCGAAGCCCTTAGATCGTCTTGATCTTGTTGGTCTTGAAGCTGACCTGTAACACACGGTTCCCGAGCGTATACCCGTTGAGCGATTGAATGGCGACCACGGCTTCGTCGTAATTCGTCATAGTTATGAACCCGTACCCCTTGCACTTGTTCGTCTGCAGGTCGCGAATCACTTTTACGCTTTGGACGGCGCCGAAGGGTCCGAATAGTTGCCAGAGGACATTCTCCTCTGTTTCTGGAGCTAGGTTGTAAACAAAGATGCACCATTCCGAGCCGACAGCTCCGGGCAGAACCCCGCCGAGGAGTTCTCCGGCGAGTGGGCTGTAGCGTTGGAGACCCTTATTAATAGCTAACAGTGACTTGCCTGAACTGAATCGTCCCAGCGGTGCAGGGAAGCGCAACGCAGCCGGCAAATACGCCGCGAGTGGCGCAAGAGCTTTTCCGTTGTTGCTCGGGTTATTTGCGAACTTAACCGTGATCGGTTCCGTAGCTCCTTTGGGTACAGTTCCGTTCAGCTCCTGGATCGCTCGCTCCGCTTCTACTCGTTGGTCGAACCTTATAAATCCCACACCTTTGGACAGTCCTTGTTCGCCGCCCGTGAACGGTCTGCCGCCTGAATTTTCGCAGAGAATTCGTGACGTAATGATGCGACCGTATGGACTGAACAGCCGTTCCAACTCGGTCTGTGTCATCGTTTTCGGGAGTCCCGATACGTAGAGGTTGGCACCTTTGATGGCCTCGCTGCTCGGCCGCGCGTATGACACTTTAATGGTCTTGTTCTGGAGACGAAGTCCATTGAGAGTCGCGATGGCTTTTTCCGCATCCTCGGGCCGGTGGTAATTGACGAAGGCGTAGCCGAGACTTTGTCCGCCTCCGTGCAGCGCATGGTTGAGTGCATCCGGGAAAGCGGCTCCTTTGTTCCTTATCAGCTTACAGGACTCGACTTCGCCGATACTCGAGAACAGGCTGCGTATTTCCTCCTGAGTCATGCTCTGCGGCAGGTAGTTTATGATCAGGTTGGTCTTGGACTCCTCGCCGGAGCCGTTTTGCTGTTCACCGTCACCTTTAGACATGGTGGCTTAAATCATAAACGGAAAGAACGAAAGGGAAACGAAAAACGCGGTAAAGAAAAACACGGCACGTCCGATACGGTAGCGCGCGCGAGCGTTATTGCGAGGGTTGTTACGAGGCCGGGGGCGAATGTAGGGGTAGCGCATGTCCCGATCTATCGACCGCTCTTACATAACGCCGTTCGTTCACCCCTCCCAGTTGGTATAGTGTCCGAAAAAACCAGATACACCCCTGCATCGATCCCAGCCAGCCCTGGGAACTAGCTGAGCACGCTTCCTAACTAGGTTTCTTCTTGCATTACCGCCTCGTTTCATAATATTCTTCTATACTAGGCGACCTGAATCTGGCTGCGTATGGACTTGAAATTTCCAAAAATACTTTTTCCAAAATTACTTTTCCTTATTTATTAAATAAGGAAATATCTCTATTTACGATTACCTCTATGTGTAATAAAATAATATATCCCTCGTTAAGTAGGTATTTAATTAATGAACAGTATTTTTTGCCACTTGCATTTAGGATTACGTTAGATTAGATATTATATAAAAACTCAGCTTCCGTATGTTTGTGTCTACAATACTTGAAAACTAGCAGAAGGTTTGAAATGATTTCTTTACACAACATTGACAAGTTAAAATTCATTTTAACTGAAGAGTGTTTTTAATTAGAAACTAGAAAATAAAGTTTATGTCCGACTTTGTCTGTTTCTCCTGTAAGTAACACTATCTAAACCATTCAAAGTATTTTGATACGGTTTTGACTTGTGGAAAGAGTGATAAATAACGAAGGTTTGAGAAATATCATGTTTATAGGCTCTATACATGATACTGAAACTAAATTGACCATTTTTACAATTTTTTTCTGTATGTATGTATGTTCCTCCATAACTCTTAAACGAATTGACTGATTTTCATGAAACTTGGTAGATAAACATTTAGACGTACTAGGGACACAAGACAGGACACATTTTTCTTTTTCAACGCGGACGAAGTCGCGGGCAACAGCTAGTATAATTATAAAAATTACGTGTCGTATGTATGTATGTATGTATGTATGTATGTATGTTCCTCCATCTTTACGACTTTTCTATGCCAATCTACAGATGCTCCAGTGAAACTTATGTTTCAGCATGTATGCTGTTATTTCACTGTGACCTTCTGTATGGGCATGGTTACTGCTGCTGGACGGGTTGCCTAATTAATGATTGAATTTACTTATAGGTCACAAATTTTGAAGGCCCTTCTGACAGTATGCTATGATTATTTTTGTAAAATAATTTTGATAATTTTTGAGAAGTATTGGTAGGGCACACTGCGTTTCGCAGTCATTTGGGCAGCCCGTCTGGCGGCAGTAACCACCACCTTACAGAATACCACCGTGAAATAACAGCATAAGTGCCGTTGTGTTTCGGTGAGTGAGTAAGGGATGCCAGAGCCCATTACCCCATCCCTCCCTTATCCCTTATCCTTAAAGCTTGTATGGTCGGCAGCGCACTTGTAGCACTTATGGCGTTGCTTGTGTTATGGGCGACGGTAACCACTTACCGTCAAGTGGACCGTCAGCCTGTCTGTCGATCTTAACATAAAAAAATAAAGACCTGTCGTTCCCCCTCTTTTTTTTTATTTTAATTTTAATTTTTTTTAATTTTTTTTTTAATTTTTTTTTACTCGGCAACCCTGACAAAGTCAGGAACAGAACAATATAAATGCTAATTTTCGTAAAGCTCCCTTCATATTACGGTCGCAAATAATTATATTTATCTAAATTGAATTATTTCAAGTAAAATTTGTCACATAGGCCACTTGATGGTAGGTGGTTACCGTCGTTGCCTAAGATAACACAAGCGACGCCACAGGTGCTGTGCAAGTGCGATGCCGAATTTCACAAAATTCATCCAATAAGTACTAGCTGTTGCCCGCGACTTCGTCCGCGTTAAAAAAGGTAAAAAGCCTATCACGTGTCCTGTACTTCTAAATGTTTATCTACCAAGTTTCATGAAAATCGGTTAATTAATTTAAGAGTTATGGAGGAACATACATACATACAGAAAAAAAATGTAAAAATGGTCAATTTAGTTTCAGTATCATGTATAGAGCCTATATACACGATATTTCTGAAAACAAAGTAAATTACTCCATGACCTATTTATTATTAGTATTAATATAAAATTCTCGTGTCACAGTGTTAATTTGGTAGATCTGAGAATAGGTTTCTATCTATTTTTTATACGCGGGCGAAGTCGCGGGCAGCAGCTAGTATTAGGTAAATAAATATTTTGTAGTAAAGAAATTATTTGACGGAGCACGTCTATTCATAATTTAAAAAAAAAAAATAAAAAAAAAATGGCACGTTGATTCAACGTTGAAAGGTTGGCCACCCCTGCTCTAACAAGATAAAATATCAGAATGGGTTTTGAAGATATACTGTGTCAGTGATGTGCCCAATACTTGAACAATGGACATAATTTACTATATCTCCGGGGAATCTAGAAAGACAAAGAAAATATCTCTTTTTTCTCTTATAAACTTGATAATATTCAACCCCATCTCCTGAGATCACCTGTAAGAATAACATTCCCTTTTTATAACGCTTCTTAAAGCTGACTGGTGGTTGGTAATTCACGGGAATAACATCTCTTTGTTACCCCGCGCTTACCTCCCCAGGAAATGCCTTACTAAACACACAAAACAGATTTTACAAACGAAAATTACTCTTAAGACCTAAAGAATAGCGTTTAAATCCACTTGATTCTTAAACGCGGAAATATTAGCTACAAATCTTTTCACTGTCAAGCTAATATGAATCATTCGAGCATAGCAATAAGATTCATTCTTCAATAGAAGAGTTTCAAAATTTCATTTAATGGAGGCCGTTAGTAACGATAGCGAGAAATAGGCCGTATTTTCTTGCGATAAGGTCGATTATGGAGTGAATGTGATTATTAAGGGTAGCAAAGTTGTCCATTCTCAGTCGAGGAGTGTTAGTATCCATTGTTATATCTATAAATAGATTTCTTTAAAACAGTCTTGTCTAAAACAGTCTGTCTTTTTTTCTGTTATATTTCTGGAAAAATAAAAAATCCGGAAATTTTATAGGTATTCATAAAAATAACGATTTATTAAAAAAAGGTTACAACTTAGCCGTCTTACTAACTTCTAATTTGGAATTTTACCAAGTTATTAAAATTGGAACAAATTTATTAAAATTGAGTAAATGTTCCACAATTTTCATATAAAATCTCCTTGCTGTCTCGAAACTGCTTATGTTCGTCATCATCATGATTATATATCATCACCACAACGCCATCACATCATCATATCAGCATATTATCATCATATTATCATCTCATCATATTATATCACGCAGGTTGACCCACAAAACGCCGAGCTCTATATCGCACGGTAATTATCGTGCGACAATGGAAACGGTCGCCCCAAACTCAATCAGGGTTGTATCCACCCTGTGTATCTCCACTTCCCTGCTCCCCGCGTCCCGCGTCTTCCCCTCCTTCGTCCGTCCATTTCCTCTATACACCCCTCCCCACACCCCGCACAGTCCCGCGCATCGACTACTTGTCACTGTATAAAGGTCAACGACTTCAGATGGGCGAAATAAGTATATTTGGAATTGGATTTAAAAAAAATATCCCCTGTTTTAGCTTCTTCAACAGGTGAAATATTGTGTCCGCAATAAAGTCTGTGCATACAGACAGTTTATTGGGTTATTGTGGATTACGATTGTTTTTGTGATATTAATGTAATATTATTTTTTCTTTTATAATGAGCACTAACAAGGTTTGGAACTCCCTGTCGGCGTCTTTATTTCCGAGCTCATATATGCGTAACCCATATCTTTTCAAAGTTTGAGTGAATAGGCATCATTTGGGTGAGCTCGTCCCTTCCACGCATAGGTCTCATCTTCGCTACACGGCTGGATGCAGGCCAAGAGCAAACCCATCTCTAATCTATACTAATATTATAAAGAGAACTATAGATACTATAGATTTGTTTGTTTGTTTGTTTGTATAGAATAAGCTCCGAAACTACTGGACCGATTTGAAAAATTATTTTACCATTAGAAGCTGACATTATCCGTGATGAACATAGGCTACTTTTTACCGCGGGAAAATGCTTCATTCCACGGGAAAACGGGTAATAGGACAACGGGTAGTAAGAATCACTTAACTTCTTACTTACTTACTTACTTCCACACTTAACTTTTTTTTTTTTTTTTTTTTTTTAATGTATTCAAGGCAGCGCTTGGCCGCGATCTCACTTGATGTTAGGTGCAGATGCGGCCAAAGATGGACCACGCTTACCTAGTAAGTGCCCATTTACCCTAGACTTGAAGACCCCGAGGTTGTAATTTTGGGGAAACACGGACGCAGGCAATGAATTCCACTCCTTAGCAGTTCGGACAAGGAAGGTGGAACTATAACGCTTCGTGCGTGACCGGGGAACATCAACCACGAAGGGATGAACAACCACGCCTCGTGTTCCGTAAGTGGAACGGCTCTTTTTCACATAACTTCTAAACGGCTGAACCGATTGGGTTGAAATTTTATATGGCTATTTCGATGGTTTCCTGGATGATTTAAAAATACAATTGGACCCGGTAGGTGGCGCTGCTGTCGGCATGTCAACTACTAAACGGCTTGACCGATTGGGTTGAAATTTTGTATGTGTATTTCGATGGTTTCACAGACACGAATGTATTTCTTTTATGTTATGTTACGTTATGTTACGCGGACGAAGTCGCGTACAACAGCTAGTAATATAATAATAATAATAATAATAACATTTATTTGCAACTTAGTAACACAACACAAGTAACATAAACATAGTAACAGTAAGTAACATAACACAACGTCTCCCTACTCATCATTTTGCTGGCATAGGCCAGCACTGATCTTCCGCAGGAACCCTAAGTTTAACTCTAGTCTAAGTCTAGTAGAATATAAACAAAATGACATGTTAAAGTTGGCCCAGCTAAACTCTAAAGTATGTAGGTTTATATTTAAAGTAAGTAGGTACATTGGTACGTCCGAAAAGTCACGGTAATAGAACTAACTACACCCAGTCATATGCGCGTGCACCCCTTCGCGTAATATATGTTTTTTATACACGAATAATTCAACACGACATAAAATATTTCGTGAACCCCATTTACATAGTAACGCGTGGCACAGAGTAGTGCGCGTTTACAGATACTTACAAAACACTATTATTATAACGACACAAAATTTGTGTAAAACACACACACACACACTCACGTCATATAAAAACAGTTACTAAAATAATTATTAAATATTCATTAAAAAAATATTTAAGTATTTTTTTAAATGTTATGCCATATTTATTTATTAAAGTTTCGACTATTGCAAATGCCATTTTTATGATTATTAAATTAACAACTTTAATATCTATCCCATTTTAATTGACATATTGAAAACATGTACAACAGATAGATTTATGTATTTTGGCTACACAAATATTTAGTGGTTACTATAATATTATAATTAAAAAAATAGGAAGCAAAAGAGCGTTTGTGTCTTAATAATTAAATTGAATAAACACTTTTACAAATTATCTTGATACTAATTAAAAGGTGACTTCTGTATGAAAGTGTTTACTGATGCCAGTTAAAAAATGATTTCGTTTGATTAAAAGCTTAAACACATTTTTTTTATTATAAGTAGGTGTACTGTGTGAATACATTACTCTGTGCGTCTTGTTACCAAATGGACGCACGCGCCAAATGACCGACATGTGCAGATTTTCATATCACAAGCGCGCTACTATGGAGAGCACTTTTTAATAATATTTATTGCGTTATATAAATAAAATAAATATGACACAAATTCCACACAGCACCATCTAGTTCCACACTAAGGAACTAATGCTTGTATTATGGATACCAGACAGTGGATATACTACATACATTACTTTTTTTGTAAATACATACATATTATAAATACAAAATGATATTATAAATACAAAAATAAATGACTCAGGTACAAAGGTAAATGTTAACACATAAACATTTGCCCCTAGCGGGATTCGAATCCGCGACCGTTTGGTTAACAGCTAGGGTTACTAGCCACTAGACCAAACGTATATATATATCTTTAATTTTAAGTTCGGCATACAGACTGACGGTCCACTTGATGGTAGGTGTCTACCGTTGCCTATGACATAAGCAACGCCATAGGTGCTCAAAGTGCGCTGCTGACTGTAATAGGATTAAAAATGATTGGAAGAGGATAAGGAAATGGGCTCTGGCAAAAAGGTGGAGCCACTGCCAACACAGCGATAAAGATGTCAGGCGTTTATAAATCACACATTTTCAATTTTCAACGCCTAAGAGTTCGCGTAAATCCTTAAGTAGGTATATAAGTAAATAAAAATTACGTGTCACGTTGTTTTCCGCCTATAGACTCCTAAACTACTGAACCGATTTTGATAAAACTTCGTAACTATGTGTAATTTGGTCCAACTTAAAAGGTAGGATAGTTTTTATTTTGAACCCGGGCGATACTAACAGTATAAAGAGGAAAGATTTGTTTGTTTGCATTGAGTAGGCTTCAAAACTACTGGACCGATTTGAAAAACTCTTTCACTGATGGGAAGCGATATTATCAGTGAGTAACATAGGCTATCAATACTAATTATAAATCTGAAAGTGTAGGTATTGTATCTATGTATGTATTTATGTTTCTCCATAAATCTTAAACGAATTAAATGATTTTCATGAAACTTGGTAGATAAGCATTTAGAAGTAGATAGACTTTGACATTAGACGTAGAATAGGCTACTTTTTTCTTTTTCAACGCGGACGAACTCGCGGGCGCCAACTAGTATTTTATAAAGTTACGCTTTCGAAGACGCGTGCAACAGCTAGTGATATAATATATAAAAAAAAACCAATTTTATTGACAGAAACCATCTCCATAGTAATGTGCCGCTGGGCATGCATTTGCGACGTTATAATTAGTTTACCCACTGTCTTTCGACCCCCTTTTAATGCATGCATTAACACGCACACATACACTAAGTCACATGGCATTATGTAAAATACATCGTCACTAGAAAGTACTTCATTACTTTTTGTAAAAGGAAGTATTTTTAAACTAGAAAAACATGAATTGATTTTGCTATTCTTTTTGTGGCTTGCATAAAAAAATATATTGGGCATCATTCGGGAATATCAAAGACAACTTCTAGTCCAAAATTTCTCATTGCCTTAAAATATATGTAGGTTTTCAACGAATGTATGCAATTTGGCCACTTCCTTCTGTAAGGAGATGGCCAAATTACTGCGAAATGCATTCTGTCATGCCACTTTTTATCAGATTCATACCAAAAATTAACTGTAAAAAGCTCTTTTCCAAAATTTGCCTAGTCAGGAAACAAACCAGGGACTCCTGTCCTCAAAAAAGTTATTGCAGAACACAATGTTCTCTACTACTGACTTCAAAAAAGTTTAAAAAAAAATTTTGAACAATAAATCCACTGACCCACTTTAGCAAAACAAAACTGCGACAAAACGTTCGACAATAAAAAATAATATTAAAAAAAATGACATCCAGTGTTCTAAACTCATATTATTATCTTTTTGTGTGAGGGGGAACTTCGCTCCCCTAACATATTAAAATTTTAAAACGGGAACCACTTTTCTTTGGCCAACACTTTTGTCTGCCAACCAAATGAACATTTTAAAAACTTTATACACACTTTCACTTTTAAAACGCTCATAACTTGGATTTTTTTTAAATATTTTTCAAAAAATTATACACCGTTTAATAGCTGATGAGTTATTCTTTAAAATTACATTAAAAAATATAAAACAATATACCTATAAGTACACCAAATGTGGGGATAAATATAAAATATAATTTCTTATGGTTGCATTTTGTTGGCTGCATTTGTAAATTGGTTTTATGGTGAGACCCTCTCGATATGGTATTTCCATAGAGCACAATGGCTGTGACTGACCATAGAGCGTAAAAGATTTATGTAGGTCATCCCAAACTCGTAATAATCGGATCGTGACTGAGATAATACACTACAAAGACCCATTGTTCAATTTTAACATTTTTAACAACTGCTTTTAAAGTGAAATGCATTTGCTAATTTTTTTTTTTAAGTTAAAATCGGCAGACAAACTGACCGTCCACTTGATGGTAGGTGGCTGCCGTCGCCTATAAAACAAACAGACACAATAATTTGATAAATTATCAACAATACCTACGTATGTCAATAATACATAAATGCCATAACAGTGCCAAATCGCAGTGCGCTAATGTTGTTAACTATTAAATATGTATACCATCAATCAATACGAATAATAAATCTGCAAGTGTAGGTATTGTATGTATGTATGTATGTTCCCCCATACACTTAAACGAATTAATTGATTTTCATGAAACTTGGTAGATAAACATTTAAACGTACTGGACACAGTACTGGCTACTATTTCTTTTTCAACGCGGACAGTTTTTTAAATAATAGTGTCAAGCAAACACACGATCAATAGTCACTGTGACATTAATTCACTTTTCAATTGTAACACCTTCATCTACATTTAGATCTGTATCTATGTGACTGCATTCGTGCACTTTTGGCAAGCATCGCTTCCTCATAACTAACGGCATGTAGCAAACAAGCATGTCTGTTGTGTAGGTGTATACAAAAATATACCATATTGTAGTGGAAATAAAGTGTAATTATGCTTGAACAGAGTATGCAATGACATTTTGCATGGCTCGCGATCTTTTTGAGACAGAAATAAAGTGGACCAACTCAGTAAACGGTCAGTTTGAAACTGATTTTAGATTTGCTCAGTCGTAGTTTGAATTCACAACAAATAATACTTACGTATCGCGTTTCACTTAGCCGGCATCATGAGCAGTAAAAAGAATAAGGGGAAAAATCGACAACACAAACCTCCTAATCCAACGCCACCACAAATGAAAGAATCTGTTGAGCCCGTAGAAAAAGAAGTAGAATTGAAAGAAGAAGCAACTGAAATAGTGAAAGAAGAACGTGTCCCGGAAATAGAAAGTGCAGTTATATCTGAAAAAAGTGATATACCAGAATGTGAAACAGTTGAAACACCAAACAAACCTAAAAGAAACCGAGGTAAGAAAAAAAAGGATAAAGATGACGAGAATGCAGATATAAAGTGTTTGGATTCCGTTGTAGAACAAACCAAATTAACTGTTGATAGCAATGATGATCAGCAAGTATTAGAGAAGGAACCATTCGAAGTAGTGCCAACTGCTCGGAAAAAGAAAAATAAACATAAAAAACATTTGGAACAATCTACTGAGCAAAGTAAACCATTGGAAACTGATACATTAGAACCACAAGTAGTACTTGCTAGTTCTAATAAAGAAGAAGAAAAGATAGATACGGGCACAGCTCAAGAAGCACCTTTAGAAGTAAGTGAGAGAAATGAACATGAAAGCAAATCTTCCAAGAAAAAGAATAAAAAGAAAAAAAATCGCAATGATTCTGAGAAGTCTGATAAAGCAGATGATATTTCATTACCAGTTGCTGAAATCGAAAAAAGTGACCTTTCTGTATCCTCTGTCCTGGATAGTAAAAATGACAAAATTGAAGAAAAACCAAAAGGGGATACATCAGGATATGAAACACCGATTATTGACGATAGCAGTACTTCAGAGTGTACTATAAAAGAAGTTTCAATGTCTGCTGATAAAGAAAAAAAAACAATTGAAACTTTAACGAAGAAAGAAAAGGAAACTGAGGAAAATCCAATTGTTATTTCAACAGAAGAGAGTGGTAAGAGTAAAAAAAAGAAAAAAGACAAAAGGCAAGTTTCCCAAGAGATAAAGGAGGTTAAATTGCAAACAATAACAAAAATACAAGAGTCATCCACACCGAAAACCGAATTAAGTACAAAAGTTGACATCGTTGATTCACCTGTCTTAAGTACAGCAATAGAAGACAAAACAATTTTGTTATTGTCTAGTATAGAACCCTCCAAAAATGTTGCCGAAGTAGAAAAAAGTCCGAAACCAAAAGCTAAAATAGCAAAACCTGTAGATAAAAAAGATAATTACAAAGTACAAACAACAGAACCAACTATTCAGAAAGACATTGTTCTCACAGATTTATCACTTGAAGCTTCCTCAACGACTGAAATTAAATCTGAAATTTCTTTGGAAGGGAAAATGGATTTAAAACAAGAGGTAATAAAAGCAAAAGATGAAGAAAATATCCAAAAACAAGAAACACAATTGATTTCAATACCAGAAGGAAGTATGGGAAAAAAGAGAAAGAAATCGCCCAAGTTACCAAAACAAGATTTTAAACAAAAGATTGAAGAAAAAGTAGAAACATTAGAGGGTGGATTTAAAGATGTTGAGTCGGATAATGTAAAAGTAAAAGAAATTGCAGCATCAGAAGCGTCACAAATTCCAATGCCATCAGTATCAGACATAATGCAAGAAAGTACAAAATCTCATGAATCTTTAGATATGGCTCCAGATTCGGTTGAGTACCCACGTTCCAATAGTGAACAACCTCTTGACAATAACAATAATATGATTATTCAAGAAGTTATAATAGAACAAGGTAAGCTAGAAGTTCCTACAGACGTCCCAGACACTCCATTTGTACAAGGTTCGGGTGAAACGCCTGTAATGTCACCAGAATTAATAGCAACAGGTATTAAAGTTACAGAAATCGAATTTACTGAATTTAAAGGAGAAAAAACAGACTTGAAATCTAAAGTAATGGAAGTTAACCAAGATATGGAAGAATTAAGATTATCAATTGAAAAATCTCTTGCCGAATTAACTGCGATTGAAAAGTGTGAAGAAGAAAAGGAAAAGCAATTCGAGGAAATACATGAAAGTAACGCACAAGCACTTCTTAAAGAAGATAGTAAAAAACAGGAACTGCTTCTTACAGCTATCGCAAAGCCTGACCAATCCAGTAAAATTGACCAGTCAGAGTCCAAGGAACAAATAATAGTCAAAACTGAAGAGCCTACTAAAACTCGACCGACTGAAATTATTCAAACGAAAATTTTGCCTGATAGCCATACTTTACTTGAACCAGAAAAGTCCAAAAGCGAACAAATTATGGAAGTTAAATCAGATGAAACGCACACCCATATCGGCACATCAAAAACTGTAGATGACAAAAATAAAAGTAATATAGAAAAGTTACCTCATGAGATAGACACTAACGTGGAATTTAAACAAGATAAAATTAAAACTGACGAAACATTACAATCTGAAACGAACGTTGTAGCTGATACAACAACTCCGCCAGTTTGTCCAGCTAGAAGAGACCATAAAGGCAAAGGAGGAAAGAAAAAAAAGGATAAGCAGTCTAGAGAAATAACTACCTCAACTTCTACAACTTCATCTACAGAGGCAGCTAGTAAAAGTTCATCTCAAGAAGTGAAAAAAGATGACAAGGTGGAACAGAAATCTGATAAAACTCAAGAAAAAGGCAAACAACAATCGGGTACTACTGAAAGTGACCAAGCAAATATTCCAACGAAAAATAAATTGGAAGGCGACAGGGACGAAGTTAGGAACGATTCTAATGAGGAATCAATTTCATCTCATTCACCCGAATTTGACCCCATTGAAAATTTTGAAGACGCCTTAACTTCCAGTGTTGACGATGTAAACAAATCTTTTGAAATGATTGCAAATGAGGTTAATGAAGCCAATGAAGCCAGCAGACTGCAACAGAACCCAGAAATAAACATAACCGAATCGGACGAGACGGATAAAGACAGAAATCAAGAAAAAAACAAAGACGTTCCACAGCCAAAAAACTTGTTAGGCCACATAGATATTCCTGTACCATCGAATAAAACTGATTACAAAAAGGAAAAAAATAAAACGCCGAACTCAAGACAAGCTAAAGTTAAAATAAAAGACTCAACAGAAATAGAAACTGCCGACGAAAAGAAGCAATCTAAGGAATGTCAAACAAAACTGAAATTACCAAAAGATAAGACTGTGAAGGAATCAATTTCCACAGTTACCAATGGCAACGATGAATATGTTTATAAATATAGTTTCAGAAGAGTTTTTTTGCCGAGTGCTTGTCATGTTTGTAAGAAGGAATTGAAGAACGCACGAGTCGCATGTAATTTTTGTAATTTGATTTTCTATTGCTGCTTAAAGCACAGAGATGAAGACGTATCTGAACATCAAGCGCTTTGTTTTGCCGTATCTACAATTGTACATTTAAAAGGTAAATTATTTATTATTTAAATCATTTGGTCTTGACTTGACTTGATTAGTTTGGTCTAGTGGCTATTAACCCTAGCTGTTAACCAAACAGTCGCGGGTTCGAATCCCGCTAGGGGCAAATGTATTAACATTTTACTTTTGTAACTGAGTCGTGGATGTTTTGTATTTATAATATGTATGTATTTACAAAAAAAGTAATGTATGTAGTAATATCAACTGTCTGGTATCCATAATACAAGCATTAATTGCTTAGCGTGGAACTAGATGGTGGTGTGTGGAATGTGTGTCACATTTTTTTATTTATTTATATATATTTTAGATCAGAAACATATTTATGCTGACGCGAAAGATGTAGTAGGCCACAACTATCGACTATTGCGTATGCAGATGATAGTGTCCTGCGAGAAAGTCCTTAAAAGGAAATTGGTGCCTTGGGAGCAAGAAGCTCTCTTGTATCCAAGGATTTGTGCTGATCCGAGCTGCAGGGAATGGAAGCAAAATAACTTGAAAGATTGCGACGGGTGTGGTCAGGTAAACATGATTAAACTTAAATTTATAATTTTTTATCTTTAGATGATCTTCGGGAATAGGTTCGTCACCTTAAAGTAGATAATTAGCTTGCGTCAGGGCAATATTTCATTTCAAACATAAAAAAATCAATATTTTTATTTTATTTTCATATGTCAGTTGTCTTCTTAATGTTTAAGTTTCAAAAGGTACTAAGTTTCTACGGTTTGATAAAGGAATGAATTTTAAAATTTATAAAGGTGTTCGTACCTCGAGTGTACACAGACAACGAATTAGATAATGTAAATGGACCTTAATATTTTATTTATTCATTTATTTATTTCAAAATCTTATGAAGAGTCCGTAATATCATGAAGAATATAATGTTATATAATGGTTTTTTTAATTTTTTTATTAGAGATGGGTTTGCTCTAGGCCTAGGCCTATGATGGCCTATAACTATAACTGTATCTGTAACTATAACTAAAACTTTAACTAGGTATAACTATAACTGTAATTGTAACTGTACCTGTACCTGTAACTGTAACTGTAACTGTAACTGTAACTGTAACTACAACTACAACCTATATCTATATTAATTATGAGTTCTATTTTAGATTTCATATTGTTCTGAATATCCGGATCATTTCCCGAAGTCACATCAGCGCTGGTGCAAGTCCTACAGTCTGTATCAGAAGCTCGTAACTTATCAGCAGATCAAAGGAAGATTAGAACCGAAACTTCCCACAAAGATTATGCCTCATATGTATCAAATACCGGAGAAAATCAACGAGGTACTTGCTTCTATGTACGAAGAAAAAATAGGTAAATATTTACACATGTCATGTTAAAAAATAGATTTAATTAGATCATTTAAAACTAGGTAAAGAAATAATCAGGCACAGTGCTATCGAACCATCAATTTGTTTGACAGATATGAATGACCTTCAATACGCCGCGCTTACTCAACTGGCCACTGCGCCCTTAACTGCCGTCTACAGCTATCAACTTTGGAATAATAAAGTTAACAATAACAAGAATGGGTTGAAGGTAATGTAATTCAAATTTTGTTTTTAATTAATTTAGATAATTTAGGTCCTATAAATTAGGAAAAAGTGTTAAAAAATTACAAAAGGCACAATCATCAAATATTAATCAAATTAGCTAGAATATTATTATTCTAACATTTCGAATCATGGTAAAGAAAAGGAAGCTTACTCTTGGACTTGGGTGAAAGGAATATTTGGGTGAACCAGACTTGATAATCTAGTTTCAAGATTAACTTGACTTGTAGTTTCAAAAGTAACATGATTTGTATAGTTTCAAAAGTAACTTGACTTGTAGTTTCAAGAGTACTTTGACTTATAGTTTCAAGAGTAACTTGACTTGTAGTTTCAAGAGTAACATGATTTGTATAGTTTCAAGAGTAACTTGACTTGTAGTTTCAAGAGTAACATGATTTGTATAGTTTCAAGAGTAACTTGACTTGTAGTTTCAAGAGTACCTTGACTTGTAGTTTCAAGAGTAACTTGACTTTTAGTTTCAAGAGTAACTTGACTTGTAGTTTCAAGAGTAACTTGACTTTTAGTTTCAAGAGTAACTTGACTTGTAGTTTCAAGAGTACCTTGACTTGTAGGTTCCAAAGTAACTTGACGTGTAGTTTCAAAATTAACTTGACTTGTAGTTTCAAGAATAAGTTGACTTGTTGTAGAAGGAATTAAAACACGTATACTATATTGTTTTGCAGAAATCTTCTTTCACTATTCACGTGGTAGGAGCTGAGCTACAATTCGAAGCTGATGCCCTCAACAAATGGGAGGTGTTCTTCCTTCATCTGCGATCTGATATCAATGACTTGAATATAGTCCTCATAGCTCCTGAATTAAACCCTTCAAATCTACCTTTGGATTTGCTTGGAAACATCAAGTAAGTACTGTACTGTATCCTCTATTATAAATTAATATTTCCTGTCTGTTAAACTTAAAGCGAATTCTCCATTTCAGATTGTGTGAGAACTGCAAACAAAATAATCGTCGTATCATATTCAATTTTCATGACAATATGAATTATAATGAGTACTGGTCCAGCGATTTCTTCGTGACTCCCGACTTAGGTAATTTACCATATTATTAATTACTAGCTGTTGCACGCGACTTTGTCCGAGTAACTTTATAAAATATAATACATTCGTGTCTGTGAAACCATACCAAATTTAAACCCAAAAGGTCAAGCCGTTTAGTAGTTGACATACCGACAGCAGCGCCACCTACCGGGCCCAATCATCCAGGAAACCATCGAAATAGCCATATAAAATTTCAACCCAATCGGTTCAGCCGTTTAGAAGTTATGTGAAAAAGAAGTTAAGTGTGGAAGGATAATAATTCTTACTACCCGTTGTCCTATTACCCGTTTTCCCGTAGGAATGAAGCATTTTCCCGTTGTAAAAAGTAGACTTTGTTCATCAGGGATAATGTCGGCTTCTAATGGTGAAAGAATTTTTCAAGTGGGTCCAATAGTTTCGGAGCCTATTCTATACAAACAAACAAACAATCAAATTTTTCCTCTTTATAATAAATTAGTATAGATTTTCTCACAGTTTATATTATTATGAAGCGTGTCCACTTGGTGGTAATAAACAATAAGTCATTTGTTTGATGTAACTTTTGAAAAACATTTTCATTTATATATGAAATCGACCACAAGTCCGATTTATTTATTACAGTATGCGCATTCAATGTAAGCATTCAAAGATCGTCGTCATATAACGGGAAAGACGCGTGGCCGTCCACCATCACCTGTATCCTCAAAACTAGAGCACCACTTCTCCTCACATCGTACACATCTCACGAGCTACATAGAGACGTCGCGAGGATCAAAGAGATCTGTTTCAAGTCAGACATTCATTGCACATTAGTGTCTGAACCCAAATACAACACATACGCTAGTGTAAGACCCGACAGAAATTTCATTACGGACGACGAAATGCCTTTGTTATTTAAGAATTATTGTTTCTCTATTATTTGTGGTTGAGTTTTGTTTTTAAATTAATAAAGTTTTCTAGTTGAAAACGTGTTTTATTTATTAAACTAGCTGGTGCTCGCGACTTCGTCCGCGTTGAAAAGTATAAAACGCCATCTAAAAATATCACCATGTTAGTCGCTTCACTTGTTTTTGGATAGATGGTGCTATCTCCGGGCCAAGCCGCTAGTATTTACTTTTATTTTAGATTTCCCTTAAGAATGAAGCATTTTCCCGCGGTAAAAGTAGCCTATGTTCATCACAGATAATGTCGCCTTCTAATGGTAAAATAATTTTTCAAATTGGTCCAGTAGTTTCGGAGCATATTCTATACAAACAAACAAACAAACAAACAATCAAATCTTTGCTCTTTATAATATTAGTCTAGAAGCATAGATACAGCGGGCTGTATCTATGCATCTATGTATCTATGTATCTATGTAGAGAGTATTTGGATGAATTTGTGGTCTCAACTTATGGTACAGTGATATATTAAACAAGAGGATGCGCCCCCAATCAATGTAAATGACGCCTTCGCAATTTTGCCGCATTTTTCAAGTACGGCGGCTGTATCTAGTCGAGAGCAGCGAGACCAATTAAATATCTTTGGTCTGCTAGTTTAAAAAAAGGCAGTAAAAAACATATATTTCATTTATCAGTTCATTTTATTTAGTACGTAAAATAATTAAAATACACATATAATCTATATTATATCTAATAAATTAAACAAATTAATAGCAATTCACAATACTGTTAAAATATTAAGTAACAATAAATCAATTAATTATATCACAGATAAAAATTGTAACATTTTTAATACAACACATTGAATAATAGCTCTATACATATAAAAATGTTGTGTTGGTTTGTGTGTTACTAAAAAACTCGAAAACCAGGCGAAGGATTGACTGGAAATTTTTGCACAATATGCAATCTGCTTCCAGAATTGGTCATTAATATTTTTCGCGTAATAGTATAATCTAAAATCTGCCGAAGGCGAGGAGAACTAACTCGCCAACGAGAAACACTGTCTCATTTAAAGTGGAAGTTAGCCTTTGTTATGGCGCAGCTGAATTAATATAAGACTGAGCCACAGCGAAGCGTGCAAGGGTTCAGCTAGTAATAATCAATAATTAACAATGGCAAATTGTTTAATGAGGTTAAAAATTCTTAATAATTTTTACCATAAAAAAGTTCATTTGTAATTATGTATTTATCAAGGATAATCAAAGGCCATCTTAATTTCACTAATTTTCTGCCGATATTTCCGATTAAAAAAGTCGAATTGAGAACCTCCTCCTATTTTAGAAGTCGGTTCAAATATTTAAATCACAGATGCGCCTTGTGCTTCTGAAAACTGTCTACGTAATAATGAGGTGCTTTGTACATAAGTGGTGGCCCACAAAAATTTAATACTTACTTTATATGTCTGTCTGTATGCAAACACGAACCGCTTATTGCTTTCTACAAGCGACTAAGGCGGGAAGAGCGAGCACACTTTTCTCAACGATGACGCATTTTCGGTCTGGCAATGGCAATGGCGCATCTGTGATTTACTTAAGTCTTTGTAAAAGTTTAAAAGTAAAAACAGCTACTAATAAAGATGGTGATGATATGATGGTGATAATTTTATTTCCATAATATAAGTGTTAGTACACGTATGTTACAACTAATGCAGTATATTATAATGATATTATGCAGTGAACAGACGTTGTTGGAGAAGCTCTCTGCAATGCCCGACACCTATGCAAATAAAAAAATACATGTATAATTTTTATAATATATAACATAATATATCATAATATATTTTTCCATCGAAATACCACAGGTGAAAATACTACACTGGAATTTGCGTCACAAATGCCAAAGCGGCACATAAAGAGCACGCCTTTGACGGAATCATGGCGGACTCTTGCTTTCGCGCGTCAATGGTATAATTCCCGGCACGTAACTTAGCAAGAATGGCGAGATGAGCAGAAGTCGTTTTTTAGATCTGGTCAGTTATCAAGCGGGGCAAAGGGTCAAAATAACATACTTCCGATTGCGCAAATGGTTCGCCACTCGCCCCGTGCCTCTCGCGCCTTGCATATGTCCTGCTCACTCCTTCGTACACTTGCGTTAGTATTATCTCACGTGCGCAAAATTTCTCCCACTACGGTAAAATCTTGCCAAGTTATGTGCCGGTTATTATAAAAGGTAGTAACGACCAAGTTCTACTATTCATTTTAAGCTTCAATGTGTTGACGTAAAGTCAAATTTTATTTAAAAGAGAGATGTTTGGTTGGTTTTAAATGACAGCTCTACGCATATGTCACTTTTAAAATGTTCAATAAAGTTCGTAGTATTTTGTATGGCACGCGGATTCCATGTTGTAGTAGTTTGATGTATTTTCCCAATAAAATAAAAATAAAATTATGATAATTTTATTTTATGATATTATAAAAGGTACATAAGGATATAAAATAAATTAAAAATACCTACTTTTTAGAAATAATTATTAAAAAAATTGATAAAATGAATAATGTAAATATATTGTATTGAGCAAATATAATTTCAAAATAAAATAGATTCAGTATTGACAGGCAATCGGAAAAAGTATCAGAAAAATATAAAAATAATTAATTACATATTAATTTTTTAACATTTTCTGATAACTTGTTCGATTACCTATTAAGTATATTGTTTAGTCACAATTAATAATAACAATTGATAATGTCAGTTATAATAACTGACAATGTTAGTCAAATAAATAACAAAATGAAAATGGACGGATTAGTAAAAGAAAAAGTCATCTGACACACACAATGACACTGCTGCCATTTTTCTATAGACACCTTTTTTATTATGTTTCAAACTAATATATTTGGCCTTTTGGGTTTAATCTAGAGATTTATATGTTTACTTAAATCGTCTGCTAATTAAAACGTCAAAAATTCCACCCAAGGCTTTTAAATCTCAAAGGAAACCTTTACAATAGTTATACTTAAAGATCGACAATAGATGTCGCTAAACAAAACATTTGATTATTACTGAGTTAGTAAAGAAAATTTATAATTTATCATATAGGCCATGCACTGGACACGTTAAAACTATAAACGAATAAAGAAAATTAAGGAGAATTTTTTTAAGAAGTTTATAACAAGCTTTAGCAATAAGTATAATATATACCATTTTCCCGGGTCTAGGACAATTCGCCGCCGCCAATTCGTCGCCGCCCTTTCGCCGCCGCCATTTCGACGCAGGCCATTTCGACGCCGGCCGATTCGACGCCGGCCATTTCATCGCCGTTTTATTTAGTTTCAGTTATCCACTTATCCACACACAAGGGTAGACAAACTTAGAAACATACTTTTACATTTATTATATTAATAGGGATAGTATAGTTTATACAATACAGAAAGGATTGCTATTAAACAAGCTATATGTTATATGTTTCGATAGCTAAAAAAGCAACAAACCATTAAATGTCGTACTTTTCTGATAAAACATCTATACTGGTAGTAATTTTTTTGCTTTCTACAATCTGCGCTTAATAAACAAAAGACAACAACGAATGGCGACGAAATGGCCGGCGTCGAATTGGCCGGCGCTGAATTGGCTTGGCGCTGAATCGGCGGCGGTGAATCGGCGGCGGCGAATCGGCGGCGACGAATCGTCCCATCCCGCATTTTCCCAAGCTATTTCAAAAATTTCCTAAGCATTTTCAACATTTTTCTAAGCAATTTCTTAAGGAAAACGTAGAGAAAGTTTGGGAAAATGTTGAAATTGATCGAAAAATTGTATATATGTATAATAGGTTTGTTATTTTTAAATTTAATTGGATTTTGCTTACGGGTTCGATGATTTCTAAAAGCTTTGTTCCATGTCTCATTCCAAAAATCTATACATATATAACCACCTGATCACCGATGTGATTTGTTGCCATAGATGCAGAGGGCGCTGCAGTACTGTCATTAAGAGTTTTTGAGCTACCATCAAAAACAATTCTATTTAAATCTTCAATTTCAACTTCAGTTTCAGTCGTAACTGCAATTTCAGTTGTAACTTCAAATTCTATAGATCCATTATTTCCATTTGCTATACTTGGTTTGACAGTCAGAAATTCGTCTATTGTTGTTAGAAAGTCGTCGTCATTATAATTTTTATGATTTTGTTTATTTTTAAAATCTATGTATTCATATTCGTTCGGATCTATATTAGTTGCATTGTCTATATATTCTGTGGTAACATCTAAATCTATATTACTGCTAATTGTTTCTACATTATTAATTGTACTTCTATTACTAGGTGCTACTGACTCGTATGTTACAAACTCTGTTTGTGCTGTTTCTGTTACTGTACTTTCAGTTTTAACTGTTGGAGAATCAGTATAATTAACTTCTACAACATTGTTTTCTCTTACATTAGAACCATCTTCATCGTTTTTATGTAAGTTTACAACCAGATCGATCAGCTTGCTCTCATTAGAATAAGTACTGTTACTGAGTGCCAAATCTAAACTTTCACTATTTATGTTACTAATTTCTTTAGTATTATTCTCTGGTAAAAGCAAATTTAATTCTGGTTTTAATTCCAGTTTTTGGTCATTATCATTATTTGTAGTCTCTATATCATCAATGGCATCGGTTGTAGTAGTATTTTCATTGACTTCCGAAATTTCTTCTATAGCACCTAATCTGTTTTGGTATTTAGTATATTTGGCTATAGTAGGACCTAATGTAGTATGAACATACTCAAGCAGGTTGTTGCATTTCTCAACCGTATTCACGTCGTTTGAACTGCCCCATATTATGAAGCCTGATGCTTTTGAATGATACATCGTATCTAAGGCAGTATCCAAGTCGACCTGAAAAAAAATCACTTTTGATAAAAATTATTAGTAGAAAAGATTATTTATTAATCATACATTTTTCATATAGAATACACTAATTGAAAGAGAACTGAATAATTATTGAATTAGTGCTCGCGACTTCGTCCGCGTAGAAAAGTATAAACCGCCATCTACCGTATTTTTGATAGATGGCGCTATCTTCCGAGCCAAGCCGCTAGTATTTACTTTTATTTTAGATTTCCCGTAGGAATGAAGCATTTTCCCGCGGTAAAAAGTAGCCTATGTTCATCACGGGTAATGTCGGCTTCTAATGGTAAAAGAAATTTTCGAATCGGTCCAGTAGTTTCGGAGCCTATTCTATACAAACAAACAAATCTTTCCTCTTTATAATATTTGTTTAGATATAGATAGGCGCGGGCAAAAGTTAGCTATGAAGTAAAGTAAGGTACCTACCTGGTCGAAGTAGTCTCCGTCCCTATATCTGAACCAGAAGTAAGGCAACACATTGCGCGCCCCAGCCTTAGCCCTCGCAGCCTCCCGCACTCTTCCTCGCACTAGAGCTTGCAGCTGCGCGGGAGTCAGTCCGCGTGAACTGTACACGGACGGGAATAAAGCGCTGCTAGCAGCCCACAGCCATGAACTCCTATAATGGTGAGAAAACGTTATGTCTGAGCACTTTTACTACATTTTTGAAGTCCAACTTCTTTGGTAGCGATATAGTATAATAAAAATCACTACATTATCCGCCGCGTCTGTCTGTCTGTTCGCGATAAACTCAAAAACTACTGCACCGATTTTCATTTCGTTTTCACCAATGGATAGAGTGGTTCTCGAGGAAGGTTTTTTTTTATTTCTCGCAATAGATTTTTTTATGCGTGTGTGTGTGTGTGTGTGAGAGAGAGAGAGAGAGATTTTAATCACAAATAAATTAAGGTATTGTTTTTTGTTACAGAGCACTGCTGTAATTATAATTGAATGTGCCTTCTGTTTTTTTTTCTTTTGAATTTAACACAGGGATAGAATTGACGCGTAGAATTTGAATAGAATTGAAATCTTTTACCATTGACGCGTGAAATCAAGAGTCCGCCAAGATTCTGTCAAAGGCGTACTTTCTATGTACCGCTTTGGCATTTGCGACGCAAATTCCATTGTAGTATTTCGATGGAAATAGAAGAAAAATAATGAAAACTCACTTGTCATTCTCCAACTGAACTTCCTTAGAGCAATCTTCGGCCATGTTGTTTGACGCCATGTTGAAGCAATAAGGAAATCCATAATAACCCCACACAGCCCGAGGTCTCATCTCTTTTGCAACAATTATTGTGTTCATCATAAACTCTCTTGCTGACTCTTCGAAATTTTTGCGAGCCTGAAATTATCAATCATTATCTTTAAAGTTTATATTAAGAAAACCCTGTGCAAAAAGGGTTATTATAGGATATTAGATTACATAAATGATGACTGTCCTTGGAGTCAAATATAGTTGATTATTGTGTTATGTAGATTGCTATGTATTGTTACGTATTACTTTGTAATTAATTTATGAATAGAGCAACTAGGGGGTTTCTTGCCGAGTTCTTCCCCCTAGAAACAGCTTTCCGAACCGGTGGTAGCTTGTAAAGAATGTTGACGAAGATAAATGTTTTGTAAAAACTTACGTCGAATATATGATTTATTATTATTATTATTATTATTATTATTATTATTATTATTATTATTATTATTATTATTATTATTATCAATCAATACTTAAATCAATTTTCAAATTAAAATGGGACCCCCTTGGGGGTGCACCCTTTCAAATAAAAAAAGAATGATCAAAATCGGACCAACCGATTTTGATAATTCTTTGTCAAAAGTTATGATCATACATAAAAAAAATAATTGAGTACCTCCTCCGTTTTCGTTTTTTCGTTTTCGTCGGTTGAATAGGTAGTAACGACCTAGTTCTACTATTAATTTTAAACTCCAATGTGTTGACGTAAAGTTACATTTTCTTTAAATGACAGACGACAGAGTTGATGGTCTACGCAAATGTCACTTTTAAATGTTCCATAAAGTTCGTAGTGTTTTGTATGGCGTGCGAAATCCATAGTTGTACAGTCGGCCGCATAAGTCGATTAACACATTTATAAGTGCAAAACAACTAACACTAAACACGACTAGAGAACAAATTAAACTTCGGGTACAAACGATCGTAAAAAGCTTCAGTAAGTAAGCAAGTTGAGTATTCAGTGGTTTTTCACTTTTGAATGTGTTAATCGATTTATGCGGCCGACTGTACATCGATGAGCGCAGCAATAATCTGTTTGTAAGTTATCTGCTAGAACGGTTAAGCCATTGCATCAGAAGTATGTAGGGCATAGTTGCAAGCATGTCTTTGTAATTCGCTCTAATGATACGTACGATCTGGTTCATTTATACTCTTTGAAATAAACATGTGTTTAGTCTCATAGGCGCGTAATTTTATTAATAAAAAACTAGCTGGCGCCCACGACTTCGTCCGCGTTGAAAAAGAAAAAAAAAGTAGATAGACCTGTGTCCCGTACGTCCAAATGTTTATCTACCAAGTTTCATGAGAATCGGTCAATTCGTTTAAGAGTTATGGAGGAACATACATACACGAAAAAAATTGTAAAAATGGTCAATTTAGTTTCAGTATCATGTATGGAGCCTATATACACGATATTTCTGAAAACAAAGTAATTTACTCCATGACCAAACCTTACATATTTATTATTAGTATTGATGATGATTTAAAATATTTATTAAATAATGTTAAATATAATATTTTTAAGATTTTAAAATTACAATTTCAAAATTAACCCTCGACATTCTATTGAGACCATCTAATGAGAACAAACACGCTATAACTATGAGTGCTGTAAGTTGTTGAGGAATCGGCAGACTATTAGATGAGGGTTGTTCCAAACATTGAGATAATATGTACTACGTACTAGAGAAGACATGGCAACCAGATTCTTTGCAACACGCGTTAGAGTCAGCTGGCTCCAACTAAAAGTCTAAAGAGTCTGGCTAGCGACGATACGCTTGTGTTCTGTGTTCTTTTTAATTAAATACGCCTTTCATGTGTGCTTAGGTACTGTTTAAACAACTCAGGAAATACAAATAAAGTCCAAGGAATCACCTCTTACCTGCAAGTCCACATTTTTGCTCTTTGCAAGTGCACTAAGACTTTTGTTTGAGATGGCTTTCTAGTACGTATCTCAATGGTTCCAAATAGTTTAACGATTAGATCTACGATAAAACTGTTTGGACAAAAAAATTCCAACTAGAGCACAGTATGACAGATTTGACTCGAATAATTTAACGAAACATTTCAAAACTACAGTTCTTACAATAAATATCTTCACACATTCCACACAGCGCCATCTTGTTCTACACTAAGCAACTAATGCTTGTATTATGGATACCGCACAGTGGGTATACTACATCGATTACTTTTTTTGTAAATACATGCATATTATAAATACATCCGTGACTCAGGTATAAAGATAAATGTTAAGACATAATAATTTGCCCCTAGCGGGATTCGAACAAGCTACCGTTTGGGGTTACAGCTACAGTAACTAGCCACTAGACCAAACGTGTCGCCAAACAGTGAATTTTATACACACCTCTTCCTGAATCCAACCTTTGGGCCACCACCAGTGAATCTTCTTTTCATTCTCATAGGAAATTTCTTTGTAGGGCACCAAAACGCCGAAGTTTTGCCTGAAAATCGGTCTCCACGACTCGAAATCTATTATGCCGATACCTGAAAATTCAATTAGAAAAATTTGGTGGAACGTTCTTTGAGAATGTGTAAAACATAAACATTGTGTCAGTGCGTAATCATAATTACCCGTATTTTTAAAAGTAGGTCTTGTCAGGTCAGTGCTATGCACTATTATTATCTCGCAACATCCTTCGCCTAGTTAACTTTTTTATTCTTAAAGAGATTCCGATCCAATGTTGTTATCGTTATTAAAATATGTTTTAACACCTAAGAGACTGTACCTTTTATAACAGAGGGTCAAATGAGATACATAAATAAAATACGAGCAATTTTTCGTAGGTAGGGTCAAACATTGTGGGTCCAAAGGGTTCGAAGCCAGGAAAACGGATGTGGACAAAGTCGCGAGGAAAAGTTAGTATGTTATAATTGTACACACGAGAATAAGGTGTCTCAAACATTTCCTAAATATTTATTGCTCATATTTTTTCACCGATTTTTTAAATTGTGAAATGATCCTTCGGAAACAGTACTTTTGCACTGGACGAGGTAAAGGCACAAAGTATAAATACTTTGTGGTAAAGGTATACGCTACTATGATCCCGTTTCTCTCTCTCTCTCTCTCTCTCTCTATCTTCTCTGCGTTCAAGTGTGTGTGTGTGGTTTTGTGTGTGTGCGTGCACAGGTACGATCTGTCATTTCATGTTGGATTTCTAAAGGTAGCAACTGACAAATTCCTCTATTCGGTCTGAACACTAATAACACAAAAACGCAGTATGCACTGTCCTTGCACATATATATTTTTTTTAATTTTAAACATATTTTTAAAATGAGTAAGCCGGTGAATTTATGAAAAGCGATTATTTACACTTGGAGTTTTTCTGCACTCTGAAAATGTTTTCAACTTTGAAATGTTTACAAACATTCGATTGTTTATTGTCTCAACGAAACATTGATCGAATGCACTTTGAAACGAAACGAAAACGGTCAACAGTTCGTTTGCATCGCGAGCAAATTTCGATTTAAGAGGTTATATTTGTTTTACATTTTTGACCTTATCGCGAAGGTAATAAAGTTGAAATTAATATTGGCTTAAATTAGAAATGGCAAGAAGACACTTTGTTTAATACTATTTAATTACCTAAAGGTTTTACATTAATTTGACGACAAGTTTGGTCCAGTGGCCTTTGTACCTGAGTCATGGATGTTTGTATTTATTAATATGTATGTATGTATTTACAAATAATATACAGTAATCGATGTAGTATATCAACTATCTGGTATCTATAATACAAGCATCAGTTGCTTAGTGTGGAACTAGATGGCGCTGTGTGGAATGTGTGAAAAATATAAATTGAAAAAATTAAAAATAAATAAATTCAATTTTCAAATAATCTAAAAAACTATTGAAGTTTCAGAGATTACCTATATAGGTATGTCTGTTCATAGAATAGACATACAAATGTCAACTTAGTTTTGCACGAAATTCGTGTAAAGTCGAGGTAGAAAAACCTTCGTCAGTTTTCAAATTTATTCCTTTATCAAAACCGACTCTTAGTAGGTACCTTTTGAAACTAAAACACTAAGCAGGCAACTGACAGGACGTTTGAAATGAAATTTTGGCATGACTGACAATTACCCTGGTGCAAGCAAATGTCGAATTAAAAGTGACGAACCTATTCTTACCCCGACTGTACAATACACTTTGTACGCTGACCTTGAGGAAATATGTTTTGTAAGCACATCAAGATACGAGTTGAAATAGTATTGAATGAAACAATGAATTAATGTAATAGATCACCGTAAAAAAGTTTCCATGACTACGACCTTGTTGGAATTGTAACGAACGCGTTATGGCCATCTCAATTGATCACTCATTATGTCACTGTTTGAACGATGAAGTGTTGTAATTGACATATATATGACGATATTAATTGGTGCCCGCGACTTCGCTTGCGTTGAAAAAGAAAAGAAAATACAACTGTAACGCTGGGGCGACGGTGGCGCCGCCACAGCGACAAAGGCGTCATCTATACTAATATTATAAAGAGAAGATATTTGTATGTATATAGTTTTGTGTTAATGAATAATTTAAAAATACTGGACTGATATTAAGAATTCTTTCACTTATACTTTATATGTAGCTTTACATCATAAACTAGTATCACAGACTATATTTTTTAAAGTTAAGCGGACGAAGTCGCGTGCAACAGCAATAGTCTATACCAATATTATAAAGAGGAAAGATTTGATTGTTTGTTTGTTTGTATAGAATAGGCTCCGAAACTACTGAACTGATTTGAAAAATTCTTTTACCATTAGAAGCTGACATTATCTGTGATGAACATAGGATACTTTTTACCGCGAGAAATGCTTTATTCCTACGGGAAAACGGGTAATAGGACAACGGGTAGTAAGAATTATTATCCTTCCGTACTTATCTTTTTCACATAACTTCTAAACTGCTTGATTGATTGGGATTGAAATTTTGTATGTGTATTTCGATGGTTTCATAGACACGAATGTATTATATCTTATGAAGTTACGCGGACGAAGTCGCGTGCAACAGCTACAGTTTTTTATATTTTTAGACTTTTAAAAATATAAAAATTACCATTGAAATCAATGTCTGGTATGCTTTTCTCCAAATCCACTCTGAATGCAGCTAAATGCTTGCTAAGGTCGCCTTCTTGAGGAACCCCGCCGTTTCTATACCGGAACTTTCCCGTGGACTCGTTCTTGAAGAGAGCAGGAAACAGACCAGGGTCGTAGAGTATCGTGATTTTCTCTCCACGAAAACTGTCCCCCTCGTTCTGAATGATGCCGTACTTCTCATACAGGTTTTCGAAGGGGATCCTTTTAGATTTGCACTGCATTGTCGGGACATTCCAGTAGACACGAAACGGTCTCGAAACTGCTCTCTGTGATACGTCTTCAGGCATTTCCACCACGTAATAACTGTTGCTGAAAATTTAGAGACGACATAATTTAAAACTGATCTCTGTGATACGTCTTCAGGCATTTCCACCACGTAATAACTGTTGCTGAAAATTTAGAGACGACATAATTTAAAACTGATCTCTGTGATACGTCTTCAGGCATTTCTACCACGTAATAACTGTTGCTGAAAATTTAGAGACGGCATAGTTAAAAACTGATATACTCCGGGTCTTTTAGATTTGATTACCACATGTATTTCTAATCCGTTATATTTAATCCTATTATCGTCGGCAGCTTGCTTGTGTTATAGGCGACTTAAGTGACTTTTTAAAGTAGAAACGTCAAGAAGTTGGAAGTTGAGATGGGAAAAAACCAATAAACTAGCGACCTGTAACCGTAATGTAACCCTGTAACCGACATTCTTATATTTTCAGATATTGCGCCATCCATACAATACCACTGAAACTAGAATATTTTATGTAATAATACATCTTGCGGAAACTAATTGCATTGAAATAGTACATCAATGCGTACAGAGATGGCGCTGACAGTTTAATTAACAAAAAATAAAACCGCCGAAAAAACCGCCGCGCATCACTCTTTACGTAATTTTTGCATGTTTGGCGCTGACTCAAAATTACAGTTTTTTCAGTTTTTTCGGCGGTTTTATTTTTTGTTAAAAAATCTAATATTTACTACATGCTTAATTTTTAATTTTCCCACCCCCATTTTCTCACCCTTAGGGTAGGATTTTTTTTTCCAAATCTATACGAGACCAACTTCGAGGTATATAAAAGAATCATCAAAATCGGACTAGTCTGTAAAAAGTTATGCGTGGTTATACGCTACAATCGGTGAGTGAACAATCAATCATCCCCTGTTTTCCTACCCTTAGGGTTGGAATTTGTTTTCCAAATTAAAAAATTCGTTTTTGTCGGTTGAAAAAAGTACATTTTTTTGAGGTGGCCTGTAACTGTAACTGACCTGTAACTGTGGTCGATTACTCCAAAAAGACGGGCTGCCCAAAAGACTAAGAAACGCAGTATGCTCTACCATTAGAGCATAAAACCATTAATAAAGCAAATTGTTATTTAAAAAAACAATAATACTTACATTAATTGTTGTAGGAAGTAAAAAGTAATTAAGAAGATTAGTTGTATGTTTATTGACGATGTCATTGCTGGTGTTACTTTACAACAATAATATAACATATTGCACTTTGAACTAAACATACGTGACAAGAATTAACAAGGTCAGGTTTTTGTTTTGCCTTAACATTTTGTAGCTGTTTCAGCTCTTTGTTGGAGTTTATTAAGAATCGATTTAAATATATACATACAAGCCCGTAGTATGAAAATTTATGGGAGTAAAAATCAAAATTGTTACACGAATACGTTATAGATGGCATATAGTTATGGTCCGTAAGCCAGGCACTAATTTCGTCAATGATTTCCTCTCAGTCGAGTCGAACGTCAGCTGCGGCTCCGATGGTGGGTTGAGCAGTGGTAGCCCGTTACACTTTCAGAGCATCAGCTGACAAGCATTCCACCAAGATATAGGCCAGCTGACTTTTTTATTTATTAACAGTAATACATAAACTATCATCTGATAAATTTTCTATTGGGAGGTAATCACTGGACACGTATATATATTCGTGTGACCTGCTGACGTATAATCCAGCATTTTATAAATAGCTGACAATTTTGTTTCTTCAAAATATTAGCCTAACTATAATTTGATGAATTTTTAATCGGGAATAAATGATTAAAATTTTTTTTTATTATGTGCGTGGGCGGCTACCACTCTACTGCTCAACCCACCATCGGAGCCGCAGCTGACGTTCACAACGCTTCATCATACAACTCTCTCAGTCATTTTACGAGTTATCGACTGAAAGGAAATTGGTCATGAAAATCTGTCGCTGGCTCACGGACCATTACTGACGTTCTATTTTTTTGGAATATTTTAGAATATCTCTGAACTTTCATAGATCTACTATTTATAGAAAGAACAATGTTCTTTCGGCGTTCTTCTTTATATCAAATGTATATGCTCAAGTGATGACATGGTATGTTATTAAAGGTTAAAAAACAGGGTGACGGTCCTCTTAGATGGTAGGTGGCTACCGTCACCAAGTAAGACAAGGACAAACCTTAGACTAAACATAAATTTTACAAAAAAATTAACCTGTGTTGTGAGTTAAGGTACAATATTGCTCAAAATTTTTTTGTAGGTTCTCGGAGTTAATTAACTATGTTAAAAAAATATTTTTTGTACTTAAATCTGTCCAATTCAAATTTTTTTAAATATAGTGTATTTTGATTTAAGTTTTAATTTTAGTCTAAAAAGTCTAATCCAACGAAATTAACTGTTTTTTGCTAAGTCCTCGCCTTGACGTTGATTTGTTCTGTGGTATACTTTATTGTGAGTAAATATTTACAATTCATTTAAAAGTAGTTTAAGAGGAAAAAATGTCAAACACACTTTCTATAATACAAACATAAAAACAAGTTTGATTCGTTAGATTAGTAAACACTAAAAAAAATCTGACCAATTAATTTTGATTATCTTAATATAAAATATACAGACAGGCGTTTTTTCTTTTTCAATGCGGACGAAGTCGCGGGCGCCAGCTAGGTTACAATAAAAAAGTAATATATATAGTATATCAACTGTCCGCATCCATAATACAAGCATTAGTTGTTTAGTGTGGAACTAGATGGCGCTGTGTGGAATGTGTGACGATTTGATTATACCAATTTATTTTCTTAATTTTTTTTTTTACAATATAATAATTGATTAATATAGGCCTCAAAATTTAAACAATAGGAAACTCAGTTTTGCTAAGTAAATTATATTAAATGAAAAATCGATTAAAAAAGGTCAAATAACTTGTTTGTTTACTTAATGTCTAACGAGACAACACACATCTTATACAGATCTAAGCTTAAAGCTCTTGCGGTTAAGATTCAAAATTAAATGATAGGAGAATTTTATCGCAATGTGATAAACCTTACACCTTAACATAGTAGGTAAGTAAATATAACGCGATTGCATCTGACCTAATTTTATTAAATATAGCCGCTGCACGCGACTTCGCCCGCGTAACTTTGTAAATTATATATACTACTAGCTGGTGCTCGCGACTTCGTCCGCGTAGAAAAATATAAAACGCCATCTACCGTATTTTGGTCACATGGCGCTATCTCCCGGGCCAAGCCGCTAGTATATACTTTTATTTAAGATTTCCCGTAGGAATGAAGCATTTTCCCGCGGTAAAAAGTAGCCTGTGTTCATCACGGATAATGTCGGCTTCTAATGGTAAAAGAATTTTTCAAATCGGTCCACTAGTTTCGGAGCCTATTCTATACAAACAAACAAACAATCAAATCTTTCCTCTTTATTTGAGTTTTTGAGTTTATCGCGAACAGACAGACAGACGCGGCGGAGGACATTCTTTTATATATATGTAGTGATAGTGACTAGGATGGCTTTTCTAAAATATTGTGTAAAATATGAAAAAAGAAATAAATGTAGCCGATTCAAACTTTAGTGTACTTAACTTAACTTAACCTCAATGTAAGTAAATTAATAAGCCTAAAAAAATTAGTTGTCACTGATAATTTTTGTTACTTTGAACAGTAAGTTCTTTTTACAATTTTTTTTTTCTCCGAAAATGAACTTTTTTTCCAAATATTCTATTGTCTACTTGACACTTTACTCAGAGACGGTGAAAGAGGCTCTTAGTAATTAAATGCCACTTGTAATACATTACATTAATTGCCGAGGCTAAACATGATAGGCAGAGTAAATTTTTTTGTTTGTCTATTATCACATATTATATTATGTCACGCCTAATTTTTTTAATTAATTTATTGTCATGACACGAGAGTGTATATATTATTATGTTCACAATAATTCTACTATGATGTAATTTATGCAGACATATTTATAAGGCATGTGACGTTACTATACAGGGTGGAATTTTGTAATGTCACCTGAAGGAAAAGTAGTCTTAATACTGTAGATAGAAAATTTTACTCAAAGAAAACATTCCTTTATTTTTGAATAGAAAGAAAACTGCATTCAAAGATTTTCGAAAATTCGCTTGCCACACCCGGGAATCGAACCGACTGAAATCTATAAAAATTGCACCCTGTACTTTTATTGCATCGATCGTTAGGGTAAATTATAAGGATGAAATCTCTCTAACATACTTGATAAATTAAATGAAAGGAAAACCATGAAATCTTAAATTAAAACTAAAAAACTAAAACCCGCCCGACTTTCTATTAAATCCTATAGTATTATTTTATTTGGGAAAACAAACAACTGCACCATATAAATATAGTAAATTAGAAAAAGACACAGCGTAACACACCGTTTTTGCGTCGGGCGTCAGGGCTTAACTAGAGTCTATTTCAAGTTACAAAAACGTGACTTACTTTTAGTCCTTCAAAGAAATTATTCTACAAATAATACAATAATATACGAGTTCTGACGACACGTTTGGTCTAGTGGCTAGCTGTTAATCAAACGGTCGCGGGTTCGAATCCCGCTAGGGTCAAATGTTTATGTGTTAACATTTACCTTTGTACCTGAGTCATTGATGTTTTGTATTTACAAAAAAAAGTAATGTATGTAGTATATCAACTATCTGGTATCCATAATACAAGCATTAGTTGCTTAGTGTAGAACTAGATGGTGCTGTGTGGAATGTGTGTCATATTTATTTATATGCGAAAGTTTTTGGATGTTATTTACTCTTCCACGCAATAACGGCTAAACGGATTCGGATGTAATTTGGCACAAATATAGATTACTAGCTGCTGCTCGCGACTTCGTCCGCGTAGAAAAGTATAAAACGCCATCTACCGTATTTTGGATAGATGGCGCTATCTCCGGGGCCAAGCCGCATAGTATTTACTTTTATTTAAGATTTCCCGTAGGAATGAAGCATTTTCCCGCGGTAAAAAGTAGCCTGTGTTCATCACGGATAATGTCGGCTTCTAATGGTAAAAGAATTTTTCAAATCGGTCCATTAGTTTCGGAGCCTATTCTATACAAACCAACAATCAAATGTTTCCTCTTTATAAAATTAGTATAGATTAATTGGATTACATTTTATGTTGGATACCTAGACTGAGACCTAGGGCTACACCCACCAACTTCATCACAACGATAAATATTTTTCAAGGTAGTGCATATTTTATCATAGCTAATGACACCCTCATATTTTTCTCCCTTATTTTTATTCTACTTAAAATGGATTCCCAATCGACGAACCTTAAAATGTACATTAACGTGTAAGTAACAAAGTTCAATTTGCAATGACACTTAGCATACACTTCAATGTACATACTATGCAGTGATTCATGATAATTATCAACTCTGTTGCCTAGCAACGAAAAGTTCAGTGTAAACAATCTGTTGCGACATTGAATGAATACACAGACAGACCACCTCATTCATTGAAATCATATTACTTCATCGTTCGGGTGTGGTAAGTATATGTACGCTACAAAGTCAGAATACAAAGTCAATTCGCTATTTGACTAATTTTGGAAATCATTTTAAATTATTCTATATCAATGAATACTAATAATAAATGTGTAGGGGTCGGTCATATAGTAATTTACTTTGTTTTCAGAAATATCGTGTATATAGGCTCTATACATGATACTGAAACTAAATTGACCATTTTTACAATTTTCTCTGTATGTATGTATGTTCCTCCATAACTCTTAAACGAATTGACTGATTTTCATGAAACTTGGTAGATAAACATTTAGATGTATGGGGCACGTGATAGGCTACTTTTTATTTTTATTAACGCGGACGAAGTCGCAGGCAACAGCTCTACTATAATTATAAAAATTACGTGTCACGTTATTTGGGGCCAATGAACTCCTACTGAACCAATTTTGATAAAACTGCGTACTTAACTATGTGTAATTTGGTTCTACTTAAAATATAGGATATAGTTATTATATTTTGAACCCGGGCGAAGCCGTGAGCTTGTAGCTAGTATTAGTATAGACTATATAACATATATCTTTTTTGGTTACAATTTATGTAACTCTATGGGAAATAATTTGAATTTCACTTTGTTCTGATCGGTAAAATTAAAAATTATCGATTTATTTTCGTTGTTACATTCAGACAAAGGGTTTTCGTTTTAATGTGTCATTGACACGCAACACTCAAAATAAATGTAATTTTTGTGCCAAGAAAATTGTACACAAAAGAAAAAAATAAATATATATAAAATAAATATATTATGTTAGCTAGATATACTATTTTGTGTTACAATACACACCTGTCTGAGAAACCCTTTGTCTAATCATATTTTATAAAAAAAAATCTATAAAAAAAAATACTAATAATATTATAAAGAGGAAAGATTTGTTTGTTTGTATAGAATAAGCTCCGAAACTACTGGACCGATTTGAAAAATTCTTTTACCATTAGAAGCCGACATTATCCGTGATGAACATAGGCTACTTTTTACCGCGGGAAAATGCTTCATTCTTACGGGAAATCTAAAATAAAAGTAAATACTAGCGGCTTGGCCCGGGAGATAGCGCCATCTATCCAAAATACGGTAGATGGCGTTTTATACTTTTCTACGCGGACGAAGTCGCGAGCAATAGCTAGTATTTCATAAAGTTACTCGGACGAAGTGAGGACGGACTGAAAGAAAATAAAATCCAAATTCTCCGTGTCTACTACTGAACTGTCTTATACATATCTAGTAATAATTAACTTATTGGAATTTAAGTGACAATTATCAAAACTAAGTGAAATACTTATTATTAATAGCAAAAATAATTACTTATCAAAGCTAATAGCCTATTATCCAATTAAAATTAGATCAGAATCAATTGGTGTAATTTTAATATCAATCATAGTTAATTTAATTGGCAATAGAAGACCATAGTAAGCACCTTTAGTGTCTTTTCATCGGCCTAATTCGTTAACCTGCTAAGTCCATTTTTGGGTAATTTCACTTTTTATACTTTTCGACAAGTTTAGACGATTATCTACCGTTTGGTGAAGGAATAACGACGATTACGTATCAAACTAAAAAGGTGAGAAATTTCATAAATGAAAACTGCTTTTTGACTAATAGCAAATCACAAAGAAAACTTGCTAAATCTTAAGTTTTGTACTGAAATTTTTTTTTATGTTAAGGTCGACAGACAGGCTGACGGTCCACTTGATGGTAGGTGGCTACCGTTGCCTATAACACAAGCAAGGATTAGGGATAAGGGATAAGGGAGGGATGGGGTAATGGGCTCTGGCATCCCTTACTCACTCACCGAAACACAACAGCACATATGCTGTCATTTCACGGTGGTATTCTGTCAGTCGCTTTGACATGCCTCATGCGTCTCACAACATTTTGTCATGTCATTTTTTCTTACTCCTGAAAACTATGCAAAATGTGACTTAGCAGGTTAACGAGTTAGGCCGACGTTTAGTGTTATAGGAGACCGTAACCACTTACAATCAAGGGTGGATCGTCAGTCTGTCTATCGAACTTAATATTTAAAAAAAAAATAGCAGATTTTAAAAAACTAAATAAGAATTTCTATTTTTTTTATCGATAACTAGCTGATGCCCTCGACTTCGTCCGCGATGAAAAAAGTAGTCTATCCCGTGTCCTGTACGTCTAAATGTTTATCTACCAAGTTTCATGAAAAAGTTTAAGAGTTATGGAGGCACATACATACATACATACATACATACATACATACCTACATACATACATACATACAAATATTTTATTGGGACATGTGACGTTTTACATTATTTTATATTTTATTGTGCATGTGAAAATGTTGACGACCTCTGTGTGTTCTTTTATAATTGTCAACAAATGTGTTGGTTACGTTACATCACAGGTCGCGAGTTCAATTGTTTTTCCAATGTCAAAAATGCCCAACGCGCCTAAAGAAGTTCTGTTTCATACAAACAGTTAAAAATGTCTGTTTTATAATACCTAAGGTATGCGAACAATTTGACGACTGCTTATTATAAGCTACTGTGTCACAGATTAAAATGGAATTGGAACATTTCAAATTGCATTTTATTTTGAATTTTGATAGATCTGTCATGTCACATTACAAATAAAATACAGAATATACTTTACCTAGTGTCATCGGATTTGACAGCGCACCGCGCCAATATTAAAAACATTAACACCAACATAATATAATAATGTATATAGAAAAATAATATATGTACACTGTCCAAAAAATTCTGAATTAATTAGTTTATTAAAAAAAATAATATTTAATTAAAAACAATAAAGTTATCATAGACAATCACATCGCGATTTCCCGCCAAATTCGAGGCATAGTGTTTCGCGTTCGCTTGCGACGCGAGCCAGTCACATTATGTCTACAAAGCGAACTTACATAGCATTATTTCACATGCGATTGTGAATGACGATACACTCGTATGTGAACTCGTGTTTTAACTACAAGTTCACTTCGTGTTTTGAATTATTATTTACAGATATGTCATATGGCTTTCTAACTACACACAGGTTTTATGCTAATGGACCCCGAATACTTAAGGTGAAACAAGTCGGCGGTTCGAACTAATCGGTCTCATGGCTAAAATGCGTCCTGTCTCACACAGCACAAAGCGCGGGAAGAGCACTCGACTGAGATGCACAATCATTCGTACCAAAAATAAAATCATAAATGGACCCTTTGTCATATAATCTTTTTGACAAAACTACTGCATATATCTATTTCGTGTAAAGTTATTTGAACTCTTAAATAACTAGTCAATGTTTGTAGGCAAAGTATTTTGGAGTTTTTGTACACTAGAGTGACCTATTTACCGTCAAAGTTGCATTAAAACTTGTGTTAAAATATTGATTTTTGAAGGATCATATCTTTTAAATTAATACTTTTTTTAAGAGTTTGTATAGCAACGAACCCGGTTAATGACAAGATAAATCAGTATCATGTTTATTTTTGTAAATTAAACATAAAACAGCGGAGTAATAAAATCATTCTACGATTGTACGGAGGAAAGATGACTTATGTCACCTTAAGCCTTTATTTTCATAGTGTCAAAACGTGGATTCATTTGACAATGTAATTCTATAGATACTCTGTTATGATCATGAATTATTAACGAGTTAGATATTGTACAACTATATAAATTATAAAGCTAATGGTCCAGTATCCCTCACCTGAATTTTTTTCTGATTACTAACAGGCTGAAACTCCGTGAGTGGCTTCGGTTTGCCGAGACGTCCAACTATTTCCTCTGCGAAAATTCTCTATAGAGCTAGCTAGCTACTGGAGTTTACAGCCGTAAACAACTTCCAAGCGTAGGACTGGGAACATGTACCACGCAATTTGTAGGACTATAATGCGGCCATTTTATTATGCAAATGTTATTAATAAATTTTATGACCTATTTATTGGGAGGGATGGGATTACTAACCAGCTGATTTTTTGTCTGCGGCTTAGTAAACACTTGTATAATAAAATGGCCGCATAGTCCTACAAATAGCGTGATACGTTTTCCCAGTCCTACGCTTGGATTTACGGCTACTAACTCCTTTAGCTACCTCTATCGAGAATTTTGGCAGAGGAAAAAGTTGGACGTCTCGGCAAACTGAAGCTACTCACGGAGTTTCAGCCTGTTAGTAATCAGAAAAATATCCAGGTGAGGGATGCTGGACTAAAATGTATATTAGAAATAACATAAGTATTGTTTATGTTATTTCTGCTGTGCTGGTGTTCGCGACTTCGTCTGCGTAGAAAAGTATAAAACGCCATCTACCGTATTTTGGATAGATGGCGCTATCACCCGGGCCAAGCCGCTACTATTTACTTTTATTTTAGATTTCCCGTAGGAATGAAGCATTTTCCCGCGGTAAAAAGTATCCTATGTTCATCACAGATAATGTCGGCTTCTAATGGTAAAAGAATTTTTCAAATCGGTCCACTAGTTTCGGAGCCTATTCTATACAAACAAACAAACAAATCTTTCCTCTTTATAATATTATTAGTATAGAGTATAGATTAATAGTTAATTAATTAGTACGATTAACTATCTAAATTTAATGGAAATAGGTAATGGCAACAGGTTTTGAATTCACTTATCTTAATAGTGGCAATTTCCGTTTTAAAGAACCATTTTTGTTACGATTAAACAAAATTAGCATTTATGCTACCACCTGCGGTTGTGCTTAATATTTATACTGAAAACATTTTCTAAAAAGTAATTTGTGTGTTTGTGTGTGTGTGTGTTTGCCAAATTACTGCTCTACTACCTCTATAGTAAAGAATACACAGTACCTATAATAAGAGAACGAATTTTTAAAACTTTTGATGGGACTTTCACTAGAATATAGCTTATGTTATAAGGAGTAATGCAAAGTTATAGTATTTTAGAAAAATAATAAAAAATATAGGCTAACCTAATTTTAAGTAGGAGTCGATCTTGTCTGCGTGTCTTCATATTAAAAAAAATGTTTTAAAATGAACTGTGAAACTGTAATGTTTATTTTTATACGCATAAAACATCCCAACCCAAGAATACGTGATTTTTGATGTAAAACTCGCATTACTAGGAACAATGACGTACCTACAGCAAGGTTAAATTAATTGCTTTCACAATATTTGTGAGGGCAGGAAGTAATCGATGACCATACGACAACGACACAGTACAACTAGACACTAGTAAGTGTACTCAACAGTTCACATAGTTTCAGTGTAGAATCATACGTTCTTTGCGATATTTATGTATTGTATAAAAAGTTAAAATCTCTGACTTACGTAACAATCTCTTACATATGCAACAACACTTTACTTATGCAACAATCTTTTACTCATGCAACAATCTCTTACTTATGCAACAATCTTTTTCTTACGCAACAATCCCTTACTTATGCAACAATCTTTTACATAAGCAACAATTTCTTACTTATGCTACAATCCCTTACTTATGCAACAATCTTTTACATAAGCAACAATTTCTTACTTATGCAACAATCTTTTACTTATGCAAAAATCTTTTACTTATGCAACAATCTCTTACTTATGCAACAATCCCTTACTTATGCAACAATCTCTTACTTAAGCAACAATTTCTTACTTATGCAACAATCTTTTACTTATGCAACAATCTTTTACTTATGCAACAATCTTTTACTTATGCAACAATCTTTTACTTATGCAACAATCTTTTACTTATGCAACAACCCCTTACTTATGCAACAATCCCTTACTTATGCAAAACCACTTTTTTTATACAACAATCCTTTAGTTATGCAAAACCACTTTTTTTATACAACAATCCTTTAGTTATGCAAAACCACTTTTTTTATACAACAATTCTTTAGTTATTCAACAATACCTTACTTGTATAAGAATATCTTACTTATGCAACAATTTCTTCTTACAATATATAACAATCTCTTAGTAATATAGTACTATTGTTGGTCTGTGTGGCACAGATTTTTCTGCTAATACAATGAAGAAAGCGGCTGATTGTGTTAATAAAATAATTATAGTGACTCCTTATAACCCGGGAAACAATCGGTAATTATATTGTAATTTATAAAAAAATAATGTATGTCCTAAATTCTTAATTATCCAAAGGTGAATAAATAAATAAATAAACAACTTATTTGTTGCATGAAGGATGTTTGTGGGTGTTAAGTTGAAAGTTCAAACTTAATCCTATTTCAGCGTCTATATAACAAAAAATACTTTACTTAAAATTTAAGATTCATAAAAAAATTGAGATATTTATGTTGAATTCTGGGCTGACTATTAAATTAATTACACTTTATAATTTAAAAATAATTCTGATATTAAATGGTTATCTTCTGTACATATATGACTCTAATATTGTTGAGTGTCTAATATAAAAAGATCTAATGTTATTTGGGTATTATATTTTTCAACGCAGATGAAGCCGCGGGTCGATTTATGTGTTAGCATCCACAGTGGTAACTGTTTTCCTACTGCGTATTCCACATACTGTGACTGTAGAGTGCACTTGCTCGTGATCGATTCACGTGAGTCATTGTATGAGTAAGTTCATTCATTATTCGATTAAAAGCGATTAATTGCGAATTTGTTTGTTTAGCACATCGCGCATCGCAGCTGCTGTAATATTTTCAGGTCATATAAGGTACTTAAGAGCGGGTATAAAGGCACACTAGCGCCACTCACTTAAAAAAATATTATCTCGTGACTGAGAAGGAATTATTAAAAACGGCTACACAAAGCCCTCAGTAAGTATGTCTACAATTTTTTAATACCTTTTATAAAGTTTCATATTTAGACATGAAGCAACAAAATACGATTTAGACGAATGCGGCCGCTTTTCTTTAGATCGAATTTCATTGCTTCGTGTCTAAATATGAAACTTTATAAAAGGCATTAAAAAATTGTAGACATACTTACCGAGGGCTTTGTGTAGCCGTTTTTAATAATTCCTTCTCAGTCACGAGATAATATATTTTTTAAATGAGTGGCGCTAGTGTACCTTTATACCCGCTCTAACTGAACTGTATTGTAATTCAAACTTTTATTTTACACTAGCTTTTGCACGCGATTACGTCCGCGTAACTTTATAAAATATTGAATAGATGGCGCCTATCTTCCGGGCCAAACCGCTAGTATTTACTTTTATTTTAGATTTCCCTTAGAAATCGAGCGTTTTCCCGCGGTAAAAAGTAGCCTATGTTCATCACGGATAATGTCGGCTTCTAATGGTAAAAGAATTTTTAAAATCGGTCCACTAGTTTCGGAGCTTATTCTATACAAACAAACAAACAAACAATCAAATCTTTCCTCTTTATAATATTAGTATAGATAGCTTATTTTACTTGCTCATAACGTAGCTTTCTGTAGGTCAATGAATTTTAAAATCGATCTAGTAAGAAAGAAAGAAAGAAAGAAAGAAAGAATTTTATTCACTCAACACAAAGACACAAGCATAATACAATAAATTAAAAGATGCGTGTGTCCTCGTGCCAGTGAAACGGGTACTGGCTCAGCATTGTGCTGAGATGCTTTTAGCACCTGCAGCGCTGATTTTCAGCCAGCACCGTTTGGGACTCACTAGTACACACTTGACGCTACACAAACATACCGTAAATAATTACACTATACAGACATATTTTATACAGAATACGAAATCATATTTAATAAATTACTTAGATAGATAAAGGATAGATAACACATAGATAAAGGATAATATTATATGATAACAAATTATCTATATATACACAATACACCCACAATTACACTTATACATACCCATATATACACAATGCAAAGCTTCAATAAATAATTGAATATTAAATAATTATAAATAAAAATATAGGTAAAGGATTATGATTTTTGGAGCGTCAACAAATAACCCCTAAGCTTACGCCTAAAGGTGTACCTGCTAGGCGCTCCTTTGATAGGAGGAGGGAGATCATTCCAGCACTTAGTACTTAGTTGTTAGAGCTTATTCATCATCAGTCATCATCAGTGGGTCATGGAGTAAGTCACTTTGTTTTCAGAAATGTCGTGTATATAGGCTCTATACATGATACTGAAACTAAATTGACCATTTTTACAATTTTTTTCTGTATACCTATATGTTCCTCCATACGATTTTTTTCTAGATTTTTGGAATCTAAAAAATTCGAAACAAAATATGCACCATGCTATTATGGTGTTACTCAAATGTCAATAACCCCGGCACGTACTAAATCTCACACATTGTATGGTTAGTTTATTTTTAAAATAATTTGGCGAAAACAACGCTCGCATTGTTACCATATGTTCTTTTGAGTATAAAAACAAACCAATTGTTCGATGCCATCTTCGCGTTAACATTTTTTTTTATTGGTGATCTTGTAATGTAAAAAAGAAATACGCATGTAATTAAAATGTTAAAAGTTAGAAAGGAAAGAAAGAGAGTCTATTTTAAAAATTATTATCATTATTATGTCAGAAGTTGGCTAGATTCCATCTATACTAATATTATAAAGAGGAAAGATTTGATTGTTTGTTTGTATAGAATAGGCTCCGAAACTATTGGACCGATTTGAAAAATTCTTTTACCATTAGAAGCCGACATTATCCGTGATGAACATAGGCTACTTTTTACCGCGGGAAAATGCTTCATTCCTACGGGAAAATGGGTAAAAGGACAACGGGTAGTAAGAATTATCCTTCCGTTCTTATCTTCACATAACTTCTAAACGGCTGAACCGATTGGGTTGAAATTTTATATGACTATTTCAATGATTTCCTGGATGATTTAAAAATACAATTGGACCCGGTAGGTGGCGCTGCTGTCGGCATGTCAACTACTAAACGGCTTGACCTATTGGGTTGAAATTTTGTATGGTTTCACAGATACGAATGTATTATATTTTACAAAGTTACGCGTACAAAGTAACCCTTGATGTTAACCAAACTGTCGCGGGTTCGAATCCCGCTAGGGGCAAATGTTTATGTTAACATTGTACCTTTGTACCCGAGTCAGGGATGTTTGTATATTTATAATATGTATGTATTTACAAAAAAGTTATTTATGTATCACATCAGCATTAGTTGCCTAATGTGGAACTAGATGGCGCTGTGTGGAATCTTCACAAGATATAAATAATACAATGTTAGAACAATTGCGAATATTCCAATCACGATCACGAATGGACCGCAGACAGATACACTATCTGTATCATACGTCAAAGTTATAACACCCAGTTTTAGCGTCAGGCGTTAAAAATTAAGGACTCACCACTCACCGAAAAATAACACTATTGGAATAAATAAAATTATAAAATACTTAACATTTTAATTTTATTACCTACACAAAATTAAATGTCAATTAATACAAAAAAAATCATTTAATTATCATATTTTAATTAACTACTAACGGCCAGGTTTTTCTGCAAAATATCTCTATACAAAAAAACAAAAAAAGTCCCCCGCCGCGTCTGTCTGTTCGCGATAAACTCAAAAACTACTGCACCGATTTTCATGCCGTTTTCACCAATGGATAGAGTGGTTCTCGAGGGAGGTTTAAGTATATAATTTAAAAAGTTACGCGGGCGGAGTCGCGGGCAGCAGCTAGCATTAACATAATACAAAGTTTTCTCGTTTATTGCTCTTTCCATTATCGAAACCGCATCAATATTCGTGGGTTTTTTTTATTTTAAAAAGTTAGTGAACTGAGCCAGACATTGTGTGTATTTGTTAGAAAATATTTTTTCCAAAAACAGATAAACAAAACGACACATATTATCATCATCACTACATAGTCTTCCCGCTGTCTATCTGTCCCTATTTATGCTTAGATCTTTAAAACTACGCAACGGATTTTGATGCGGTTTTTTTTAATGGATAGAGTGATTCGCGATCAAGGTTTTAGTGTATAAATTTCACGTGTGCGAAGTCGCGGGCAGCAGCTATCTGCTAAAAATAAAGATACAACCCGTGACAATTTTATAACAGCAAAGATGTCAGGCGCCACACCTACTTCCCTTACTTTTAACGCGGGCGAAGTCGCGGGCGCTAGCTAGTAAGATTAATTATTATAAGTGTTAATGTAAATTAGTGTAAAACCTAGTTTTGCACTGAATTAACTAGATCTTTCAGGTCCAAAACGTCTAAAATTCCAACCAAAACTCCTCTGAGTCCCAGCCATCCTGTTCAAACTGGGCGAAGACGGGAGCGAGTCAGCTATCTGTGATGATGTATCATCCTGTATAGAAGACACGTTTGTCGGTGATACGGATATATTTGTGGGAGAGCTGAGGATGTTTCTGGAAGGCTTCAGGTCTTCTTCGAAGTCTTTAAGCCTGGAAGCGCTGCAGAGAGGAGTTTCCACTTGTTCAACAGTGTGCAAATGGTCAACATCTATCACGTATGATTCCTTCTTCTTGGAGTATCTGGAACGTATTTTTTTATTTTTTATTGAAGTGAAAACTTGTATAGCCGCGTTATACGACTTTGGGTAGGGAAAAAATGTATCGGTTCGCGTCAGCAACATGCTAATGATCACAGTTATGCGCGCGCAGCTGTCTACGTACGCGATCACGCCAACACATTGCATATACCCGATTGTATGTGTGCGTTGGACGCTCAGTTCTAAGTTTTCACTTCTGTCGGCAGTCCTCATGACTGCCTCCGTTAGTTTTTATTTATTTATCATCATCATCAATACTAATAATAAATGTGTAGGGTCGGTCATGGAGTAATTTACTTTGTTTTCAGAAATATCATACATGATACTGTATATAGGCTCCATACATGATACTGAAACTAAATTGACCATTTTTAGATTTTTTTTCTGTATGTGTATGTTCGTCAATAACTCTTAAACGAATTGACTGATTTTTATGAAACTTGGTAGATAAACATTTAGAAGTACGGGACACGTGATAGACTACTTTTTTTTTCAACGCGAACGAAGTCGCGGGCGCCAGCTAGTTTAGAATAAATTTAACGGGCAAAACCAAAAACATACCTAACAGCCAATTAAGGATTTTATACATTTATACAATGGTGATAATAAAAAAAAAATAAAAAATACAAACATATATGTAAATACATAATATATCTATATCTATACTTATACTAATATATAAAGAGGAAAGATTTGTTTGTTTGTTTTTTTTGCATTTACATATTTGAAAAATTCTTTCACTTTTGTGAAGCTTATGATAGAGTAACATATTTTATAAAGTTACACGGACAAAGTCGCGTGCAACAGCCAGTAACATCTATTTTTACTGGGACCATAGTTACGTTGCATTGCACTTTGCAGTGCCATAAAAGAATCAATAGGAAAGTACCTAAAAGGAGGTTTTTTTTTTGACTTTTCAATAAATATAATCCCATAATTGTGTCGTATAAAAAATTTAAGAATAAATACACACTTCAATATATTCTTGAATCTGTATCCCCAAATGATTTCTTTGGACAAATAAGACGTTCTGCTCTGCGTGACGGTTCCCATGTTTTTCGACGAGCCGGTCAAACACACGACGATTTCAAACCTGAAATAATTATAGTCACATTCTAGTGGTTTTTTTTTTTTAGAAATTTTAGCATGATACGAAGCTCCTCGATTTTTTTCCACACTGTGGGCCTTCGTCGGGAAATTCTATTGAAGGTCAAAGATTTTTCGATGATCGCAGATTGTTGCTAAACTATATCTCACAGATCGATAAATCTTTCATGATTCTCTTAAGGTTTGGCTCCTTTACATCATATACGAGTTTCAAACACATATGTTGATAAACACCCGATTGCGGCGGCAAAAACAAAATGCAGAATTTAAATTTTAATTTGCCATTAACTGCCTAATTAACAAAGTTAGCACTTTTTTTGTCGGGACCTTTTTACAGAGGACGTTATGATGAACAAATTTTATCTGAAACTTTTTTCGATAGGACGCGTTCCAAAAAAATTATCTCAAAAATATAAATTTTTTAATTGCTAAAATATACCGCGGAAATGTCCGAAAACTCAGGACTATATTTGACTTCTTGAAGGTCCAAACAGCCTATAAAAAAATTGGCCAGAGGGTGGGCCTCCTGAATAGATCTTTTGCTTAGGTTACTGGATCACTAGGCGTGATAGTTTGCAATTGTAAAGAATGTTTGACGTGGATAAATGTTTTGTAAAAACTTACATCTAATAAATGATTTATTATTATTATTATTAATAATAATAGAGACAATAAGAATCGTGTTAATGGACATTTATTCTTAGTAAATATTACAGTTAGTAGTTTAGGTTATATTAAAATTACTCATTAGTCTTAGACTAAACTGTAATCTTATAAGGATGCACTTTTCCAGGTACACCCTTTAAAAAAAATATTATTATTATTATAAAAAAATATGTCACAATGATTCAAGTTATTGGGTTGAAAATGCGAACCTATAATCCATCATGTCTTGAGCCGAGAAGTCGTAGAGGGGACTCTCGGCGTCTATCACGTGGACCACTGTGATTGGCCACAAGAGGAAGGCGCGAGCTTCTTTCAGCTTCAGCTGTTGTATGTAATTGTGGACCAGCTCTCCTTCTAGTGTTCTAAAAAAAAAAACGAAAAACAATTATCATTAAAACATCTATTGAGTCCAAAGCCCAAACAGCAGCCAAAAAGCTAGGCATCCTAAACAGGGTGAAGCGATACTTTACGCCTGGACAGCTCTTATCTTTGTATAAGGCGCAAGTCCGTTCTTGCATGGAGTATTGCTCCCACCTCTGTTATGGCTCGGCCAAATACCAACTTGCCGCACTCGACTTGGTAGAACGCAGAGCTAAGAGACTCATAGGCGGCGGTACTTTTTTAAAGTCTTAAGATGCAGAGCCTGGCACATAGACGCAAAATTGTCAGTCTATGTGTCTTTTATATGATGTACTTCGGTGAGTGTGCTCAGGTGCTCCATGAGCTCATACCGCCTTCCCCTTTCTTCCATCGGACATACAGACGTACGGCTGGTTACCATCCTCATCTTGTCGAAATCCCCCCTTTTCGAACCAAGCGCTTTAAAACATCCTTTATAATGCGCACCGCCAAGGTTTGGAACTCCCTGCCTGCGTCTGTGTTTCCGAGTTCATATAACCCTAATCTTTTCAAAGTTCGAGTGAATAGGCATCTTCTGGGTGAGCTCGCTCCATCATAGGCCTCATCCTTGCTACTCAGCTGGTTGTTGGCCAAGAGCAAACCCATCTCTAATAAAAAAAAATAAAAAAAAAAATCTACTCGTAGGTACATATTTCTGAAGAAAATAACGCTTTTTAACAAAAAAAAAACGATTTCAAACCGTCTCATGGTCTTTTCTCATGGACGCCATTGTCAGAACTGGACCAAATTGAAATGGGACCACATGGGTGGCACTAGATTTCAAATAAAAAAAGAATCATCAAAGTGAGACGATTTTGATCAGTCGGAAGTTATGAGGTAACAAACATTAAAAAAAAAATACAGTCGAATTGAGAACCTCATCCTTTTTGAAAGTCGGTTGAAAAACTACTCGTAGGTATTTCTGAAGAAAAAAAAAAAACAGTGGCACTCTGGGAGTGCCGAAAGTAGTGAAAACTTGAACAATTATGTGTGTATTTTTTGAATCGTCACGAAAGTACATACTTATATACAGATTTGTCGGCTAAACGGTTACAGGGTAACATGACTTGTCGCGAGTTCAATCATTTTTTTCCCATCTCAAAAATTGCTTATTTTTTATTTTTAAAATTTTTTTAACAGTCGCGAGTTCAATGGTCTCAAAAATTGTTCTTATTTTAAATTAATCGGTTACACGATTACAGTAACAGGTCGCGAGTTCAATAGTTTTTCCCATATCAAAATTGCCTAACGCGCCTAAAGAAGCTTTCACTTCAAAAATATTTTTTTATACAAAATATTTATGACGTCATTATTGAAAAATGTATCAGTTGACGGATATCCTCCAATATCTTGAACCAAATATTGCCATTACCTTATAGGTTTGAGTATGTAAGCGGTGATGGTGCTGTTGATCATGTGTAAGTTGAGGAGATCCCACACACGAAACTGGAGGCAAAGTTCACCGTCTCGGAGGCACACCTGAACATTAGGTCAAATATTTTTACTACCTACTAAAAAGAGAATCTATACTAGTAATATTATAAAGAGGAAAGATTTGATTGTTTGTTTGTTTGTATAGAATAGGCTCCGAAACTACTGGACCGATTTGAAAAATTATTTTACCATTAAAAGCCGACATTATCCGTGATGAACATAGGCTACTTTGTACCGTGGGAAAATGATTCATTCCTACGGGAAATCTAAAATAAAAGTAAATACTAGCGGCTTGGCCCGGGAGATAGCGCCGTCTATCCAAAATACGGTAGATGGCGTTTTATACTTTTCTACGCGGACGAAGTCGCGAGCACCAGTCAGTAATCTATATAAATAAAAATGAATCCCTAAATGTGTTGGTAAGCGCAAAACTCAAGAACGGCTGGACCGATTTTAATTCTGTCTTCACTCATGGATAGAGGGATAATCAGGGAAGGTTTTTAACTAAAAAACTGCACCGCTAGTAAACCAAAATTTCTGAGCAAATGAGAGAAAAGTAATGTACCGATTCATTCTTTATTATAGTAACTAAAAAGACAGATTTTCAAATGGAAATTCATTGTATCTCTTTTTAAATAGCAAAATTTCTTGTTACTCCATGGCTAGCGTACTATTTGAGTAAATATTTCTCGATATTTTTTATAATAAAAAAAAGAACCAATAAATAACTCACCGTAGCCTTTCTACTGAAGCCAACAGAAGTGACATGTCTATTTGGTCTGACCAATTTTGTGAATAGCAAACTTGATAGACCTCCGGACAAAGCGGTACCAGCTACAATCTGAAATCATATTTATCATTAAACTAGCTGCTGACCGCGACGTCGCCCGCGTAACTTTGTAAATTATATGCTAAAACCTTCCTCGAGAACCACTCTATCCATTGGTGGAAACAGCATGAAAATAAATGCAGTAGGTTTTGAGTTTATCGCGAATAGACCGACAGACGCGGCGGAGGACTTTGTTGAGTTATGAGTTATATTATGTAAGGATGTTATAAAATATAGCCTACATGTTACTCGCTGATAATGTAGCTTTCTATAAGTGAAAGAATTTTCAAAATCGGTCCAGTAGTTTTTCAGTTTATTTGGGTAAACAAACAATGACATCGTGTATAATAAATGAGAAAAAAGAAACATACATAAATATAGGTAACAATGCAATCAACAACATTTTCCTCCATTTGGTAAACTATTTTTATACAGAGAAAGACATATACAAATAAAAAAAAAACAAGACAACACCTTAAAACTAAATCAATCTAGTAATATTATTTTCATATTCCCGTGACCTAGTGAAAAACAGATCAACACCCGTAAATAGGTATAAAGGTGCACGTTCACCAGCGTTAGTTAGTTTACATGAGATTTATCAAAATGGCTAAAGTAAATGGCTAAATGCATACCTACCTCTAAAACCATTACGATTATAGCTTCAGGACATTCTTCGTTCGGATATCTTACACCGTAACCAATCGTCATCTGCAATAGATATAAATATTAAATAGATATAATTGTCCAGCTGAAATGTATGTCTCATATTTGAAACTAGCTGGTGCCCGCTACTTCGTTTGCGTTGAAAAGGAGAAAAGTTGCCTATCTTGTGTCCCGTACTTCTAAATGTTTATCTACCAAGTTTCATGAAAATCTGTTAATTCGTTTAAGAGTTATGGAGGAACATACATACTTACTACAGAAAAAAAATTGAGTATCATGTATAGAGCCTATAAACACGATATCTACGAAAACGAAGTAATTTACTCCATGACCAACTCTTACAGATTTATTATTAGTATAGATGATAAAAAATCTAACCTGAGTTTCAACCGACATCATTAGAAGACCAGCAAAAGAGGACGTCCCCGTGACACAGTGCTCCTTCCCGTCTCCTATGTCGTCCTGGTAGGATCTGGCAACACCGAGCCAGATACTGGCAAACAGAAGCCAGAAAACAAAATGGGCGATGAACATAATTAAAATTATGACCCGCCACTTGCTATTTATCTGTGAAACGATTGGATATGGTTCAAGTTATTATGCTATTACTAAGCACGTCTTTCACCATCTGTCAAGTAGGCTAACAGAATTATATTGTAAAAAAAAATAAAATTAAGAAAACAAATATTTAAACAAATGAATAAAAGTAATAATTTATTTATTGGTTTCCTCTAATAACACTCTATGTATTTCTTTATCTTTTCCTTAAGATCTTTTCCTTAATAAGATCTGGAGAGCACATTACATACAGCAACCATTGACTTATATTACTTCGTAAGGTAAGGACAAGGCTAACGCTCCTAGAACTTGGCACCGACGCGCCGGTGTCAAAATCGGAAAGTGACACCAATGACAGCTTGGTCACCGAGACATATTATACCAGAGCTGCATGACTTAGACTTGACCTGACTGCTTTGGAGTTTGGACTTGACGCACCTGTTTTGGAATACTAACATGAGAAAATTATAGACTTGACTGACTTGACTTACTGTCTAGACTTGACTCTGCTACTTTTGATTTTGATTTCAATTTTGCCTCTCTTTTTTTAAAAAGAGGCAATTACAAATTGCTATTTTTACTAATGACACTTCGACATTAACTTAACACTGGCAGATAATTGCCATTTTAAAATGAGCCGCATTGCCATTTAAACCTAAAAAGAAGAAGTAGAGCTGCATAAGTAAAGGAAGTAGTATCTTAAAGTTCTAATAGATGGCGTTAGTTTTTTTCTGTACCAAATGCGCTCGAAACAAATATTCGAATGGCCGCATCTTTACTTTCTAAGATCAATGACAGCAAGTAAGGTGTTACTTGATGACGGTCTAGACTCTAGAGTACTAATGTTCCTTGACGATAGTCATGGACTCCATTTGCAGCTAAAAAGCTGTGCAAGTTCAACATAAATTTGAAATGTGTAAAGTATTTTCACCTACAACAGTGTTCACAATGTCCCGCATGTATTTGATCGACTTTGCTGGTATGTTGCTTCTGACAGGAACATTCTCTTCGCCGTTTTTGTTGACAGCTCTTCGCGAGCGTACTGGTCTTCCGTGTTGGCGTCTGAAATTCAATTTGTGACCTTAAGCTTCTTGGATTTAAAGGTTATTTTCCTATTCCATATTTGAAATCCTTCTGTAATTGCTTGAGTTTAGAGTTGATGGTGGCACTAGCAAATCGCATTAAAATATTTAGTTTACGTGTGTATTGTCTATACTAATATTATAAAGAGGAAAGATTTGATTGTTTGTTTGTTTGTTTGTATAGAATAGGCTCCGAAACTACTGGACCAGTTCTTGGTCAGATTACAGTCCAGATTTGGTCCAGTTCTGACAATTACATCCATGAGAAAACGGATGAAGTCGGTTTTTTTTTTGTAAAATTAGGTTCTTATATATGTACCGCTTAAAATAACAAAGTAAGACAGAATTTAGGGCAAATATATTTATCAAAAATACAAAATAACTAATAACATCATACACGAGTCATAAGTTATTTCGTTTCCTATTTGCCTTACCTAAATATTTTTCACTTTAAAACTTGTTATCTTATCCAAGCAGAAAGATAAAAAATATGTATCTATTAATATTAATAAAAAACCAATAACTTTATCAATTGCGTATAATTTCATGCATCTTGAGTCATCAATGTACTATAACTATGAACATACTATGAATTTAGCACGCCATACAAAACATTATGAAATTTATGGAACACTACCTGGCGCCCGCGACTTCGTCCGCGTTGAAAAAGAAAAAGTAGCCCATCACGTGCCCCATACTTCTAAATGTTTATCTACCAAGTTTCATGAAAATCAGTCAATTCGTTTAAGAGTGATGGAGGAACATACATACATACAGAATAAAATTGTAAAAATGGTCAATTTAGTTTCAGTATCATGTACAGAGCCTATATACACGATATTACTGAAAATAAAGTAAATTACTCCATGACCGACACCTACAGATTTATTATTAGTATTCATTAGCCCGCGACTTCGTACGCGATGATAAATCTATCTATACTAATATTATAAAGAGGAAAGATTTGATTGTTGGTTTGTATAGAATAGGCTCCGAAACTACTGGACCGATTTGAAAAATTCTTTTACCATTAGAAGCCGACATTATCCGTGATGAACATAGGCTACTTTTTACCGCGGGAAAATGCTTCATTCCTACGGGAAATCTAAAATAAAAGTAAATACTAGCTTGGCCCGGGAGATAGCGCCATCTATCCAAAATACGGTAGATGGTGTTTTATATTTTTCTACGCGGACAAAGTCGCGAGCGCCAGCTAGTTAAAAATATAAAAGCAATTACAACGCTCGACAACTTGTTGCTATAACACATTGGCCTGGCGTTAGTTACAGTTTTATATTTTAGATAATCCCTCGGGAACATTACTTTTTTCTTGGATGAAAGGTATCCTATGTCCTTTCTGGTGTCGCAGACAACGTGTATGCAAAATTTCATGGTGATCGGTTCAGTAGTTTTGGCGAGAGAGCGAGACAGACAGAGTTACTTTCGAATTTATAATATTAGTAAGGAAGTAAGGACTGATGAACACTGTCATCTGTCGTTTAAAGAAAATGTGACTTTACGTTCACACATTTAAGTTTAAAATGAATAGTAGAAGTTGGTCGTTACTACCTTTTACCATTTACGCTATGATTCCGTTTTAGGCGTACTTTTTATATGTCACTTTGACATTTATTCCATAAAATATAGTACTTCCATGATCTCGAGTACATACACTTATTGATTGTGTTATATCTCGATTTAGCTTTAAAATTTATTCACAAGTGAGTACTTCAAGTTATAATTAAAGCTAAATTATTTCCTACTGTCTCCGTCATTAATAGTACTTGTGTATTTATTTATAGACTTCTATTGAACTTTTCATACGATTGAGTTGAAGGATTTCCTTGTTTTCTGTGAGTAATAGTAAGCAAAAAATCAGTAAGTATTCTGAATTGGTATCAGCCATAAGAAAAGGGAGAAATAACCTATTTACACAATTTTCGAAATCGAAATCATCGAAATAGCCATATAAAATTTCAACCCAATCGGTTCACCTGTTTAGAAGTTATAGTACGGAAGGATAATTCTTACTACCCGTCGTCCTTTTACCCGTTTTCCCGTAGGAATGAAGCATTTTCCCGCAGTAAAAAGTATCCTATGTTCACCACAGACAATGTCGGCTTCTAATGGTAAAAGAATTTTTCAAATCGGTCCAGTAGTTTCGGAGCCTCTTCAATACAAACAAACAAACAATCAAATCTTTCCTCTTCATAATGTTATTATAGTATAGTATACATAGGGATAGTAAAGATATCATTTTAAATTTTTATTAAAATAATTCGTACCTGCGTTTCACTTTCTTTTTCCTCTTCGAATACGGAGTAGAATATCCTACTGCTGTCGATAAGCTCTCATATGTATTTTCAGCCATTTCAATAGTTTCATACATATTATCTGTATTACTCGAACTAACCATCGGCTGTGTGGACATGTTAGAAAAATTTTTTGTTGCATCCGATTTTGGACTGTCACTTTCTGCGTCTATCGTCATCACCAAGCCTTCATCTGCATGATCGTCTTCACTCGAACATTGTGAAGTGTCTGTTATCAAGCCATCGTATACTGAAGGAGTATTGTTAGTTTCCACATTAGTAGTGATGGAGGGAAAGGAAATCTCTTTACCTTCCACATAGGTTTGGGATATTCTGTACTGCTTCTTTAGCTCTTCATTGACGTAGACTTCAGTGTTCCCAATGTTTGGTATCTCAATGGAAGAACGGCTCGAATTGTTGCCAATGGCTTCAGAATAACTCAGCGATCTTTCCAATTGCCTCGATCTACTGCCGCGTCGTTCTTCGTTGAATTGGATTTTGTTTTTGAAATCCATTTTTTTTTATCTGGAATCCAAATTAGGGGAAAATACCCAATTATTGGCACTTTAAGAAATATGACCATTTATTGCCACCTTTCGACCTATTTGTTCAACTCAAATAAAATTAGAAAGTTTGACAGTGTTTAAATCATTTTACTGTTTAGTGTTAGCAATTATCATAAACCTAAGATTTATTTATTTTTTGTGGGGACAGTTTATAGAATAGTTTTAATATTTTTTAGTGAAACGTTTGGGGTGCCCATAAATTGGAGGGGTGCCAACATTAGGTCATTTTACCCTATATAATTTTATTTAAACCGTATCTCTCCTTATTATAATAGATTCATTCGTATGTATGATGTTCTAAGAATATTTCTTGAGAATCTTCTTTCAAAAAATTCAAATTTAATTCAGTAGTTAGCAAAAGTATAAATCTTACCTTAATATATACCTTCAAACACTTCATTAATTAAAACACAACATGTAAACAGTCACATTCCTGTATTTAACTTCGTTTGTTCACAACAAGATTGTTTCAATTTCAATATTATACAATAATAATTATTTTAAACCGCTATGTTTATTATAAAGAAGTGTGTCTTCTACTATTGTTCAACACAAACTTATCGGAAACTGTCAAGATAACATTCACACCTTTATCCTGCAAGATAACAACAAGCTAAATGTACTTGTGCCTACAAATATACATACTATAATTATGTACCTATAGAGTGCCGATAATTTTATGTAATACTAGCTGTTGCACGCGACTTCGTCCGCGTAACTTTATAAAATATAATACATTCGTGTCCGTGAAACCATGGACATACACATACAAAATTTCAACTAAATCGTTCAAGCCGTTTAGTAGTTGACATACCGACAGCAGCGCCACCTACCGGGTCCAATTGTATTTTTAAATCATCTAGGAAACCATCGAAATAGCTATATAAAATTTCAACCCAATCGGTTCAGCCATTTAGAAGTTATGTGAAAAAGAAGTTAAGTGTGGAAGGATAATTCTTACTACCCGTTGTCCTCTTACCCGGTTTCCCGTAGGAATGAAGCATTTTCCCGCGGTAAAAAGTAGCCTATGTTCATCACGGATAATGTCGGCTTCTAATGGTAAAAGATTTTTTTCAAATCGGTCCAGTAGTTTCGGAGCCTATTTAATACAAACAAACAAACAAATCTTTCCTCTTTATAATATTAGTATAGAAGTGTCAATTTTGGTTATACATTTAGTATTGTTTACCATCTCCCTTTTGTTCAGCCTACAAGTTATACGGTGCATTGACTTTGCAGAAACTGTGACACTTCATGATGAGTATTTGTTTTTAGATATGCAATGTATTTGAACAATACTTGTCTGTCAATCTTCAGTCAGATACTGTCTTCTACTGTCTGTCGCCTAGGAAAGTAAGTAACCAGGTTTTTTTTAATTAAAAAGGCCGCATCTGCCTGCTATATGTTGCCGAGGAGTTGGGGATCCCGCAGACTACTTGAGGCTGCGGCGTCAGGTCAAGGCTGCCACCTTAGTAACAGTATAACAAATTTTATATCAGTCAAACCTGCGAAAGTTAGTGAGATCCTTGGATCGACTAGGCTAGGAGATGAGCTGATGATCTTCACATGCATCTTCGACATTTAGTCGAGTCATCTGTTTGGAAGCTACGATGCTTCAGACAGACATACTTAAAATACCCCTCTTTTACACAGTTTATGACATCAAAATTGAAAAATCCTTTCACTGTTGGGAAGTTATATTATCAGCGAGTAACATAGGCTATCTATACTAATATTATAAAGAGGAAAGATTTGATTGTTTGTTTGTTTGTATAGAATAGGCTCCGAAAGTCTATTCTATAGAAGTCGACATTATCCGTGATGAACATAGTATACTTTTTACCGCGGGAAAATGCTTCATTCCTACGGGGAAACGGGTAAAAGGACAACGGGTAGTAAGAATTATCCTTCCGTACTTAACTTCTTTTTCACATAACTTCTAAACGGCTAAACCGATTGGGTTGAAATTTTGTAATTACAGACACGAATGTATTATATTTTATAAAGCTACGCGGACGAAGTCGCGTGCCACAGCTAGTAATTACTAATTCAATTATTCTTGATTTTTTTTTCTATAATGTTTCAAAGACTTTCTTTCTTACATGTAAAAAACTTGGAACCTTTCATTCTAGTTGTTATAAAACTAGTTATGAAACTAGTCTCACAGTCTACATGTTATGAAACTAGCTGAGACCCGTGACTTCATCTGCGTTGAAAAAGAAGCTGTGACGACGGTGGCGCCGCCACGCGACAGTGATGCCCGATTCTTTTTTTATTTCAATTCCATTTTAGATATTTAATTAGCTTGAGTACTAGGTTGAGTTTTATATTTTTAGACGATCACTCGGGAACGCTATTTTTTTTCTGGATGAAAGGTAGGTCCTTGTCCTTTCCTGAATCCCTTACAATGTGTATGCAAAATGAGTTTCGTGAGCGAGTAAGTTAACAGTCGAGTTAAAAAATTTTATATGAGAAAATTAAACTAAGTAGGTACATATACTCGTATTTGCAGTCATTGAAATAATAATTTTATTTCATACTTGAATAAAATTACATTTGTTGTTAAAAAACATATAATATATTATGTATAAATTTTACAAAAAAAAATAAGTTTAATTACGATTAACAATTTTATCTTTGTCTTTCCTACGGAACGACGAGGTTCTTTCCAAATGGAAATAGGACATCTTTTCGCTGAAGCTGCTCGGTGTTCCCGGACAAGGCGTCGGTTCTGATTTCATCTCCATTTGACTAAAAATCAAAAAAAATAGGAACTTGAATCGTCTGGTAACAGTAGAGGTTTATCCTAATAATCCTTAGGGCCTCTTTCACCGACTACAAGTAAAGTGTTACGAGTATCTTGTGCCAATTTCATTGAAATTACCCTTGAGTACTTAATGCTACTCGATACCTAAGATAGTGAAACTCGTACGCTTTCCTACAGGTTAAGTTAAGTTAAGTACTCAGAGATGGTGAAAGAGGCCTTTATCAATATTATTATTATTATTTTTTTAATTTTCTGCACAATTTTATTTCTCGGCGTGCTTGCGAGGATACCGTTAGATTGCGTGCCGGTTTTTATCATCAATCAATACTAAAATAAATCTTTAAGTATGTATGTTCTTCCATAACTCTTAAACGAATTAACTGATTTTCATGAAACTTGGTAAATAAACATTTAAACGTACAGGACACAGGCGATAGGCTACTTTTTTCATTTTCAACGCGGACGGAGTCGCGGGCGCCAGCTAGTAATAATTAAATTCATAGAAAATTCTCTTCCAATAACTGTCTGAATTTACGGTGAAAAATCTTCGACTTTCCTGGATTCATCTTACTGCACGCCATACTTAGATGTATTGATTGCAATATTTGGACGGATTCGAATGAGTTGAAAATTTATCACACATCTTCACACATTGCACACAGCGCCATCTAGTTCTACACCAAGCAACTAATGCTTGTATTATGGATACCAGACAGTTGATATACTACATAGATTACTTTCTTTTTGTAAATACATACATATTTTTAATACAAACAACCATGACTCAGGTACAAATGTAAATGTTAACACATAACACATTTGCCCCAGCGGGACTCGAACCCGCGACCGTTTGGTTAACAGCTACGGTTACTAGCCACTAGACTAGACCAAACGTGTCGTCTAGACGTTAAAGATTTTTTTATTTGTTTGTTAACTATTGTATTATCGACCTGTGGGGGCGAATATTAGTAATAATAAAAATTGCAAGATATTTACGTGTAAAACTGCATTGCACTACAAAATGGCGTGTCCACTGGCTCTATGACGTCAAGTTTTTTGTAATCGATGACATACTTCTGCTTGTCAATGTTATATCTGAAAAATGCAGTCAGTGCATGACTTTCACTTTATGTTTTACTAGCTGTTGCACGCGACTTCGTCCGCGTAACTATATAAAATATAAAACATTCGTATCTGTGAAACCATGGAAATACACATACAAAATTTCAACCCAATCGATCAAGCCGTTTAGTAGTTGGCATACCGATAGCAGCGCCACCTACGGGGTCCAATTGCATTTTTAAATCATCCAGGAAACCATCGAAATAGCCATATAAAATTTCAACCCAATCGGTTCAGCCGTTTAGAAGTTATGTGAAAAAGATAAGTATGGAAGGATAATTCTTACCACTGGTTGTCCTATTACCCGTTTTTCCGTAGGAATGAAGCATTTTCTTGCGGTAAAAAGTAGCCTATGTTCATCACGGATAATGTCGGCTTCTAATGGTAAAATAATTTTACAAATCGATCCAGTAGTTTCAGAGCCTATTCTATACAAACAAACAAACAATCAAATCTTTCCTCTTTATAATATTGGTATAGACAAGCAACCCGATCTGGACTTCGCACGCAATTTTATTGAGACAAATAATTGAGATAAAAACAATCCTATCCTATCCTATCCTATCCTATCTTGTAAGTTGCACCAAATTACACCCAGTTACGAAGTTTTATCAAAATCGGCGTATTAGTTTAGGAGTTCATTGGCGATAGTAAATCAAATATTAAATCTCAAAATCAAAATCTGAACCTGTAGTTAATTAGTAAATTAAATGGGAATACTAACTTGATGACAGACGGAAAACGATGTCCCCAAATGACCTCTTTGGGTGTGTAAGAACTCTGACTTTGTGTGAAAGTTCCCATTGATGCTGAAGCCCCTTTCAGACTGACAGTGATCTCGTAGCTGTAAGATGAATGCGAAAATGTTTAGTGAAGCTAGTGCCCGCGACTTCGTCCGCGTTAAAAATGAAAAAAGTAGCCTATATCCTGTGTCCTGTACGTCTAAATGTTTATCTACCAAGTTTCATAAAAATCAGTTAATTAGTTTAAGAGTTATGGAGGATCATACATGCATATATACAGAAAAAATTCTAAAAATGGTCAATTTAGTTTCAGTACCGACCCCTACAGATTTATTATTAGTAAAGATGATCATTGCAACGATTAGGTGAACTATAGGTATACTGATAACTATATCACCTAATCATGATCATATCGTTTTGCAATCCTATTACGATTGGAAACGCCCAGATAGTAGGAAACTAACAACGAATTTTGTAATGGTCCGAACTACTTTCAGAATCTTTGCATTTTACCGAGAAATGATTTTACTTTCTTTGATACAAAGGCAGTAGACTCAAAGTGCCGTATGGTTATCTAAGAAAATTTATTTACCTGTTAGACGCGAAGTCTTCTGGAGTGTAATGGTAGAGTGGACTGGTACCATCAATAACGTGGATTAAGGTCACAGGCCACAAGAGAAACTGACCTTGTTGCAGAAGAAGCGGATTGGCGAAGTAACGCACTATTTCACCTTCTTTTGTCCTGGACAAATTAAATGGGCAATATACAATTTCATCATCTAAGGACCGATCAGAAGCAGTCAGGATTCAATCTAAGTAATCTAAGTAAAAGACCACCATGAAATAACAGCACGTGTGTTGAAAATGGGCAGATTGTACCAGGCACTGTGCTAAGATTGGTTTAGTTTCGTCTGAATGGTCCATCAGCTTGAAAAGACTTGAAAAGCAGAAATTTAAGAAAAACATACTGTAAGCGTCTGCTATTTAAGACTGAAGATGATTGCTTAAGGCGGAAAGTATCTGTGACGTTGTAAAAAGAGGTGCTCATTCATTCAGATTCATTCGGTGAGATGAAAACGTATGATATTGAATGATATATAAAAGGTATGAACGAACGCGTTCGCGAAGAGAGGTCGATTTCTTATGTCCGCGCGATTCTTATAGTTGGAGTTGTAGACCGCTCTCGCTAGCGAGTGTGGTCATTATAACTCATGGTATAGAGGTACTGATGTATCGGTCGGTCAATAAAAGTATTGGGACTCAACAAGGTGGTTTAATTAACGAAGTGGAAGATGCTAACAATACCTATGAGTGGAGATAAAGTGTGCTGTGAATTGGGAACCAATAATGTGGTCGTAGTTGAGATCCCACACGCGGAACATTAAACTCAGTTTGCCATCGCGTACACTGACCTGAAAATTAAGAGGAAGTAATTTACACGTGCACGTTAATTAAACTTTGAAGTTATAAATACAAGTTACAGAATGGAAACGTGGAATACCTCTCAAATACTTTTATCCTCTAGAGTCTAGAGTCTAGACCATTGGATGAAAAGTGACCTTTAAAACCAATGTGCTTTCATTTCAAAATAAACACTAATTTTATGAAGACTTTTATAAACTCAAAACTCAAACTGATTATTCACTTATAAAAGCTATGTTATCAGTGAGTAACATAGGCTATCTATACTAATATTATAAAGAGGAAAGATTTGATTGTTTGTTTGTTTGTATAGAATAGGCTCCGAAACTACTGGACCGATTTAAAAAATTCTTTTACCATTAGAAGCTGATATTATCCGTGATGAACATAGGATACTTTTTACCGCGGAAAATGCTTCATTTCTACGGGAAATCTAAAATAAAAGATAGATTGGCCCGAGAGATAGCGCCGTCTATCCAAAATACGGTAGATGGCGTTTTATACTTTTCTACGCGGACGAAGTCGTGTGCAACAGCTAGTTTTAAAATAAATCAACTGAACAAGTAGGTAGTGTGAACAAGGTAAAATAAATAACAGAACCTGGTTCAGAAGTAAATACTGGTATTCAACATTTCAATTGTAAAATTTCAAAGACACTTACCACAGCTTTCTTGCTGAAGCCAACTCCATCTCGGGACAATTTTTCTGGTCGAGTTAGTTTTGCATATACAACACACGTCAGTACTCCGGATAAACCAGTGCCAAGTATTAACTGAAATTAATGTTCACAGAGTATTCTCAGACAAGATCCAGTCAACTGGTTTTATCAGATTTTTTTAATGTTAAGGTCGACAGACAGGCTGACGGTCCACTTGATGGTAGGTGGCTACCGTCGCCCATAACACAAGCAACGCCATAAGTGCTACAAGTGCGCTCCCGACCATGGAAGGATTAAGGATAAGGGATAAGGGAGGGATGAGGTAATGGGCTCTGGCAACCCTTACTCACTCACCGAAACACAACAGCATATAATGCTGTTATTTTACGGTAGTATTCTGTAAGGTGGTGGTTATACTGCCGCCAGACGGGCTGCCCAAATGACTGTGAAACGCAGTGTGCCCTACCACTACTAAAATTTTCAAGAAAATAGATTTTCTAAATTTTATTTCAAAATAACATTTAATGTTGTAACCATATTGCCCTCAAGAGATTTCTTCTTATTGTTGTAGGCTTAATAACAGTAGACCTATACCAAGACTTTACCGTACCAAGTTGTCAGTTGTCTACAAAAAGCAGACCGTTTAGTAGCCACGTCTTTTTCCCGACATAGCATATAGGCAATAATAATTAATATAGACTGTAATAAAACAGTCTGATTCTTAAATCGAATTAAGAAACAGTCTCGAATCGAAACAGTCCGATCAATTGGACCCATATTAGACCAAGACCAAGGGAATTTTTCTATTACGGCATATTGCACAGGTCTGAGCCAAAGTTTTCTTCTGATCCTAAGTCTGTTTTTAAGATGGTGACAGCGCGTGGTGGCCCGCCATTAGGTGCCGATTGGCCTCGAAAAACTGCCCAGGAAACCTGCAGGACCTTGTGTCTGACTACTTCCGGGAGAGATTGGCCATAGTTCAGTATGCTGGCCGATCGTATGAGAGGGTGACATCGAAAGGATGCGTACAGGGGTCAATCGGTGGTCCCACATTCTGGAACGCCTTAATGGATCCACTGCTGGAAATGATAGAGTCCTTAGGGATCTACAGTCAGGCCTTCGCGGATGACATCGTTCTGGTTTTCTCCGGACCCAAAACGGAGCCACTTCAGGCCAAGGCTAATGAGGTTCTTGCGCGAGTGCATGAGTGGGGTAATGAAAATAAATTAAAATTTGCGCCTCATAAAACTAAGGCAATAGTCATTACTAAAAAGTTGAAGTATGACGAACCGCTCATGCATATGGGGGGGACCTCGATAGAAGTGGTTCCAGAACTTAAGATCCTAGGCCTTATTATTGATAAAAAACTAACTTTTGGTCCTCACGTTCGATACATATGTAAAAAGGCTAGCAATATATACAAAGCAATGGCACGTGCTGCAAAGGTGACGTGGGGACTGAGTCCGGAGGTGATCAGAATCATGTACGTCTCGGTTATAGAACCCATTGTTCTGTATGCCGCCAGCGTTTGGGCCCCCGCCGTGGAGAAACGGGGCATAAAAAAGCAGTTATATGCAGTGCAGAGGGGTTTCGCCCAGAAAATTTGTAAGTCGTACCGAACCGTTTCCCTAAACGCTGCTCTTTTATTGTCGGGTCTCTTGCCCATGGACATGCGCGTAGTAGAGGCGGCACGGGTCTATGAGGCAAAGAGAGGCCGACCACAGCAGCATTTAAAAGGCAGGGAAGTGGAGAGGGGGGTATCCTTCTTGGACGCTCCTCATCCTGCGGCCCGAATCGCGGTCGACTTTGCGAACATCGAATGTGAATCGGAAATAGATCTCACAGGACTGAAGATTTACACGGATGGTAGTGGGATCGGCGGCGGTGTGGGCGCGGCACTTTCCTGCTGGAAGAGCGGTTCGGAGACGGCATCAAAGAAGTACCGGCTGGAACCCTTTTGTACTGTTTTTCAAGCCGAATTACTAGCAATCCGCGAGGCTACGGTCATAGCCTTAAAAACCAAAGATTTAGAAATTGACATACTCAGTGACTCGCGGTCCTCACTGGAGCTCCTGAGGGGTGGCACCACATATCATCCGTTGGCCCACTCCATCCTGGAGAACTTACGCACGATAAGGATGCAGGGAAAACGTGTCAGGTTCTTTTGGGTAAGAGCTCATGTGGGGATCGCGGGCAACGAGAGGGCTGACCAGTTGGCAAAAGAGGGGGCTCTGAAATTAAAATGTCTACCCAAATATGATAAATGCCCCCTCTCGTGTATAAAGCGGTGGATCAGGTGCGAGACTGTGGCTAAGTGGAAGCTAATTTACAATAACGGCGACACGGCGGGAGGAACAAAAATGTTCTTTCCCGACGCTGAAGTGGCGTACAGAGCGATCAGAAAAATTAAAATGACGCCATCACTTGTGCAGGTGCTGACGGGACATGGCAGTTTCTCGCAGTACCTGCACCGGTTTAACAAGAAATCCAGCCCGGACTGCGTCTGCGAGCCGGGGGTGCAAGAGACGGTGGAACATCTGCTGCTCGAGTGCCCCAGGTTTGCACTCGCCAGACTTGGGCTGGAAATACACATGGGAAAAAAACTCGAAAGACAGATCCTGCCAGAACTGATAACAGACAAACGAAATTCTAGGCAGTTTTTCAATTTCTGCAATAAAATAATAGATGTAGTCAAAAAGGCTAACGCGACGGCCTGATTGGGTCCTGGCTCCTGGGACTTCGTATATAGGGAAAAGATATGAGGGAGGAGGAATGGATGGAGGAGAAACTGTCTTGGTTAAAAATAAATAAACATAAGCAGTATAAGGTATTTTTTTTTTTATTAAAAACATCAATGTCTCCGATTATGTCGGAGGTGGAGGCTTTAATCCCCCAAACCCCCGTAACACTGAATTTAATTTTTTGGTAACTGTAGATATATAATATAAGAAAAAAATAATAATTGAACTGTAACTTTATATTGTAAAATTAATTTAAAATTGTAATTTTTACTTAAAATAAACAGCCTACGGGGGTGGCGTAACCCCTGGGGGAAAAACTTAAAAAAAAAAAAAAAAAAAAAAGCCTACGAGATTTCTTATTATTAATAAGAAATCTCTTGAGGCAATACGCCATTGAAAAGAATACTTACTTGCATGACAAATAAGAATATTGATTCCGGACATTCTTCGTCTATTGCGCGATCGCCAAAACCAATTGTTGTCTGGAATTCGTGAAATTAATTAATTGTCAATTAGACCATTTATGCTAATTCTAAAAAGAAGCCGCCAGTCAATGTTGATGATTTCCGCTTAAGAGGTCGATTTGTCTACTAGCATATATTCACTAGATTATATTTTTCTATAGTCAACGATTTTAGTTTTGCAAAATATGTAACTAATTATTTTTAGATTATAACTTCAGTAAGTGATTGGTTCCAAAGAATCTCGGTGTGACTCATGTTACATTAAAAAAATGTTGTCAAATTTCGTCATTATTCCATCAGCTCGGCACGCTCCAACTCTATATAAATAGATTTAAATAAATTGTGATAAATTGTTAGCGTGCCATGTTGAGGAAACCGACACTTAGTCTGTATCGTCAATTAAATTGACTCAAATTGGACCTAATCTTTGTTCTGTCGTGAACAAAGGGTTCTAGTCATATAGAATTTCTTTCGACATTTTCTCCTCTTGACTTTAAATAGTCGTCGAAATTTCTTTAAAACCTAACTTAATTTTTTTTGTACATAATTTTAACGTTTTCAATCACTTATTATACTGGGAAATTGTAAAGCTTCTAAGCATTTTAATATTATTCTAAGCATCAGAATAAGGTACAAGAACAGTGGCAAGAAAACAGTGAGTGATCTTGTTTAGGGACGTAAGCAACAAAAAATAACCGCCGCTTTTTTTTAATAATCGCCATTCAGTCAAAGATATATTATTTACTTAGGTGCCCTAAGCAGAATTTAATCTAGAAAGGTACCAGAAGTTAATATTCCTCTACCAAGATCTAACTTCGCTAAGATATGAATCATTACGTACCTAATTGAGTCTTTTTGATAAATGGACACCTTCACTGGTCTCCTCTAAATATAAAAGTAAACTATAATTTCTAATATTAAAATGAACATTTTCATTTCTGTATTTGTTAAGGGGGTTATTAGACAATCGATATTTACCTGAGCTTCGACAGAGGCTAAAAATATGGTAACAAAATCCTTGCCGCCCGTAATACAAGTTTTCTTAGGTGGATTTGGCTCAAAGTCGTAGTGAGCAAGCGCTGTTATGTACCAGAACACAGCAAATACTAGCCAAATAGCAAAGTGTACTACAACAGTGCCAGTTACTATCCAACGCCAACGAAGATTGATCTGTAATAAAAGAAATTCATGTGCTTATATGCCTTATCCACTCCAGAATTTCACCAAAGTTGGTTAGAGATAGTTTTTTCAAGTTTCCACAAATTTCTTCTTCTTTACAAATGTTTGGGATCCATCAGAAATTTTCCGATGATTTTACCAGTGTCAGCAATATAAAAAACAAAACATTATAATTAAATCAAAATCAACAGTCTCAGATCCCGAGACATTTCCAAAAACTAATTACTTAGTGAAGTCACGTCCAAAACAGCCAAGTCTATCTATATCCATATTGTTGTTATTACAATATTAACATTTTTCAGTATTAAATGACTTTTCAGTTTATTTATTCATTTATTTATTAATTAAGGTACACCAACAGATCAAAATTGATATATTATCAAGATGAAAATGGTCTTCTATGATCATTTGCCTACATAAGTTTAGGCTGTGCTCCATTACAATCATTATTAGCATAACATTTGGTGTCTACTATTGGACATAGGGCTTTTCGATTGAATGCTACAATAATGGGTCCTATAATAACAATAACAATAATCCGTCCAGCGAGATTCTCAACATAATCCACTGCGTTACCGATTTTTCGCACCCATTCTCATCGGCTGACTGATTCTTTGATCTATCTCAACCATTTTTGCATCTTCGTATTTCGGATGTTCGCTAAATGACTTAGTGACTTTACGGACGAAACATTGTCCAGTTTCCAGTTCCAATCCAGTGTATAGATGTGAATTCTTACCAGTGTGTGAAACGCGTCATTTAGTAGTCTTATTTTTCCAAATGGAACATTTGATATGAGAGCAACGTTCTCTATTCCTGCTTTCGATACCAATCTCTTCGGAAAGTCCCCATAAGTTGCTCTAGATCGAAAAGGTTGTGGATTTCTGAAATAGTATTGGAAATTTAGAATTTTGGAATATTCCAATTAAATACCAATAAGGCATAAAATAAATCAAATGCAACATGGTTTAAATAGCTTTGTTGCAAGTATTGGATTTAGACTTATACTTGTTATATTTGTAGGACTTAGTCGTGGGCACCAGCTATTGTGGAATAACTTAGGAGGACTAAAGTTTACTACATTAGCTGGTTACTATATTCGTCCGCGTTAAAAAATAACGTGTAAATATGTAAAGTAATAATTATAACGTCTTTGACGCCTGACATTATACTTTTGTCAAGCGTTAAATCTTTATTTTAGATAGATTTTCTGGTGTTTTGTTCTAAATACTAGTGAATTTATAAATGAGATGAGTATTTTTGAAGATTGCCTCCTAAATACATGAAAACAAATGAACATACAAACTTCATCTTCTTATAATATTGGCATAGATTAGCTAAATATTCAGATGAAAACTTTCATTTACTTACCTGTTTAAAATTACAGGTTTCCTTGTCACATTATTAGGTTTGCGTATTTTTCGTTTTTTCACTTCGTCCTTTCTTTCCTCTATCTCATAATTAGTGGCATCTATCGTGGTATTACTTTGAGTTATGATTATTTTCGGTAATTGTTGAGACAGCTTCCTAAGTCTTTCGCTTTTTAAATCCGGTAGCGACTTTACACTCTCTGACATTCGTATCTCGTTGACTACTTCAAAATCTATGTGCGATTTTTCCACAGCTTCATTAACTTTTACGATTTCTTCAATATTTTCTTTCGGTTTAATAGTTTCATAGCCAGGGTCATCTGAATCGTCTCCGTGGCTTTCTTCTACATGTTTTTTAAGAAACTTCTCGTTTATTTCGTGATTTTCTTTTATTCCATTACATTTTTTTAAATAATTCAAACATTCATCGTATAACTGATTCATTTGTTGGTAATATTTGTTTTCAACGTTATTATTTAGCAAAGTCTCCTCTTGCTTCTGCTCCATTGTTAATAAATCATTTGTTACTCGCGAAAATATAAATAAAGTCAGTAATATCTTAGTATGTAATCATATTTTTAACTTTCACAGACTTTCTTTATTTGTTTTGTCACTTTGTTTCCAATGTCTTAGTAAATATGGTATACGCACTGTTTTGATGAAAATGCCAATGTGATTTGGTAATAATTAAAATTTCTTACTACAAGTGTTTCACCGGGTACTTTATCGTTCCGTTATCGTGGTTATCTTCTTATCTGTGCTAATTGTATCACATATGAGCGAATACTAAGCCGAGACATCTTTACACTGACCTTGCCCGGATGCTGTGGTCCATTCTGACACAAGTTATGAAATTTTAATTTTATTCCTTTTTTAAAATATAAATAAAAATAAATATAAATATATCCCATTTCGAGCAATTAAGTAATTAGTTAGTTCATCATTTTTTGTAAATAATTAAAATAATTTAAGATTTCATGGTTTTTATTTCATTTAATTTATAAAGTTTGTTAGAGAGATTTCATCCTTATAATTGACCCTAACGATCGATGCAATAAAAGTAAAGGGTGTAACTTTTACAGATTTTAGCCGGTTCGATTCCCGGGTGTGCAAGCGAATTTTCGAAAATCTTTGAATGCAGTTTTCTTTCTATTCAAAAATAAAGGAATGTTTTCTTTGAGTAAAATTTTCTATCTACCTTCAGGTTATATCTTATTTCCCTTCAGGTGGCATCACAAAATTCCACCCTGACATACTATAGTGGAAGAAACAATTATAATATCTTTCAAATTATGTAACACAAAATTTTATTTTGCTGCATTTAATTTCTTAATGTAATCAGTAAAAAAAGATTGTAGAATAGCCCAGCAGTAGATTGTATTCATCTTTATTGTGAACTTCACTTTGCGTCACAGAAGATCTTCTTCTTATTATTATTTAGTTGGTTATTTGTTTAATATTTCTATAGAAAACGTAGAATAACAACTACATACATATTTTGCAATTCGTTTCTTTGTAATATCTTTTATTAGCTGGTGCTCGCGACTTCGTCCGCGTTGAAAAATAATAAAACGCCATCTACCGTGGAATGATCGCTAAAAATATCACCAAGCAGTTGTCATGTTAGTCGCTTCACTTGCTTTTGGATAGATGGCGCTATCCAAGCCGCTAGTATTTACTTTTATTTTAGATTTCCCGTAGGAATGAAGAATTTTCCCGCGGTAAAAAGTATCCTATGTCCATCACAGATAATGTCGGCTTCTAATGGTAAAAGAATTTTACAAATCGGTCCAGTACTTTCGGAGCCTATTCTATACAAACAAACAAACAAATCTTTCCTCTTTATAATATTAGTATAGATATAGGTGTGTAAAACAAAGTCGCTCCCTAACGTCTGTCTGTATGTTTCTTCGCACGTAGGCTTAAATTTTTTTAACTACCAACGGATTTTGATACGATTTTCACTAATGAAAAGAGCGATAAGCGGGGAAGGAAAGTGTAACTGTAGGTACATAATTTTCTGAAATGGTATTTCTTATAACAAATTAATGGTTAAAATACCTAATTCTATTAAAGAAATGTTTCCTATAAAATATGCAAATCTCGCGACAAGCTTTTATATTTTAAATTAAATTATAGTGTTATGTGTTATATTATATAGTTTTTGGGGCACTTAAATAAAAGCTTGTTATTAAAAGTTTTTTTTTACCATTAGGTATTTTTTTTATTTTTTAGCTATGATTGAGGACTAAAAAAGTTTAGTTGTATTAGTTTTTCGTGTTCTCCTCAGCAAACCCTTACTATGGTAGGTATTGCAGAAAAAATAACTAGTCCGCCATCTTGGATGATCCGCCATATTGGAATTAGAATGACGTCACATAGCTCTAAGCATGCATTGTCATCCAAAATAAGCGGGTATACCAAATTTTAGCTCTAAAGGTTAAAGATAACTGATTTAAAATTCGGTTGCAAGATTCCACCCGGACAAACATACATACATACATTGGAAGGTAATAAAAAGCTTGTAAAATAAATAAGAAATAAAACGACTCAATTTTGACATAATTTAATTTTCGTTTCTTTCAAGAGAAAACCAAAAAATATTGTTAGGGAAATACAAATGATAGGGAGAGAGAAAAAAATGCAAAATTAGCACTACTTTCAGACATACTGTTTTTTTTTTTAATTTTATGGCCTGGTAATTAGACCTTTAAGCCAAATGAAATACCTTATTGATCATGAAGTAATAATGTAGACATTTTTTAACACTTCATTAATTGATGAATGAATAGGTCATCAAAGTGCTACAACTATGGAATTTGCGTCACAAATGCCAAAGCGGCACATAAGAAGTACGCCTAAAACGGAATCATGGCGGAGTCTTGCCTTCGCGCATCAATAGTAAAAGGTAGCAACGACCTACTTCTACTATTCATTTTAAACTCCAATGTGTTGACGTAAAGTCACTTTTTCTTTAAATGATATACGTTTGGTTAGTTTTAAATGACAGATGACAGAGTTGATGCTCTACGCATATGTCACTTTTATGTTCCAATAAGTTCGTAGTGGACTTAACCTGACTGCTTTGGACCTTGTTTTGGAAAACTAAGAAAAATTTATTTATTTATTTATTTATTTATTTATTCAAAAGCTGTCAACATAAAAAATTACTGACAAAAAAAGATTATAGACTTGACTTGACTGACTAGTCTCGGGATCTGCTACTTTTGATTTTAATTTCAGTTTTGCCTTTTTTAAGGCTAATACAAATTGCTTAAATAATTTATTTATTTATTCAAAATCCACAGCTCTCAACATAAAAAATTACTGACAAAAAAAGATTATAGACTTGACTTGACTGACTAGTCTCGAGATCTGCTACTTTTGATTTTAATTTCAGTTTTGCCTTTTTTAAGGCTAATACAAATTGCTTAAATAATTTATTTATTTATTCAAAATCCACAGCTCTCAACATAAAAAATTACTGACAAAAAAAGATTATAGACTTGACTTGACTGACTGGTCTCGGGATCTGCTGTTTTTGATTTTAATATTTTAAAAAAGGCTATTAAAAATTGCCATTTTTACTAATGACACTGGCAAAATCATCGAAGAAGATCTGATGGAGACAAGACTTTAAAAGAGAAGTTCGTAGTGATTTTGTATGGCGTGCGAATTCCATAGTTGTAGTACATTGATGGTGTAGGTTGTACATACTTAGCCTGACATTACAAAGAAATTTCCACATATTTTATTACTTAGCTAATTTTAACCAAGACAATATAAAATACCTATACATTAAGTAATGGTAAGTTGTCGTTTTCTTCACTTAATTTCTACGAATGAACACACACATTAAACATTCAATTATTAATTGTACACCATTACACCTAAATTCATAATATCTAGACTGTAGGTAAATTCATACCTTAAGGTATGTAAGTAGGTATGTCTAGACTTGCTCTAACAACCTGGGAGAGCCGGTATTTATAAGCATTTTTGGATACGAAAAACTGCATTTAATTTTTATACTTTATTTATTTATTTATTTATTTATTTAGTGTCACTTTGACTTTTTTCTAATTGCCACCTCTTTCTTTCTTTCTTTCTTTCTTTCTTAAAATTATAAATAATATTTAAATGGACACTTTTTACTTTTAGTCGCGAATCCTAAAATAGGAATCCTAATTTTATTGGTTTTTATTAGGATTTTTTATTTTTATTTTATCCATTAATAATATCAGAATTTTATCTTTTACCAAAAATTGAGCAAGACAACACATAATACTATGGTTTTTTTATTGCTCAGGGAAAAATTAAAAATAAATAATTATATTACATTTAAGACTCTTAAATATTTTTGGCTATATGAATTGACGTTATCTAATGTTTTGGCAAATTCTATTTTATATTTTATTAATTAATTAAATTGTGTAGGTACATGTTATGTGAGTAATATTTTATTACTTTCATTACAAAATTCTGTGTTCTAACCAATTAATTGTTTCTTTGGTAGATGTATTTTGATTACCTACATCGTGTTTTGAACGTGATTTAGAACCGAAAAATATTATATAAATAATAATAAAAAAAAAAATTGGTAATTTCATTAAAAAAAAATTGTGTGATCACCAATATGGCTGTTTATTATTATTGTGAGACAATTTCAAAAAGAAATGTTGCCAACAAAAATATTACTTCTGCATTTTTTTAAGTTAGATCTCTTTCAAAATTAGTCAATTCACTATTTAAAATTGTAATTTCTGTGCTTCTAATTAAATACTATTAATAGGAATTTAAAGAAAAAAGGAAGTCGCTATTTAGAATATCTATTCAGCTCATAGTAATAAAAATCGTGTCTGTAGTAGAAATTTAAGGCTACTGTTAGGATGGTTTACTTAAGATAAAATCCCCACTTAGGCCCGGCGCCCATTATCGGTATCAGCAAGGAAAAGGATCCTTCGGCATTCTTGGTTTTTACATACTGCAACGTCTTTCATGGCCAGCTACCCCCGAGTGCCGAGTGTTGCTGAAGGATTCCGAAGTATCCCGAAGCATCCAGAAGCATCTCGAAGCATCCCGAAGCATCTCCTAGAATCACGAAGCGTCCTGAAACATCCCGAAGCATCCCGAAGCACCCCGAAGCTAAAGGCAGCCCCGTACCGAAGCGGTATTTTGTTACTACGATTGTAATTTCTCAATTTCAACATTTTCCCAAGCATGTTTAACATTATCCTAAGGAATTTGCTTAGGAAATATTGAATTTGCTTAAGAACATGTTGAATTTGCTTAGGAAAATGTTGAATTTGCTTAAGAAAATGTTACAATTGCCTGGGAAAATGTTGAACATGCTTGGGAAAATATTGAAATTGACCGACAAATGGTAATATATTACTATTTGAAACTTAAAATCGTCAGCCGTGCCGATGTCGATAGTGGGCACCTGCCTTTCATTATCAACGGTAACTTAGAAATTAAGTTTAATAACAATAATAACTGTTTAAGTTTAATTAAGCTGAATTCTTTTTTATAAATAAATTTATTTTCTTTGATATTAAACACTGATAGCATATAATATGTAATTTATTTAATTAGGTATAGATATATAATGATATGATTCATTTAGATAAATTTTAAAATATTTTTCTCCTGTAGGTAATTAATAAAGCGATGGATTTTCTTTGGTCTTTTATGGTCGGAATGTGGAAGCTTGTATCAATGATTTCTTTATGTTGGTAACTCTAATTTATAATTATCTTAATACACTTATTAAACATAACATTGTATATTATGTAATGTACAATACATATACTTACTATGTACTCGTAAATCATGAACTAGACATATTCTGGGCATATAAATTAAAACCATTTTAATTCACAAATGGACTTTTTGATCATTTTGAATTTTTTCTTGATATATTCTCTATAAAAAAATAATATAAAAAAATATGAAAATAGTTTTATTCGAATGACAACAATATTGTCCATCATTAATATTAAGAAAGTTCACTTAAGAAGAAAGTTCAAATGAGTTCACGTATGTAATTTAAATAAAATATTAAAGTCCAAATTATTATATTACTGCAATTATGCAAGGTTTGGAACTCCCTGCCTGCGTCTGTGTTTCCGAGTTCATATAACCCTAATCTTTTCAAAGTTCGAGTGAATAGGCATCTTCTGGGTGAGCTCGCTCCATCATAGGCCTCATCCTTGCTACTCAGCTGGTTGTTGGCCAAGAGCAAACTTGTTCACTCACTGATTGTAACGTATGGTCATACGCATAACTTTTTACAGAGTGGTCCGATTTTGATAATTCTTTTTTATTTGAAAGGGTGTACCCCCCAAGGGTGTCCCATTTAAATTTGGAAAAACATTCCAACTCTAAGGGTAGGAAAACAGGGGATTATTGATTGTTCACTCACTGATTGTAGCGTATGACCACGCATAACTTTTTACAGAGTAGTTCGAATTTGATAATTCTTTTTTTAACGGATATAGGATATACCTCGTAGTTGGTCTCGTATAAATTTGGAAAAAAAATCCTACCCTAAAGGTAGGAAAATTAAACAATTTTGGGCTTCCGGTTAGCCGAGCGGCCATCCGCAGTGCGACTAACCGAACAGTGCGTACCTAGCCTAAGGAGTAAACTCCAGTCGTGCGTCTTTAGCTGACAAACACACATTTTTTTTATTACAAGGTAGACAGACAACTACGGTCCACTTGATGGTAGGTGGCTACCGTCGCCTATAACACAAGTAACGCCAACCATGAAAGGGTTAAGATTAAGGGAAAAGGAAGAGATGGGGTAATTGGGTCTAGCTGTACGTATTTGTGTATTAAAATAGTTGTAATTTTTCCTACTACCTAGAATATGTCAAGTCAATGACCGAGCACGTTGTATTTACTTATAACACATGACAACATATAGATATAATATTATTTAGCTTAACCTAATGAACATTTGTTGGGGCTACTGACACATTTTAAAATTAAAAATTAATGGAAGAATATTGTTACATAAAAAAAAATCTTTCAATAACAAGATTAGCTTTAAAATACACTGTTTAAAATATTAGGTCATGTAATAAAATTAAAAGTAAAAAAATATATATTTTTTTACTGCATTCACAACCGCAGCGTTAATATTAAACTCATTTGCACAACCGGAATATTTTTTTAAAAATATATACCGAAAAATGAGATATAGAGGAATTAAAAGAAAAATGCTGAAAACTAAGTAAAGACTACTCGTATTTTTTTTCTTACTTCGTACAGATTAGGTAGGAATTATAATTTCTATAACAAATTATATATTTTTCATTAGTGTTCGAGTGTATTTAAGGTCACGGACACGCAATATTTTTGAATTATTAGAAATTTTTGAATTTTTTAAAATATTTTTTATTTAAATGTCGTAAATTGGACTTTAAATGTCGGTCTATTTGGTAGTAGGATCGCCTATTGACACAAACTGGGCCACAGGTGCTGTAGGAAAGACCTAGATAGAGATCTATAAAGGATATGGGGTTAGGTTAGGTTACTTATGGACAGTAACTCTTATTTAATCTGTGCTATGAGCAAATGGACTATACCATCCCTTACTCACTCACCGAGACACAACAAATATTTTCTAAAACTGTCAAATATAAGAAAAAAAAAATGTTAAGTTATGTTATAGTCCAGTATCCTCACCTGGATATTTTTCTGATTACTAAAAGGCTGAAATTCCGTGAGTAGCTTCGGTTTGCCGAGACGTCCAACTTTTTCCTCTGCGAAAATTCTCGATAGAGGTAGCTAAAGGAGTTAGCAACCGTAAAAAAAATCCAAGTGTAGGACTGGAAAAACGTACCACTCAAGTTGTAGGACTATGTGGCCATTTTATTATACAAATTTTTACTTAGCTGCAGACAAAAAATCAACTGGTTAGTAATCCCATCTCTCTCCAAAAACCACTACTAATATATCATAATAATAAGGTCATAAAAATTAGTACCAACCAGCTGATTTTTGGCGGGAGCTTAGTGAACATTTGTATAATAAAATGGCCGCATAGTCCTACAAATTGCGTGGTACGTTTTTCCAGTCCTACGCTTGGAAGTTGTTTACGGCTGTAAACTCCAGTAGCTAGCTAGCTCTATAGAGAATTTTGGCAGAGGAAATAGTTGGACGTCTCGGCAAACCGAAGCCACTCACGGAGTTTCAGCCTGTTAGTAATCAGAAAAAAATTCAGGCGAGGGATACTGGACCATTATGTTATGTTAAGGAAGAAATGAAATAAAATAAAAATAAAATAAAATACCCATTTAATTAATAATAATATCTCCGAAAATCAAGGAAATAAATATAATAATAAAAAAAAATCTAAAGTAATTACACTTAGATGTCTAAAATCACAACATTCTTGTAACAACATTAAAAGTTCTATTTTCTTACTATGTATTAACAAGTTCTATTTAAATGGTACCTAGGCTTTACCTAGGATACATGTGTAAGGTAATTTCTAGTCACTGTAATTTTTTTGCCATTAAATATCACATTAATCATAAAAAATCTGTACAAATGTTCAAAAACAACATAAAATCTGCACAAATGTTCAAAAACAACATAAAATCTGCACAAATGTGCAAAAACAACATAAAATCTGCACAAATGTTCAAAAACAACATAAATGAAAGTGGATTTTTTTCGAAAATTCTTGCACTTATAAAAATGTATTTTTTTTAATTAATAAATTGACATTGTAAAAAACTATAGTGAATAGAAATTACTTTTACTAAAAACATATTATATATGATAAAGATATACATCGTTAAATGATATTAAATCCTTATTTATTTTTTAGATATTTTGTTTGTTCATTTACTCATTAAAAAGTATATTAGTGATAGCTTCTGTTATTAATTTTATTACACTTTAGGGAAAGTAAAGCGTCTTTCACCAACTACAAGTAAAGTGTTGATTAGTTACTTCTCAAGTAACGCTAATGTTACGAGTATTTTGTGTCAACTTCATTGAAACTTAAATTGAAATTGAAAATGGTGAAACTCGTACTTACCTCGCTCGTACGTGTACACTTTACTTAGAGATGGTGAAAGAGGCCTTTAATGTAACAATATGGCGATTTGTAGGCCCTGAGAAATAATAATAATAAATGTCAAATATTTTATAAATTTATCTCGTTTATAAAATTACTATGGATTACTTTTTGTTATAAAATAATATCTCACACAAGTCTCCATGTTTAATTAAATAAAAATATAGATGAAAATGTGATATACATATTTTTTTATAAAAATTCCAATAAAACCAAAGAGACACTGCCATCAATTCATAAAAAAAAACTATAAGTAATATTTTTTTATACGATTATAAATTTGTAATCGCCTATGCAATATTGTTCTGATATTTAGAACTTGTACAAGTCGCGTGCTCCGAAATTACTCTCAAGTCCCTGAAAATAGAAAAAAATTAATTAAGTCTTCACACTTTACGACTCTGAAAGAATGTAGTTTTCAACTGTATACAAGCAATTTCAAATAAATTATACACAACTGGCTGAAACGTGCGACTTCGTCCGCTTTGAAAAATGAAAAATATAACACCTTGGAAAACATCTGACATAATTATATTTATCGCTGTGACGACGGTGGCGCCGCCGCTACGCTTTAACTTGACTCATTGAATTTATAAGTCCACATTTCATGGTTTTCCTTTCATTTAATTTATCAAGTTTGTTAGAGAGATTTTATCCTTATAATTGACCCTAACGATCGATGCAATAAAAGTACAGGGTGTAATTTTTACAGATTTTAGCCGGTTCGATAACCGGGTGTGCCCGGGGAGAGAATTTTCAAAAATCTTTGAATGCAGTTTTCTTTCTATTCAAAAATAAAGGAATGTTTTCTTTGAGTAAAATTTTCTATCTACAGTATTAAGAGTACTTTCCCTTCAGGTGGCATTACAAAATTCCACCCTGTGTATAATCATCATCAATGTACTACAAATATGAGATTTCGCACGCCATACAAAACACTAAAAATTTTATGGTACTTTATATGTCATTTAAAACCAACCAAACGTCTTTCGTTTAAAGAAAATGTGACTTTACGTCAACACGTTGGAGTTTAAAATGAATTGTAGAAGTTGGTCGTTACTACCTTTTACCATTGACTCCGCTATCTATGATTAAATTTCAGGCGTACTTTTTATGTGCCGCTTTGGCATTTGTCACGCAAGTTCCATACTTGTAGTACTTCGATGGTATAATCATATTATTATTAAACTATAATGGAATTATTATTATTTGAAATAAGTAGACTCTTACCACACTAACACGGTCCAAAAACTACAGACTTTATTCTAACGGCTACACGTCAGTTGTGTACCTGTAATGTTATTGATATTATGAAAATGATTGTGAAGTACTAAAAATTATGGAAATTAATTATAGGATGAAAATTATGAAATTATGAAAATTATGAAAATTAGCCGCTGCACTCAATGGACTTTTTTACATACAAACCATTCCTTCCTGATTATCTCTCTATCCATAAGTGAAGACAGAATTGAAATCGGTCTAGCCTTTTAGGAGTTCAGTGACATACACACGCACAGAAGAAATATATATATCGTTTGTTTGTTTGCATTGAATTCTCCGAAATTGATAGTCGTAATACATAGTCCATAGTTTTTAATTCATATTCGGTCCTTCTTACCTCTACTATCAACAGTCTTGTGCGGCCTCCTCACTCTCGAGAAGTTCCTCGACGAAGTACTCAAGAAAGTTGACCGAGCACGAAGTGCGTCGCTACACACTAGTTCAACTTCGCGAGGAGCTCATTCGCTTTGCATATATATTATGGTAGGAGAGCCCAAGAGAGGATTTTTGGGTTTACTAGAGCGCGTCAGATATTGCCAATATATATTCCTCACGTGTCTCCGATAACGCATATGTATTAATCTGACGGTTTCGTTGGTGGGGTCGGCGGGGGTGGGGGTAAAATTTTAAATACAACTCTAGCGCGTCAGATTTTCAGAGGGGATGTTAAGTGAACCTAAACTAAGCTCCCATTTAAAATTCAGACGATTCGGATGTAACGCAAGCTCGTGGCGGCTTTTTGAAAATGCAAAAAATATTTTTGACGATTCTCATTTTGTAATGTAATGGAGCGCATCAGATTTTCATACAGACGGTTCAGCCTAAATTCCTAATCGTGCTGATTCTTCTTACCATCCTATCTTCAAAGTCCAAATTTAACCATTATAAGTTACTCTATGCACGCGGCTTTGAGTCCTTTGAACGGGGTCGAAAAACCGACAACAAATGGAAGTAGCACGAGGCGAGGTAAAGTTGGACGAAGTAGGGCGAGGTGACTGTCCACACTCTCTTATTCGCCTCGCCTCGCCTCGTCCAACTTCTCGAGAATGTGGAGGCCGTGTTGAGGTATGTCGTCGTAAGGTTGAAGAAAGATGGGAAAGCTTCAGTTGCATAAATGAGATGAAATAATAAGTTTTATGTTGTTATAGTTAAATTAATACTTGTAAATTTACCTGTCTCGCGTTTTAACGACTTCTTCGTCAGAGTCAATGGAGTAGAGTTCGTCGCGGACGTAACTTCTGTTGGCATATCCTCCCATGTCTACTGAAAATTAATTAATAACTCTTTTTGACAAAAAAAAACTGACTTCAATCCGTTTTCTCACGGATGCCATTGTCAGAATTGGACTAAATTGAAATGGGACCACACGGGAAGCATCAAGGGAAGCAACAAGCAAACACACTAGTCGCCATCACGATTTTCGAAGGATCCCCTCGATTTCTCTGGGATGCCACCACCAGATCCTGGTTTCCTTATCGTGGTACCACCTTTGGGATATCTCCTTTCCAACAAAAAAAATCATCAAAATTGGTTCATAAACTACGAAGTTATCCGCGAACACATATAATATATGTACAGTCGGGGTTAGAAAAAGTTCGTCACCTTAAATTCGACAGGGCGGAGATATTTATGTACTATTATTTATTACTAGCTGGCGCCCGCGACTTCTGTCGGCGTTCAAAATGTTATATAGACTAAAGTCTTTGATTATCACGCCCTCTCGCGGTAAGTAGCCGACTTGTTGAGTCAAAGCTGTTTGTCTCAATAGTTCTGCCACTGAACGATAGATGGCGTTAATTTTTTTGCCTTTTTAGGTCACACTAAATAGTCTAAAGCCTTCCTCGATAAATGGACTATCGAATAATGAGTTATGATCTCATTATCAGTAGTTAATGAGATTAGCGCGTACACATAAACAAACAAACTTAACCTTTATATATAAGTATATTCGTATATAGATTAATTATTTCTGTACAAGAAGAATACAAGAAATTATGTGGATATGAGACATAAGAGGAGTTGGTGTTATACCTCTTGTGGTGTCATCTATACTAATATTATAAAGAGGAAAGATTTAATTGTTTGTTTGTTTATATAGAATAGGCTCCGGAACTACTGGACCGATTTGAAAAATTCTTTTACCATTAGAAGCCGACATTATCCGTGATGAACATAGGCTACTTTTTACCGCGGGAAAATGCTTCATTCCTACGGGAAATCTGAAATAAAAGTAAATACTTGCTTGGCCCGGGGCGAGCACCAGCTAGTCATTTGTATATATGATAGATATGGCTGTATGAAATCTAAATAAAAAAATAATAAGAGGACTTGATGTTATACCTCTTGTGGTATCATCGGCGACCCACTTGTACTCGTTCTCGGAGTACAAGGGCGGCAAGTCTTGATGCGGGGCTGGGTACAAATCCAAATTCTTCTTCCCGCTGTGAATGCTGTCCGTGTCACTGAACGCGGCCATTCTGGTGTAAGGGACGAAGCAGCTGGACCGACACATTGCGAACGCGACGACAGCCATCGCTACAACCACCGCACCAGCGATCACGATCCACGCAGACAGGATAGCCACGTCATTGGGCGGTGAAAACTCCTGGAAATTCAACAGACATCTTTACAATCAATATTTCAACATTAAAACTGTCAAAGTATATAAAATCCTAACACTTCCATCGCTTTTTAAATCTGCTAGCTGCTGCTCGCGACTTCGTCCGCGTTGAAAAGTATAAAACGCCATCTAAAAATCTAAACCAAGCAGTTGTCATGTTAGTCGCTTCACTTGTTTTTGGATAGATGGCGCTATCTCCCTAGCAAACCCGCTAGTATTTACTTGAATTTTAGATTTCCCCGGGCAAGGGCTAGGAAAGCATTTTCCCGCGGTAAAAAGTAGCCTATGTTCATCACAGATAATGTCGGCTTCTAATGGTAAAAGAATTTTTCAAATCGGTCCACTAGTTTCGGAGCCTATTCTATACAAACAAACAAATCTTTCTTCTTCATAATATTAGTATAGATATGATGTCGTTGTATATGTAAAATCCAACCCTAACCTATTTAAGCGAGTCCCTGATAATAGTCAAAGAGCCCAAAGAGTTCCTAACAGATTATGCATTAGAAAAGCAAAAACAGCCCTGATGCATAAACATAGTCTTTTGAACATAGCTGCTCACCCTCTATTCTAATTCTAATATATCAGGATGTTCTCTTAGTCTTCTTAGTCTTGTGAACCTGACTTCCTATATTTAGGAAATTAAAAAAAAAAACGGAGGCAGTCATGAGGACTGCTGACAGAAGTGAAAAACTTAAAACTGAGCGTCCAACGCACACACATACAATCGGGTATATGCAATGTATTGGCGTGATCGCGTACGTAGACAGCTGCGCGCGCATAACTGCGAGCATTAGCATGTTGCTGACGCGAACCGATACATTTTTTCCCCACCCAAAGCTGTATTCTTTTTAAATGTTAAGGTCGACAAGGGCTGACGGTCCACTTGATGGTAGGTGGCTACCGTCGCCTATAACACAAGCAAGGATTAGGGATAAGGGAGGGATGGGGGGTAATGGGCTCTGGCATCCCTTACTCACTCACCGAAACACTCATATGCTGTTATTTCACGGTGGTATTCTGTAAGGTGGTGGTTACTGCCGCCAGACGGGCTGCCCAAATGACTAATAATAAGCTTGCGATTTAGCTTTTAGGTTTTACCTCGATCCCCAAGTTGCTAAGTCTCAACGCGAACGGATTCTGTGTTGAGAGGGTCTCCCACATTTCCCTCAATTCATCCTCGTCCAGTTTGTAATCTTCATCCTCCTCGTAGACCAGTGGGATGCCGAATCTGACTTGCGTACAAGACTCATAGTCGGGCCATTTGACGTTGCAAATGGTCGAATTGAGTATACGCGTAGTTTCGGATCTGAAATCAACGAGAAAGGATCGTAAATTAATTAATCAATCATCATCATCATCGATACTAATAATAAATCTGTAAATGTATGTATGTATGTATCTGGCATACTTATGTCACTTCATATTTTATGATCCCTCGGGAACAGTACTTTTTTTCTATGTCCTTTTCCTGTATGTGCGTGAAAAGTTTCACATATAGGTCGAGTAGAAAAGGCTTGAGAAGGTGACAGACACACAGACAGAGTTACTTTCACATTAATAATCTCATACATTTATAGTATGAATAAGTTTGAATCGGGTGGATTTAATCTACCTTTAATATATAAATAATTTAAAATACAAAATTAAAAAAACTCGAATCGTACATAATTTAAAATAATTCAGTACCAAAGAAATGGCTAAAAATGTAGTATGATTCACAAATTACTTTGACTTGTCATTCAAACATTGAATGCAGAAAAACAGTCAAGTCAACATATTGCAAACAAACAAACAAAACAAGAGTCATGTATCTTCAAGGTCGTTTTCTCTGAAACGCGGCTAATAACACTCAAACCATTCCTTTATTTAGGCATTTTAAACCTAAATAACTCTGCGCTAAGATACATATTGAATTGAAGCTGTTGAAGAGAGCTTTAAAAATAAAATCTCTCAGGACCCTCTGTCATTGTTAATACTGCCTTATGCAGTGTAAAAAAAATTACTACAAACTTGACTTTTGATAAATCTGTAAAATGAATAGAATTAACAATAGTTTTGAAGTATTTATTTTATACTAGACAGATAAACTACTACTCACTAAGAGAGATTTACTTTGTAACAAAAAGAAAACTGACTTCAATACGTCTCATGGTATTTTCTCATTGATGCCATTGTCAGAACTGGACCAAATTGAAATGGGACCACACGGGAAGCACGGGCTTTCAAATAAAAAAAGGATCATCAAAATCGTTTCATCCAGTCGAAAGTTATGAGGTAACAAACATTAAGTAAAAAAAATATATATACGCGTCGAATTGTGAACCTCCTCTTTTTTTGGAAGTCGGTTGAAAATATGAGCACTTGATTTTTCAAGTTATGAATAGTAACCATTAATTTATTAATATTTTATTCCATTAAGTTTGACATCATTAAAAAGTTAAATTAAAAAAAAATATGATGAACCAATAAATACTACAGACAATAGAGAATTTTATTCTGCATTCTGTACTGTTATCTCCTTTTGCCAAGTTGGTCGCCAACTTTCGCAGAGAAGTGGCACCTTAATAAAAAGAAAACTTCAAGGTCAGGGAAAATGGATTTTCTGTGCACGAACTAAAGTGAGAAATCACATATACATACATAGTTTGTTTAGCTTTCTATCTCTATAGCAACTGGTGCACTGTTTATCTGCAAACAAGACATAGCGAGGGGTTTTTTGGCTACATTCCAAAAGGTGTCAACATATCATTGCAACCGGCATGAGTGACGTGTTACCGAAATTCCAACGATTATTGGATGTGAAAGTAGTCATTTTCATTTAGGTTTCTACTGATTTAATTTAATTTCAATTTTTTTAAATAATTTTTTAACTAAATTGAAGTTTGAGCTTGCAAAAAAGCGTTTTTAAGCCCAAGCTTTTCATATAAATAATGTATTAGCTGATGGTGTAAGCGACTTCGTCCGCTTTGAACGATTTAATGTACCCTATGTCCTTTCTGGTGTACCAGACAACGTGTATGCAAAATTTCATGGTGATCGGTTCAGTAGTTTTTACGTGAAAGCGTAACAAACAAACAAACTCATATTTACATAATAATATTAGTAAGGATAGACTATAATTTTCAAAATTGACTCTGGTCTGCATTTGGAAAGTAATGGTAGGGCACACTGCATTTCGCAGTCATTTGGGCAGCCCGTCTGGCGGCAGTAACCATCGCCTTACAGAATACCACCGTGAAATAACAGCATAAGTGCCGTTGTGTTTCGGTGAGTGAGTAAGGGATGCCAGAGCCCATTACCCCATTCCTCCCTTATCCCTTATCCTTAATCTTTCTATGGTCGGTAGCGCACTTGTAGCACTTATGGCGTTGCTTGTGTTATGGGCGACGGTAGCCACATACCATCAAGTGGACCGTCAGCCTGTCTGTCGACCTTAACATAAAGAATAAATTGGGTTATACAAGTATACATAGACGTTATGTGCAATAAATATTGATATGACTGTAACGTTGTTGACTTACCAAGCGACTTCGCAGCTGCGATATTTGATTATTTCTTCTACAAATTAGGTTATCGATACACTAAACTTAGTTTGTTCTACTTGAGACGGAATTTCGACTATCCTATTATGCATAAATTTTTATCTACACAACTTTCCATTACAATATACATTAAATATTTCATTATTTATCTATTTATGTATAACATATCCAGTCTCATTTACAACATTTCGTAAGCAGATATGTTTTGTTTTCGGGTTGGCTTCACCTTTTGGTGCCAAAGTCTATTTATAAGGAAGTGTAGCGAAAAAAAACGACTCTCCCAATCTCATACCAATTTCTCCTCGGTGAATTTCACGGGTTGTGTTACAACTTCCGCAGTTTTACCAGCTTTCATAACGCAATCAGCTTTTTCTACTGTTTCATTGTTATTTACACTATCTTTCTTGACAGAGACACTTGTTGTTTCTTTGTTTTTGGATTGTACATCATTATTATTGTCTAAAGGCAAATTGAGATCTGATTTCTTAGTTGCTACTTTAACAGACATGTTCTGTTCGCTTTGAGGATAGTGATGTAAAATGGCTGTAGTGTCAAAAGTTATTTTACCATATTTAATATATTCAGCGGGTTTTTTATTTGTACTAGTGCTTGGTACGGCTTCTATATCTGTGTCATTATTTTTTGTGATATTTTTATTTTTATTTTGTGTGTTTTCCAGGGCTATAGCTTGGAACATGTCTTTGGTATCGTCTAGTAATTCTAAAGCGACCTCCTTACTTCTTCTAACGTTTTCCATATATTTGTTGTATTGATTCATGTCTAATGTGTTATTCTGTTTTAGTGGCAACGAATTTGGCAATTTCTTTTGAGGTTTTTCCTCAGCCGTGTATCACAATTGCTTCTGGACCATTTGGCTTTTAAAATTGGCGGAATCTGATTTAGCCGCAGCGGTTTCGCTCGCGGCCTTTGTTAGCTATGTCTGGGACTGCACCATGGATATGCTGGTCGTCTCCGTGACGATTGTGGGAGCTGGAAACTCGTCATTCGTCGAATCGTACATAGGAAACTCACAGCATAATACGAATTTTAGAAATTTCGGCACTTCGATGTAGATAGCGGGCGGTATCGGTATCAAGGGTGACGTGGATGCCTTATAATATAAATAATCTGGGTTATCTCTGTACTTTTCGTCCGCCGATCGTTCGAGCAGCGGTATACCTGATAAGAAAAGAATGATAGCCGTTGTAAACAGCGGTGACAGTATAGCTATCCATTCTACTCCTTCGATAACGTTCAATGATAATATGAATATGCCCCACCAGAGAACGACTTCGCCGAAATAATTTGGATGTCTCGAGAGTCCCCAGAAGCCGTCGTTGCACCATCTACCCTGATTAGCCGGCTCTTGTCTGAACGTAAACTTTTGTAGGTCCGCATATGTTTCGATAAGCAGTCCGATAACGAAGACTCCGGCGCCTGCCGAGTCGAGGGTGGTCATAGTTTTTGGTGACTTTGGGAACGAATGATGCGGTGAATTGATAATAATTACCGGAAGACTAACAACAAACACCCAGATAGCTTGAAATGTGTAGAACACTGCAAACCTTAGCGTATTACTCTTTCGATCCTCAAATTGCTTATCCCGCCCTATGTGATAGATCCTGTATATGAGGTAGCCGGATAGCCTTACGCCCCAAACGCACACGAAAGCTGTCACCATTAGTTGTCTGCTATCATAGCTTTTCAGATTATTCCCTCCTTGGCCGAGGAAGAATGTCAGCAAGGAAATAATAATGAAATTGGCACCGCCAGTGAAATCTGTCACTTTGTCGTTCTGGAACAGCGAAGCTATGGTGAAAAATAATATTTGCAAGGCCACCGTCACCATAGCACTTATTGCGAAATTATTTTTATCTATTAGGGGCTCCATTGCTTAAAATTTGACACTATGTTGTGATTTTGGCATCAAGGAATACTGACATCGATTCAGAGGTGGCGCATTGCCGCATTTCGTGAACAGCTGCTTATCTTTTTAAACTTTAATGGCACTGCAGTAGTTTCTGTCATTGCTGGAGAGCTTTTAGCTTGCACGCATTGTTGGTACACAGTGAGCTTCCCTAAAACACTTTATTAGTATGTTGGGAATGAAAAATTGGAACGTGTTGTTTAATTTTAAAGCGATTTGATACTGCACGTTCCTCGTACACGAGTTGGTGTTACTGAAATAGATTTGACGTTTATTGAGCGCGTGCGCGAAGCTTCAACTTGCGCATGCGTATCGCTAACAACTCTTAAAAGTTCTTTTATAGCTTTTACGTCTACTGAAGCGTGTACTTGGTGTGTTATTATTACACGTGTACTTCCTCTTGGAATAACTTTTCCGAGTCGTTAATGAAAGCACGTTAATACACAAATTGTAATTGCAATTTACGCAATAATTTATTGATTTGATTTCATTGGAATCAATACTAATAAATCTGTAAGTGTATTAGGTATTGTATGTAATGTATGTATGTTCCTCCATAACTCTTAAACGAATTGACTGATTTTCATGAAACTTGGTAGATAAACATTTAGACTTACGGGATACAGGATAGGATATTTTTTCTTTTTCAACGCGGACGAGGTCGTAGGCAACAGCTAGTAAACAATAAAAGTGTTATTATTTAACCTTTGTTTATGTAGTTTACCCTCGAAAATGCAGGTAGCTTTTTTATTTTTTTATGTTAAAGTCGACAGACAGGCTGACGGTCCACTTGATGATAGGTGGCTACCGTCGCCTATAACACAAGCAACGCCATAAGTGCTACAAGTGCGCTGCTGACCATAGAAGGATTAAGGATAAGGGATAAGGGAGGGATGGGGTAATGGGCTCTGACATCCCTTACTCACTCACCGAAACACAACAGCACATAATGCTGGTATTTCACGGTGGTATTCTGTAAGGTGGTGGTTACTGCCGCCACACGGGCTGCCCAAATGACTGCTAAACGCAGTTTAAACGTTTTGGTGTGTACTTTACTTTTTTCAAATTTTTTTTGTCAACATACTAATTAGGCAACATGATTATTGAAATTATTCATGCTGACTCATATCTGTGTCATGTCAAAACGGTATGCTGAGTGATGAGATAAGTAGAAAGAAAGAAAGAAAAATTTTCATTCTTAAAAAAAAATTTAAAAAAATTCTCGATTTCAATTCATTTCAGTATTTGAAAAGGTAATAAATAATTACTATAAGTAAGGCAACACCTGGGCCCTTAGCCAAGAGCACCCAGTGCAAACGGGAGCGTCGTAGATTGACGAAACGACAGAAAATAAAGCCCGATGATTGGTCAATATTTTATGTGGGCGTTACAACAACCAATCACCAGGCTTTATTTTCTATCGTTTCGTTAATAAGCGTAACGCTCCCGTTTGCATTGTGCTCTTGGCTAAGGGCCCTGTAATGGTTCGGCGAGGTTCCTGTTAGAGTTAGTTTTTTCCTACAGTTTGAATACAGTATGATATTAAAAATTAATAACGTATTTTTTTTTTACTTTTCCTTAATGCAGCCGTATTTATAATTAAATATCTATGTAAGCTAGTCCTTACATATTATATAACAAAGGTCCCCGCTGCGTCTGTCTTTATGTATAATTATTCGCTGTAATCTCAATAACTACTGCACCGATTTTAATCTGTTTTACTAATAGAAAGAGTGTTAAACGAGTTAGGTTTCTATACATATATATTTTTTTCAGAAAAGAATACACCTTGCATAGCCGATAGTGGAATCGAATAATGTTTTAATTGTAGTAAAACATACATAGGGATCTATCTATAAGTGGAATTTTTTTATAAGTTTATTTACAAACACTATATAGTAATTGTATCTGTAAATTTCCCTACAATAAAAATCCATATTTAATATTATAAATGCTAAAGTAACTCTGTCTGTCTGTCTGTCTCGCTTTCACGCAAAAACTAGTGAACCGATCACCATGAAATTTTGCATACACATTGTCTGGGACACCAGAAAGGACATAGGGTACCTTTCATCCAGAAAAAAAGGACTAAGTATTCCCGAGGGATCATATAAGAACATAAATAATTGGACGCTACTGTCGCATGGCGGCGCCATCGTCGTCACAGCGATATAAGATGACATTACACATTATTTATGTATTTTGTCTAAAATTGTCACTTGGTGGTTGTCAAATATTTATAGGTGCGTTCAGAATTTTGTTGTAGTATGAGGTCTGTAGCACTACCATGAGTTTATGACTACCGAAATCGCTAGCGAGAGATGAACGAGAACGTAAAATATTTGTATGAAAAATTGTACAGCGCCTCTAGCGGTCACCAAAGAACTAAAACCAGTAACATGAGTTGCATAAGTAAATAACCTATCGAATGTAGTCGCTAGCGACCATTACCGACTAACGTTTAACTTGACATTTCTATACAAAATCGGTACCATGAGTTACAAATTTGACTGATGCTCTCGAGAAATACCGTAACGTTAGTAGTTAAATCATTCACTAGTACATTGAGGGGTGAAAGGTTCGTTATCGACTGAAGTAAACTAACGTAAGATTTCGATAGCAAGTCATGGTAGTGCTACTGATCTCTAAGACCGATTTTTAAGATTTTTTTTCGATAGGTAAGTGATAGTTGCAAAACAACGTTTGCCCGGGTCAAGCGAGCATATATTTTCTTTTTCAAAGCGAACGAAGTCGCGGGCACCCACTAGTAAAATAAATAAATAAATAAATGAACGGCCACAAATCGGCTCTATCTCAGCATGATACAGGTTGTAAAAACCTGCGCTGGTCTTCCGTTAGAGTCGATGATGAGGTATTAGAAATGAATCAGTTTAGTTTTTAATCGAGACTTACGTGGTGTTCAATCCTGGCGATATGTTGTTATAGTGTATGTAGAATGTGGCCATGTCAGCGATGAGCTGTTGGAACTGTTCGGCGACCAAATCGAAGTCTTCCGGTGAAAGGGCCAAGTGAACTGTATGTGTTGAAGCCACCTCTGGCAGTAATGGTTCCGGCGGTGCCGGAGTCTCAGGTAAATCAGCGCCGCGTTTGTGAGCTAACAATTTGATTACTTATTAATTATTATTCTTAATTTAGTTAATTAAGTCTTCTTAATTGAGTTCACTACATAATGGGCCTCGTCTTTGCTACACAACTGGTTGTTCGCCAAGAGCGAACCCATTTCTAATGAAAAAACAGTGGCGTAAAAATTAACGTAAAGTGTCGGTTACGGTAACAGTGTCGCGAGTTCAATGGTTTTTCCCCATCTCAAAAAATGCTCAACGCGCCTAACGAAATTTTCACTTCAAAAAAAAGTTATTGATAATGAATTAATAATTAAAAAAGAAAATATATGAGTAACAAAACGTCTGATGACATCAATGTCGCTGGGACGACGTTGGTACTGCCATGAACCTGGTATGACATTGGAACCTAACACTTTTTCAGGATAAAAGGTATGCTATATGTTAATCCAGGTAATAAACTACTTGTGTGCCAAATTTCATCAAAATCCATTCAAGCGTTTTTGGGTGAAAGAGTGTCAACTTTTTGGGTCAAACCAAATGTTTTGACAAAATGTTAAACCATTTAAGCACATTGGGAGCTTCGACACCGGAGGAAATGAAAATGTAACCGGTGCCGATATAATTCTAGACTCAGATAGATAGGCACTTACTTAGTTGTCTCACACTGAACTGGAAACCAGTGATCCCGAGCAAGGACATGCCAGGGTTGGCGACAAATCTAACAAACAGTCTGTCTACGTCGCTGAAGATGTACCGGCGCGGTTCTTTCAAATTGAATGTGAACACCAAGCCCTCGTTACCGGTTTCGTCAACTCCGCCTACAAATACATATAAGCACTTATAAATGCTAGAAAGAAATAAAATAAACCCTCTTAATTTGAATTTCCCGAATTAATATATGTATTGGGTTTTGACTTAGTATCATAACATTATATAAGCAGAAATTTCAAACTTACCCGGTTTTACTAGAAGATAATCGCCTATAATTCCATTAATGTTAAAATCGGTTATATTAAGTTCAATACCAGTCCCCTCTCCCTCAAATTGCCAGTCAATTATGTTATTTATCGGATAATTTCCCGGATAATTTGGTGACGTTACCACTACCGGTTCGTTTACGCTGAGCGTGATTAAGACTGAAGCTACGTGCTTGTCGAAACCTTCGGCCTCTGTGTCTAGCTCTTTTTCATGTGTTGCCTTGAACTGCTTCATGTAGTCATCGAATATTTTTTTATCTGTCTCCGAATCACCTGTATAATTCAGAGGGTTATCGTCATAAGAAGCTACCTTCGTTGTGCTTTCAATGCTCTTTTCTTCAATCTGTTCTAAGCTGTCCTCGTTATTTTGAACATGCTCGCTGTTTAAAGAATCTGTCGGAATATCATCTCGTGGTGGTATGTCATCATCTGGATTTATTTCTTTACCAGTACCAAACATTTCATTAAACATTGCGTCTATATTTTCGTCGTTATCGGGTTCAGATTCTTCAAAGGAGTTGTGCGAGGAATCGTAATCAAATTCGTCGCTGAACCACATTTTTTCATTTTCATTTTCAGCGTTCTCAACATCATCGCCTGATAACTTTTCAATGGTACTAAATAATTTTTCCAAGTCTTCGTTCAGATCGTCGTAAGCTTCACCAACTGTATCTTCTGGTACAACTTTACTTGGATCATATTCAACAGCTTGTTCGCTTACAGCAGCATTCTGGACTGAATGGTCTACTCCTTCATTCGCGTCAAAAGTGTCATCGAATTGTTCTAGCAGAGATCTAGTTTCATCGAAGAATGCTGCGTCAACGTTAGTCTCACTTTTTACTGACAAGTCATCATTTTCAAATGTTCCTTCATCGTCGCTTTCGTTTAATATAGACATAGTTTCTTTAAAAATTTTATCATTTTCTTCATTAACTTGCTGATCGTCTGTAATTGTTAATGAACCAATATCTTCATCTTTCGGAGTTTCTTGGTTTTCTTGAGACTCATGATGGTTTTCCCTTATAGAAACGTTATCAGAACCATCAAAATCATCATCATTACCTCTAAGCATTTCTCCGTCAATTTCGCCTTTCATAATGTCATCATTCTTTGTTAACTCTGCGAATTCACTGACATCTCTATTTTGCTCTAAATTTTCATTCAATTCTTTGTTATACACTTCTCCTGATTGCAAATTTACATCAGCGTTATCGAGTTGTGAAGAATCAAAATTTTCAGCAGACACTTTGTCAGGTAAACCATCGTCGTTTCCTGTTTCAAAGAAATTTCTTTCTTCTAAATCAGATCTATTATCTTCGAATTGGTAATCCAATATATCGTGGTCGTCTTCAATTAATGGACTTACATTACTGTTATCTCGTGTTTGTTGAATTTCTTTTTCAATCATTAAGTCCACATTGTCTTCATATTGATCTTGATTACTCGTATCATAATCTCTATTATCAAAATTATCTCTTGAATCGGTATTTTCTTTTACGTCATTTTGCTCAGCTTCATTATCTGCATCTTTGTACCATTCTTCATAATCATCTGGCCAGTACTCAGACTCTCCTTCGTGTGCTTCACTGGAGTAAGTTAAAACTGAAAAATATTTAAATTTTAAGGATTCTTTAAATCTATACTCACTTTTACTTACTTACTAATATTATAAAGCTGAAGGGTTTGTTTGTTTGGTTGGTTGAACGCGTTAATCTCAGGAACTACTGGTTCGAATAGTAAAATTCATCCCCTGTTTTCCTACCCTTAGTGTTGGAATTTTTTTCCAAATTTATATGGGACCACTTTGGGGTTACAATCTTTTAAATAACAAATAATTGTTTTTTCGTTTTCGTCAGTTGAAAAAAAATATCACAGAAATTTTTTTTTTTCTATGAATTTGATAAAAAAAAATTGGTGGTATTTCCAATTATTTTATGCATTCTAATAATGTGAGTCTACTTTTAAATATTATCAATAAATGTTGATAAGACGAGGCCGGCAACTTCTTCGCGGTTATCGCTTGATAAGCGTTCCGCGTATCGATGTGAGACATTCTTTGTGTTGTGACTTTTTATATATTACATTATTGATTAAAACGGTCGAATTTTTCAGAAATATTATCTTGAGTGTTAAATGAACTTACAAAACACTACGGTCAAGTGCAACACTTTCGTAGGACAATGCATTTAGCATGTATTTTTATTTTTCAAAGCGGACAAAGTCGCGGAACCCAGCTAATCCATTATATTCTATACTTATATTATAAACTAGCTGGTGCCCGCGACTTCGTCCGCGTAGAAAAATATAAAACACCATCTACCGTATTTTGGATAGATGGATGGTTAGATGGCTATCTCCCGGGCCAAGCCGCTAGTATTTACTTTTATTTTAGATTTCCCGTAGGAATGAAGCATTTTCCCGAGGTAAAAAGTATCCTATGTTCATCACGGATAATGTCGACTTCTAATGGTAAAATAATTTTTCAAATCAGTCCAGTAGTTTCGGAGCCTATTCTATACAAACATACAAACAATCAAATCTTTCCTCTTTATAATATTAGTATAGAAGACTAGCTGGTACCCGCGACTTCATCCGCGTTAAAAAAGATAAAAAGTAGCCTATCTCTTTTGTCATGTACTTCTAAATGTTTATCTACCAAGTTTCATGAAAATCGATTAATTCGTTTAAGAGTTATATGGAGGAACATACATACATACAAAAATTGTAAAAATGGTCAATTTAGTTTCAGTATCACAGTATGTACAGAGCCTATATACACGATATTTCTGAAAACAAAGGAAATTACTCCATGAACGACTCCTACAGATTTATTATTAGTATAGACTGATATGATATATTTTTTTTAAACAGGAATACCTACAGTGAATTACCGAGCCAGTGCAACCCATACGCTACAGCTAGTGTTTTGTAGAACTTGTTTTTTTTATTACAATTTGCCAATCTTTTGATACAAATGAGTCAGCACCAATGACACATACTTAGTAATTAATTACAATAAATAACTCACTAGAGGAAATAAATTGCCTACCTAATAATGAAATAAACAGTAAATAAATGTCATTTGCATTGTGAATGAAATTAATCAATATTAATTGAAAGAGTATATAATAAATTTGCGTCATAATATATTCAGATTAATCAATATTTTATTCATAAATTCTCGTAGCTGATGCCCGCGACTTCGTCCGCGTTTTATGTCTTATATGGCCTATGTCTTATTCTGTTGTATCTATACTTTATACTAAAATTATAAAGAGGAAAGATTTGATTGTTTGTATAGAATAGGCTCCGAAACTAGTGGACCGATTTCAAAAATTCTTTTACCATTATAAGCCGACATTATCCGTGATGAACATAGGCTACTTTGTACCGTGGGAAAATGCTTCATTCCTACGGGAAATCTTAAATAAAAGTAAATACTAGCGGCTTGGCCCGGGAGATAGCGCCATCTATCCAAAATACGGTAGATGGCGTTTTATACTTTTCTACGCGGACGAAGTCGAGAGCACCAGCTAGTAAACTATATTCTTGTAAAGTTTCATTGAAATCCATTCAGTAATTTTTGCGTGAAAGAGTAACAAACATCCATACAAACTTTCGCATTATAATACTAGTTGTTGCCCGCGACTTCGTCCGCGTTGAACGTTGGAAGGTACCCTATGTCCTTTCTGGTGTCCCTGACAACGTGTATGCAAAATTTCACGGTGATAGGTTCAGTAGTTTTTGCGTGAAAGAGTAACAAACATCCATACAAACTTTCGCATTTATAATACTAGTACTGAATTAGTAAGGAAAAGTCATCGAAGGAAAAGTAAGGAAGTAAGGATTAGTATGGATTTTGACCTCTCGCAGATATATCGCTGCTTAAAAACTAAAAAGCCATAAAACAAAAGAATCCAAAAATGTTTTTATTGCAAAAATACAATACAATCACAATCCTTCATATTGTATGTTGCAAAAAGACTTATAATTATGATTGTTTTATTCCATATTTAGTATATTTTGATTATTTTTTATATAATATTAAAAAGTAACTTATATATGCTTATACCTATATATATCTTCTAGTATTCAGGTTATTATAAAAGTACTTAAAACGTTTAATGCTACCATAGAGTAAATAGTTACTTAACCAGTAATAGAGAGGCGAGCTCCGTTTTAAACATGAATCTTCCGGCTCTATTTTCTTTATGGCTCACTTGATATCGTCATATAACAATAAAATATTTATAGAATCCGTGCGGTTTCTTTTTTTGCTCACTAGATGTCGCCATATAACATGTGTATCATACGAATTGACTGACTACAGCGACCTTTGAGTTAGACGGATTTTTAATAGAAACTCATAATCGACTTGGGCGCCTTTGACGGATTTTTAATGGCAACTCATAATCGTATTCGACATAGGAGCCATCTACATTTTATCGACTTTTTCGACATTTTTTGTGTCTCTACGTGTCTGTCCCTCTATTACTGGTTAAGTAACTATTTACTCTATGATGCTACTCAAAAATACGCTTCTAACGATGTATAATATGCATATATTTGATATAATATCTAATGAGAAAGAAATAGACAAAAAATGATTTCATTTTAGTCGATAAGCTCTCCTGTAAAGAGTGTAATTTTGAGTTGTGGCACTTTATTTCATAAATCGTCTTTTGGTGCGTGGCACAAAACAAAATGATACATTGTTTCAATGAAACGCAGTTCTGACGAGACAAGTTGGTGTCAAAGTGTAATGCCGATAACATTTCTGGTTAAATTACTAATAATTATAATGGTTTAAAAGTGACTCAATTATTTTCTTTATGTTTTGCTGTAAGTAATTCCCGTTATCACTAAACTTGATCCCACACATTGTTTATTATACATATATTTATTGCCCACAGCAGGCTAATCAAACTTCTCCGTACTAACTTCTCTGGAAACACATTCGAGATATTTATAATCTAATCAATATATATTTTTATTTTATATTTTGTTCATGGAAAACTATAAAATGGGGCTCTTCAAGGGGCTTTTTATTAATGAAAAATGTATGTACTTGATGCAAGTAAGACCCAATGGGATAAAAGAATAAGAAACTAGGTATGTATGTATGTTCCTCCATAACTCACTGCGATTTTTATGAAACTTGCTAGATAAACATTTAGACTAGCGAGTCTTAAAATATATTAAAAAAAATCGTGTGACGTTTGTTTTTCCGCGATGAACTTCAAAACTACTGAACCTATTTTGAAAATTCTTTCACATATAGAAAGCTATATTATCAACTGACAACGACGTCTAGACAAAGTCGCGTGCAACAGCCAGTATAGTTATTTTATGATGATAGATTGAGAAGTGAAGGCGTGAAAATGTAACAAATAGACAGAGATACTTTCACATTTATAGTAACACTAGCTGGTGTTCGCGACTTCGTCCGCGTAGAAAAGTATAAAACGCCATCTACTGTATTTTGGATAGACGGCGCTATCTCCCGGGCCATGCCGCTAGTATTTACTTTTATTAGATTTCCAGTAGGAATGAAGCATTTTCCCGCGGTAAAAAGTATCCTATGTTCATCACGGATAATGTCGGCTTCTAATGGTAAAAGAATTTTTCAAATCGGTCTACTAGTTTCGAAGCCAATCAATCTTTCCTCTTTATAATGTTAGTATAGACTAGCTAGCGCCGGAGACTTCGTCTGCGTTGAATACATACAATACTTACACCTAGAGATTTATTATTAGATTGAATTATTATGGAATTGTTTGTATGTAGATATCTTACCGAAAATTATCTACCGAGAATCGAATTTGGTACCTCTTATTAGTCTTTTTCTGCTAAGTAAACATGTGTTTTGAAAGCAATGCTTACGTTCGTATATGTAGGTATAAAAATAGGAACCACACATAGGGTATGGCTTCCTATTAGCTGCCTACTAACAATCCACTGCGTACAAACAAGATAATAAAAGAATTAAATTGAACAACTCTGCCAAATTCCATCCTGTACCTATAGTATAGTATAGTGTATACTATAGGTAGGTCTTACTGCTGTAATCCTAGCTTTTAGGCCTTTTAGGAAATCTAACTTTAGAAGTAATTATTTGTGAACATAACTATTGTACACTAGCTTTTCCTTGAGTCTGTTTTTTTCATAATTGTGTTATGAATGTTGACGAAATATTTGCCAAATTTATCGCTGTGACGACAGTGGCGCCGCCACGGCGATAGTGGCGCTTATTTTTTTATATTTTTAGATGATCCCCTAACTTGTTTACGGGATAAAATTATTGTAATAATTAACGCAGAAAAAATATTCAATAAGTATTACTTATATATGTTATTATAGCTATATATTATACTAGCTGGTGCTCGCGACTTCGTCCGCGTAGAAAAGTATAAAGCCCCATCTACCGTATTTTGGATAGATGGCGCTATCTCCCGGGCCAAGCTAGTATTTACTTTTATTTTAGATTTCCCGTAGGATGAAGCATTTTCTCGCGGTAAAAAGTAGCCTATGTTCATCACGGATAATGTCGGCTTCTAATGGTAAAAGAATTTTTCAAATCGGTCCACTAGTTTCGGAGCCTATTCTATACAAACAAACAAACAAACAATCAAATCTTTCCTCTTTATAATATTAGTATAGATAGTATAGATATAGATATATTATACGTTGTTGATACATTATATTTTATACTATAATGTCCACGTTCTCTATAGTCACGATAAATGAACAATGCAATGCAAAAAGGATTTTTTGTAATTTGAAATTTGAACCAGTAGTTGTTGAGATTACCGCGTACAACCAAATAAACATACAGACTCTTTTCAGCTTTATATATTGGTATAGATGTTATACTTATATATAAACTATCCGTGTGCCAAATATTATTATCCATATCTGTTTTTGCGTCGTTGAAAAAATGACACAAACATCAAAAAATCCAAACACACTTGCAATCTTGCGCATTTACAATATTATTAGGATTAGGATTAGTTTGGGTTCCAAATTTGGTTCCAGATGGTTTGGGTTCAAAAATTAGTTCCACCATATGACTTAATAAAAAAAAAAATAAGTCTCAATAATAAATCTGACTCAATAATATTTACCGTTGGCTAGGCAAAGTGCGCCCACAAGGAGTAGACAAATCCACGTCCTCGACATAGTATCGTCACTGTAACACCATTCAATTCACGGACAGTAGATATTATATATTGAATAAATTACGCGCGTCCTGTCACTTCCGAACACAAACAAGTACTGATTGTGTTGTGTTATGTGTGTGTCTCGCATACGCACACACACACACTGGACTATTATCTTCTGGAAACATATTGTACTGGAACATAATTGTAGGCAGGTTTGTCCCAAAGTTTGTCCACAGGAAAACGAAAAAACAAAAACGGAGGAGGTTCGCAATTCGACGCGTATATATATTTTTTTGTATTATCACGCATAACTTTTTACAGAGTAGTCCGATTTTGATAATTCTTTTTTTATTTGAAAGGGTGTAACCCCAAAGTGGTCCCATATAAATTTGGAAAAAAAATCCAACCCTAAAGGTAGGAAAACAGGCGATGATTTATTGTTCACTCACTGATTGTAGTGTATGACCACGCATAACTTTTTACAGAGTAGTCCGATTTTGATAATTCTTTTTTTATTTGAAAGGGTGTAACCCCAAAGTAGTCCCATATAAATTTGGAAAAAAAAATCCAACCCTAAAGGTAGGAAAACAGGCGATGATTGATTGTTCACTCACTGATTGTAGTGTATGACCACGCATAACTTTTTACAGAGTAGTCCGATTTTGATAATTCTTTTTTTATTTGAAAGGGTGTAACCCCAAAGTGGTCCCATATAAATTTGGAAAAAAAATCCAACCCTAAAGGTAGGAAAACAGGCGATGATTTATTGTTCACTCACTGATTGTAGTGTATGACCACGCATAACTTTTTACAGAGTGGTCCGATTTTGATAATTCTTTTTTTATTTGAAAGGGTGTAACCCCAAAGTGGTCCCATATAAATTTGGAAAAAAAAATCCAACCCTAAAGGTAGGAAAACAGGCGATGATTGATTGTTCACTCACTGATTGTAGTGTATGACCACGCATAACTTTTTACAGAGTAGTCCGATTTTGATAATTCTTTTTTTAATTGAAAGGGTGTAACCCCAAGGTGGTCCCGTATAAATTTGGAAAAAAAATCCTACCCTAAAGGTAAGAAAACAGGGGATGATTGATTGTTCACTCACTGATTGTAGTGTAGGAACTATTTACAGAGTAGTCCGATTTTAATAATTCTTTCTTTAATGAATATATACGTCGAAGTTGGTCTCATATAAATTTGGAAAATTAAATCCAAAATTGGGAAAACAGGGGTGCAACTTTTTTCTCACTTTTTTTCTTTTTCAACGCGGACGAAGTCGCGGGCGCCAGCTAGTGTTATATAATTATGTGAACTTTAGTAATAAAATCCCCATAATAAATAATAATAATAAGCTATCTTAATAACTATACTCAGCAAATGTCGCGGGAAAGATAAAGCTATATAGCTTCTTGTTATCTTTAACTATACATATTATTATGTAATGAAATTATACAATAAAATATACATAAACATAGTTATTATAAAAACGCAATTGATATAAAGAAAGGAGACATTATTTAAGAAAGAAAATGGCGCGAGTGTAACGAACATTTTGTTCTTTTTTTAAATTATTACTGTACATTCAGAATTTGACTTTGATCATTCATTGACACGTGACTATTATCTTATCAATAATATTGTGTTCGTGTTCTTGTTATCAATATAAGTAATATACTTATTATACCTAGGTAAGTATGTGAAAGAGTTTGATATTTATTTATTTATTATAGCCTTTATTTAACTAGCTTTATACATATATATTTACATACAAATTAAACATTATACAGCCATCCAGTTTTTGCTTGCTGCCTTCTTAAAATCGTCTCGTCTCGGACACCATTCCGTTACATCTCTAGCCCATTTGTCTTTCTTACTAAAATCAAAATCAAAATCAAAATCAAAATATTTATTTATCAATTAGGTTTCTACAAGAAACTCTTTTGATCGTCATTATAAGTTTAAATTTACCAGGGTTTCGGAAAAAAAAAACCAAGATGACGATCCTGAGAAGAAACCCCGAAAGAAACTCAGGATACTATTCTTTTTGTCATCATTAAAATGTAAAATAGTACAATACACATCACTTAACACTAACAAACTTAAAGTATATATATACAAATTATAGTTTTACAATACAAAACATAGTACGAACTCCGAATAGCTTAAATCCAGGCTTCTTTGTCGCTCAAATAATCAGTGATTTTATAATAGCCTTTCGAGAGGAGTTTAGTTTTAATGACACATTTAAATTTATTTATAGATAAGGCTCTGATTATTTGAGGCAGTTTATTATAAAACCGGACACTTTGACCCATAAAAGAATTACTTATCTTATGTAGTCGTGTTTTATGAAGATTTAAATCACTTTTGGACCTAGTATTGATATTGTGTACATCACATTTTTTATTAAATTGACTAATATTTTTGTGCACATAAATTAAATTTTCATAAATATATTGACATGCAACAGTCAAAATCTTTATTTCTTTGAACTTTTCTCTGAGGGAAGACTGCGGATCTAGTTGATAGATGGCTCTAATGGCCCTTTTTTGTAAAATAAAAATAGTATTTATGTCCGCAGCGCTACCCCAAAGAAGAATCCCATAACACATTATACTGTGGAAATAACTAAAATAGACAATCCTAGCTGTATCTACGTCTGTTAGGCGTCTAATCTGCTTAACTGCATAAGCCGCAGAGCTAAGCCTTTTACTTAGTTTCTCAATATGTGGACCCCATTGTAATTTAGAATCTATGGTAATACCTAAAAATACGGTCGATTCCACGGGTTCCAATTTTTCACTACCCAAAATCACATTCGTTCCAATATTTTTAACATTAGGGGTACTGAATTTAACAAGTTTAGTTTTGGTGGCATTTAAAAGAAGATTATTTACACTAAACCAATGTACTATGTTAGAAAGTGCATAATTTACCTCATTATAGCATCCAAGTTGTCTTTTAATCTTAAATATTAATGATGTGTCATCAGCAAACAATACAATATTATGATTACTCACAGAATGAGGTAAAATCATGTCACCTGCCCAACTCCATTTGAGTTTTTTAATACAGTACGTTATATCAATAATTTTAGTTTCCTTTCTTATCTTCTGTAATTTAATTTTCTTTTAATGTTTAGCATACTTCTACTCCATAATGTGCTGACACGTTTCTAGCTTACGTTAGACTCCACGTTTGACACCCATGGGTCATACTTGATTTTACGAGACAGATTAGGATTTTTCATGATTTCTTTAAGAGACCTATATTTTTTCCAAGCAATATTAATTCTGTTTTTTACTTCTTTTGTCGAAAGATCTTTTGGAGATATTATTTGACCAATATATGCATAAAGGTATAATAATCACTCTACGAAGATATGTATATTCGTCTACGTATTTGTATGTATGAGAATTGATATAATAATATAGAAATCTTCTAATATATATAAAATTCTCTTTAGGTTTCTTAGGTTTTAGGTGTTTAGGTGTACCTAGACGATAGGCCTAGGTTAGGTAGGCAAACGTAGGTATTATCTTTTATTTCAACGAGGACGAAGTCGCAGGCACCAGCCAAGAGTCAATAAATTCATCTAACAAAACAAAGTAGATAGATTTATAATTGTCTCCGAAGAGATTGTCTCGTTAGAAGCTTCCAAGTATTTTTCGTACCTCATTTAATTTATGAAATTTGTATCTAATAAAATTATTTGCAAATATAATCTTATTTGGACTCGATTGCATTTGTTGTCCGATAACTTTGAAAAAGATTGATTAGATATAAAATTCTTTGTTCGAATTTATATGAAAAAAAAAATTGCATTGTTTTAATACCCAAATGTATTTATCACTAAGTACTTGTCTTAAAGTTGGGAGCTGGTCAATCTGTTAACATAGGACTGGTGACCAAGATTTCCTGGTTGCATTTTCCGCCATCTTGAAAATAGCTTGGGTTTTTTTACAATAACTCGGCTCTCAGTCGAGAGGCTCTCAGTGCTTTTTTTATGCTCTATAATTTAGGTTGTAGCGACCTCCTTTAACGGACTTTTTGATTTTCGATTTCTTTATTTAAAAGAATCAAAACCAAGACAGATCAGTGCACATCTGACGCAGCTACAGAAAGCACACGCTTTCTCGCCAATGTCTTAATTTGTAAATACATGCACTCGCCTTTGTACATAATGTAAATTGTTATATAACGTTATGTGTATAAATGTGCAATACTATAATGTGGTGTTATTTCATTCAATATTCTTCCCACAAGGTCTTATGAATTTTGGTCGAAATGAAGGGAAAGTTTTAAAAATACCATAGTCTTCTTTCAGCAAATATCCTATATATGATATTTATGGTATTTTTAGCGTTATTCAGAAGGAGATAATTAATAAATTTTACCTAACATTTTATTAGTTGTTACTTTGTTAGTAAGTAAGTGTCGCCCTCATCACTCTGAAGCAAAAATCCAGAACTAATTGGTGTTTAAGGTAGTTTGCAACGTTGCTTCTAGATGGCGCTTTACAGAAGTTACGCCTTAAAATCAATAGATGGCAGTAAACATCTACGAAAATTTTTAAAATGTAAATTTCTTTTCATTCGCGCACATTTTTGTATTGATAATATTTTAAAATTATAACATCTAAAAATAAAGTAGGTAGTTACCGTACCGATAAGTATTATCATTAGATTAGCTTGGTGTTTTATGATATTTGTACAATATTAGCCATATTGTTACGCATTAAAATTAATAGATGGTGGTAAACATATATTGTCATTTGTAAACCAAAAATTTTTTTTATTATTTCGCACATGTTTTTATAATTGAGTTAATAATATTTTATAATTTTAATATCTAAAAATAATGTAGTTTGTAATGATAAGTGTTATCGTTCGATTAGCTGGCGTTTTATATAATTTTAACATATGCCTATATTGTTACGCGTTAAGATCAATAGATGGCGGTAAACGTGTGTGCTAATTTTCAAACTTTTATCTTATTTTATTTTGCACGCGTTTTTCTATAATTGTTTTGATAATAGTTTAGAATCATAACATCCAAAAACAAAGCAGCTACCGTACTGATTAGATTAGGTGGCGTTTTAAGATATTTGAATAATAGTACCATATTGTTACGCATTAAAATCAATAGATGGCGGTAAACGTGTGTGCTAATTTTCAAACTTTTTTCTTATTTTATTTTGCACACGTTGTTTTTCTATAATTTTTTTTATAATATTTTAGAATTATAACATCCAAAAACAAAGTAGCTACCGTACTGATTAGATTAGGTGGCGTTTTATTGATATTTTTGCACAATATTCGCAACATTGGAGGACGTGTCCTTTGCGACAAGGTCTCACGAGGTCGGGACGAGGCCACGAGAGAACCTTGGAGGAAGGACAAGCGATGTCTGGTGACCTTAAACTTGTAGCCATCGCCTTGGATTCAAGGTCTGTTTACAGTTTCCTCGTTATACGTCATATTTAGATGATACATATGTTCTACTTACTTGTATATTTATTATTACCTACCTATATGATTCATTGTGTCATTTATAGATTTGCTAATTAATAGGTACTGTGAGCTAGTATCGTAGCTATGCGTTTTACATTGTTACACTTTTATGTACGTAGCATTTTATGGACAAAATACAACGTTCTTTGTATTGACTTTATCAATCATCAATCAAACAATAAGTACTAATAATAAATCTGTAAATTATTGTATTTCCTCCATAACTCTTAAACGAATTAACTGATTTTCATGATTCTTGGTACATAAACATTTAGACGTACGGGACACAGGGACATCTACTTTTTCTTTTTCAACGCGGACGAAGTCGCGGGTGCCAGCTAGTTTTGTAGCTATGTACTTAGTATAGGTGAATTATTATATTAAGGTTTATAGGCGACACTTGTGGGGGAATCGGCGCATTTTTGCGAATTTTGCGCACAAAATTGCTAAGGAAAATGAAATTTGTTTTTCTTATTTCGTAATTTTTCACCTCACTAACTTAACATTACAGGCAGTGTTGATATTCCTCCCATAAAATCATCGTGCGATGTCGAAGAAGAACGTTTTCTTAGGCATTTATTCACCATGACGTATTTACTAATACGATAAAACAATCTGTACGCAACAGTACCCAAGAGACTCGAGACGCGCGAACGAAGTGCGGGAGGTGTGTAGCGTCTGAGTCTACCAATAACGTGTCGCGAAGTGCGGGAGGTGTGTAGCGACTGAGTATACCAATAACGTGTCGCGAAGTGCGGGAGGTGTGTAGTGACTGAGTCTACCAATAACGTGTCGCGAAGTGCGGGAGGTGTGTAGTGACTGAGTCTACCAATAACGTGTCGCGAAGTGCGGGAGGTGTGTGGCGGCTGAGTCTACCAATAACGTGTCGCGAAGTGCGGGAGGTGTGTAGTGACTGAGTCTACCAATAACGTGTCGCGAAGTGCGGGAGGTGTGTAGTGACTGAGTCTACCAATAACGTGTCGCGAAGTGCGGGAGGTGTGTGGCGGCTGAGTCTACCAATAACGTGTCGCGAAGTGCGGGAGGTGTGTAGTGACTGAGTCTACCAATAACGTGTCGCGAAGTGCGGGAGGTGTGTAGTGACTGAGTCTACCAATAACGTGTCGCGAAGTGCGGGAGGTGTGTGGCGGCTGAGTCTACCAATAACGTGTCGCGAAGTGCGGGAGGTGTGTAGCGTCTGAGTCTACCAATAACGTGTCGCGAAGTGCGGGAGGTGTGTGGCGGCTGAGTCTACCAATAACGTGTCGCGAAGTGCGGGAGGTGTGTAGTGACTGAGTCTACCAATAACGTGTCGCGAAGTGCGGGAGGTGTGTGGCGGCTGAGTCTACCAATAACGTGTCGCGAAGTGCGGGAGGTGTGTAGTGACTGAGTCTACCAATAACGTGTCGCGAAGTGCGGGAGGTGTGTGGCGGCTGAGTCTACCAATAACGTGTCGCGAAGTGCGGGAGGTGTGTAGTGACTGAGTCTACCAATAACGTGTCGCGAAGTGCGGGAGGTGTGTGGCGGCTGAGTCTACCAATAACGTGTCGCGAAGTGCGGGAGGTGTGTAGTGACTGAGTCTACCAATAACGTGTCGCGAAGTGCGGGAGGTGTGTGGCGGCTGAGTCTACCAATAACGTGTCGGCACACGTTATTGGTAGACTCAGCCGCTCACGCTCCTCTGCCCCTCAAACACCTAAAAATAGAGTTCTGCGCACATTTGCCGAGAAGTCTTTATTCGCTACACGAACTATTATGAAGTAGGTATTATTTATTGGTCTCAACATGTAGGAAATAATTTAGGTTACAAGATTCTTCTAGTAAAGTTAAAAGAAAGAAAAGCCCGCAATTTCGTGCTGAAGTACTTTTTTTAATAGATATTTTTTTAATTAAGTAGGTAAGTACAAACAAGAATATGTTAAAATTCAACGACAGGCAGAGAGTGGTTAATTAATAAGTATAGAGAAAAATGTGGTATAACGTTTTTATTAAAATAACTTCTGATAAAATAATTAAAAAAAAGTTGAAAAAATAAATAAATCATTTACAGAATCACTTGGTAACTCACAACAATTAATTTTTTAATTAAAATATTATGTACTAGATATATATTTAGGTAATATAATTTGCGAACAACATCCATCATATAATCCATAACTCTTTTTGGAGACAATAAGTACATCAAACAATCATAATAATAATAAAATGTATAAGCAAATAAAATTATAACAATTATTTCAATTCAAACTGTCCATTTGAATTAAATAACAAATTTTTATGAATATTTTAAATTTGAATAACTATAATATGAGAATTTATGTTAAGTACATAAGTTTTTTGGGATTTTTTTAAATAAGTAGTAGGTAATAAATAAGGCACATTAAAATGGCTTGCAATATTGCGTCGAATACAATCTCCATTGTATTGTAACCAGTAGTGAAAACAGATTTTTTTATTCTTCATAATTTACGCTACGTATTATCATAGAGTAAATAGTTACTTAACCAGTAATAGAGAGGCGAGCTCCGTTTTAAACATGAAACTTCCGGCTCTATTTTCTTTATGGCTCACTTGATGTCGTCATATAACAATAAAATATTTATAGAATCCGTGCGGTTTCTTTTTTTGCTCACTAGATGTCGCCATATAACATGTGTATCATACGAATTGACTGACTACAGCGACCTTTGAGTTAGACGGATTTTTAATAGAAACTCATAATCGACTTGGGCGCCTTTGACGGATTTTTAATGGCAACTCATAATCGTAATCTACATAGGGGCCATCTACATTTTATCGACTTTTTCGACATTTTTTGTGTCTCTACGTGTCTGTCCCTCTATTACTGGTTAAGTTACTATTTACTCTATGGTATTATGTTATTGTGATTTATCGGTATCAATTAAATACAGCGCCATCTAACGTTGAAACATTGTATTTCTTGGAAGACGCTGACGTCATTTTGCAAGTTCAGGGTTTTTTTATCATCACACAAAAATGTGCCCAACGCGCCCAAAGAAGTTTTCACTTCAAAAACATGATTTTTCTTGTGATAAATTTGCAATTGTGTTTTTGTCGATGTTCACATCTAAGTATAATATTAGTAAACACCAAAAATACGATTAATTAAAAATATATAAATTAAATGCGTCATTATGAAGAACAGGAACTGCTGTGTATTTATTTAATCTTACTGGTTGTGGTAAAAGAAAAAAATCTGCTTTAACAACTGGTTACGAAACCAGTTACGAAACGGGCGTTCAGAAGACCTCCTTTCTGAATCCGAAGCCGTACTGGTCACACTTGAGACGCAGGGCCCTCGCCAACTGCGGTGGACCGCAGTAGAAGACCGTCACCTTCCCCTGGCGCTGCTGCTGCAACCTCTGGAAGACCTTGTCCCAGTTGGGGCGACCTGCAGTCAGGGTTGCCAACTTATTCATTCATTTGGCTACTTCATTTCCACAGAAGGAAAATGAAATAATTTTTTTGATGCTTACATATTTTTATACTTTTTGGGGCGATTTATCAATTTACTTGGCATTTTCAATAGCTTCGTAAGTTTTAATCTTAAAACAAAGAATACTGGACACTGCTTCGTTTTTTTATTAACAGTATTTACCTACACATTAAAAAAAATTATTTGTTTAAGTACACATTTTAATGCTTTTTGGTACGATTTGCCAATATAGTGGTTGACTGTACAAGGCCCATAAAAATCGGTCCAGCCATTTTCGGTATTAGCCGAAACAGACAGATTATTTTTTTCAATATTAAAAATAATGTCAATACACATTACAAACCAATAGATTAGAAGTTTTCACTTCAAAAAAAGCAATATAACGCTTAACAACTTGTTGCTATAACACTTTTTTATTTTATTTTAGATGAACCCTCAGGAACATTTTTTTTTCTATGTCCCTATGTCTCTAGTCCTTCTGTACCCTATGTCCTTTCGTGTATGCAAAATTTGAAAACGATCGGTTGAGTAGTTAAGTCGTGAAAGGGTAACAAAGACAGAGTTTACTTTCACATAATTGAGTCTTTCCCTACCCAAAGTCGTATAACGCGGCTATAGAAGTTTTCACTTCAATAAATTGTTGGCAATACCTGCTGTGGTGCGAGTCTTGAGGCCGGTGATGAGATCTCGCTTCTCCTTCTGATGCAGCAACTCCAAGGCCAACTGCAGCCCGACGGCCTTCATGTCCGACCGCTGGAGGGCGCTAGTGATGTACATGTGCATCTCCAGGAACCGGTTGCCGCCGTCGCTGAGTTCCGCCTGCTCCATTTCCAGGTTCGACAGGAGATTCACGAACCACTCGAACGAGCGCTGCTCGCGGTTTATCCAGAAGAAGTCCACCTTGGGACATATTATACATACATTCAGGGCTTTCGTTTCATGTTTCTGATTTGGAGATTTAAGGTCGACAGACAGACTGACGGTCCATTTGATGGTAGGGGGCTACCGTCGCCTATAACACAAGCAACGCCACAAGTGCTACAAGTGCGCTGCCGACCATAGAAGGATTAAGGGTAAGGGATAAGGGAGGGATGGAGTAATGGGCTCTGGCATCCCTTACTCACTCACCGAAACACAACAGCACATATGCTGTTATTTCACGGTGGTATTCTGTAAGGGGGTGGTTACTGAAACCAGATTTGGATTTGGATTTGTTGATAACTCTTTTTAACAAAAAATACACAGACTTGAAACCGTCTCATGGTCTTTTCTAATGGATGCCATTGTCAGAACTGGACCAAATTGAAATGGGACCACACGGGAAGCGACAGTTTTCAAATAAAATAAGAATCATCAAAATCATTTCAACGGTTTAACCAGTCGAAAGTTTTTTTTTTTTTTTTTTTTTTTTTTTTATGTTAAGGTCGACAGACAGGCTGACGGTCCACTTGATGGTAGGTGGCCACCGTCGCCTATAACACAAGCAACGCCATAAGTGCTACAAGTGCGCTGCCGACCATACAAGGATTATGGATAAGGGATAAGGGAGAGTTATGAGGTAAGCTTAAAAAAAGAACTTTAAAAACCGACTTCCAAAAAACGAGGAGGTTCTCAATTCGACTGTACAATGCCACAGACACAACAGACGTCAAATTTATAACACTCTGTTTTTGAGTCCTGTAAAAACGATATTGTATATAGACATTGTGTTTGTGTAAATGAAGATTCATCAATTTTATTACTAGCTGGCGCCCGCGACTTCTTACGCGTTGAAAAAGAAAAAGTGGCCTATCCTGTGTCCTGTACGTCTAAATGTTTATCTACCAAGTTTCATGAAAATCAGTCAATTCGTTTAAGAGTTATGGAGGAACATACATACATACAGAGAAAATTGTAAAAATGGTAAATTTAGTTGGTAAAGTGTGGATATCCATTCCTTCGATAGGCGATTTTTTTTTTAATGTTTGGAAATTTTACCGTACAAACAAAGTTATATACCAGCTCCATTATCCCCTGTTACCGGTCCGGTGACTTTAAATGACAGTTAGCCTACTTGACAGTTGGTGAAAGAGGCGCTTAGTATTGATTTTACTTAATTAGAAAGTAATTTGAATCGTTTAATTTAGGTCTATTGATAAAGGATACCTTCTTGAGACTCATTCCGTTTGTGGGCAGCATGGAAGACCACGTGTGAGAGCACTTGGGGCAGACGTTCCTGGAACTCCAGTAGCGGTACATGATCGACTGGAGGATGGACGCGAATGGAGTGACCCCGATGCCGGCCGCTATAAGCGCGGCGTGTTGCGCTCGGAATATGTGCGACGACGCCGCTCCGTACGGACCGTCCAGGTAAATCTGAACACGGGGTTATTTGACCAGGATAATTGATTTATTTATTTTCACATTGGAAATGTCTTTTCGTTCGCTTCAGTATGGGCCCCGATTTCACGAAAAAGTGCGATCCCCCTATATCTCGGAGAGTTGTAAAGATATGATCTTCAAAAAGATCTCAAAAGACTCGTATTCACGAGAGCTGTAAGGTGCAAAAAGAATTTTTCGAAAAAGTGAAAAAGGAAAAATGTTATGGCCGAATAAGTGAAAAAAATTTGAATTATTTTCCGAATTTTTGATTTTGGCGCTCGATATTTTGGAAACGAAGAGAGATATCAAAAATTTGAGAAAACCTCCTCTGGACAATTTAGTCATCTACAATTTGAGCCTAAACTAAAGACGATCGGGTTAACCTGTAGCTTAACCTTTTTGAAAGAAGTCAGAACAACATAATTTCGAATTCCGTAGATTCATTTCCAATGTGCTCGACAGTCGTGTGAGGCACGAAATCTGTGATTTTTTTATTAGAGATGGGTTTGCTCTTGGCCAACAACCAGCTGAGTAGCAAGGATGAGGCCTATGATGGAGCGAGCTCACCCAGAATATGCCTATTCACTCGAACTTTGAAAAGATTAGGGTTATATGAGCTCGGAAATACAGACGCCGGCAGGGAGTTCCAAACCTTGGCAAAGGCGATGTTCCAAGATTTTGACCAAGATAAAATTTAACTTTATTTAGAAAGAATTTAGGAAGATTTAGAGGTACATATCCATATATTACAGACAATCATGCAACACAAAAACACAAGACAACATAACACCTCCACTCCAGCGCCAAGTTGAGTGACGTCCCGTCCCAGATATCTCACGCGATGTCGAGGATTCTGTTTAAATATCCTTATTTAATATTATAAAATGTGAATGTAAATTTGTTTGTTTGTTTGTTACGCTTTCACGCAAAAACTACTGAACCAATCACGTACCTCTAAAGGTTTTCCAATGGGATAGTTGATAGTGGAGTCGCAACTGCTCTCTGAGGGGCTGATGACGTTGATGTCTGGCCGAGGAGGAGGCTCCTCGACGTCCTTGTCCGGTGAAAGACTCTTCGACAATCGTCTTCTGGCTGAAAAATAGATATGTTTTCTTCTTAGAAGGACTAGTATTTACATAATCAGTTGATAATTCTCCTGGCGTTGTGAAAATTGAGTCGATCTTTATGCTCATTTTCCTGAGGCTTGATCGTTAATATGATATCTATACTAATATTATAAAGAGGAAAGATTTGTTTGTTTGTTTGTTTGTATAGAATAGGCTCCGAAACTACTGGACCGATTTGAAAAATTCTTTTACCATTAGAAGCCGACATTATCCGTGATGAACATAGGCTACTTTTTACCGCGGGAAAATGCTTCATTCCTACGGGAAAACGGGTAATACGACAACGGGTAGTAAGAATTATGCTTCCGTACTTATCTTTTTAACATGTAACTTCTAAACGGCTTGACCGATTGGGTTGAAATTTTGTATGTGTAATTCAATGGTTTCACAGACACGAATGTCTTATATCTTATAAAGTTATGGGGACGAAGTTGCGTGCAACAGCTATCATCAATAATTGCCTCTTTTTCTATTCATAGTTAAAACTGGAAGAACTGTTTACTACAAGAAGTGTAGGCGACTTCGGTCGCCCAGTCACGGTCAGATCCTAAGTGCATCTTTACAAGTCGTCAGATTAAGAAGAAGACGATCAGGAATTCAGTCTGAACCGTCTATATGAGAATCTGACACGCTCGTGTATTACAAAACGGTAATCACCAAAAATATTTTTTGGGTTTTTAAAAAGCTGCCACGAGCTTACATTTTTACCCCAATCCCCACCAACCAAACCAGCAGATTAATATCTGACGCGCTCGAGTTAATCCCAAAAATCCCCTCTTGGGCTCTCCTACTAGAAGAGAATGTCTCACCAATGGTGATGATGCTCTCGTTGCTCTGCCGCCGATCGTCGTTGGAGGCGGCGGCGCCACAGTCGTCCAGACTGGGCGTCTTGAAGGCGACGATGGCGGGCTTGGTGCGCATGTAGCGGAAGCTGTGCGCGAGCGCACGCAGCTGCGGCGAGCGGTAGGCACCTCGTGACGTCACCGCCCGTCGCGCCCCTCGCACGCTCACCTCGTCGAAGCTGTTCTCAGACTCCGAACGCATGTACTCGCGCAGCCTGCACATTGTAAAGTCGGGGTAAGAAAACCTTCGTCAGTTTTCAAATTCATTCGTTTATCAAAATCGTAGACTCTTATTACCTTTTGAAACTAAAGCACTAAACAGCCAACTGACAGACGTTTGAAATGAAATTTTCACATGACTGATAAATTTCCCTGGTGCAAGCAAATGTCGACTTAAAGGTGACGAACCTTTTCTTACCCCGACTGTACACATAAGACAGTGTAGATAATTTACTTAAATTGTAAAGAGGAAAGACTTATATTTTGTCTGTTTGTTTGAATTGAATAGGCTCCGAAACTAATGGACCGATTTGAAAAATTCTTTCACTGTTGGGAAGCTATATTATCAGTGAGGCTCTCTATACTAATATTATAAAGAGGAAAGATTTGATTGTTTGTTTGTTTGTATTGAATAGGCTCCGAAACTACTGGACCGATTTGAAAAATTCTTTCACCATTCGAAGCCGACATTATCCGTGATGAACATAGACTACTTTTTATCGCGGGAAAATGCTTCATTCCTACGGGAAATCTAAAATAAAAGTAAATACTAGCTGCTTGGCCCGGGATACATTTGACAGCGCCATCTCTCCAGAATCAGGTGAAGCGACTAACATGACAACTGCTTGGTGATATTTTTAGCGTGGCAATCCGCTGGCACGGTAGATGGCGTTTTATACTTTTCAACGCGGACGAAGTCGCTAGTAAAATATAAAAATAGTAATTCTTACGCCAGGAGTCGTTGGTTCTTCTTGTCCGCCACATGGACGTCAGGCATCGAGCGAGACTTCTCCAAACGCAAAGGGGACAGAAGCAGACGATGGGACTGAGCCAGCGGAGGAGCTGGAATTGAACAATAGACTAATATTATAAAGAACTCTGTCTTTTCAACCGACATCAAAAAAAAGGAGAAGGTTCTCAATTCGACTATATGTCTATTTTTATGTTTGTTACCTCATAACTTTCGACTGGGTGAAACGATTTGATGATTCTCTTTTTAATTTGAAAGCAGGGTGCTTCCCGTGTGGTCCCATTTCAATTTGGTCCAGTTCTGACAATGGCATCCATGAGAAAAGACCATGAGACGGTTTGAGTCGGTTTATTTTTTGTTAAAAAAAGCATATTATAAAAACAAAAAATCCATGACACAGGTATAAAGGTAAAATGTTAACACAATAAATTCAATAAATAAAAAAAAAACAAAAAAAAACACAAATAAACATTTGCCTCTAGCTGGATTCGAACCCGCGACCGTTTGGTTAACAGCTAGGGTTACTTGCAACTAGACCAAACGTGTCGTCAATGAGTATTACACAAAATGCCTAAACCTTCAGACTCTGCTCCCTCGTCAATGGTGAAGGCTTCGTTGGAGTAGACTGCGGTGTCTGGCGAGAAGTCCACCGACCGCTTCTTGCCGTTACCGTCGGATGTTCGGCGTTTGCTCTTACTGCTTTTGTTGCTCTTATTGCTCTTATTGCTCTTGTTGCTCTGGCTTGAAGTGGTTCTGTTCACTATCCTGAAAACCGCCAATCCGTACTAATATTATAAACGTGAAATGAAAGTGCAACAGCTAGTCTATACTAATATTATGAAGAGGAAAGATTTGATTGTTTGTTTGTATAGAATAGGCTCCGAAACTACTGGACCGATTTGATAAATTCTTTTACCATTAGAAGCCGACATTATCTGTGATGAACATAGGATACTTTTTAGCGCGGGAAAATGCTTCATTCCTACGGGAAAACGGGTAAAAGCACAACGCGTAGTAAGAATTATCCTTCCGTACTTAATTTCTTTTTCACATAACTTCTAAACGGCTGAATTTCTAACCGATTGGGTTGAAATTTTATATGGTTGTATTTCGATGATTTCCTGGATGATTTAAAAATGCAATTGGACCCGGTAGGTGGCGCTGCTGTCGGTATGTCAACTACTAAACGGCTTGACCGATTGGGTTGAAATTTTGTATGTGTATTTCCATGGTTTCACAGACACGAATGTATTATATTTTATAAAGTTACGCGGACGAAGTCGCGTGCAACAGCTAGTCTTAAATATGATGAAGTAACGTTACATGTGAGTGGCGTCATCTGGCGGGTGCAGCCTCGCGTGCTCCTCCTCGAAGTAAGCGTGCAGTCTGTTCGTCCACTCGCCAACGCCGCGGACGTGCAGCCAAATGTGCTCTGAAATGTTATAGCAGTGATACAATATCGAAAATATTACACTTACGCAGGCATGGGAGCGAGTGGCGCCCTTATGCTCGGGGCCCCCTTATGCGCGTAGCCCCCTTATGCGCTGGGCCCCCTTATGCGCGGAGCACCCTTATGCGCGGAGCCCCCTTATGCGCGTGGCCAGTAGCATTTGCTACTTTTGCTACATAGCTAATCCGGCACTGGACTTATGTTATGACATGTTAAGCAAACGCTCACCAGATAAGTCAGGAGCACTGCTAATGGTGAACGGATGCCATTCGTATTTGGCAATGGCAGGAATGTTGACGAAAACGTAGTCGCCGGCTCTAAAGTCGAACAGGGCAGGTCGCTTGACTACCAGATGCGTCACCCGCGAAGGCAGCAGGATGCCTGACGATATGTAACTTTTCCCTCGCTCTGATCTGCAAACATGAAATATATATATATTAAAATAAAAACTATCCTATCTTTTAAGCTATCCTGTCTTTTAAGATGGACCACAAATTACACATGGTTACTAAGTTTTATCAAAATCGATTCAATAGGTTAGGAGTTCACAGAGAACAAACAACATGTATAGAGATTATGACTAAGATTTTAGATTTTAGATTAGATTTTTTTAAAAATATTTTAGAATTTTTGTCTATTTGTCTGTGCGTTTGTGCCCGCTAATCTTAGAAACGGCTTAGGAATAGTGGCACCTATATTATAAGAAGCTAAGTATATAGCCAGTATTAATACCTCATCCACGCAAGCCTCATGATCCTTTCCACAATGTAAATGGTTCCTGGCACAACGAACCACTTCCAGAAATTGGGGCCGTGGAACAAGAGTAGCAACCAGTAAGGCACATACAGCAGGTGAGTCCAGTAGAACACCTGTAAACACAGGTGTAATTTAAAACGTCTTGACTTCACTTAAGGTTCAATTTCTATTGAAAATCCGTTCTGACAATTCTGGGTCTACCAGAATCTCATGGTAAATGGGGAAATAAAAATATGGAACTTGGACTAAACTATCTTGATACTGTTAAATTTTTATTTGTTTAATTTTTGTTTTGAATACCTCAAAACTACCTCGTCTCCTTATAAAGGGTTGGCTGCAGACGTACATAACGAGCAGTATGACTATGAGTGCAAATCCTGTGGGATTCGCGCAGCCTCCCACCAGCCCGAAAAGTCCTGGCCGCTGAGTGAGCAGCCATTCGGTCAATGTGTAATTGGCTTTATTCAATACAGGATCAGGCATCACCATCAGACCTGGAGTGCAACAGGTTTTCTATGAGTTATTTTTTATTACAAGTAAGTAAAGGTTAAGAATACTTCTTCAACACTCCTGACGTCATTTCAGGTTTTCTAAAGATGTTTCTCTTCAGAAATTTCGACTGGGCTATGTCGAATACATAGCAGTATTATAATATTGCACATAAGTTGGTGTCTGCGACTTCGTCCGCGTTGGAACACCTGAGAAAGCTAAAGGTAGTGCTTCGGGTGTGCTAAAATATCATTATTCACAATTTTCACCCAATGAATCCTGCAAAGCAGATGGGGAAATGGGGAAAGCTAATGGATGGATGCACATTGGTGATCCACAGCGGACCTATCGGTTGATAACGACGTGGTAGAACTTACTGAAGTTGCACAAGTGCATGGCCGTGTGCAGCAGACTGTAGAGCACGATGAGCACCCCGGTGAGCTTGTGCAGGTAAATGTGGTGATCTAGCGGCAAGATGGCGCCAGCACCGCGCACGCGCAGTGACGTCATCGAGCGACGCAGCATCAGCACCAGCACCCACGCGCTGTTGAAGTTCAGGCACTGGCCTGCATTTCAAACACCCACTTACAAAGCTTTTGTTACTGTGGTCTCACTTTATATTCCTAAGTTCCTAAGAAGTAACAAGAATTCAATCCCCAGCCGTAGTGGCGGTGGCACAGGCCAGGCTCCAGATGGGCATTCGAAATTACTGCAGAACCCAGTATGCTTTCAGCCCTGCCACTACTTTCCAGATCCAGACCAGACCCGTTGATATTCAAGTTGGCTCTGCTTGGAATCAAACCAGCTCCTTACCCATTTGAGCTTAAGGATTACGGAAAAGAAAACACCATTACGGACATAACTAGACATGAAATTCGCTACTTTTGCAAATTTCTTCTCTGGTATTTGATGTTTTTTTTGCAAAATTCTTGCAGCTTAGATTTATTGATATTTTTATATGTTTATTGATGATCATACCTATCACTAAGTAGACTTATGAATCTCTTCTAAGATTCATAATTCTGATCTAAGACAGAGTATAAAAAAATGATACAAACCACAAGCCCTGGCCAAGATGACGTAGCCATTGTATTGCCGGTACTCTATACTCCTGCTGACGAAGAGTGCTACGTTGACTAGAGTGAAGAGAGCAAGGTACGCTAGAAAAACATGATTATTGCGGATGTACGCTCGCGATAGCTGATGGGGCTTCATGAGACGAAGACGGTGTACGAATGAAGTCGGTTCAGGGACGGGCTTAGGCGGTACCAGCCAACGGTCAATGCTGATCGATAGGTTTTCCAACAACCCATCGTGTCGATTCAGCTGGTTCTTGAGAGCTTCATAAGTGATGGCACCGCGTTCCTCTGTATCGGCATCCTCGAACATGGCTGTGGTGAGTTCTAGCAATTGCTCGTCGCTGAATTGCATTCCGTTCTCTTCCATGCAAGCACGCATCACGTGTTGCAACTCTCGGTGCTGGATCAGACCATCACCTGGAATCCAGTAATAAGGTTGCTTTATTATTGGGTTTACCCCTTGAGAATCTTCATATAATAAGAAATAAAACATAGCAATAGCTTAAAGTTCTACATCTGTCTTATTTTTAATTCTAGCTTTCTCCTTCCTATCATAAAAAGAGTGTGAGACACTCACCATCTAAATCGTAGACTTTGAAGAGGAACCGTATTTTGTCGTCTGGAGTTTGTCCCGCGAACCTATGCACTGCCGCTATGAACTCCTGGAGAGAGATCGCTCCAGAGTCGTCTTCATCGAATATCTGGAATACCCGCTCAGTGAAGAACGGCTGAAAAAATACACTAAGATTAGTTTTCTGTGGCACTGAGTTAAAAGTCGTTCACTTTAAAACACGAGCTTATATAACCCAAATCTTTTCAAAGTTCGTGTGAATTATCTTCTATGTGTGAATCGGTGAATCGGCTGAACAAACCAATTTATAATAAAAAAAAACGGAGGCAGTCATGAGGACTGCTGATAGAAGTGAAAACTTAAAACTGAGCGTCCAACGCACACACAGACGAAAGCGGAGGAAGTTCTCAATTCGACGCGTATATATTTTTTTCCCATTAGTCCCGTTATTATAACATATTAGGGAAATTATATTAGACTTGCTGGTGCCCGCGACTTCGTCCGCGTTCTCCAATCTCTATAGCCTTCCTTGATAAATGGACCATCCAATACAAAAAGAATGTTTCAATTCGAACCAGTAGTTCCTGAGATTAGCGCGTACAACAAAACAATCAAACAAACTCTGTGGTGCTTTATATATTGATATTGATTATATTATTATAAGTAGTATTATATGTAATATATATGTAAGTACTAACGTTCTTAGATAGAACTATATTCTGAAACTGTTCTCTCGTTATCTCCTTTTGATCTCCGACTGTTTGACGGAACAGCTCTTCTAGACGATCGACGCTGCTTTTGTCGAAACCGACGCGTGGCCTGTTCAATAAAAAATTTGAACAACAAAAATTAATAGTCTACTAAAAACTGTCAGTCGTAGTGCTGAGCGTCACTGGGAGTCGCTGGAGCATCACTGAGCGTCACTGAGAATAACTGAGCGTCACTGGAGCGTTACTGAGCGTAACTGAGCGTCGCTGAGCATCACTGAACGTGACTGAGCGTGACAAGAGTGACCGCGCCAAAAACGCTGTTTCTGTAATGGCGCTGGTCTTTGATACGTGTGACGTTACACGCTAGTAAACAAGTACAACTTAAAGAACTACACAATCAGTCGCGGAAGCAATATTTACTAGCTTATGACGTCATCAGAGTTGCAACCAATCACGGGGCGTTTCGGTCGCAGATAAAATTTCCAAAATCATGATTTTTTTCATATAATTTGCAAAAAATATACGTAATAATTTAGCTTAAAATAAAGTGACATATGTTTTTTACGCTATTTTATGATAGGATAATCACAATTTGTAATATATTTTATATCTTGTCAAATAGTCAATTGTTATCAACTGGTAGAATATGCAGTATAAGATGAAAAGAGAACTACGAGTACTTATGAAATTTCTGTTGATTATTTCTTTATTACCTGCTGCTGGTGACCGTTTGAAGGAAGTCCATTATCTCGTCAGCCGTTGCGTAACCGTCACCATCAGTGTCGATTAGTCTCAACAATTTGTTTGTTACCTAAAAATTAAATAAAAAAAAGTTAGCATTCATATTAAACAACATCAAGCCATTTCTTCTGTAGAAATTTAACTTAGCTCGGACACAACTAGCATAGCTTAAATACCATTACAAGATCGTTAATCAGTTAATCGTTAATTAACATTTCGACTTAACTTCGGATTAACTTTTAAGTTAACTTTAAAAAATGTTAACGGACTCGTTAAATTCCGTTAACATTCCTCAAGTCCGTTAATCGTTAATCCAGTACCTACTATTTGCCAAAACTTTAGACAATATTTTGTAAAAACGCCATCTGTCTGACGTACGGCAACACACCGATGGCGACATCTAGCGTCCCACTTTGGCAACTGCTAAATTACACACTCTAATAATTATACACGCTTCTTTTTTTGCCTGTTAACTTCCAGTACTCAAACCAATTATAAGTAGTACACTAACCCAGCGACATAAAAATTGAAATTTCTATCACGTGTTAACGGATTAACGATTAACGTTAACTTACGTTAAATTTTCCGAAATGTAACGCTTTAACGTTTAACGCAGTTAACTTTTTTAGTAACTTGTTATGAATGGTCCTCAAAATGTTATCTATGTCTATGCTTACTCTATAATTTATATAGTTGTCTATGACAGTTGTACTTATGTGTGTGTGTTCTGAAAAGTAAAGTGAAGTGAAACGCAACAGTTGTCTAATTTACTAATTATAAAATCCAAATCCAGCGCAAATTAAAACATAACTGATTAGCGGTTAACGAAGTTAACTATTTGATTGACGGTGCCCAGCTATGTTGAATACTGACCACTTTGTTTTGCAGTATATGTTGAAATGTATCAAGAGTGATGACCCCATCGCCGCACAGCACATATGCAACACTCTCCACTTGCTCCACAAAGTCCAACTGCTTGTCCTCCCTGTAATACTCAATACTAATAATAAATCTGTAGGGGTTGGTCATGGAGTAATTTACTTTGTTTTCAGAAATATGGTGTATATGGGCTCTATACATGATACTGAAACTAAATTCACCATTTTTACAATTTTTTTCTGTATGTATGTTCCTCCATAACTGTTAAACGAATTAACTAATTTTCATGAAACTTGGTAGATAAACATTTAGACGTACAGGACACGGGATAGGCTACTTTTTTCTTTTTCAGCGCGAACGAAGTCGCGGGCACCAGCTAGTCTATACTAATATTATAAAGAGGAAAGTTTTGATTGTTTGTTTGTATAGAATAGACTCCGAAAGTACTGGACCGATTCGAAAAATTCTTTTACCATTAGAAGCCGACATTATCCGTGATGAACATAGGATACTTTTTAGCTCGGGAAAATACTTCATTCCTACGGGAAATCTAAAATAAAAGTAAATAGTGGCGGCTTGGCCCGGGAGATAGCGCCATCTATCCAAAATACGGTAGATGGCGTTTTATACTTTTCTACGCGGACGAAGTCGCGGGCACCAGCTAGTAAGTAATATAATTAGTAACTCACCCAAGTCGCTCCTTAAGATATTCGATCCAATCTTCTTGCACTAAATGGTCTTTTCTCTCAGTGTCGAATAGTCTGAACATACGCTCTAATAGATCCTGAAACAAAACATATTTATATTATAAATTACTTACTGTCAGTTATGTATTTATTAATGCGGTTAAAATTAGGACATACCGTAAAATAATAATATTTTTATGTTAACTATCTATCTAACGTAACTTGAGGGTAGTCATTTATGACTACCCTCTAATATGTTGTAATTCGAATAGTTTTCAATCGATTTGTTTATTATTAAGTATTATTGTTTCCGACAAACTGTTAATATTTTTGCATCTTTATGTATTCATTAAAAATATAGGTATGTAATTAAATCTTAATATAAATACTGTATCAAATTAAAATAGTAACAAAAAACTCATATTCAAATTGAATAGTCTCGTTGCCGTCCGAGTGGTCTCGGGCGTCACCTGTCACCGCCTACACCTGTCAGCTGTCACTGTGACATTAGTTTGACAGCCGGACAGCGCGCGCCGACAGCTCGTGTCCAATTATCACTATTTTTTGTGTTTAGATGCGATAGTTTAACACGCCATCTTGTGGTTTTGTGTACTCAAACGTAATGGAATTTTTGTCATGTTTGTTGTACCGAGTGTATTGGCCCGGAATGACATTTTTTGTGTATTTTTCTAATAGGGAATTGAACTTTTAATTAGTAATACACGTGGGGCAGCTCTCTTACAGTCTTAGAAGACTAAGAGAAAAAAAAAGACTGTTACTCAAACTGTTAATTCGTTCAAATCACGTTTTAAGAACGAACGCGCGACACAAAACAGGGATGTCATAAATTCAACCTGTTTGTGCCTGTGTTTGAATGTTCAAACGGATGGACCGATTTTGACGTGATCTAGGTGTTTCCTATCTATAATTAATATAAGCATAAAATAAAATATATAAATAAATAAATATTTATTATTAAAATTTAAAATAAATATCAAAAAATGTAATAAAAATAAACATACCTATTATAATAATAACAAATTATAAATTACTAAATATACACTAAATTAAGGTACATATAATAACACAATAAATTTAGAATATAAAATGAGGCTATCGATATATTAAGTTTTTAAATTGATTTAACTTTGCTTATGTCATAAGGTCGTATGCGACAATACGATTTTTATCGTTTAAATAAAAAAAATACTATAATGTATTTCAATAAATCCTATAAGAAAATTTGGAAGTATAAATCGGTCCCGTTTGGATGTAAAATGTATAAATCTGTGTTTTAACAGAGGTTTCTTTGAATTTTTTTCTATCTTATAAAAGTTCATCAATCGTGAAATCCAACCATAAAAATGAAGTCAATAACATGAAGAAACAGATTACCAAACATCACTTTCATAGGTTTTGTCATTGCTGAGAAAAATCTAAATCGCTGCCACCAAAATTTCCAATGCGTCGTCTTAAGGTTGGTCTTAGTAGTGATAGGGCACACTGCGTTTCGCAGTCATTTGGGCAGCCCGTCTGGCGGCAGTAATCACCCCCTTACAGAATACCACCGTGAAATAACAGCAAATGTGCTGTTGTGTTTCGGTGAGTGAGTAAGGGATGCTAGAGCCCATTACCCCATCCCTCCCTTATCCCTTACCCTTAATCCTTCTATGGTCGGCAGCGCACTTGTAGCACTCATGGCGTTGCTTGTGTTATAGGCGACGGTAGCCACCTACCATCAAGTGGACCGTCAGCCTGTCTGTCGACCTTAACATAAACAAAAAAATCCAAAATTTCCAATGCGACGTCTTAAGGTTTGGTCAGATATAAATGAAGTCACTTGGGTGTGTACTCTTTGTACGTGCCTTTAGCAATGTAGCAATTGCATGTCAAGTGTTAGGGCGTGGTTTTGCCTCTAACTCATATAGGACGAGTGTGTGCGTTCTATAAATTATAAGTCAAGGTGAAATCCTAATGCTTTGATTATATACAATAGACCTTCGAAAGATATTATTATTGTTCCATTTAACATGATTAAAATTTCACTTTTATTATATACTAGCTGGTGCTCGCGACTTCGTCCGCGTAGAAAAGTATAAAACGCCATCTACCGTATTTTGGATAGATGGCGCTATCTCCCGGGCCAAGCCGCTAGTATTTACTTTTATTTTAGATTTCCCGTAGGAATTAAGCATTTTCCCGCGGTAAAAAGTAGCCTATGTTCATCACGGATATGTCGGCTTCTAATGGTAAAAGAATTTTTCAAATCGGTCCAGTAGTTCCGGAGCCTATTCTATATAAACAAACAAACAATCAAATCTTTCCTCTTTATAATATTAGTATAGATATTATAAGTACCTAACTTTATTAGAATTAGTATAATATTAACTTACGAGAACAAATGTGTGGCAAGTAATCGGTTAAGTAATTTAAGTGTGAAAAATGTTATAATATTAGGTACGGAAGTATGGATGAATAAAATATCTGTGGTAGTTGTTAAACATTACAAAGTTAACTTAAAAGCGCAAGTAACGTATTACCAAAGCCTGATTGGACGGAAATTGATTTTCCACCGGACGTGTACTTTAAAAGCGGACTAATAACTTGTTGCTAAGCTAATTAGAACAGAAATAAATATATTACTTATACGATCATGTCACCGTTGACGCAGGGCTTCACTAAACGGACCTTTATAATATCGGACACCTCAACCTCATAATGTCATAGCAATTATATTATTTTAAAACAAATTATTTCATATACTAACAATGCACAAAAATTCGAATAAATTATATGCATAATTACACTTATTTTACTTTAAAAAGGCAGTGTTTAAGAGTCCAGTAATAAAGCTTATTAACAATAAAGATTCTAAAACACACACACACACACCACTGCACACGCATCTCTGGAATTGTGTTTATTGTTACTAATCAATACTAATAATAAATTTGCAAGTGTAGGTATTGTATGTATGTACATTGTACAGTCTGCCGGAAAAGTCGATTAACACATTCAAAAGTTCAAAACAACTGAACACTTAACGCGCCATAAGTCGTTGTCACGTCTAGAGAACTTCACGTACAAATGATCGTAAAAAGCTTCAGTAAGTAAGTACGTAAGTAAGTTGAGTGTTCAATTGATTGGCACTTTTAATGTGTTAATCGACTTATGCGGCCGACTGTATGTTCCTCCATAACTCTTAAACGAATTAACTGATTTTCATAAAACTTGGTAGATAAACATTTAGACGTCCAAGAGACAGGATAGACTACTTTTTTCTTTTCAACTCGGACGAAGTCGCGGGCACTAGCTAGTTTAAAATAATTTAAGAAAAGAACAATCTTTGAGATGGGGTAACATGACGAGTTCAATGAATAATCATAGCTTAGGTTTTTTTTTTTTTTTTTATGTTAAGGTCGACAGACAGGCTGACGGTCCACTTGATGGAAGGTGGCTACCGTCGCCTATAACACAAGCAACGCCATAAGTGCTACAAGTGCGCTGCCGAGCATAGAAGGATTAAGGATAAGGGATAAGGGAGGGATGGGATAATGGGCTCTGGCATCCCTTACTCACTCACCGAAACACAACAGCACATATGCTGTTATTTCACGGTGGTATTCTGTAAGGGGGTGGTTACTGCCGCCAGACGGGCTGCCCAAATGACTGCGAAACGCAGTGTGCCCTACCACTACTTTTCAAATCCAGACCAGAGTCAATTTTGAAAATTATATTAAAATTTCCAAATTTTAATAAAATTTTTAGGTATACCTAAAAAGTAACCTAGTAAGATATGATAACAAGGATCAATATGGTAAATACATATACACCTCTGACACATAAAATAGTTTCATATCAACTTCAAAAATATACCAAAAAATCTTTGATTCTTTACCCATCGAGTGGTGTAATTAAATTAAATGATAGATGTATAGTACAGCATCAAATTGTTTGTTATCAGATGTCACTTTTTCTTCCAAAAAAAAGAAGGTTCTCAATTCGACCATATATTGTACGTTTTTTTTTTAAATTGCTTCCCACTAAGGGAGCAAATTTAAACACGTATCACGTCAAACATTATTTTACAAAAATATTGTAACACTAGCTGTTGCCCGCGAGTTCGTCCGCGTTAAAAGAGATAAAAAGTAGCCTATCACGTGTGACGTACTTCTAAATGTTTATCTACCAAGTTTCATGAAAATCAGTTAATTCGTTTAAGAGTTATAGAGGAACATACACATACAGAAAAAAAATCTAAAAATCGTCAATATAGTTAGTTTCAGTGTCAAGTATAAAGCCTATATTCACGATATTTCTGAAAACAAAGTAAATTACTCCATCACCGACCCCTACAGATTTATTATTAGTATTGATTGATTAACTATTTAGTTAAAACTGCAATTAGTTTAAGTTAACCATTTGGTTAACAGTTAACACTGGTTAACCTGAATGTCCTCATTGTGGTCCTTACAATGTAACCTCTTATTAGAGGCGTAATGTGTTCGCAAGGTAACCGCGTCAGCCTCCGATCTAGATCGCACAGTTGTGTAACATATCACCCGGCGTGATATCACTGATATATCGCCAACTACGCTAATGCTATAGTCGTGACGCTCAGATTATGTGCAGTTCTGTTTGTTACTACGCACTTAAGGATAGTGCACACTGTCTCCCATTACTAAAAATTAGGAAACTTGCAAAACTATAAGGCAAGTCGGCGTTTTTGTAGCTTTTCATTCTAACTTTTGCTCATTCATAAATTTTAGACAATATAGAAAGCCCACAACTTCGTCGAGCTATATGACGCCTGACATATTTATTGCCTGACACTTTGCCAGACGTTAGTTTTTTTTTTTAATTGTATACGATCCCTTGGGAATAGTTCAGATATTCTGTCCTTTCTTATATTATATGACAACGTGTATCCAAAATTTTATCATGCCGGTTGAGTAGTTATCAATACTAATAAATTAATACATCTGTAAGTGTAGGTATTGTATGTTCCTCCATAATTTTTAAACGAATTAACTGATTTTCATGAAACTTGGTAGATAAACATTTAGACGTATAGGACACAGGATTTTTTCTCTTTCAACGCAGGCGAAGTCGCGGGCGCCAACTAGTTAATTAATTCATATAAAGGTAATAGACATACAGAGTTACCTACTTTGACAGTTATAATGTGAAACATAATGTATTTATGTTTATTTAAAGATACGTTAAAGATTTCTTTGTTTGCATTGTATAGGCCGATATGATAAATTCCTTCACTGTTCTGAAGCTTTTATCAGCGATATTATCAGCGAGGCTAAATTTTAAAAAGTTGCGCGGACGAAGTCGCGTGCAACAGCTAAAAAAATAAATATATAAATTCTATCATAAATAAAAATATAAAATATAAAATATATAAATTCATCGTCTATTTATATAAGTAAGCCAAGATCATAATTTAAGTGATATATTTGAAACCGCCTTTGTGCACTAAGCCTAATTGTGTTGCGCGACAGATTCGAAACAATTGTGTCACTTTCTTGATTTGGTGTTTTATCATTTCGAGTCACTTAAAATAGTTATACCGGTATAAATCGTGGGTTTAGAATTATTTCTGTTTGTCGCAATTATCTCACTACGTTCTGGCTTATTTGGAAATTTCATTTATTTATTTAGTCATCTATAAAAGGCATATCTAACTGTGTCTATATCTATGTATATCTATACTAATAATATTATAAAGAGAGATGATATGTATTTTTGTATTGTAATGAATAAACTCAAAAAATATTGCGTCGATTTAAAAAATTCCGATTATAGCAAGTTACTTATATTATCACCGAGCTATATTTATATAAAGTTACGCCGACGAAGTCGCGTGCAACAGCTAGTATTAATATATGAAGAGAGACGATTTGTATTTTTGTAGTAACATTAGGCTGTATTTTATAAAGTCGAGTGCAACACCTAGTTTTTATATACATATTAACGTTATAACGAAACATGAACTTGACTTTTACGAAATTCTATGCTTTCGTAAGAAGAATAGGTCTTTAAAAATATAAAAGATAAGATGTTCTCACTGAAGAAAAGTGCATATTTTCAGTCCTAAATGGGTTCAATCATACAGAACCCCATGGCGATTGAACGTCCTATTAGGGAGGCAGTGTCGAATTGCATTTTCTCTTGTGTAGTTTGTGCTTACAACAGGTAGGGATGATAAAAATAGGGATATTATTAGGAAAATGACATATTTTATCCCTCATCCCGAAACACTGGCACATTGGCTATAATTGTTCCCCACAGCAGCATCTAGTTCCAAAATAATTGCTTACTTTGGAACTAGATAGTACTTGTATTATGGAGACGTAAGTGGATGAAGGTGGTATGTCGCATTATTCCATTTTTGAATAAATCGAGGTTTATGTGTTACATTAATTTTCGAGATAAGTAGCCACGGAACTAAATTATTATGTAAAGTTGTGTAAACAACCTAAAATATTAATGGTATGATAGCAATTAAACACTTAATTTTTAAAAAAAGTGACCATAGCTCCTTCTTCCATTAACAAAAATAAATATTTCTGCATTTTTTGCTTTTTACAATTAACTGTACATAGGCTTTTTCAACTTTTTATTTTCCAAAAATGTCTTAAATCGACGATATTAAGGTCTATAACCATTCATATGGACATATTACCTTCATCAACGCAAAAAACGAAAAAACCCAAAAATGCGACATACCACCTTCATCCACTCGCGTCTTCAGTTAATATGCTACACATACATTACTTTTTTTGTAAAAACATACATTTGTTATAAATGCAAAACATCCATGACTCAGGTGCAAAGGTAAAATGTTAAACACATAAACATTTGCCCCAAGCGGGATTCGAACCCGTGACCGTTTGGTTAACAGTTAGGGTTACTAGCCATTAGACCAAACGTGTCGTCAAATATATATGGTGTTGTCAATAATATATAATCCCTCTGTAGTCGACAGGTCACTTGCAGTACGTGACCTGTCATCAAGTGGACCGTCAGCCTGTCTACCACCATTTACACGGTAAAAAAAGAAAGGAACCATCAACATTGGTCACGGATCACGATGCATCGCCTCATTCATAATCTGTACCTAAGTAGCTAAGAACCACGACCATTAATATCAATTCTTGATTCAGCGAGCGATTTATCTATCTCTTCAAGTTGATATGCTGCTAGTATTGTCTTGTCATTGTTTCAAACGAACCGGTAGTGATTTATCGACACTTATGCACCTCTCGGTACTTACTTGAAAGGCCATCGTATATTAGACGGATGAAGAGATATATTTAGACGTACAGCACTCCTAAATGGACATGAACTTAAATTATAGTTACGGAAATCTCAAGTAAATTCTTAAATTAAGCGCCTGTTTTACAAACGTCAAGTATGGCCTACTTGACGTAACTGTCATTTAAAGTCACCGGTAACCGGGGATAATGGAGCTGGTATACCTTTGTTTGTACAGTAAACGTCCCAAACATTGAATAAAAAATCGGCTATCGATGGATGCACTAAACCGAGTGCATAATTCAATAAAACAGAAAATGATTTCTAAAAGTAACTAATCAACACTTTACTTGACGTTGGTGAAAGCACTAAATAGGTAAATTAAAAATACTACTTTGTAATTCCAGTTACTACCCTAATTCGGGATGCACAATTAATAACTCCATAGAAAACGCAGTTAAATCATCTATATCTATACTATACTTACTAATATTATAAAGAGGAAATATTTTTTTGTTTGTTTGTTTGTATAGAATAGGCTCCGAAACTACTGGACCGATTTGAAAAAATCTTTTACCATTAGAAGCCGACATTATCCCTAATGAACATAGGCTACTTTACCGCGGCAAAATGCTTCATTCCTACGGCAAAACGGGTAAAAGGACAACGGGTAGTAAGAATTATCCTTCCGTACTTATCTTTTTTTCACATAACTTCTAAACGGCTGAACTGATTGGGTTGAAATTTTGTATGGGTATTTCGATGATTTTCTGGATGATTTATAAATACAATTGGACCCGGTAGGTGGCGCTGCTGTCGGTATGTCAGCTACTAAACGGCTTGACCGATTGGATTGAAATGTTGTACATGTATTTCGATGGTTTCACAGACACGAATGTATTATATTTTATAGAGTTACGCGGACGAAGTCGCGTGAAGTTCACCTGTCGGATCGCCTGTTAGGTGTTCGATCACTTGCTTGTTAGCACATGATCTGGTGACCCTGATAGGAACAAGGATAAGGGAATTGGGTCGACTGTGCCTCTGTGAACTTTCCAAAGCAATTAAATACGAGTTAGTTATGCGCATTGCTTGAGCTACCTACCGAAATGAAGGCGAGACTCATTTGTCAGCATAAAACCATTCATATGCTAATGTGGCCGAATGCATGATTGATGGTGCTGTGATATTGCGCAAGAGTGCTCCACTTTGAGACGGGTTCGTTTTATTGTCATTTATATTGTGTACATTTGTTACTGGCTATGAGTACTGTTTCATCACCTGGAACTCTACTATCGACTTTTGAAAGACGATTCAAATTCAGAGCAGTTTAATTTGGGTTCTTAAACAAAATCGCTTTCATACAAAAACGAAGTTGATGGTACAAAATCGCAAATGCAATCCAGTTTATGTCCTAAATTAAATTAAATTAGTAGTGATTGTGATCAGAATAAAAAAGCATCCGCTGCGATAAAATTCTAACTAAATATTGTTTATTTATTTATTTACTAGCTGGCGCCAGCGACTTCGTCCGCGTTGAAAAAGAAAAAAGTAGCCTATAATGTGTCCCGTACTTCTAAATGTTTATCTAGCAAGTTTCATGAAAATTAGTTAACTCGTTTAACAGGGAACGCTACCAGCGTTTTTCCATACAAATGTAATCCCCTGTTTTCTCCCTGGATAATCCATCTAGAGCAAAAATTTTTTGTTATGAAATCTAGGACTGCTAAAGCTATGCCTATCATTTATTTTTTTCCACCAACTAATTACATAAGAAAATATGACTTCTCAAAAATCGTAATAAATGGCCCTATTATGTCACCCTAATCAGACGGCTATAAAACAAATTTGAAAGACTTTTAAGATAAAAAGAAATGATAGGGGCATAGATTCGTTCTTATTGAAAATGTTTGTGTAAAAATTATTCGATAGGCTGAATTTTTAGAGGAGAAAACAGGGGAATACGAAACCTCGATTCACTCAAGCTGTCCCTATCGCACAATACGGGGTAAGGCTGGAAGGAGCGCGATGGCTGCTGTACCCGCGTCCCCTCTTAAGAGTGATGGAGGAACATACATACATACATGCAGAAAAAAATTGTAAAAATGGTAATTTAGTTTCAGTATCACAGTATGTATAGAGCCTATATACACGATATTTCTCAAAACAAAGTAAATGACTCCATGACCGACCCCAACGGCCTCTAGGAGGCAGGCATCAAACAAAATAGTCGTATAGTTACCTATAATAATTGTTCATGAACATTGTTACATTGTACATTTTCAGTCCAATGCTACTTCAATAATGTTTAGTGATGAATAAAGTTTTCTAACACACCTTAACATTTTGATTAGTGAGCTCCGACAAGGAACAAGTTTTGAGTGTTTTGGGAAAACCGATTTAGGCCACGCCCCTATTTTAATGTTTTCTAACGATATTTAGTTAAAAATCTTATGAAACAGATAGGGAAATTATTAAAAACTGCATAAACTTCACGTTATTTTAGACCAACAATCTCCCGCTTAACCTTAATTAAAAATGTCTCGGTAATTACATATAAAAATGTATGTTAATGAAAAAATCCGACTTCCATTCACTATTTCTTATTGGTTAACAATTAACCTACGTAATTTGCTACGGCCAATAAAATGCAACGTTGGTAATATCAATTTTTATTGTTTTGTCTCTGACTCAAGGCCTTAAAGTGCAATTGCTAGCAAAGTCAACAATCGGGTGTCTTCTATAAGATGTACAGTCGGGGTAAGAAAAGATTTGTCACCTTTAAGTCGACATTTGCTTGCACCAGGGCAATTGTCAGTCATGCCAAGATTTCATTTCAAACATCTGTCAGTATTCTGATTAGTGCTTTACTTTTAAAAGGTACTAAGAGTCTACAACTTTGATAAGGGAATTAATTTGAAAATTGACGAAGGTTTTCGTACCTCGACTTTACTTTGCTCAGGAGTTGCATGAGCTCATACGTGCTTCTCCTTTCTTCCATTGGACATTCAGAACTACGGCAGGTTACTATTTCCATTTTGTCTAACCAGACACGTTTGGTCTTAGCTGTTAACCAAAGGGTCGCGGGTTCGAATCCCGCTAGGGAATATTATAATATAAAAAATGTAGTATATAAACTCACTGGTATCCATAACACAAGCATTAGCATTATGCTTGCTTATTATTGGTCTAAATTCCTCTTTTTCGGACCAAACGTTTTAAAAACTTATTCATAATACGCACAGCCAAGGATTGGAACTCTCTTCCGGCGTCCGTGTTTCCGAGCAAATCTTTCCAAAATTCGAGTGAATAGGCATTTTCTGGGTTAGCTCGTTTCATCGTCGGCCTCGTCTTTTCTGCACGGCCATACTAAATGAAAGTGGTAACCTCTAATACAGGATCGAACCTCTGCGCATGCGCCTGCGCATAAGGCTCCTGATGCGTATACATGGGCCACGAAACTAACGCTTGTAGCGACTTCGCTTATGCATGGGCCACGAAACCAACGCTCAAAGCGAAGTCGCTTACCACTGCACTGCAGCGATATTCTACTATGCCATTTCTGGGTGAAGAAACCCAGAATCTAGTTATCCATTATCAAGATTTCGTGGCCCAGTAGCGTCGAGCGTGAAATTTAAAGACGTAAGTAAGTAGGTATTCACCCCAAAAGAGTGTTATGGATTCTAATAAACTGTTTAATCGAGCTAAACTTGTAAAGTGAAAAAAAGGAGGCAGTCATGAGGACTGCCAACAGTCGTGAAAAACTTAAAACTGAGCGTCCAACGCATACACATATATGCAATGCAATTTTTTCCCTACCCAAAGTCGTATAACGGGGCTGTAGAAGTTTCAATAATATTAAAAAGTTAATGAGCATATTTAAAGAGGATTTATAGCGATGCGAATAGCACTTAGCCCGTTCAGTGATTGGCTGATGGTGATATCACCTGTCCGCTAATGAAACGTCCAATCGCATGACGACCGGAGAACGCAAGGTTAAAAGGCTCGTACGTGTGAACTGTGAAGGGTGTTTGACATTTTGCAACATTCTTAAGCACCTTTTACACTGCACTTATTTTTAACTAGCTGGCGCCCGCGACTTCGACCGCGTTCTGGATGAAAGGTACCCTATGTCCTTTCTGGTGTCTCAGACAACGTGTATGCAAAATTTCATGGTGATCGGTTCAGTAGTTTTTGCTTGAAAGCGTAACAAACAAACTCACATTCACATCATCAATCAATGAATATTGGTCATGGAGTAAGTAACTTTGTTTTCAGAAATATCGTGTATATAGACTCTATACATGATACTGAAACTAAATTGACCATTTTTACAATTTTTTTCTGTATACCTATATGTTCCTCCATATAACTCTTAAACGAATTGACTGATTTTCATGAAAGTTGGTAGATAAACATTTAAAAGTACAGGACACAGGATAGGCTACTTTTTCTTTTTCAACGCGGACGAAGTCGCGGGGGCCAGCTAGTGCTTTCGTCCCATCATCTTGGATGTTAAAATTTGTTTCAAACTTATATCCCTTTTTACTCATTTTCTATATCCCTGAGAACGTGTATGTAAAATTTCACGATTATCGGTTTATAAACAAACAACCAAACTGACATTTAACACCATAAGGATGTAATGTGGTGCAAACTGTAATAGAAAACAGATAATATGATAAAACGTTCTGACATTAGCACTATATAAAGTACAGTCGGGGTAAGAAAAGGTTCGTCACCTTAAAGTCGACATTTGCTTGCACCAGGGCAAATTGTCAGTCGTGCCAAAATTTCACTTCAAACGTCTGACAGTTGTCTGATTAGTGCTTCGGTTTCAAAAGGTACTAAGAGTCTACGACTTGATATAGGAATGAATTTGAAAACCGACGAAGGTTTTCGTACCTCAACTTTACAAATGCTTTCAGTTTAAATACTCAAAAGTGCATTACACTTGAAATTTATTATAATGTATTCAATAACTAAATATTCAATTGATCTACTTATGAATAAGATACGCCTCTGTAATAATTGTTATGATAGATCATTGGAATTGATACAATACAATAGTGATTTCATTGCACTACATATTATTGACTAGCTGTTTGAACGCGTCTTCGTCCGGGTTGAAAAAGAAAAAAGCCCCGCCCGACGCAAAAAGGGGATGTTATGAATTTGTTTTATGATTTCTATACTTTTGTTCCTTTTTTTCTCCTAAAGAAAGGTACCCTAAGTTCTTTTTTATCACCGAGTAAATAGCAGAAAAAAAAATGGATACCGGATTTCCGAAATACAAGCGTACGATAACTTTGCCTACTAATCAATATATATATTTTTTACAATGTTATTTTGACACGCGTCTGTGTTATCTTATGCAAATCTAATTATTAGTAATCAAAAATGAATTTGCAATCACTAATAAATTTGAATGTATTTTTAATTTTTAATGGTTCTGAAACACGAAAAAACAATACAGTGGACGTTCTCTCACGCATAATCACCCATAACTTTTTACAGAGTATTCCAATTTTGATAATTCTTTTTTTATTTGAAAGGGTGCACCCCCGAGGGGTTCCCATTTTAATTTGGAAAAAAAATTCCAACCCTAAGGGTAGGAAAACAGGGGATGATTGATTGTTCACTCTCTGATTTTAGCGTATAACCACGCATAACTTTTTACAGAGTGGTCCGATTTTGATAATTCTTCTTTTAATGGATAGGGTATACCTCTAAGTTGGTCTTGTATAAATTTTGAAAAAAAATTCCTACCCTAAGGGTGGACAAATGGGGATGGGAAAATTATAAATTAAGCATGTAGTAAATATTAGATTATAGCCACAAAAAAAAACATAAAATAAAACTTAAAAAAAAAAACCGCCCAAAAAACTGAAAAGCATAAAATAATCTTATTATTTTACCTAAGTAATTTTGAGTCGGCGCAAAACAAGCAAAAATTACGTAAAGAGTGATGCGCGGCGGCGACTCAAAATTACTTAGGTAAAATAATAAGATTATTTTATGCTTTTCAGTTTTTTGGGCGGTTTTATTTTTTGTTAAAAAGTTTTTAACAAAAAAAGGTTAGTGTGACTTACTATAATAGGTAGAAATATAGCCTCGGGAATCCCCCTTTTTTAGGTAATTATGACTTGTATTATATTATTTACTGTACATACACTTTATGCTGTACATTTATGTATGTATATAATTTTTACAATGTATCTAAGATAACATTTATATTAATTTCCATTAAGTATACATATAAAATTTAAGTAACCTCATAATGACTATATGTTATAAGTAATTAATGAAGTAATAACCAGCCACGGTTATACACACAAATTGAATTAGTTGCCGTCGCCTCTTATATAAAGCAATTTAGCAAATGCTGGCCTACATTTAATGTTCCAACACGGGCGATATATCATTCAGTTTAATGTGCAATCTTGGTGAAGGTTTCCGAGCGAACACACGTGCATAAATTATAGCAAAGGTCGTTTTCACATGCACTGCACGCGTCCATTTAAATGTCTAACTTGATTTTCCCACTTTGATTAAAGACTGACTCCCAACCTGACAATTATTGGTTTTAGAACTTATACTATACGATTGTCTGTTCATATAAACTACTAGCTGTTGCACGCGGCTTCGCCCGCGTAGCTTTATAAACTACTAGCTGTTGCACGCGGCTTCGCCCGCGTAGCTTTATAAACTACTAGCTGTTGCACGCGGCTTAGCCCGCGTAGCTTTATAAACTACTAGCTGTTGCACGCGGCTTCGCCCGCGTAGCTTTATAAACTACTAGCTGTTGCACGCGGCTTAGCCCGCGTAGCTTTATAAACTACTAGCTGTTGCACGCGGCTTCGCCCGCGTAGCTTTATAAAATACTAGCTGTTGCACGCGGCTTCGCCCGCGTAGCTTTATAAAATACTAGCTGGCGCCCGCGACTTCGTCCGCGTGGAAAAAGAAAAAAGTAGCTTATAACCTGTGTCCTGTACGTCTAAATGTTTATTTACCAAGTTTCATGAAAATCTGTTCCTCCATCATAACTTTTAAATGAAAAAACTAAAAATAACTAATCAACTTACTTGTAACTAGCTGGCGCCAGCGACTTCGTCCGCGTAACTTTATAAAATATAATGCATTCGTGTCTGTGAAACCATGGAAATACACATACAAAATTTCAACCCAATCGGTCAAGCCGTTTAGTAGTTGACATACCGACAGCAGCGCCATCTACCGGGTCCAATTGTATTTTTAAATCATCCAGGAAATCATCGAAATACCCATATAAAATTTCAAACTAATCGGTCAAGCCGTTTAGAAGTTATATGTGAAAAAGATATGTACTGAAGGATAATTCTTACTCCCCGTTGTCGTATTACCCGTTTTCCCGTAGGAATGAAGCATTTTCCCGCGGTAAAAAGTATGTTCTAATGGTAAAAGAATTTTTCAAATCGGTCCAGTAGTTTCGGAGCCTATTCTATACAAACAAACAAACAAACAATCAAATCTTTCCTCTTTATAATATTAGTATAGTATAGACTAGCTGTTGCATGCGGATTCGACCCCGTAACTTAAAAAATAGCTTATAACATGTCATTGTGTCCTGTACGTGTAAATGTTTATGTACCAAATTTCATGAAAATCAGTTTCTCCATCTTATAGCTCTTAAGTTATAAAAATAACTTACTTGTAATAACTTTGTAGTTGGTGAAAGAGGCCCTTAGATTAGACTATAGGATTAATAAAGAAATTACCATTAGATAGAGATTTGATGTGGTTTTGTTCCCATGTTTTATGCAACAGTTAAATCAAAGTGTCTAAGTAGTACAATGTTTAAGTTCCACTTATACTATTGTTAAACATTTGTATGAAAACGAGTTGAACAACATTTGGTAGCCTTTTTAACACATGAGAGACTTGATATCACTTGTAAAGAGACACGAGGTAGGCGTATCTCTTTTACGGAAGCATCAATGGTTTGTCTTTCAATAATAATAATAATAATATATCGGTACTTAAACTCAAAAGTATTACAAATCATAAAATTCCAAAAATACAATCACAATCCTTCATTATTATTGTATTTTGAGAAAAGATTTATGCTTGTTTTTTTCCATACTAGCGACCAGCTCCCGGCTTCGCCCGGAGTGCATTTTTTTTAAAAATAAGAACCTTCCCTGATTATCCCTCTATCCATGAGTGAAGACAGAATTAAAATCGGTCCAGCCGTTCTCGAGTTTTGCGCTTAGCAACACATTTAGGGATTCATTTTTATTTAAGTATATAGATTTAGAATATTTTAATTTTTTTTTTTCAAAAGTAACTTAGGATATGCTTTATCTCCTCTAGTATTCAGTTTATTATAAAAGTACACAAAAATGTAATGCTACTTAAAAATACGCTTCTAACTATATAATAATGCATATCACCTACATATTACTAAACAAAGTCATCCGCCGCGTCTGTCTGTTTGTTCGCGATAAACTCAAAAACTACTGCACCGATTTTCATGCTGTTTTCACCGATGGATAGAGTGGTTTTCAAGGAAGGTTTTAGTATATAATTTACAAAGTTACGCGGGCGAAATCGCGGGCAGCAGCTAGTAATATTTATATTTCACAAAAATCTAATGAAATATTAGTTTTCAGTTAGGTGAAATCAAAATTTTAAATCTTTTGATGAAATTATATAAATTTCAAACCTTATAGCAAGCGTGTCTACACCAATTGCTTTAGAAATACCATGAATTTCTAAGGGCCTCTTTCACCATCTGTCAAGTAGGCCAACTGTCATTTAAAGTCACCTGTCAATGGGAATAATATACCTTTGCTTGTACGGTAAAAGTCCCAAACAATAAAAAGAAAATAATAATAAAAAATCGCATATATATAAACATAAAATTATTTCTTAAAGTAACTAATCAATACATTATTCGTAGTTGGTGAAAGAGGCCCTAATACTTATATTATTATACTTACTTAACGATTGAAAAATTGATCGATCGATCAAAAATGTCATGTTAGCGTTAAACGTTGACAAACTTTAAATTTTATTTTGTCATCATAACGCTTAATGAACACATATTAATTAATGTTTTGAAATTAAGAGAACCAGTGGGCGTTGATGAGTGCAGTGAAATCGCCGCTACCATTGTTTCCATTATCACGTTCGAGAAAAACTCACACTTCGAGTGAGCGAATAGTTGTTAAATATTCATAAAACAGTAAATTATTTAAAGTATTTTTTTAATATATATATCATAAAATATTTTAAATAATTTATTAAAAAAATTACATTATTTTTTTATTTATTTATTAAGTCATAAGATTAAAAATAAACCAAAATCTTGTAGAAGTCTTAAATTAATTGGCAACGGATAAATGCGTTTGAGTCTATTTTTATTATTGTATCAATTTAAAAATGTAAAAAAAAATCAGAAAATCAGAAAACTACTAAAAAGGAGCGGTAATTTTGTAATAAAAAAATTAAAATATATAAATACTTCTTTATATAAATAAATAAATACTTTTTTGAGTAATCGTACCTATACCTATATGTTTTTTATAAAGTGGTAAGGAATAAAGTGATTCATAACTCATGTATTATGATGAGAACGCAAACGTTCATAAATTAATAAAGTGGTAAGGACACAAGGATACAATACAAAACCAATCGTGTTTATATTGTAAGTACGTTAATTATTTACAAGGCGATGTTGACATACAAGTGATATCATGATAATTATTATATTATGATAGTCACTGCCTAATTTATGACTACGATACTACACTATTTATCCGTATAGCCAACTATTCGTCAGATAAAAGTGATAACTATGCGAGAACTCATAGTAGAAAAACTTCCGTCATCAGATAACGTTTTGAAAATAGAATACATCTCTCAGTTAACAAGAGTTTCTGTAAAGAGTGCACAATTACGTCGATCAATCAAAACTGGACCGACTTGTATGTGTGTACGTGTTTTTAATTAAAAATCATTTAGTTGGAAAAAAAACGAACTAACCAAGATGGCAGACATCGTTAGCGTGGCTCGGAATTTCTAAATTAACTTTATTTATAAGGAAACTGAGTTTTTTTACATAGGGTGAAGGAACTGTAAAGTTTATCATTTACTCAGAAAATCAGTTAATTCATTTAAGAGTTCAATTCACTCCTTTATCAAGTCGTAGTACCTTTTGAAACTAGAGCAGACAACTGACAGACGTTTGAAATCAAATTTGACATCAAGACGTTTGACAGACGGTGCAAGCAAATGTCGACTTTAGGTTGACTAACGTTTTTTTTACTCCGACTGTACCTACATGATAAAACCAAATCAATTCAAATGTAGAACTGAAACTTGCCTCCACATTCGAGGTAGTTCATCAACGGTACGTCTCTCAATCTCAAATGTAAACCGCGACTCACACATTCCCTCTTATATTAATTATCTTATCTTATCTTAATCTTAAGTCTCAATTAAGAAAGACAGAGATATTTTACAAGCGTGCATTCTTATAACTTCAGTTTCCTCATTGAGTATTTTATTTTTATTTAATGAAAGTTTATACATAATAGAATTTCAAAATACTGGAAAAATATTTTTTATACTATAAGTGAAATGTAAAAGTCTATCTGTATGTCTGTTACCTTTTCACGGCTTAACTAATCAAAGGATCATCATGAAATTTTGCATACACGTTGTCAGGGATACAGGAAAGGACGTAGGGTAACTTTCAACGAGAAAAAAGTACTGCTCCTAAGTTAAAAATGAACTCCTCATCTTTTTAAAGTTTAATTTTTGGTACGTCTGTGTTCGCCTTTACAAAGTTTTTGTCTCTGTCTAACACAGAGATCCGCCGCTATACGCTGAATGAATAATGCATACGGCGAGCGCACGCGCTCCATATCGATCATGTCTAATGATCAACTATCGATCAATGATCTAGAGTGGAGTTATGGTAATATCTCCGTTTATACTTTGCTCGGCGTTTTTAACTCGCCGACAGCCTTGCCTACTTAAACGGTTTTCTTACAGACAGGTGTTCTCTTTTGAGATAAGGCTTTATTGCCAGAATCACAGTCGACATCACACATGATTTTTGACATTGGAAATGTCTTTTCGTTCGCTTCAGTATAGGCCCCGATTTCACGAAAATGTGCGATCCCCTTATATCACGGAGAGTTGTGAAGATATGATATTCAAAAAGGGCTCAAAAGACGCGTATTCAATAGAGCTGTAAGGCGCAAAAAGATTTTTTTAAAAAATTAAAAAAAGAAAAAGTTATGGCCGAAATAGTGAAAAAAATTTGAACTTTTTTTTATTTTTTATTTTGGCGCTCGATATTTTGGAAACGAAGAATGACATCAAAAATTTGAGAAAAACTCCCCTGGACAATTTAGTCAGCTACAATTTGAGCCTAAAATAAAGACGATCGGGTTAAGGGTTTAACCTGTAGCTTAACCTTTTTGAAAGAAGTAAACAAGTCAGAACAACATATTCTTTCGAATTCCGTCGATTCATTTTCAATGTGCTCGAAATCTGTGATTTTTTTTTCTAAATTAACAGACGAACAATTTACATTCCTCACTATTCACTCCTAAATTATTATGAATTTGACAGTAGTGTAAACATGACATGCAAACTTTTTTTTCTATGTCATTTTAACCCACATTTCCATTGACACAACTCGGTGGCTTTATTCAGCGAATAGTTTATACTTTATACATAGTATATAATACCGATACCACGTTTTTTAATGTTAAGGTCATCAAACAGGATACTATCCATTTTATGGCTACCGTCGCCTTAATGCTATTAAGGATAAGGGATCAGGACAGGATACTCAATCACTAAAAGACAACAGACATGCTGTTATTTCACGGTGTTCTTCTGAAAAAGTTCTAATGCTAAACTTAGTGTACTAATGTGTACACTATCACTTACAAAAAAATATTGATAATTACTTATCATTTATTTTAGACGATCACTCGCGTACAGTACTTTTTTCTGGATAGGGATCCAGAAAAAAGTACTGTACGCGAGTCATAGGGATGAAGATGAAGCTATCCTTTCTTGTAAAATTTCATGATTAGCGATTTACTTTTTCGCATTTTATTTTACAATATTAGTATGGAATTTCAATTTAGAAGTCACTTATATTTTCTATATGAAAATGACAATACTTTAGTACTTATTGCTCGGTAAGTATGTCTTTGAAAATATTTAATTCGGTCATTTTTAAAATGTACTGATGAGCTGTGAGCAACCTCACGAGAGAAAGAATATAAATCATCGATGATCCTCTCAGTAAAGACAATGCGTGGCTAATTAAAAACGTATTAAAATAGTAGTGAAGCAAGCTCAACATACGCCGACTTACAAATGAAACCAATCGATCATAGAATCGTGAGAGCAACTCGATAATTATATCATTCGAACGAGACTCGTGATTGATGAAGGCATTCCGAAGTTACTAGTGAGGTTTTTAACTGGTGACGATTGGATTATAGTTAATTAAAAGACATGTTCGCCAATTTATAGCTGTTGCACGCGACTTTGCCCGCGTAACTTTATAAAATACTAGCTGATGCTCGCGGATTCGTCTGCGTTGAAAAGTATAAAACGCCATCTACCGTGGAGCGGATCGCTAAAAATATTACCAAGCAGTTGTCATGTTAGTCGCTTCACCTGATTTTGGATAGATAGCGCTATCAAGTGTATCCCGGGCTAAGCGGCTAGTATTTACTTTTATTTAAGATTTCCCGTAGGAATGAAGCATTTTTCCGTAAAAAGTATCCTATGTTCATCACGGATAATGTCGGCTTCTGATGGTGAAAGAATTTTTCAAATCGGTCCACTAGTTTCGGAGCCTATTCTATACAAACAAACAAACGGACATAGATTATATACGACCTTTTTATTAAGATTTATATTTATTCTGAATTGCATTAGTATTGCATCATTTAAATTTCAAATTCCTATTTATATTGTGTTCATTGAGAAATATGGGCTTCCCATCTACCATTAAGTAGACTGTCAGCTTGCCTGCCACTCTTTACAACATAAAAAAAGTTAATATAGAAAAAATTGTTTACTTGCCTATGCCCATAAAGAAAGATCCGAAGCTAATGATTCTTAGTTACAAGTGATCTTCAGGTATACACAATTAAGTTAATTCTAAGTATGTAATTATGTTAAGTAGATAGCCTTATACGTAAGTGTATCGGAGGTACAGTCGGGGCTAAAACGGCACTAATTAATAGTTTCGTATGAAAGCCGTGCAGTGGCGCGACCGGCGCGGGTGGCACGACAAACTCGACGATAAAAAGTCGACGAGGTGCGAGTTGCGACCATTCAACGCATTTAATGTGGCTACGCTACTAAATGTCGCAGGGTTGCCAGTTGCGACTTAGGAAAAAATATTTTATAGAATCACTACAAAGTCCTCACTGCACCGATTTTCATGGAGATTTCACCATGTTATATGAACATGTCGTGCTTGAGGCGATCGTCTGAACTCGCTCCGGCTTCGGCCGACGCTCATTATTACCTATAGCTGGTGCTCGCGACTTCGTCCGCGTTGAAAAGTATAAAACGCCATCTAAAAATATCACCAAGCAGTTGTCATGTTTTATTTTATTTTATTTTATTTTATTTTATTGAGACACCAACAGCACACAGAATCATCCAGGTCATATACACAAGTCACACATTTCACGTTTACATCTGTGCGCCAATTAAAGGTATCTACAGCTAAACAAATTATACAATAATGTCTCTGTCAAATAACAATTTAGAGAAAAGAAAAAATAGAATAATAATAATAATAATAATAATAATAATAATAATAATAATAATAATAAAAGGCGTAGGGATGTGACGACCCCATCGCCCAACGGTGAGGCAGCTAATGTGACATAGCTGCCTTACCCTTGCAATTAGTCATCCCTACTCATCCTAGGGTTAGGGACTTCTCCGCTCACAGATGTTGGTACCGTGTCTGTGGGTTTCCAACTAGACAGTTTCAAACGGTCCCATTGGGGAAATGGGCGCCCCCCGATGTACACAGCCCAACAAATATGATGACGAATAATAGAGATGCACGTATAGGGTCGCTACCCGGGGGTCGCCGGGGCACGTCCAGGACAAACACTGGCACTGGACGTGGCAGAGGGCGAGCCAGTGTGATGAGGGGTGTAGGCGGTCCACCTAGCCTGCCCTCAAATTCGTCATCACCACCAGATGGCTTGGTGCCGACAGGATCTTCTACGACCCAAAATTCGGCATCCGCTACTGGTGGAATAAGAAGACGCATGGCGTGGAGTACCGACATGAATTTAAACGCCATGCGCGCTTTTTACAGAGCGACATCAGCAGTTACCGGCAGCACAGGGTATCGAGCCCAAATGCACCAAGAATTCTTGCAATTGGAGCCGGGAATTACCGTGACGGAACAAAACCTGTCGGATAGAGTTCGGTTTATACAGCGCTCTGGGCTTTTTAGTGTAGCCGAACTCGAGCGACTGCGACGCGAGGCTGTTCCTGAATTGGATTCCGTGCAAACAAGGGAGGTCTCCCCCCAACCTTCTCGTAATGAGGAGGTAAATGTTGTTCGGAATGACGAGGAAGGAACAGTTATCCAAGACTTAGAGCGGATGAGTGGCATGTTAGAAGAGGCGATTTTGGAGTACCGCCGAACACCTCTTGAAATGAGGCCGCGATTGCCCCGAGTACCTCTCTGCGTAAAGGTTCGGGATGTCGTTGGGGCCTTAAATAACATGCTGCCCTCGTACTTAGAGAGCAGTATGGACCTTTGTGATACGGATTCGATCCTATTTGGCGCGGCTATAGCAGTTTGTCGAATAGTCGGTGCCAAAGTGCATGTGCCGGGTCGTGTGACTCGCTGTAGTGAGATCCCGGCCTGGCATCGTCGGATCGAAAGCCGTATCGCTTGGGCCAGAGTCCTCATCGGCAAACTGACCAGCTTCAGGTCGGGTAATACCAGACCAAGAGTGATGCGCTTTGTGAGGGAGGCGTTTTCGGGGGAGACAGTTAATCTTTCTCACCCGGATATGCCTCGCAAACTGACAGAGCGCATCGACGACCTGAAGCAGAAGATCGCAGCTTGGGGTAAGCGTATTCGGCGGTACTCAGAAAGGGTAAAGAGGTACCGACAGAATCGCCTCTTCATGAGTGACCAAAAGAAATTTTACAAAAGTTTGGAGTGTTCCGATGGCAGGGTGACTGGCCCAAGACCAAATCAGGCTGAAGCCGTCGCATTTTGGCGAAGCCTGTGGTCGCAACCAGTCACTCATGCAGAGGGCTCTTGGATAGAGGCAGTGGAGGGTGCATGTGCTACAATTAGGCCGATGAACCCCGTCACCATCACTGAGGATGACGTAGTTGCCGCGGTTCGTAAGGCCCCGAACTGGAAAAGTCCGGGACCGGACGGACTGCATAACTACTGGTTGAAGGGGTTTTGGCGTAGCCATGCTACCCTCGCTCGTCAATTCCAGGAGGCTCTTGACATTGGAGCGCTCCCGGAATTCTTGACTACGGGGGTCACTCATTTAGTTCCAAAGGATGGTGCTACCGCGGATCCATCCAAATACCGCCCTATTACGTGTCTTTGCACAATTTATAAGACACTTACATCGGTTCTGAGCTCTAAGATATATCAGCACATTGTCGAAAATAATATTATGTCAGGAGCTCAGAATGGATGTAGGGGCGGTAGTCGCGGTAGCAAGGAGCTGCTACTCATCGACACGGCTGTTTCCAAACTGGTAAAACGCAATCGTCGTAATTTCTCCGCTGCCTGGATTGACTACAAAAAGGCATTTGACTCGGTTCCCCATACATGGCTTTTGAGGGTTCTCGAGTTGTACAAGGTTGATAGTGCGACTCGACAATTCCTTGGGGCATGTATGGGGCAATGGAGTACCATGCTTAGTCTTTCAGGTCAGCGGATGACCGACACGTCTGATCGGATAAGAATAAGTAGGGGCATTTTCCAGGGCGATTGTCTGAGCCCACTTTGGTTCTGCCTGGCTTTGAACCCTCTTAGTACTATCTTAGAGGATTCGGGGCTGGGCTTTCAGTTTCGGAGAGGAGGCCATCGAATGTCACATCTTCTCTACATGGATGATCTCAAATTGTTCGCGCCAAACGCTCATCAACTGGAAGAGCTGCTGAAACTAACAACTGATTTCAGCGGCTCCATAGGGATGGAGTTCGGATTCGACAAGTGCGGGATCCTTCATGTGGAGAGGGGACGAGTTATACATTCGACTGATGTCGAGGTTGGCCCGGGGCAGATGAGGTCACTCTCCGAGACTGAAACTTACCGATATCTGGGCATGTCGGAATCTTTAGGTGTAGTGGAGGGGGCTGTGAAACAGTCGGTTTGCGAAGAATTTTGGGAGCGCCTTACAAAAGTTCTTAGGAGCTATTTGTCTGGCGCTAACGAGGTTCGAGCATTTAACGGCTGGGTCATGCCTGTTCTCCTCTACACGTTTGGCGTGCTTAGATGGTCTCAGACCGAATTAGACGCCCTGGATAGAAGAGTCCGCACAACTATGATCTCCCACAGAATGCGCCACCCGAAATCATCGGTCGAGAGGATGTATATCCCGCGGAAATGTGGTGGTCGTGGCTTATTATGCGCCAAGACCATGCACAACCGCGAGATGTACAACCTTACGAATTTCTTCCTAGATGATTCGGGTGGCGTATTGCGTAGGGCGGTTGTAGAATGTGACAATGGACTCACCCCGTTGTCCTTATCCGATGGGCGATGGCGTGATCCGGTGATACCAAGCACCTCTGCCAGGGAGGCCGTATGGAAGGAGAAGGAGTTGCACGGACGGTTTTACAAGGCTCTCCACGAGCCTCATATTGATCGTAAAGCCTCCGTGCACTGGCTGCGCTTCGGTGATCTCTTCGGAGAAACCGAGGGTTTTGTCTGTGCGATACAGGATCAGGTGGTCAAGACGCGGAATTACCGAAGGTACATAATAAAGGATGGCACAGAAGACATATGTCGAGCCTGTCGCCATCCCGGAGAGACTCTCCGACATGTTACTTCCGGTTGTTCCGCGCTTGCCAACACTGAGTATCTGCATAGACACAACCAAGCAGCCAGAATCCTGCATCAGGAACTTGCTCTGAAATACGGCTTCGTTGAGCAGAGGATGCCTTATTACAAGTATACACCGGAACCAGTTTTTGAGAACAGCCGTGCCAAGCTCTATTGGGACCGGCCCATCATCACGGATAGGACTATTTTAGCGAATAGACCTGATATCGTGTTGATGGACCGGGCGCAGTCGAGGGTGTTTTTAGTGGACGTAACTATCCCGCATGATGACGGTCTCGTGAAGGCCGAAACCGAAAAGAAGAGGGAATACCTCGACTTGGCCCACGAGATCGTTGACATGTGGGCTGTTGCGTCCGCTGAAATCATCCCAGTCGTTATATCCGTCAATGGTTTGATCCCGGCCGCTCTCAGTGATAACCTGAAGCGGCTGGGATTCCGTGGCGGTTCTCTCCCGGCCCAAATGCAGAGAGCGGTGCTGCTCGATACAGCCAGGATCGTGCGTCGGTTTCTGTCGTTGTCGCCCTGAACCCCGACCGACTGTGCTTCTGTCGGGGGTAACACCGTCTCCCCCTCATTTTGGCTTTTCGAGGGGGAGACGAGTTAAATTGGAAAATAATAATAATAATAATAATAATAATCAAATCAAAACAATAAAAATTCAAGCACAGTAGCATACAACGACAAGAAGCAATTACTTATACAAGTCATAGTAATAACAATAAAATTTCAATATAAATCCAGATCAAAAATTCGCAATCACAATATTATCATTAATATTATTTGAACAATGACTTGTTTTTGGAGTTAGTCGTTAGTCGCTTCACTTGTTTTTGGATAGATGGCGCTATCTCCCGGGTCAAGCCGCTAGTATTTACTTTTATTTTAAATTTGCCGTAGGAATGAGGCATTTTCCCGCGGTAAAAAGTAGCCTATGTTCATCACGGATAATGTCGGCTTCTAATGGTAAGAGAATTTTTCAAATCGGTTCAGTAGTTTCGAAGCCTATTCTATACAAACAAACAAACAATCAAATCTTTCCTCTTTATAATATTAGTATAGAAAAAAAAATGTTCAGCCATCATCCTTACCTACATATCAAAAACTACTGTTCCGATTTTCATAGAGATTTCACCAATGGATAGAGTGGTTCTCGAGGAAGGTTTTAGTATATAATTTACAAAGTTACACGGGCGAAGTCGCGGGCAGCAGCTACTAATATATAAATATATCAAACGAGAATTTTTTTTAAAAGTAATTGCTGTGATAAAAAATAAAATTAAAATATTATTTGTACCATATTTTTTTTTAAATTGAGTTTATTTAAATTAAATTAAGTTTGATTAAGGCTTTTGCAATATAAATTTTTTTGCTAAGTAATTTTCTTTAGTCATTTGGTTGCAGTTCTATTTTAAATTAGTAATAATAAGAATTTAAGAATAATATTTAACTTTAATACGTTTAAGGGTTTTGTCTTACGCATCTTCGATTGAAAATGGTTGACAAAAATGTTTTTGTAGAAAGAAAATTAAATATAGTGCAAGTATTTTTTTCGTTTGGCAACCCTATTTATTGCAAATACGTTATTCCCTCTAATATGTTGATTTATCTAGTGAATTTCCATCAAATTTTTAACATAATAATATATTATAGAGCCGGCGACTTGACTACCTTTTGCCGGCGGCTTCGTTCATGCCCCTTTCTCTCTTGAATCATTTATTCAATTTTTATTTTTATTTATAGGCGATCCTTCGGGAACTGAACTTTTTGGATGAAAAAACCTTATGTCCTTTTCTGTATCCCTGAAAATATGTATGTTAAAATTTCATGATTTAGGATAATAATATGTAAGTTTTTAACAAAAATAATTTGCATTTTCCATAAATTGAGTTCACTCTCTCTCTGCACCGCAAACTACTCTATGATTCTCTAACAACAAAACTACTCTGTGTTCAAGATTGGAACATAAAAACTCGGAGGCACATTGATTTATGTACAAATTAATTCCGAACGCACTTTAATGTTACAATTTTAATGCCATCGACGTTTGTTCTCGTGTAAAAAGCTGCCGGGAGCTTTCCAATGGTATCTAGGTTTAATTGAAATTTATTATTACCAGGGAACTTTAATCAACAGGTAGTTGCAATCAAGTGGACTGCTAGCCCTTTTTGCGCGCCTTTTTAAAAAATGGTATTAATTTATTTATATAAAAGCTGTTGCCTGCGACTTCGTCCGCGTTAAAAAAGATAAAACGTAGCCTATCACGTGTCCCGTACTTCTAAATGTTTATCTACCAAGTTTCATGAAAATCAGGGCGCGACAGAGGCGCCCAATTCTTTATATTTTTGGACAATCACTCGGGAATAGTACTTTTATTCTGGATGAAAGGTATCCCATGTCCTTTCTTGTATCCCTGGCGATGTGTATGCAAAATTTCATGACGATCGGTGAGTAGTTAAGGCGTGAAAAGGTAACAGAGTTACTTTCGTATTTATAACTAGCTGTTGCCCGCGACTTCGTCCGCGTTAAAAAAAGATAAAAAGTAGCCTATCACGCGTCCCGTACATCTAAATGTTTATCTACCAAGTTTCATGAAAATCAGTTAATTCGTTTAAGAGTGATGGACATACATAGAATCATACATACAGAAAAAAAATGTAAAAATGGTCAATTTAGTTTCAGTATCATGTATAGAGTCTATAAACACGATATTTCTGAAAACAAAGTAAATTACTCCATGACCAACCCCTACAGATTTATTATTAGTATTAAATTAGTATTGATAATTATTATAGTATGGACTGGACTATAATCTTGTACTGTGTAAGGCCTACCTATACAATGTCAGTGAACTTCTGTCAGCTGATCACAAAAAATCAGAATCCGAAATGTGGATGGAATATGGACCTGTGTAATCCGAAATAAATAAATAATTATTAAAAAAAAATGTTTAGTAGTCATCTCGCACGATTTTATTTGGTACGAAAAGTGCGAAAAGTCGACTTTAAATTTTAATTTTAATACTCATCTCGCACACGTTGAGTTTTATATGTATGTATGTAATTATTTCATGTGAAATGTGCGAAAAGCCAACTTTAAATTTTAATTTTAATACTCATCTCGCACACGTTGAGTTTTACATGTAATTATTTCGTACGAAATGTGCGAAAAGCCAACTTTAAATCTAAATATATTTTAATAGTCATCTCGCACACATTGAGTTTTACATGTAATTATTTCCTACGAAATGTGCGAAAAGCCAACTTTAAATCTAAATATATTTTAATAGTCATCTCGCACACATTGAGTTTTACATGTAATTATTTCGTACGAAATGTGCGAAAAGCCAACTTTAAACCTAAATATATTTTAATAGTCATCTCGCACACTTTGCGTTTTATATGTAATCTTAACAACATCAAAAACCTTGTTTTACTGGTATATAATATTTCAAATATTTATTTTTTACCTTAGTACGCATCTAAATAAGGTATAAACTTTTTCAAACACATACACATATTATACACAGTAGGTAAACAAGGATGTTGGTTTCCGTTATGAATAACTAAACCTGTTATTACCATATTTGGTTATCAATAAATTTATGTTGTAATTGATTTATTTGATCGGATTTACACATGCTCCGGCCTCATATTTATTTTACTAGGCGATGCTATAACACTTTTCTATACTAATATTATAAAGAGGAAAGATTTGATTGTTTGTTTGTTTGTTTGTATAGACTAGGCTCCGAAACTACTGGACCGATTTGAAAAATTCTTTTACCATTAGAAGCCGACATTATCCGTGATGAACATAGGCTACTTTTTACCGCGGGAAAATGCTTCATTCCTACGGGAAATCTAAAATAAAAGTAAATACTAGCGGCTTGGCCCGGGAGATAGCGCCATCTATCCAAAATACGGTAGGTGGCGTTTTATACTTTTCTACGCGGACGAAGTCGCGAGCACCAGCTAGTTATTGCATAAGTACAGTTATAAACTTGAAACCAACGGTCATATTTTCTTTGTTACATTTGTTTGTTACGCTTACTGAACCGGGACGGAAATATTTAGGGTTTTATTGGTGTGTTCAATTGTATTTTTGAATCATCCAGGAAATCATCGAAATACCCATATAAAATTTCAACCCAATCGGTTCAGCCGTTTAGAAGTTATGTGAAAAAGATAAGTAATTCTTACTACCCGTTGTCCTATTACCCGTTTTCCCGTAGGAATGAAGCATTTTCCCGCGGTAAAAAGTAGCCTATGTTCATCACGGTTAATGTCGGCTTCTAATGGTAAAAGGATTTTTCAAATCGGTCCAGTAGTTTCGGAGCCTATTCTATACAAACAAACAAACAATCAAATCTTTCCTCTTTTTAATATTAGTATAGATAGTATAGATACTTCGATGTTATCGTTTTGTCCAGTGAAACTGCTGTTGTCAGTGTTCTGCCCTATGAATAGATTGCAAAACGAAACCTAATAAGTGCAATTTAATAGATAGAAAAACTACAAAAACATGCAGATTCGTAATAAAACGTTTGGACAAGTGGCTAAGTACGGTTTACTATCAGCATAATGCATCGATCGATGATATCTTTCAAGCCATTCACCTCCTTATTGGTCGTGCGTACAGACAGACAAGAAAGTAACACTATTAGTTCTAGTTAAATAACATTTGTACCTTTTAGAAAAGACACATGGCATACATTATCTCCATAATAATAATAGTCTCGTTCCAAATTAAGCAACTAAATACTAGACAGTTGATATTTACTACTTTGTAAATAAGTACAAACTCAGGTTTCGAGCAAAAGGTTTTTGAACTCGATGTACCATTGAATCAAATCTTCAGAATTTTTGGTATATATCTCCCGTGGTATGAAAATTTATGGGAGTAAAATCAGAATTGTCACACGTATGCGTTATGTTACGTTCAATTTTTGACATTGGAAATGTTTTTTCGTTCGCTTCAGTATAGGAACCGATTTCACGTAAAAGTGCGATCCCCTTATATCTATATCTCGGAAAGTTGTAAAGATATGATATTCAAAAAGGGCTCAAAAGACGCGTATTCGCGTGAGCTATAAGGTGCAAAGAGAATTTTTCTAAAAAGTCAAAAACGAAAAAAGTTATAGCCGAAATAGTGAAAAAAAATCAATTTTCTTCCGAATTTTTGATTTTGGCGCTCGATATTTTGAAATCGAAGAATGATATCAAAAATTTGAGGAAATACTTCTCTGGATAATTTAATCAGCTACAATTTGAGCCTAAAATAAAGACGACTGAGTTAAGGGTTTGCCTTGCAGCTTAACCTTTTTGAAAGAAATCAACAAGTCAGAACTACATATTTTTTCGAATTCCGTACATTCATTTCCAATGTGCTCGATTGTCGTGTGAGGCACGAAATCTGTGAATTTTTTTAAATATTTTAGAATATCTGAAGTTTCAGAGATAGTACGCCGTCTAAGTAATATTATTTTTAAAAAGAAATGTTCTTTCGGCGTGTTTTAATTGAGAAAAACACATAGTTTTAATATGTGTTTGAGCGATAATAGTCCCATTACTAGACCTTAATTGAAACAAGTAGGTATGTTACTGTTTCATTAATTGATAAGGCATATTGAATGGTTGACATTCTAAATAAAATCGAAGTATAGCTATTGGTTGAAACAGTCATAACACGGGCCAATGACGGGGCAGTAAATCTTTCACGGCTATCCGCTACTGAGTTGACCTACTTCTTTGTTCATGTGTAATGTTTGCATTGTAAGGCTCTGTGCACACAAGACTCGTTTTCTGTTGTACCACAATAACATCATTCCGAATTTAAGAGGCCACTTTCCAACTCGAGCGGCTTACGAATTCCATACTACGTAATTCCATGATTACTCATTAGCTATTGGTCTTAGTAACACATGAAAAAACATGTCTTTTCTAAGACCTAATATGAAGGTTTGCATCGAAACACAAAATTGAAATTTATTTTATATCTAGTAATAATTAATTTCTAAAATGTGCAAAAGTTGTCACATTTTCGCTGGTTGAGATCTGGTAATTATTGATTGAAAGCCAATAATGTTTTCCGATGAAAACATCCTGGCTATAGTGTACATTAAAAATTGGGATGTCAATAGTTACCATCTATAAAGGTTTTTCTAAAATATTGGAATTGCTGACGTACGTTTCGCTAGTTGAATAAATGCGCGAATGTGTTGCTTCGCTTTCTGTCTTAGGTTATTAGCATTGTATAGAAATGGGACTAATGTGAAATAGTTTGTAACTAGATGTTGCTTTAAATATATATATATATATATATATATATATATATATATTGTGAACAAAGTTGTCGGCGAAGTTACCTAGTGGCCGTTTTTTAAAAATATAAGTTATCTTGCCTTAAAAGAACAGCCTTACAGTAAGTTGAGACAACAATATCTCCCAAATACCTATTACTGAGTTCCCACGGTCGTCCAGCGCCACCTTAATAATATTATGCTAGTAATGCTACTCTATAAAAATGACAAAAAATGTGGTAGATTTGTTTTACGTGTATATTTTTGTTAAGCATATTATTTATTATATTTATTTTATTTATTATTAGTATACATATATAATTATATATTTATGTTACTCGTTAATAACGTAGCTTTCTATAGGTGAAAGAATTTTCAAAATCGGTCTTAGTTTTTAAGTAATCTTGAATGTTGAATAATCTTTGAATAATCTCTTATCTTTTTGAAATGATGTAAAAAATTGTCACTACATAGTATAAAACAAAGTCGCTTCCCGTTGTCTGTCTGTCCCTATGTATGCAACTATCTTAAAAACTTATCTTTATCTTTAAAACTTATCTTTATCTTATGTATCTTTAAAACTACGCAACGGATTTTGATGCGATTTTTTTTAATAGATAGAGTGATTCAAGAGGAACGTTTTAGTAAGTAGGTATATATAATTTTCAAGGCGGGCGAAGTCGCAGGCACCAGCTATCTACTAAAAATAAACACCCCTGAAAATTTTGTAACAGCCAAAGATGTTAGGCGTTATATTGCTTTACACATTTAGGCGACATCCCTTACTTTTAACGCGGGCGAAGTCGCAGGCACCAGCTAGTGTTAGTATACATTGTAAGTAGCTTTGTAATCCATTTTGATTCGGCGGAATAATTTTGGTCCCTCGATAATGAGTCACGAAATGTCGGTGAAATAAAAACGACCATTTCATTGCATCTTCTCGTAATGCACAATTATCATTGTTCAGTTCTGTATTTATTTATATTTAGTGGAAGTAATAAAGGGTGGGTTCCTTATAGAAAAAAGTGTGTGTTTAGCTCCGACGCACGTTTGCAATTTACTCCTTACAACGATTCTAAAATATACTTAAAATATAAATTATAAAAACAATCATAATGATTTTTATTAATATCAACGCCACCTCTGCTCGAATTATGATACACTAACTGGCGCTTGCGACCTCGTCCGCGTTGAAAAAGATAAAATACATACATACATTCATGCTTACATACAATACCTACACTTGCAGATTTATTATTTGTACCTATTGTTGATTACCTGTGCCATCTAGCTTTCATAAGGATGTACCTATTATTTCGTAATATATTCTAGTTTCAGACATATCGTGTAGAAATAGCTCGTAACGCTAAAAATGTTACAATTTTGATTTTACTCCCTTAAGAAGTAGATAAACTCCAATAAACTCCAAAAAATTAAGACATAAGATTTTTTTTTTTAGTTTTTCTTAACACATTTTTGTTTTTATTGTCTCATTTCAAGTACATGCAAAGAATATGTGCTTTTTATTCAATTTGATAACGGATCTTGTGTCCTATATAGTTAATGACCATACAAGTGTTGCAAGCAAACTTAACTATTACAACGAAATCTATATTTTCGACTGTCTTTTTTTAAAGTTTAAGTAAAAGTAAAGTAAAAGTACTTTGTGGTTATTAGCTACTGTCCCTATTAACCTGATAGGATAAAGATAACGATAAAAAATTGGCTATGGTATCCATTACTCGTTGACAGTTCATGACTGCCCACGTTACGAAAGATAACTCCCCGACTGAGTATTTTGGGTTACAAAAATATTAAAAATTAAGGAAATTAAAATCATCTTTTAAAAGATAATTAAAAGAAAATAAGTATTTACGAGAAATAATCATTTAAAAATAACTTACATACAATGTTCTTTAATAAATCATGAAATGAACTTATAGAGAAATATACGTAGGTTATTTATTTACAATTTTAACAATTTTAATGGCTAATATATAAAATAACATATAAAATAGATATGTATATGTACCTGTGTACTATGTGTTGACGCCGTTTTACCTACACATCACACACATCGCACACATACAAACAAACGCATCACACGCATATCTACCTACACAATTATCCTATTTTTTATTCCTTTTCCTACCCTTAAAAACAAGACAGACGATCATAAGTTGCCATCGCGCTCACATCTCGCTCCGCATATAATTCATATATAATTAAACTCTTCACGTGTGTGTGTGTGTGTGACATCGCAAATTCAACGCTCAAATCAACAAAAAACTCTGGTGTGTTGTGGTGGAATAGAACCAGCGCAGAGGGAGCAGTCGAACATCAGTCAGGTGAGTCTGTCTTGCCCCTTCTTGTCCCCGCCATAACATATTTTTTGGTCCCTTCGAGCCGTATACCTTGGTCCTTTGTAGTCGCATTCCATATCCTATAATATTTATAAAACTCACGCAACGCAGTCACATACTCACACATTACTCATTCTCACTCAATATATATATATATATATATAAAAAAAAAAAAAAAAAAAAAAAAAAACCGCTAACGCTTATACATATTTCTCATACAAAATACACGCTTAAAACGCTAACGCACTCCTTTTACGCATATATATTTTTAAATTCCTTATCTATTTATTAACAAAATACATAAATTATTACCTACGCACATTTACTCAACGCATTACGGTTGTTAACATTATTTCGCTTACCTACCTACCGGTTGTTAACATTTTGCATTAAACGCTATATTAATTTATTTAATTACTCCTCAAAATGTCTAAGGAATCTGCTAAATCCATTAAATTAGAACATACAATAACTATGTTAGAAGCCAAACAAAAAAGTATGTTCGAACTCCTTCAAAATATATACGACCTAAGTAGAAATGTTTCGGATATAAAAGTTAAACAAAACTTCCTAACGCGATTAAACTCTTTAGAAAAATTACGGACAGAATTCACGGAGGTTACTGAACAATTAAATATTGCATTGTTGAATAGTGACCCTTCCTACAAATGCAGCTTTGCATCCATGCTTGCATTCGACGAGTTATATTGTCGCATTAAGGCCGTGGAAGGTGATATCAGTCCCGTATTGTCGCAATCAATACCTACGAATGCTTCCGCTGACAAAGTAGAATCTTGTTTAAATTTTGAAATTATTAACAAGAAATTGCCCGCTTTGGAATTAATGTCATTTAATGGCTCACCGAACGACTGGACGCTATTTTATGAGAATTTTTGTGCATTAATTCACAATAATCCTAGTTTGTCAGATGCAGAAAAAGTGCAATATTTGATAGGTAGATTGTCTCATAAGGCGCTTGCCGTTTGCGCAGGTATCCCTCCAATCGCTAGTAATTACAATATATTATGGAACGCACTCATAGATAAATACCAGGACAAACGCTCGCTGGCGGTTATGTACCTAGATAAATTATTAAATTTCAAGGGTAGTCAATGTCATACCTCGCAGTCATTAGACAATTTTCTAGAACATTTTTGCTCATCTCAAGCCGCTCTAAAACAGTTAGGTATAGACGACTTAAGTGATTTTATTCTTACCCACATAGCTATAACTAAATTAGATAAGGAAACAGTTAATTTGTTCGAACAAGCGAACAGAAATCAAAAATTACCTACTTTTGATTCTTTATTAAAATTTATTAAGGAACAAAGTAAAATATTAATGCTACGCTCGGATAACGCTATTTCAAATAAATTCACAACTAATAAAACGCAATCTAATAATTACGCTAAAATAAAAAATAAATTTAATACGCAATCTTTTATAGTAAATAATAACAATATACCTAAGTGTTCTTTGTGTAAAATAGATAATATTCATCCGCTATATAAATGTCAATCTTTTTTGGAAATGGATCCCAGCGAGAGAAATAAATTTGTCCGCTTAAATAATTATTGTAGAAATTGCTTGGGATTCCACAATTTCAAAAATTGCAAGTCTACAAATAAATGTTTTATTTGCAATCGTCCGCATCATACAAAGTTGCACTTTGATTTTACGCAAAGAACTCAGACGCAACGGCGCATCGAACCCGCGGCTACGCGACCGCCTCCGACATCTCAACCGCTGAACCATTCGGCGCGTTGCGCGCACAGCGATGAGTCATCGCCTGCGCCCACTCACGCACTGAATGCACTGAATAATGTTTCGCTCGCCGCTTCGAATAAAAATTATTTAACTAATTCAGTGAAGATATTGCCTACTGCTATTGTTTACGTTGTGAATAATAGTGGGGAACGTTTTAAAATACGGGCTCTTCTCGACTGTGGTGCGATGTCGAACTTTATAACTAAGGCGTGTTGCGACCGTTTGAATTTAAAAATTTGCTCCGCTCCCGCTACAGTAAAGGGAATAGGACTGACAGAAAGGTCAGTTCTAGGACACACGCAGTTTACAATATTTTCTCGCTTAGACTCCCGCTCCAAGTACACGCTTAACGCACGCGTCATAGACGTAATATCAGACAAATTGCCTGAAACGTTTGTAAATACAATCGATTTACAACATTTACGCGGCCTGCCTTTAGCCGACGAGGACTTCCACACGCCAGGAGATATTGATTGCCTAATAGGTATTGATTTGTTTCCAATCCTCTTAGGTACAAATAGGGTTACGGCATCCAACTCTTCCGTGACGGGTGTCGAAACATCCTTAGGCTACGTCGTTATGGGAACGGGTGACTGTCATTTTCCAACTTTCCAAGCCAACAATAAATCCTTTCACTCCATTGATAATTCAACTTTAGAAAATTTAACGCAGCGGTTTTGGGAATTGGAGAATGTACCGGTCAAAAAACACTTCAGCCCTGACGACGTCCTTTGTGAACGCGACTTTGTTCAGAATTATACTCGCGATGACACCGGGCGTTACTCTGTAGCATTACCATTTAAGTTTTCACCTACTGTTTTAGGTAACTCTGAAAGAAACGCTAGAATACGCTTAGAAAAATTAGAAAAACGCCTCGATTCAAATCCTATATTACGCGAAGGATATAACGCAACTATTAAGGAATATATAGACAGCGGCTACCTTAACTTAATTCCTACTCCCGCTAAAGGTCCCTGCTATTATATTCCACATCACGCTATATACCGACCTGAGAAAATTACTTCAAAAATTAGAATTGTACTCGACGCTAGTAGTAAATCTTCAAATAATAATTCTCTTAATGATATTTTATACACAGGCCCGAACCTACAGGCGAATATATTCGATTTACTGCTCAACCTCAGACTTTATTCTATTGCTTTGGCCGCTGACATTGAAAAAATGTATTTCCAAGTAAAAGTTATTCCAGAACATAACCAATTTCAAAGAATCCTCTACAGATTTAATTCCAAGGACCCTATTTCCACTTATGAATTTAACCGCGTGTCCTTTGGATTATCTAGCTCCCCCTTTCTAGCTATGCGAGTAGTCAAACAGTTGACCGATGATGAAAACAAACGCTGGCCTCTAGCCGCTTGGACGGCAAAGAGACATTTCTACATGGATGATTACGTATCTTCCGTTTCTTCTGTTGACGAAGCTGAAAGGTTATACCATGAGCTGGTACAGATGTTCATGGCCGGGGGGTTTAAACTTAGTAAATGGGTTTCTAATAGTTCTGAATTTATGCAACGCATAATTGCAGATCAACGCGCTTCTGAGGTCATAACTTTTGACGAAAACACGCATACAAAAATTATAGGCTTACGGTGGCTACCTACTGAAGACTTTTTCTCTTTCAAAATTAACGCTGAAAATTTTAAATACACTAAACGCTCAATTCTCTCTGTTACCGCACGCTTATTTGACCCTTTATCTCTAATTGGTCCTGTTACCGCTTTTCTAAAATTGTTAATCCAAGAATGTTGGAAACAAAACTTAGATTGGGACGACGAAGTTCCTAATTTTATTAAAATTAAATGGTCTCAATTTCAAAATGAATTACCGCTATTAGAACAAATCAAAATACCACGTCATGTAGGTATTTTATCTAACTCTAAAAATATTACTCTGTTGGGTTTCGCAGACGGTAGTGAAGTTTGTTATGGTGCCGTTGTCTATATACGAGTTAGTCAGGGTGGTAGTGATACAGGTCACGTGACACTTATGTGTTCTAAGTCAAGGGTCGCTCCGCTGAAAAATGTAACCTTAGCACGACTCGAACTGTGCGCTGCGCTTTTGTTATCGAATTTGATTGTTTCTGTAAAAGATGCTATAAGTGAACGCATTCAGATCGATAATATTTACGCTTTCTCGGATTCTACGGTGTCACTCTCTTGGATTCACTCACAACCATACAAATTTCACACTTTTATAGCCAACAGAATCTCAAAAATTAATGAAAATCTTCCCGCTGAACATTGGTATCATATCCCGGGAAAGGAAAATCCCGCAGATATCATTTCTCGTCCTGTACCGCCTAGTAAATTAGCTAATAATAAATTATGGTTTCACGGTCCACTTTGGGCAACGCTGCCAATCGCAAAGTGGCCAATACAGAAATTGATAAATAAATCATTAGATACGCTTCCTGAAGCTAAACCCACAATTCTTCTGTCACAAATAGAAGAAAAATCTGAAAGTATTTTCTATGATTTAGCCACTCGTATGTCAAAATGGAATAAATATTTGCATGCTTGTGTATATATTTTACGCTTCACAAAACTCTTAAAATCTAAAGGGTCTATAACAGTTCAGGATTTAGAATACGCTGAAGAAATTATAATACGCACAATTCAACAAAATCATTTTTTGTCTGAATTTCATAACTTAAAACATGGTAAATTATGTAGTACTGGTTTGCAGAGGTTAAACCCTTTTATTGACGAATGTAATATAATTAGAGTAGGTGGTCGCCTTAACAACGCGCAACTTGAATTTTCACGCAAACATCCTATTGTTTTACCCGCTAAAGATCCCATTGTACATTTAATTGTCGATTTTTATCATTTATCTAATCTTCACGCTGGCCCTAGCCTAGTATTGCCATTATTACGTCAAAAATATTGGATTCTCGCGGCAAGAGGCATGGTTCGCAAACGCATACAAATGTGTAACATTTGTTTTAAATTAAAACCTAGGAATGTGGTTCCAATAATGGGTGATTTGCCGTACTTTAGGGTGAGCCAAGTAAAAAGCTTTGTGTACACTGGCGTTGACTACGCAGGTCCGTTCTTAGTGACGCCATACAGGCGACGTGGAGCCAAAAGTGTAAAAGCGTATGTCTGTCTGTTCATATGTCTCACAACCAAGGCGCTTCACCTGGAACTAGTCTCAGACTTAAGTTCTGAATTATTCCTAGCCGCATTTAAACGCTTTATTAGTAGACGGGGACCTGTTTCCATGATAGTTAGTGACGGCGGCACTAATTTCGTTGGCGCGAAACGCAAACTCGATGAACTCTTTTCTCTCTTGCATTCAGAAACGCATAATAAATATTTGGATCAAAGGTTGTCCGATTTACGCATTCAATTTAAGAGAAACCCTCCTTTAGCGCCCCACTTTGGTGGCATATGGGAAAGCAATATTAAATCAGTTAAAACGCACTTATATAGGGTGATAGGTACTCAGATCTTAACATATGAGGAATTTAACACTGTTTTAATTCAAATTGAAGGAATCTTAAATACGCGCCCTCTGTGTGTACTGAGTTCAGACCCATCTGACCCTACAGCATTAACTCCCGCTCATTTTTTGAATATAACGCCATTAAAATACTTGCCAGCAGAGGATTTAAATGATATTTCGGAAAACAGACTCAATCGCTATCAATTATTAAGTAAACTCATACAATCATATTGGGACAGGTGGAGCTTAGAATACCTAACTTCACTTCAAAACAGACAAAAGTGGAATACGCCTACCAATCCGATTGAAAAGGGTTGCATTGTAATAATACGGGACGATAAATCGCCACCGCTTACTTGGCCGTTGGCCGTAGTAGAGGAACTTTATCCAGGCAAGGATGGAGTCACTCGTACAGTCAAAGTGAAAACTAAAACTGGCAGTTATGTGCGGCCAGTAGTTAAACTTTACCCGCTACCAACTCAATAAACTCTTTAATAACTCAACGCAATATACTCAATAACTCAACTCAATATACTCAATAACTCAACGCAATATACTTAATAACTCAACTTATATTAATTTATTTTATTTTTGCTTCGCTATTATTCCTTATTTTATTTAATCTCTTTTCGCTAATATTTTCATTCTTTCGCATTAATGCCACTTGTTCTGAAGGATACCTTCAGGCCGGGGGATAATGTTGACGCCGTTTTACCTACACATCACACACATCGCACACATACAAACAAACGCATCACACGCATATCTACCTACACAATTATCCTATTTTTTATTCCTTTTCCTACCCTTAAAAACAAGACAGACGATCATAAGTTGCCATCGCGCTCACATCTCGCTCCGCATATAATTCATATATAATTAAACTCTTCACGTGTGTGTGTGTGTGTGACATCGCAAATTCAACGCTCAAATCAACAAAAAACTCTGGTGTGTTGTGGTGGAATAGAACCAGCGCAGAGGGAGCAGTCGAACATCAGTCAGGTGAGTCTGTCTTGCCCCTTCTTGTCCCCGCCATAACACTATGTATATGTACCTGTATATGTATACTATATGTACCTGTATACATACTTTATACATATCTATAAATAAGTAGTTATACGAGTATGTATTGTACTAGAAATATACTTATAGATATACCTGGATTAATGTTTATTCCTAATATTTTAATCCACCTTTTTAATTTTTTAATCCACGCTATGCCTTGTTATAAAACGTTAAGCTAAGCACAGACGCAGGTAAATGCTAGTGCTCTAGTGTATAGAGATTTAAACTCGACGGAACCCTAAAAAATTCATCTCATTTTACGATGCCAAATTGCGAAGGGCCTGTAATATACGAAAACAAACACATTCTTATTATCGGAGCCTTCCATTTCAAAGGTTGAACAATAATCAAGGAATTAAAATTGTCTGCGTCCATTAATGTCGACATTAAACTTATTCCCAACGCAATAAAGTCCAATATTGCATTTCATCCGTTTTCGAAAACTTTAATTCCAAGTTGCAATCTGAAATTCGCAAACATGGGACTCAGATAACGTTATCAACATAAAATTTTATTCGTTATGTGCTTGATTTGGACTTACGCTGTGTAGGTTGGCAATTGTTGGGCCATTAAATGAGAGATTTTCAAATTATCTCAGCAATTATTTTTTATTAATAAAATTATTTTAAAGTAATGACTGAGTACACTGCTTTACGCAATTATTTGAGCAGTCCATAACCACCCCCTTATAAATACTAGTATCAGCATTTGTGTTTTTGTAAGGGATCTCATTCCACTAGTAAAATTAATTTAAATTTAATTATAGCCATACAAGAAGTTATCAAATATATTTTTAAATATAATATGATGTCTAAACAGTCTAAATCTAGGATTTCTTAACGTTTAAATAATCAGAGATTCTATAATAAATTTCCAATTGAGTTTTCTTTTGATTACACTTTTATACAAATATTTTTTCCGAGAAGTTCATTTAAAAAAGTATTAAAAATAAATTTATTTATTTCTAATTATAAAAATGTCAACATACAATTTCGAAAAAAAAATCACTAAGTCAATATTTATAAAAGGTTATCCAAAAACTAGTCATCTAGGTAAATTTTGGATAAGCATTCTTATCCAAAAACTACTTTTAATTTTGCACCTGTAAAGTCGGCCGCATAAGTCGATTAACACATTCAAAAGTGCAAAACAACTGAACACTCAACTGAACGTACTTACTTACTGAAGCTTTTTACGATCATTTGTACGTGAAGTTCTCTAGACGTGACAACGACTTATTGCGCGTTAAGTGTTCAGTTGTTTTGAACTTTTGAATGTGTTAATCGACTTTTCCGGCCGACTGTACAATGTACATACATACAATACCTACACTTGCAGATTTATTATTAGTATTGATTGGCTTTTTTTAATGTGTTAATCGACTTATACTGTCGACTGTACCAACAAATAATAGATACACAAAAAATTTGTAAGACGAGGTTTAATTAAGCATAGAATTCCTACTACATTAAAATTGCTTTTATTAGCGATTTAGCCGCATCGCGCTTTTCATGGCCACACAGTAATGAGTGCGAGCTTTCAAACGTCCCCCGAGGGTGTCTGAGGTCAGCACGACGAGTGCCAAATTCGAAGTCAATTTAATGATACAGTCTTTCGATTGAAAATTAATTGATAAATCATTGTTTAACCTTGTTGTGATTGGCTGTAACACATTATACGAGTATGTTGTGAATTTGTTGTTAATAATTATTATTTATGTCTATTCGTGTCAAGTTAAAATGGTCAATTTGGAATTTATTTCACATGAATCTCTGATTTTTCTGTCTGATTGCGCAGGTGTTGATTTATTCCAAAATAAATTCAAAACTTGCGGCTCACGTGACTTTTAATAATTAGGTATAGCTAAACCCATATTATATTGTAATACTGTGGCTAAACCTTAGCTAAATTTTGGAATTTGAGAGATATGTAGGTCAATTTAAAGAGTTATTTTTATACTTTACCTATGCTAGGCTATTGTACGCGACTTCGTCCGCGTAACTTCATAAAATATAATACATTCGTGTCTGTGAAACCATGGAAATACACATACAAAATGTCAACCCAATCGGTCAAGCCGTTTAGTAGTTGACATACGGACAGCAGCGCCACCTACCGGGTTCAATTGTATTTTTAAATCATCCATGAAACCATCAAAATAGCCATATAAAATTTCAACCCAATCGGTTCAGCCGTTTAGAAGTTATACAGTATGTGAAAAAGATAAGAACGGAAGGATAATTCTTACTACCCGTTGTCCTATTACCCGTTTTCCCGTAGGAATGAAGCATTTTTCCCGCGGTAAAAAGTAGCCTATGTTCATCACGGATAATGTCGGCTTCTAATGGTAAAAAATTTTTTCAAATCGGTCCAGTAGTTTCGGAGCCTATTCTATACAAACATTCATATCTTTCCTCTTTATTATATTAGTATATAAGTCTATGTTTCTCGCTGATAATTAATGTTTCTATAGGTGAAAGAATTTTTGAAATCGGTCTACTAGTTTTTGAGTTTATTCACTATAAACAAAAATATTTTCATAATCTTTAGATTTGGCTAGCGTACGTCGCGAATTCTTTGAGAGTTCTAACAAACCTGTTGTTGGCTCGAATTTTTTCTCGCGACGTTTAATAATATTTTGAATTAAATCTCATTATTTTTTTACAGAAAATATTACATCATAGTGTACATCTTTTTAATCGAGCGCTTAATCTTCTGTATCTCACGGCTGTCAAACAAAATTTGTACGAAATGACCTTTTCATTTCATTGTAACAAAAAAATGCCAATAATTTTAAGTTCCTGTTCGCTAAGAAATCTTCCGCAAAGTTTGGTGGCGTTGTTTTATTGTAAAATTATTGTAATTAGGTGATATTGTTATAAAAATAAGTTATGTCAAATCCACTATTAATAATGTGTGCCAGTCGCCTACTAAGATTTTTTTGGAGGTGTCATTTCGCACGCAAGGAAATGATATGCGTGCGAAATGACTACTAAAAAATATTTTTTTTTTTAAATAAAATCGTACGAGATTATAACTGAACCAATAAAAATGTGAACCTGTTCATTGATGACATAAGATTATTCATTTTGAATATTTTTAAACGTCTTTTTAGTGGTTATACCATTCACATGAATATTTTGGCAAAACTCATTAGAATAAATTATCATTTATTGTCTCTGTTTTAAACGAGTTTCTTCCTATTTTTAAATAAATATTTCTTCTTAATTTATTTATATTTATTTATTAACAAATCTAGGTATAAACATATTCAAAAGGTAGTACATTGTAGGTCCCATTTTACATTATATTTAACTATAGCTGTTGCACGCGACTTCGTCAGCGTAACATTTCTTTCTTCCAGTGACAAGAATTTTATTGTCCTTATTTTAGTTAGGGCCTATTCACTAACTACAAGTAAAGTGTTGATTAGTTACTTTTAGAAATAATTTTAGGTTTTATTAAATTATGCACTCGGTAGGCGGTTTTTTTATTAATGTTTGAGACTTTTACCTTGCTTTTACCGTACAAATAAATAGGTATATCGGTTAAATAGTTCCCGCGGTGACAGGTGATTTTAAATGACGGTCAGCCTACTTGACAGATGGTCAAAGAGGCCCTTAAAGACTTGACCTGACTGCTTTGGACTTGACGGACCTGTTTTGGAAAACTAAGAAAAATTATAGACTTGACTTGACTTTGACTTGACTGACTAGTCTCGGGATCTGCTATTTTTGATTTTTTAATTTCAATTTTGCCTTTTTTTGTTTAAAAAAAAGGGGTATTACAAATTGCTATTTTTACTAATGACACTGGCAAAATCATCGGAGAAGATCTGATGGAGCCAAGACATTAAAAGAGAAGAAGAAGAAGAGGCCCTTAAAGAAATAATAATTAAAACAACATACCTCATCTTGAAATGTTTTATGTAGAGTTTCCTTGTTGTAACGCTGTTCGCCTTGTTTCAAAATGGCCGAACACTGCTTCAGTAATGATAGTCTCAAGCGCTCCTTAACGCTCTCCTCTTCCATAAAAGACATTCTAGGTCCGTTTTGAACACCCAATAACTTCTTAGAATCCAATTTTTCATCGTCATTTTCAAGTTTTTCCAACTTTATCCCGTTCGCATCGTTGCCTCCGTCAATTTTGTCTATGGTAATAACGACATTCTCCGTCTTGTCTTGTTCCATTTTCGAATTCTTCCTCTCCGGTTTGAAAACGCCATTTTGTGTAGCGGCGGCCATTTTGTTCGCTCTTATTAATTTACAGTTTTGTTCACATTTTAATAAATAAATTAATTGTTCTATTGTTTTTTTGCAATAAACACAGTCATAATATATTCACTGTCTTTCACTGTTGGGAAGCTATATTATTAACGAGTAACATAGGCTATACTTTTATAAACAATTAGGCCTATTATTATTAGGTATCCTAAATTGATTATTAAGACATCTCAAGCTAAATTGTAAATTGATTATTAAGACTCTCATCCTAAATTGATTATTAAGACATTTAAGCGACAAAGAAGCCTGGATTTAAGCTATTCGGAGTTCGTACTATGTTTTGTATTGTAAAACTGTAATTGTATATATATATATATATATATATACTTTAAGTTTGTTAATATTAAGTAAGTGTATTGTACTATTTTACATTTTAATGATGACAAAAAGAATAGTATCCTGAGTTTCTTTCGGGGTTTCTTCTCAGGATCGTCATCTTGGTTTTTTTTCCGAAACCCTGGTAAATTTAAATTTATAATGACGATCAAAAGAGTTTCTTGTAGAAACCTAATTGATAAATAAATATTTTGATTTTGATTTTTTATTTTGATCTCAACACAACATTGCGTAAGTAAAGCCCCCTCCAGGCGTACGCTAATATTGCTTGTTTATGTTAGTAGCAAAAAGTGAAACTCGATAAAACATTAAAATATAATTTATGTTAAAATCCAAATACGTATAACATACGAGTATAATATAATATAGGTATAAAGGCCAATCACTGGTTATGTGAACTGGAAATATCGTACTTTCACTAACAATTTAATTGCTTCTAATTTATATTACTTGATACGAAAACGGCTTAGTTTTAGGGTACCGCAATGCTTATGACAAAATTCAAACTTGTAAATAAACCAACTGTTGCACGCGACTTCGTCTCTATAATATTATTATAGATGTATTTTATACTAATATAAGGCTATAACGCTTTTATTAGTATAAAATACATCTATACTAATATTATAAAGGGGAAAGATTTGATTGTTTGTTTGTTTGTATAGAATAAGCTCCGAAACTAGTGGACCGATTTGCAAAATTCTTTTACCATTAGAAGCCGACATTATCCGTGATGAACATAGACTACTCTTTACCGCGGGAAAATGCTTCATTCCTACGGGAAATCTAAAATAAGAGCAAATACTAGGGCTTGGTCCGGGATACACTTGATAGCGCCATCTATCGGATTTGGCTAGAACTGCTTGGGATTATTTTTAGCGATTCGCTCCACGGTATCTTGATAACGTAATTTTATACTTTTCAACGCGGACGAAGTCATGAGCACCAGCTAGTATAGGTAAATATAAGCCCGTATTATGAAATTTTATGGGAGTGCAATCAAAAATTGTCACGCGGTATGCGTTACGTTCCATTTTTGAATATTTTAGAATATCTCTGAAGTTTCAGATATATTGAGCCATCTACACATTATTTTTGGAACCAATGTTAGGTACTCAATTTTGTTCTTTCGGTGTGTTCGAATTGTGCAAATTATGTACAATCGTTACTAATATACTTGTTATAAATGTGAATGTGAGTTTGTTTGTTTGTTTGTTTGTTTGTTACGCTTTCACGCAAAAACTACTGAACCGATCACCATGAAATTTTGCATACACGTTGTCTGGGACACTGGAAAGGACATAGGGACATTCATTGTTCAACGCGGACGAAAATAGTTCGTAAGGAGTAAATTCCAGTCGTAGGTCGGAGCTGACACATACACTTTTTTGCTTTAATATATATAGGTACAGTCGGCCGCATAAGTTGATTAACACATTCAAAAGTGCAAAACAACTATACACTCAACGCACTATAAGTCGTTGTCACGACTAGACTTGAAACTGAAGTAAACTTCACATACAAACGATCGTAAAAAGCTTCAGTAAGTAAGTAAGTTGAATGTTCAGTCGTTTTGCACTTTTGAAAGTGTTAATCGACTTATGCGGCCGACTGTACATGTTTATTTGCGGTCTCGTCCTTCTCCAAATAAAATTGTACGGATTAAAAATCTTAGTATTCAGGAAAAACTCGTTTTAGATTTTTTAAGTTATATCGTGATCGGTCAAACGGACTTCGTCTTTATCGATTACCAATTATTCACACAACAGTATAATTTCTAACCACTAAGTCTACAATATATATGCATAACAGATACATATACATATAATAATATACATGCATAATATTTATGCATTTAGAGTCGTCTTAAAAACATCGTATCCGTTGGAATTTTGAAAAAAAAAAAATTAAGATCATTCCTCTATTTAAATGCAATGTTGTGTAAAAATTTCAAATCAATCCGTCGATTAGTTTTTGAGTAATATACACAAACCAATACAACATTTTTATTTACATATATTCCTATAATATATAAAAATTTCGTCACACGTTGAGACCAATGAACTCTTAAACTACTAAACCGATTTTGATAAAACTTCGTAACTATGTGTTATTTGGTCCAACTTAAAAGATAGAATAGTTTGCATTTTGAACCTCGGCGAAGCCGAGAGCGTGTATATAATCAATCAGAATTTTTTTCTGTATGTATGTATGTTCCTCCATAACTCTTAAACGAATTATCTGATTTTCATGAAAGTTGGTAGATAAACATTTAGAAGTACGGGACACGTGATAGGCTACTTTTATCATTTTTAACGCGGACGAAGTCGCGGGCAACAGCTAGTATAATAATAGATTTAAAATATATGTCAAACGGTATACAGTGAAACATAAAAGCGAATGTTTTGAACATTCTTAATACACACGATTCCGTTGGACGGTAGCATGTAATTATCGCCAATTATTTGAATGTTGATGAGCCTCATCTTAACGGTAAAACATCTCCACTTGTCTGTTAAGTATTGACAACTGTTTTTTTTTAAGATTGATCGACACCGCGCCTTTTAAACTTGTCCAGCCGAGTTAACCGTCGGCGCTATGTTTCTTTTAACTATTATTTTATTAGTTCAGCCGTGTGTCTAATGATGTTTAATTTAAAAAAAAATTGTGTGTGTTACATTTGTTCTTTTTTTTTAATAATAGATATTAATAGATATTTTTTAAATAATATTAGATGGCGCAAAATCTCTGAAACTTCAGAGATATTCTAAATTATTCAAAAAGATCGAACGTAACGCATTCACGCTCGCATTTTGATTTTACTCCCATAAATTTTCATGCCACGGACTTATTATATAAAATCGTGTCTTGCGGAGTAAACTCCAAAATAATCTAAATATGTAATACTAGTGGGTGCCCGCGACTTCGTTCGCGTTGAAAAAGAAAATATGTGCTAGCTTGACCCGGGCAAACGTTGTTTTGCAACTATCACTTACCTATCGAAAAAAAATCTTAAAAATCGGTCTTAGAGATCAGACCTCATACTACAACAAAATTCTGAACGCACCTATAAATATTTGACAACCACCAAGTGACAATTTTAGACAAAATACATAAATAATGTGTAATGTCATCTTATATCGCTGTGACGACGATGGCGCCGCCATGCGACAGTAGCGCCCAATTATTTATGTTCTTATATGATCCCTCGGGAATACTTAGTGCTTTTTTTCTGGATGAAAGGTACCCTATGTCCTTTCTGGTGTCCCAGACAACGTGTATGCAAAATTTCATGGTGATCGGTTCAGTAGTTTTTGCGTGAAAGCGAGACAGACAGACAGACAGAGTTACTTTCGCATTTATAATATTAGTAAGGATTATTTGTGTTATCATTAGTACTAATAATAAATCTGTAAGTGTAGGTATTGTATGTATTTATGTTCCCATGAAACTTGGTCATGACATTTAGACGTATCAACGCGTACGAAGTCGCAGGCACCAGCTAGTATACGCATAATTTTATTTATTGCTAGCGAAAAGACCCCGGATTTTTTTTTCTAAAAATTAGAAATAAAATCCTTCCTCGTTTAACGCTATTTTCATTAGTGAAAACCGCATTAAAATCCGTTGCGTACTTTAAAAGATCTAAGCGTACATACAGAGGGACAGACGGCGAGAAGCGACTTAAATTTATACTAGCTTTTGCACGCGACTTCATCCGCTTAATTTTATAAAATACTAGCCGGTGCTCGCGACTTTGTCCGCGTAGAAAAGTATAAAACGCCATCTACCGTATTTTGGATAGATGGCGCTATCTCCCGGGCCAAGCCGCTACTATTTACTTTTATTTTAGATTTCCCGTAGGAATGAAGCATTTTCCCGCGGTAAAAAGTAGCCTATGTTCATCAGGGATAATGTCGGCTTCTAATGGTAAAAGAATTTTTCAAATCGGTCCACTAGTTTCGGAGCCTATTCAATACAAACAAACAATCAAATCTTTCCTCTTTATAATATTAGTAAATATAGATAGCCTTTGTTACTAGCTGTTAATAAAGCTTTCTATATGTGATTTTTTTTTTAAATAGGTCCAGTACTTCTGAGTTTATTTGTTACGAACATACAAAATTAGAAATCTTTACAATATTAGTAAATTTTATATCTACGTAAAGATATTTTATATTTAAAAATTTGGTTTTCTATTACAAATCCATCCAATGTGGACGTCCCTTTATCCAAGCCAAACTTTACGAGAAATTATTGTTAATCCTAACAATATTATAAACGCAAAAGTTTAATATTATGTTATGTGTCTGAATGTTTGGCACACAAATAGTTTATTAAGTGGATTAACATTTTTTTTTATCCTAGCGCAGATATTTAAAAATATTATGTGAAATATTTAAACAATAATAAAAATCAACTTTTTTGTTAAAATTCTTATTAAATTTTTTTTTTTTATTTACCTAATTTTTATTAAAAAAATTGTGTTTATTTTAAGTAAATTAAATTCTCTTTATTTAATTATCAGATGATATTATTTATTTATATCTGTATTTAAAAAAAAATATTAATTTATCTTTGACATATTTTTTATTATAATTTTTTAATCCAAATATTCTAATTTATTGTCCAAATATTTTTGTAATTTATTTCGAAAAACTCAAGTTAGATCATCAAAAAACACTACACTATAATTTATTTGTATTGTGTTAAAGCACGTTTTCGTTTGTCACCAAATTACTGTTATAACTGTATGGTTACTATGTAAAGTTGAGTTCACTTTGTCACTAAGTTATAGTTAAGCACAAGTTGGTAAAAGCGTTCAGTAGACGAGCGCACCTTTCGCGACGTAACACTACACTAGAACGAGACTGAGAGTATAAGACTTGCCGCACACTTGCGCAGCGATTAAACGTCGACGTACACTGAGAAAATAATGTTTTTGGAGTTTACTCATTGACGTCATATAATCACGAAGTTGTATAGAAATCGGTTCAGTAGTTCAGGAGTTCGAAATTTATACAGGGTGGATTTTTGTAAAGCCACCTGGAGGGAAAGTGCTCTTAATACTGTAGATAGAAAGTTTTACTCAAAGAAAACATTCCTTTATGTTTGAATAAAAAGAAAACTGCATTCAAAGATTTTCGAAAATTCGCTTGCCACACCCGGGAATCGAACCGGCTAAAATCTGTAAAAGTTACACCCTTTAGTTTTATTGCATCGATCGTTAGGGTCAATTATAAGGATGAAATCTCTCTAACAAACTTGATAAATTAAATGAAAGGAAAACCATATACATATATCTACACTAATATTATAAAGAGGAAAGATTTGTTTGTTTGTTTGTATAGAATGGGCTTCGAAACTACTGGACCGATTTGAAAAATTCTTTTACCATTACAAGCCGACATTATCCGTGATGAACATAGGCTACTTTTTACCGCGAGAAAATGCTTCATTCCTACGGGAAATCTAAAATAAAAGTAAATACAAGCGGCTTGGCCCGGGAGATAGCGCCATCTATCCAAATCAGGTAAAGCGACTAACGTGACAACTGCGTGGTGATATTTTTAGCTATCACCAGCTAGTAAAATATATATTACATATGTATGTGATAATATTTTTAGATGACCATTTTCGTCGGCGTTTAATTTAAAGCAATATAACGATTGATGCATTGTTGCTATAACACTTTAGCTAGGCGTTAGTAATATATTTTATTTTAGATTATCCCCTCGGGAACAGTACTTTTTTCTGGATGAAAGGTGCCCTATGTCCTTTCTGATGTTGCAGACTACGTGTATGCAAAATTTCATGGTTATCGGTTCAGTAGTTTTTGCGTGAAAGCGTAACAAACAAACAAATAAACAAACTCACATTCACATTTATAATATTAGTAAGGATTAATATTTTAGTTTAAATAGTTTTTTGAAGTGGATGATGCAAATGGATATAAATACATACACTTTAGACATTTGTAGGTATAAATTTTCTAATCTATACGAGCGTTTCCAAAAGTCTAAAGTCGACATAAAAATATGTCATCTTTTATTCATTTCTAACCTCGCCCACACAAAATGGCGATAATATAAACATTGCGTCCACAATTCCACAAGAGTCAATATAAACATGACATTTGAAAGTTTTCTAGAACCGTCAAGCTTTCATTTCATTTTATGTAAATATAAAAAAATAGTAATACTAGGTTTTACAAGCGACTTCGATCGCTACCAAACTTCACAGCATTACCTGCTGGACTAAGTAAACTGGAAAATTGTCTGAAAATTTCATCAAAATCGGTTAAGCGGTTTTGGAGTCCATAGAGAACATACACTTACACACATTGCTTTTTTTAATATTAATAATAAAATAATAATAAATTAATTAATAATTTATTAATAATAAAATAATAATAAATTAATTAATAATTTATTAATAATAAAATAATAATAAATTAATTAATAATTTATTAATAATAAAATAATAATAAATTAATTAATAATTTATTAATAATAAAATAATAATAAATTAATTAATAATTTATTAATAATAAAATAATAATAAATTAATTAATAATTTATTAATAATAAAATAATAATAAATTAATTAATAATTAATAAATAATAATATTTTTATTTTTTTATTTCTTTTTATTTTTTTTAAGCTTTTTATTAACTTGCAATGTATGTATGTAAAAGATTTCAGTAAAGTCTTGTTATATTTTTTAAAAATTTATTTAAACGCATTAAAAATTAATAATATTTTATAAGTTTTGTAAGGTACAAAATCAACTGTTACATTTTGAGGTTGTACCGTTTCCATTAGCTCTAAAATAAAGGTTATATAGCGCACTGTATAATTTCAGTTGATTAGCTTATAACCCGTCCAATCTGTTTACTTTGTTTCACAACCGGACGAGGAGCAGTACATATACTACACCATCCTAATCCTTATTAATTAATATTATATATGTGAAAGTAACTCTGTCTGTCTGTTACCTTTTAAACCGATCATTAGGAAATTTTGCATACACGTTATCTGGTATACAAGTAAGGGCATAGTACTATTAGGGTACCTTTTATCTAGAAAAATGTATGAATTCCGAGAGATAATCTAAAAGAAAATAAAAAACTAACTTCTGGCGAAAGTGTTATAGCAGCAAGGGGTCATGCGTTATACAATTGCTTTTGTATTTTTTATTTTACAACGGGGACCAAGTCGCGGGCGCCAGCTAGTGTGTAATATTAATTACCACACATAGACAATACCCATAGTAGTGACAGTGCAAACTACGTTTTTTACATTACTCAGCGTATTTATAAGAAATATCATGCTTCAAAAATGGGCTTGTTACTGCATGTCTTACAAGAAATTAAATTTAAGAAATTGTCAGATAAAACAAAAATGTTCTGCTAACATGTCACGAAATTTAACTAAAACTAACTATTTAACTAAAAAAGTCCGCGACGTCCGATCAATCGTAGTAAAAGGAAAGAAAAAGGTGAGCGTCTCAGAAGCATAATTTTGTATATAGTATAGGTGAATTATTATATTAAGGTTTGAAGGCGACATTAGTGGGGGAATCGGCGCATGTGTACAATTGCGCACAAAATTGCTAAGGAAAATGACATTTTTTTTCTTATTTCGTAATTTTTCACCTCACTAACTTAACATTACAGGCAGTGTTGATATTCCTTCCATTAAATCATCATGGGATGTCGAAGAAGAACGTTTTTCTTAGGCATTTATTCACCATGACGTATTTACTAATACGATAAAACAATCTGTACGCAACAGTACCCAAGAGACTCGAGACGCGCGAACGAAGTGCGGGAGGTGTGTAGCGTCTGAGTCTACCAATAACGTGTCGCGAAGTGCGGGAGGTGTGTAGCGACTGAGTCTACCAATAACGTGTCGGCACACGTTATTGGTAGACTCAGCCGCTTACGCTCCTCTGCCCCCTCAAACACCTAAAAATAGAATTCTGCGCACATTTGCCGAGAAGTCTTTATTCGCTACACGAACTATTTACAGAAAATAGTTCTGTACTGTACTGTAGAAAATAGTTACTGTATTTAATTTGTGTATTGTGGTCGAGCGCAACGCCCGCAGCCTGCGGCATGGGGTGCGGCGCTTTTTACATTTGGCTTATAATTTATTTCAACTACAATTTGATTTATAAATATAATTTCAATGAAATAATGTAATACGGTTATAACAATTGCAATTATTCCATAAAAGTATGGAGTCCATAAATATGTATATTTACATAGATACAAGAAAATAGGCGGGGCGGTTGTTTTTTGCATACAAATTCCATTATTTATTTCTATATATAGGTTTAGACGTTAGCATTTTATTTTTCCCTAGCTGGTGCTCGCGACTTCGTCCGCGTAGAAAAGTATAAAACGCCATCTACCGTAATTTGGATAGATGGCGCTATCTCCCGGGCCAAGCCGCTAGTATTTACTTTTATTTTAGATTTCCCGTAGGAATGAAGCATTTTTCCGCGGTAAAAAGTATCCTATGTTCATCACGGATAATGTCGGCTTCTAATGGTAAAAGAATTTTTTAAATCGGTCCACTAGTTTCGGAGCCTATTCTATACAAACAAACAAACAAACAATCAAATCTTTCCCTCAGATCTTTCCTCTTTATAATATTAGTATAGATATAGAGAAGGAGAAGGAGAGAAAGAGGAGGAGAGAAGGAGAAGTTGAGAAGGAGAAGGATACCTATACTAATTATTATTTATTTATTTAATAAAGTACACAAACAGATTGCAATTATTAACTTAAAAAAAATACATGTATAAGGTAATTTGCTAAATTGCAGTCCTAAATAGTATACATAGCTTGACTAACTTAATTTTAACTAAACACTAATGAGCTTAACTAACAATAATATCAAAACAATAAAACACTAAATAAAGTCTATTTAAATATTAACCTTAATCTACTTTTAAACAAAGAGAACCTATTGTCGAATATATCAAGCTCTTCAGATCTGATCACCACATCATTGAAAGTTCGACACGTCCTAACCTAACCAAGGGATTGTAATAAGATGTGTTGTTCCTATGCGCTTGGATGGAAAAGGGACCCGAGTGGGGAGAACGTAATCTAAATTTAGTTTTAATCCTAATCGCGGATAGAAGACTCAAACAGTCCCAGGACGAGTGCAATATTTTATGAAGACAGACAATATCATATCTCCTACGTCGATCTTCCAAGGATATCAGTCCGAAACTTCGAAGGCCATCAGTATAACCTTGGTGTGTACGACCTAGTCCAATTCTATACGAAATTATTTTTAGAAGTCTTTTCTGCAGAGACTCAATCCTATTAATATGAACAGCATAGAAGGGAGACCAAACTGGGCAACAGTACTCTAGAATACTTCTCACCAAAGCACAAAACAAGGAAATAGTGGAAGCTGGCTTTTTAAATTGCTTCGTGGATCTTATGACAAATCCTAATAATTTGTTGCATCTATTGACAATGTAATCATAATGATCTCTGAATGTGAGTTTGTCGTCAAGGAGAATGCCTAAATCTCTAATCACAAATACACGTCTCAATGGAAAATCCCGAATATAATAATTATTTATAATTTTGTGAAATTTACATGTGAATGTGATAATTTGACATTTATCAACATTCAAAGCCATCTTGTTTGCAACACACCAATCGGCCAGAACATCAATACCCCCCTGAAGAGTAACACAATCATTTTGATTATCAATAGAGGCAAACAGTTTCAAATCATCAGCGTAAAGGAGACAGGAAGATTGAAAACGTCCAATCAGGTCATTTATAAAAATGATGAATAAAAGTGGTCCTAACAGTGATCCTTGGGGCACTCCGGAGAGTACCGGTTTGGATGACGATACAAAACCCTTCAATGCAACCAACTGACTCCTGTTGCTTAAATAAGATACAATCCAGCGTAAAAGATTACCGTGAAAGCCATACTGTACCAATTTGTGCTCAAGCAGAGAGTGATCAACTCGATCGAAAGCCTTGCTAAAATCAGTGTAAATAGCATCAACTTGGCTCCCAGCAGCAAATACACCACACAGATAATTTTTATATTCAAGCAAGTTAGTCAAAGTGGACCTGTTTTTGACAAAACCGTGCTGCCTTTCTGACAAGAACTGCTTAAAATGGCTGTATATCGGTGCATAAGCAATAGATTCAAGCACTTTAGCAGGGCAGGAGAGGATACTGATAGGTCTATAATTAGAGCAGCTAGATTTATCACCATTTTTGAAGATTGGTATTACATAAGCCGTTTTCCAACATGCCGTGAAAACACCCGTCTTAATGGATATATTGTACAGAATTGATAGCGGGACACATAGTTCACCAGCACACGTTTTATAAACAACGGGAGGTAATACCATCAGGACCGCCACCTTTGTGTATATTATTAAGTTTATTGAGTTTGGCAAGGACTTTGTCAATATCAACCTCAAAGTAGGACAGAGTATCAGCAAACATAACATTTATATTTGGAGAAGGAAGGTTTGTGCCCGAGTGGACCTCATTAAAAACAGAACTGAAGTACTCAGAAAAAAGTTCACATGTGTCAAGGGTTTCAGAAGACAATTTTCCATTGTAGTGCATTTTTAGAGGTATGGTCACCCTATCCTTTCTACCATTTATGTACGTCCAAAAAGCTTTTATATTGTGATGTAGGGAGACCTCAACAGATGATATATAATTTTTGTGACATTGACGCTGGAGAATCTTACACCGAGTGCGAAGTAAAGAAAACGTATCGTAGTCACGAGGGTTGCCATATTTCTTATATAGTTTGTGGTATTTATTTTTTTCTTCTATACTTCTAACAAGAGCCTTACTATACCATATAGGATATTTAAGTGATATAGATATAGGTGTATGTTTATGAATTACACGATTTAACTCTTTATAAAAAATTGTGGTGCATTCATCAACATCTTCACCAACATCTTCACCATTAGTATGATTGATTGATATCATTCAATAATATTTTTTATTAAATACATTTAATAAACAAAATATATTTATCGTTGGCCTCGTGAATGATTTTATCCGACAAAATGTGTTCAAGTATGTAACACATCCTCTCCGATCATTAAGCTACCGTTCTCGTATTAAGATAAATCATTGAATACATAAAACGAATACTTTATTGGTTTAAATGCTGACAATCCATTAAAATAACACAGTGTCATTGCATTGAAATATAGGGTCTAGTGAATTATCAACTTTATCCTCTAAGGTGCAAGGCTCACTTTCGTCTGTAGCGTCCGTTATAAACATTTTAATGTTCAGCACAAACAGAAATGTTATTATAATTGTGTAAAATAAAAATTGATCTCATTCCGAGTTGCGAGGGCACCTGCGATCTTGGAATTGTCATATTATGCTAATGTAATGACCACTCATTAACATGGACTCAAAAATACTGGATGTGTCAAGTTACGGAGACAGACTTTGTTTGTGTGCGTACTTGATCAAATGTTTTTGGAGTTTAAGTACTCCTTAAGAATCGATTTTCATATTATATAAGCCCGGGGTATGAAAATTTATGGGAGTAAAATCGAAATTGTCACCTTTTTAGCGTTACGAGTTAGTTATAACTTTTAGCGTCATCTACACGATATCTCTGAAACTAGAATATGTTACGTAATAATACAACCTTGCGAAAACTAGACGCCATCGATCATCTACACTAATATTATAAAGAGGAAAGATTTGTTTGTTTGTATAGAATAGGCTCCGAAACTACTGGACCGATTTGAAAATTATTTTACCATTAGAAGCCGACATTATCTGTGGTGAACATAGGCTACTTTTTACCGCGGGAAACTGCTTAATTCCTACGGAAGAACGGGTAATAGGACAACGGGTAGTAAGAATAATTATTCTTCATCCGTACTTATCTTTTTCATATAACTTCTAAACGGCTGAACCGATTGGATTGAAATTTTATATGGGTATTTCGATGATTTCCTGGATCATTTGAAAATACAATTGGACCCGAAAGGTGGCGCTGCTGTTGGTATATCAACTACTAAACGGCTTGACCGATTGGGTTGAAATTTTGTATGTGTATTTCCATGGTTCCACAGACACCAATGCATTATATTTTATAATGTTAAGCGGACGAAGTCGCGTGCAACAGCTTGTGTATCATAATTTGAACGGCAGCGAATCGACGATGATATTTATTCGTTTGTTTCCTATTTATTAAATAATTAAATTATTTATTTATCGTTTTTAAAGAGTCCCAATAAATGTCATTGAACTAATGTTAATTATTGTACTGCATGACGACATTCGTTGTCCCTTCCTGTTTCTATGTATCTTTGGTTGTAACCGCGTTGTATGTTGACACGGACGGACGGAAGAATAAAATTCCCATTATTCGGCGACTGTGCTCTGATTTCTGTAACTGAATGCGTTTTTGATTTTATTTTTTTATCAGAAACCCGTTCGTTCGTACATGTCTTTTTGATTAAATTTTGTTTATTTGTCATGTCGTTCGCGCAAACAAATTTAGGGCTGTGCAAATGGTTTTTGTCAGTGCGACTCGGTACCCGAGCAATTACCCCTCGCAGTAACTTAGTGAATAAAATTTTGTATGATTTTAAGCGAAAACATAAGAGAACTCTTGTATTCCTTAACACACTGAAAATTATATGTCGATTTGCATATATTATTAACGACCCGCTCCCGGCTTCGCCCGGGGTGCATTTTGTTTTACATAAGAACCTTCCCTGATTATCTTTCTATCCATGAGTGAAGACAGAATGAAAATCGGTCCAGCCGTTCTTGAGTTTTGCGCTTAGCAACACATTTAGGGATTCATTATTATTTATACTATAAATAATGAAAATTTATGGGAGTAAAATCAAAATTGTTACACGAATGCGTTATAAAATATTATTATAGTTACTATTTACAATATCTGAAGTTTCATAGACTCATTTTAAGCGCAATTTAGCGTCATCTGCACAATATTAATTAAAAAAAGAGCAATGTTGTTTTTGGAGTCATTTGTTAAAATCATTGTAAATTTTGAACATGTACTTAAAAACGTTCAGGAAACATTGCACTATTTTAGTTCCTAGTTCTATTTTGAGTGTAAAACTCAAGCAATTCTTGTTTATGTACACTACAGTGAGAAAACGTGACTCCGTTTACCACCATAAATCTCTAAAGAGAGTTATGGTATTATACGGACCGAAATGGGATTATTTGTAAATTCGAGGAACATGGAAAATTCAATCATTCCACGATTTAAAACGGAAAATTAGGCCAATTAAAACGGAATCTTGAATATTAATAAAATGAAATTTATTCCAGAAAATAGAAGTATAGCTAACACTAAGTATTGTTTGCTATGACCTTGTCGCGTATTACGTACGCGAAGAGTCAAATTCATTCAAACGTATCGCATATTAAGTACACGATAAGAGTCAAATTCCTGAGTGTGCGGATTGAAGGACTGACAGGTTACAATGTAATGAAAATTATTAAAACGTCTACAATTAACTGTCAAAGTCAAATTACAAACAAATTAAACTGTCAAAGTCAAAGTCACAATTCAAAGTCAAATGTGATAGTTGAAGTTGGGTAGGTTTGCAATGTATTGAAAATTATAAAAAGCCTCCGCAATTCATTTTAAACGTATCGCGGTTTACCTACGCGATGAGACTCAAATTTGTGAGGTGTGGATTGAGCCTACCCGAAGTTAAAAATATTAAAAATTAGAGCCGATGCAATTTTATCGAGTTTCATTTCTCTTTGCTTAGTGCGGCCGAACCAAACAGACGTATATTTATTCAGTGAGTGTTTGACTAAATTTGGTGGGTGATTTACCATATTTAGCTTAATTTATTGTGCCTCTTTGTGTGTGTATACTGGTAGTGTTTTAATAATAATACTATATAAGGCCATGTGTAATGATCGCTGCGGAAGCAGTGGCGTCGGAGGTCTGAAACCAGAACTTTAGAGTGGAACCGAAAGAATAGCTAACAATCGTTGTTGTTGCTTATCAAAAATCAGAATCAGTATCAGTAATCGGTAACAGTAATCAGTAATCAGTAATCAGTAATCAGTAATCAGTAATCAGTATCAGTAATCAGTGTCAGTAATCAGTATCAGTAATCAGTATCAGTATCAGTAATCAGAATCAGTAATCAGAATCAGTATCAGTAATCGGTAACAGTAATCAGTATCAGTAATCAGAATCAGTAATCAGAATCAGTAATCAGTATCAGTAATCAGAATCAGTATCAGTAATCGGTAACAGTAATCAGTATCAGTAATCAGTATCAGTAATCAGTAATCAGTATCAGTATTCAGTGTCAGTAATCAGTATCAGTAATCAGAATCAGTAATCAGTATCAGAAATCAGTGTTAGAAATCAGTATCAGAAATCAGTGTCAGAAATCAGTATCAGAAATCAGTATCAGAAATCAGTATCAGAAATCACTGTCAGAAATCAGGATCAGTGTTAGAAATCAGTATCAGAAATCAGTGTCAGAAATCAGTATCAGAAATCAGTATCAGAAATCAGTATCAGAAATCACTGTCAGAAATCAGGATCAGTGTTAGAAATCAGTATCAGAAATCAGTGTCAGAAATCAGTATCAGAAATCAGTATCAGAAATCAGTATCAGAAATCACTGTCAGAAATCAGGATCAGTGTTAGAAATCAGTATCAGAAATCAGTGTCAGAAATCAGTATCAGAAATCAGTATCAGAAATCAGTATCAGAAATCAGTGTCAGAAATCAGTATCAGAAATCAGTATCAGAAATCAGTATCAGAAATCAGTATCAGAAATCAGTATCAGAAATCAGTGTCAGAAATCAGTATCAGAAATCAGTATCAGAAATCAGTATCAGAAATCAGTATCAGAAATCAGTATCAGAAATCAGTATCAGAAATCACTGTCAGAAATCAGTATCAGAAATCAGTATCAGAAATCACTGTCAGAAATCAGGATCAGTGTTAGAAATCAGTATCAGAAATCAGTGTCAGAAATCAGTATCAGAAATCAGTATCAGAAATCACTGTCAGAAATCAGGATCAGTGTTAGAAATCAGTATCAGAAATCAGTGTCAGAAATCAGTATCAGAAATCAGTATCAGAAATCAGTATCAGAAATCACTGTCAGAAATCAGGATCAGTGTTAGAAATCAGTATCAGAAATCACTGTCAGAAATCAGTATCAGAAATCAGTATCAGAAATCAGTATCAGAAATCACTGTCAGAAATCAGGATCAGTGTTAGAAATCAGTATCAGAAATCAGTGTCAGAAATCAGTATCAGAAATCAGTATCAGAAATCAGTATCAGAAATCACTGTCAGAAATCAGGATCAGTGTTAGAAATCAGTATCAGAAATCAGTGTCAGAAATCAGTATCAGAAATCAGTATCAGAAATCAGTATCAGAAATCAGTACCAGAAATCAGACTATGTTGAGAGGACTGGGAAGGCTATAAGGGGAGGTTGGAGGCCTTTTTTACAGGGTCGGTGGACCCGTCAATTCAGTTGAGCTTGTCGGTGGACTTGCCTATTCAGTTATCAGTTGAGCTTGTCTGAGGACTCGCCTATTCAGACATCAGTTGATCAGTGGATCAACAGATATCAGAATGGTTCGCTTGTGTAAAGCGGTACTACCAGTAAATTAGCGAAGCAGATACGTGTGTACGATATGTACATGTAAATAATCATATTAGTTATTCGCTACTGCTTGATTAAACTGTCCTAAAATCATGCAGTTCGCGACAGACCTATTGATTACTAAAGTTTGATACTAATCGGTAGCGCACTTGCAGTTACCTGTATAAATATTATGTGTGTTATATGAAAAATATATAGGTATAATTCGTGCCTCACACGACTATCGAGCACATTGGAAATGAATCTACGGAATTCGAATTTATGTTGTTCTGCCTTGTTGACTTCTTTCAAAAAAGTTAAGCTACAGGGCAAACCCTTAACCCGATCGTCTTTATTTTAGGCTCTAATTGTAGCTGACTAAATTGTCCAGAGGCGTTTTTCTCATTTTTTTTATATCATTCTTCGTTTCCAAAATATCCAGCGCCAAAATCAAAAATTAGGAAAAAAGTTCAAATCTTTTTCACTATTTCGGTCAGAAATTTTTTCGTTTATGACTTTTTCGAAAAATTCTTTTTGCACCTTATAGCTCTGGTGAATACGCGTCTTTTAAGCTCTTTTTGAATATCATATCTTTACAACTCTAAGAGATATAAGGCGATCGCACTTTTTCGTGAAATCGGGGCCTGTACTGAAGCGAACGAAAAGATGTCAAAAGTCCACACCTCTACCTTTATCGAAAGTTCGTACGTCATTAAATAAATCTCCAAAATTCCCATATTATAAAACTTAAATATTTTCTCCCACATTTAAGTGTTGAGTTTTTATGTATCTGGTTTGGTTGTTTAATGGTTGCATGTCAGCGTATCACTTGCACTGGATGTTTTAATCGGAACCTTTTAACAACTTGACAAATTACACGCGGCCTTCGCGCGATCACGCCTCGGCGTTCGTCACGCGCGATTCTTGTCTAGTGTTGGGACGCTTATCGACACTTTTTATCGATAACGGTTTTTAACGTTTGCTATTAAGGTCGACGGAAGTATAGTATTTATTTATTTTTTATAGCCATTATTTAACAACCTTTATACATACATTTTTACATAAAAATTAAACATTATACAGTCCTGACACCGTTTCTTAAAGATTGTCTTGCTTTTCAGCATAGGCCTCCCTTAGAGCTTTCCACAGTTTGCAATCACGAGCCTTTACCATCCAGTTCTTGCCTGCTACCTTCTTAAAATCGTCTCGTCTCGGACACCATTCCGTTACATCTCTAGCATAGTATAAGTATAGTATAAGTTACTCTGTGTCTTATAGTTGGAATTTTAGTTCCGATATCGTTATATCAGAACATCAGACATATCAGTCCGAACGATGTCGGACAATAATAGTATTGGGACTAGTTAATTAATGTACCCGAAATATATTATGTTGTATATGTTATTGTGACAATTTTTGTATATAAAAACTGCATTCGGGAGTTAATACACAGGGCTGTCTGTCGATAAGTTCAATTATATCGCACTTTCGGTAGGACAAGGTATACTAATTGCTATACATATTATGTATCTTTTTAGGAAGTCTTCATGGTCTAAAAAGGATGCATTTGAAATAAATTTTAACGATGATCTATACAACATCACTTTGTCCTATCGATAGCAATATTTAAATATAGCTTGCATCCCATCCCTACGCATTGCCTCACAAAATTGGAGCAGATTGGTTGCAGCGGCGGCTTCTTTGAAGTGTCTGCATTAGTGACGCGACAATGTCGGCAAACTTAATCGGCTTACTTGAATTTTCTATTAAAATAACCAGTTACTTATCGCAGCTTAACTTGCACCTATCATAGATTTTACATTTTATTTTGTTTTTGCCTTGTGACGACTTTTTGTTAATTTATTTTCGTTTTGATTTAATTAATGCATAAAACCAATTTATATTAACATGTTATCACTATTAGGGCCTCTTTCACCAACTACACAAGTAAAGTGTTGATTAGTTACTTTTAGAAATAATTTTCTGTTTTATTGAATTATGCACTCGGTTTTACTGCATCATTCGATAGGCGAATTTTTTTAATTATTTTCAGCTAATAAAGGTATATAAGCTCCATTATCCCCGGCTATCCCCGGTTACCGGAGACTTTAAATGACAGTTAGCCTACTTGACAATTGGTGAAAGAGGAGCTTAGTACCTAACGGTTTTCTGCTGCCTTATTTATACTAATATTATAAAGAGGAAAGATTTGTTTGTTTGTTTGTTTGTATAGATTCCGAAAGTAAGTGGACCTATTTGAAAAATTCTTTTACCATTAAAAGCCGACATTATCCGTGATGAACAAGGCTACTTTTTACCGCGGGAAAATGCTTCATTCCTACGGGAAATCTAAAATAAAAGTAAATACTAGCGGCTTGGCCCGGGATACAATTGACAGCGCCATCTATCCAGAATCGGTGAAGCGACTAACATGACAACTGCTTGGTGATATTTTTAGCGATCCGCTCCACGGTAGATGGTGTTTTATACTTTTCAACGCGGACGAAGTCGCGAGCACCAGCTAGTTATGCTGGCCAAGACAAAACCCATTATTACCTACATAGATGATTTCTTAAAAAAATAATTGATAAACCATATAAGTAATTCGTGTATTTCATAGTCTAATTTTAATTTGAAATGGTCGCCATAGAACCAGAAATGGTAGCAAAATATTAGCAATGGCAGCTAATGGTTGATTTATGTCCAACATAATGTACCGGATCTCTAGTGGACATTATTAAAGATGCCTAAAAATGGACATGGCGCGGCGTAAGGGCTAATGCCGACTAGTAAATGTACAACGCACTCGGTTTAACAGTTAATCTTGGCCATTTTATTTTATACTAGCTGTTGCACGCGACTTCGTCCGCGTAACTTTATAAAATATAAAACATTCGTGTCTGTGAAACCATGGAAATACACATACAAAATTTCAACCCAATCGGTCAAGCCGTTTAGAAGTTGACATACCGACAGCAGCGCCACCTACCGGGTCCAATTGTATTTTTAAATCATCCAGAAAACCATCGAAATAGCCATATAAAATTTCAACCTAATCGGTTCAGCCGTTTAGAAGTTATGTGAAAAAGATAAGTACGGAAGGATAATTCTTATTACCCGTTGTCCTATTACCCGTTTTCCCGTAGGAATGAAGCATTTTCATCACGGATGTAGCCTAAGTAGATCAAAAGTAGCCTAAGTTCATCACGGATAATGTCGGCTTCTAATGGTAAAAGAATTTTTCAAATCGGTCTACTAGTTTCGAAGCCAATCAATCTTTCCTCTTTATAATATTAGTATAGATTATTAGTATAGTATTAGTATATTAGTATTTAGTATCGGTATCGGTATCGGTGTCGGTGTCGGTGTCGGTGTCGGTGTCGGTGTCAATGTCGGTGTCGGTGTCGGTGTCGATGTCGGTGTCGGTGTCGGTGTCAATGTCGGTGTCGGTGTCGGTGTCGGTGTCGGTGTCGGTGTCGGTGTCGGTGTCGGTGTCGGTGTCGGTGTCGGTGTCGGTGTCGGTGTCGGTGTCGGTGTCGGTGTCGGTGTCGGTGTCGGTGTCGGTGTCGGTATCGGTATCCGTATCAGTATTAGTATTAGTATAGATAGACGAAAATCTAGAAGAGATGTAGGATGAAGTGGGATAATAGAAAAATGTTCCTCCATAACTCTTAAAAGAATAACTGATTTTCATGAAACTTGGTAGATAAACATTTTGACGTACAGGACACAGTACTGGCTACTTTTTTCTTTTTCAACGCGGACGAAGTCGCGGGCGCCAGCTAAGTTTTCAATCGACTTCCAAGAAGAAGGTTCTCAATTCGACGCGTATGTTTTTTTTTCTTTGTCACCTCATAACTTTCGACTGGGTGAAACGATTTTGATGATTCTTTTTTTATTTGAAAGGGTGCATCCCCGATGGGGTCCCATTTTAATTTGAAAAAAAAATTCCAACCCTAAGGGTAGGAAAACAGGGGATGATTGATTGTTCACTCACCGATTGTAGCGTATAACCACGCATAACTTTTTACAGAGTAGTCCGATTTTGATAATTCCTTCTTTAATGGATAGGGTATACTTCGAAGTTGGTCTTGTATAAATTTGGAAAAAAAATCCTACCCTAAGGGTGGGAAAATGGGGGTGGGAAAATTAAAAATTAAGCATGTAGTAAATATTAGATTATAGCCACAAAAAAATATAAAATTACTTTTTTAACAAAAGTAATTTTGAGTAATTAATCTAAGTAATTTTGAGTCGCCGCCGCGCATCACTCTTTACGTAATTTTTGCTTGTTTGGCGCCGACTCAAAATTACTTAGGTAAAATGATAATAAGATTATTTTATGCTTTACAGTTTTTTCGCGGTTTTATTTTTGTTAATTTTATTTGAAAACTAGTGCTTCCCGTGTTGCACCATTTCAATTTGGTCCAGTTCTGACAATGGCATCCATGAGAAAAGACCATGAGACTTTTTGAAGTCGGTTTATTTTTTGTTAGAAAGAGTTATTAATAAAACATTTGGTATACTGTTCAAGTAGGTATAGCCTTAACAACTTATAGCAGATAGCATGCTTGGGCACAATTAGAAAGTCTGGGTTATTTAAAAAAAAATTACAGTCTGTTTGCCTTTTAAATACTGTCTCTTGAGCCACTTGTATTTCTGTCTAGTGCGTACAACTCCATTATCATACAATGGCGAGGCGAAACAGTTATATGCAGGTTACATGCAGTTAACAAAGTAATGCACCTAATACAGCCTCCAACAGTGTTAGTATTCCACTTTAAAACGAAACGCCACAAGACATTTGTATTATTTAATGTAAATATTAATATATTAATTAATTAATTACAAATACTAATCTGTAAGTGTAGGTTTCTTTTATTTATTTATTTATTTATTTACAATTTTAAGGGCTAATATATAAAATAACATGTAAAATGGTAACACTTAAAACCACTGAGGTTTAGTCTCGTGTTATCTTTTGTAATTATTAATAAATCAACTAAGTATTAATTACAATTTAAAACTTAGACTTAGACATTAACTTAGATTTAATATTTTTAATTGATTGTATTGATGTATGTTCCTCCATAACAAACTTTCACTAACAAGTAAAAACCTTAACATTGCGTCTCTTTGATGAATGTTACTGCATTTTATGGGGGCGTGTATGGTATTTATTTCTTTGCTCCGGAGAACAATACTTACGATCTCGTGAAAACATACGTTTCCTTATTACAAAACTTACTGTTGGGTCCAATAGAAGTAAAAATCAACCATACAGAAATTGCTAATTGCTAAGAATACATGATCCATAGTATTTATCTATATCTATACTAATATTATTATAAAGAGGAAAGATTTGATTGTTTGTTTGTATAGAATAGGCTCCGAAACTACTGGACCAATTTGAAAAATTATTTTACCATTAGAAGCCGACATTATCCGTGATGAACATAGGCTACTTTTTACCGCGGAAAAATTCTTCATTCCTACGGGAAATCTAAAATAAATGTAAATACTAGTCCGGGAGATAGTGCCATCTATCCAAAATACGGTAGATGGCGTTTTATACTTTTGTACGTGGACAAAGTCGCGAGCACCAGCTAGTTTACTATCCATTTGTTATCCATAGTATTTATTTACCAAGAAAAAATGTGTTTCAATGAAACCTATAGAAAGGCAGCGTAAAAAAATCTTAATTATTATTATCTTTTTAAAAATACTATTTTAATTAACAAACAAATGACGACAATCATTTATTGCTAATAAAAACGTAGTCTATCATAATTGGATTTTTACATATTACATTGTGAACAAAAAAATCATACATCCTTCTGATGGTCTGACTAATCATAATATTAGTATTACATTCAAGATACTATGTGTTATGAATATGAAAATTACTCTGTCTGTCTGTGTGTTACCTTTCCACGCCTTAACTACTCATCCGATTATCATGAAATTAAGTCAGGGATACAGAAAAGGTCCTTTCTACCAGAAAAAGTAGGTACTTACTGTTCATGACGGATCAATTAAAAATAAAAATCCAACGCTTGACAAAAGTATAACAGCAATTAAGATGTCATAATTATTATTATATTGTTGATATATTTTATCAGGCGTTATGTTATTAATTTTTCAACATGGACGAAGACGACGGCTAATTTTTCCTAAATATGTTGTGCGGTGCGTTTTCGGGCTAACGATTTAGCACAAACCGCGTTGCCGTATGTTTTCAAATTCGCAAGGAGTTGAAAAATTATTACACCAATCGAATGATTTTTTTTTCCATTCGCGCTGTAACCCGTTTACTTTCGACAGTGATCCTTCGGTATCGGATTCCGATCCATAATATTTATAATGACACGTTGTAAACACGGCGCATAACTATAATGATCTTCTTGGAATTATTTATCCCTAATTAGTCGGTATGCATTTATTGTAAACGAGTGAATTCCCTCTCGGTATGGTATAATTAATGTGCTCAATTTTACAAGTGCTAATATGAGTTTCTTGACGAAACCAGATCGAGAATTACTTTCAAAAAAATATCAAAATATTTACAACATTTATTTATTTATTTACTTATTAAGATTTCATACAACCATTATTTATCTATTATATATACATATATTCTTTTTGTAAGAATTTTCTTTTTGTAATAATTCAAATTGTTTGAAAATATATCGTGATACTTGGAACGATGAAGGAACGAATTTTTAGAATGATTAGTTTTACAGTAAATTGTAATGATTGTGAAATGTATCTTTTAAATCTAAGTATCTAAAACAAGTACTTTCGTGTCATCCTTTTTTTTGACGCCAGGAAATGCCAGGAAAACCTAAGTAGAGTCGAGCGGACAGGCGGTATTATATACAGGGTGTAGCCTGTAATAAGAGCAATAAATTTAAACGATGATTCTATAGAGCATACGCAGTTACCTAAACCTAATAATAATGCTCCAAAGTGCTTATACTCAGAGATATATCCAAAATTACAATACATAAGCAATGAATTTCATGATCCGCTAAATTGTCGCTAGATCAGTTGTTAGATGTCTTGGTGCAGGGTACTGCGGCGAGAACGATCGTAAATGTCAATGTCAAGTACTCCGACTGGACACATTATGACAGTAAATTGGTTTTTCATTTTAATTGAATTTGGAATTAATTACTGATTCGTTAAGGGGTGTATATTTTAATTTATTGCTCTTACAGGCCTCAGCCTGTATATATGCAAATAGATCCTTAAGATGACACAAGTCGTGGGCTTTAACTCATCGGTGCGTCTAGCTAAATTCATTCTGTCTCACACAGCACAAAGCGCGGGAAGAGCAGTCGACTGAGATGCACAATGATTTATACCAAAAATAAAATCATAAACAGACCCTTGGGCATTTACTCTTTTTGACAAAACTACTGCATATATCTATTTCGTGTAAAGTTATTTGAACTCTTGTATAACTAATCTATGTTTGTAGGCAAAGTATTTTGTAGTTTTTGTACACTAGAATATATATATTGAATGCGAAACCTAGTTAACAACAAAATAAATTGGTATCATGCTCATTTTTGTAAATTAAACATAAAACAGCGGAGTAATAATCAATCTACGTTTGTATGGACGAAAGATGACTTGTTTCACCTTAAGAAGTATACTCCAAATAGTTGAAAAAAATGGTGTAGTACAAATTTGTTCCCACGGCAAGTATGAAATGCTAGCCAGTAAGGAACATTATCGATTAAGATGATAGATTGAGTAAGTTATAGGACTGTAATGCCTTATAAACATTTAGTTACGGTCGTTTGAGGGGTGCCTTATACAGGGTTATGCTTTCATTATCATATACATAGCCATCTTTAGTCCGGCTTGTGAAGTAGATTTAATATTTTTACATAAAATCGAGCGAATTGGGAAACCACTGTCCACCACAACTAAAGTATGAATAGTTAAAATTGCGACTATTCACAGTAATATTCGGTTTTCGTTAAACGGCAGACGTTTGACGAGTAGACGACTAAGTTCTTAATGTTTATTTTTTCTCGTTTTATAAAAATACCAGCTGTTGCACGCGACTTCGTCCACGTAGCTTTATGAATTATAATACATTCGTGTCTAAGAAACCATGGAAATACACGTACAAAATTGCAACCCAATCGGTCAAGCCGTTTAGTAGTTAACATACCGACAGCAGCGCCACCTACCGGGTCCAATTTTATTTTTAAATCATCCAAGAAATCATCGAAATACCCATATAAAATATCATCCCAATCGGTTCAGCCGTTTAGAAGTTATGTGAAAATAAGTACGGAAGGATAATTCTTACTACCCGTTGTCCTTTTACCCGTTTTACCGTAGGAATGAAACATTTTCCCGCGGTAAAAAGTAGCCTATGTTCATCACGGATAATGTCGGCTTCTAATGGTGAAAGATTTTTTCAAATCAGTTCAGTAGTTTCGGAGCTTATTCTATACAAACAAACAATCAAACAATCAAATCTTTCCTCTTTATAATATTAGTATAGATACTTAATAATAAATCCGTAATAAATCTAAATAATTTGATTTTTTTTTATTATTTTCCTTTCAATGTTTGGGACTTTTACGTACAACCATAGGTACATATATCAGCTCCATTATCTCTGGTGACCGGTGACTTTAAATGAGAGTTAGCCTACTTGGCGGATGGTGAAAGAGGCCCTTAGTCGAACTGTTCAATTTTAAAACGAGACCGCTAACATTCATCTCGTTTGACAGCTCTGACTGAGTAATATAGAAATAATTATCTTGATTTCATTAGAAATGTCTGTCAGAGGTCAGACCTCAGTCAAAATAATGATCTACAAATTATTTTGTTAATATATTTTCGTTCAACGGAGACGATCAATCATAGTTTTTAAGATATAATTTTTATAAATAATTATTCTCAGCTATTGTACAAGAAAAGTATAAAACGCCATCTACCGTATTTTGGATAGATGGCGCTATCTCCCGGGCCAAGCCGCCAGTATTTACTTTTATTTTAGATTTCCCGTAGGAATGAAGTATTTTCCCGCGGTAAAAAGCAGCCTATGTTCATCACGGATAATGTCGGCTTCTAATGGTAAAAGAATTTTTCAAATCGGTCCACTAGTTTCGGAGCTTATTCTATACAAACAAACAAACAATCAAATCTTTCCTCTTTATAATATTAGTATAGATTTTAATTTTTAACAAGACACACATAACGCACTATATGTATGAGTTAGTTTAAATTAAAATAATTTGGCCTTTAATAATAATCAAACATTGATCCGTAGATACAAATTCCATAGTGTCATTGAAGGGTGTTTAGTCACCTCGTTATCTGCAGTTCGACGACGACGTGCCAATTAGCTGCTCAAGTTTTATATGGTAGGGGAGCCCAAGAGGGGATTTTTGGATTTACTCGAGCGCGTCAGATATTGCCAATGTATCTCCCCACACATATTTATATATTTCCCACACATATGTATTGCCCACGTGTCTCCGGTAATTGATATGTATTAATCTGCCAGTTTGGTCGGTGGGGGTTGGTGTAAAATTTTAAATACAGCTCGAGCGCGTCAGATTTTCAGCGAGGATGTTAAGTGAACCTAAACTGAGCTCCCATTTAAAATTCAGACGATTCGAATGTAACGCAAACTCGTGGCAGCTTTTTGAAAATGCAATAACGATTTTTGACGCAATTAGCAATTATTTTGTAAGACTCGAGCGCGTCAGATTTTCAGACAGACGGTTCAGCGTGAATTCCTGATCGTGCTGATTATTATTCTGACGATTATATGGAGGATTTTTTTTAATACAAAATTTTCTGCTCACGACCACTGCTGAAATGAAAAATTTCATATAACCTTATCTTCTTCTTACCATCTTCAAATCTTCAAAGTCTAATAGGACCCCACGACGCTCGAGTGAGTCCACATTTAGCATCGTGGGCTCCTCTGCCAATAGTATAGTAGCATTTTTCTGCAAAAAAACCCTTATCCCGCTCAGAGAATTAATGAACTGTGTTTTATAAGGACATAGCACATCCTTTTATAAAATAACTGGATTTATGTTGGAACAACTGGTCAATGTGATCAATAGAAATATTTTGAAAAACTTAGTCATTTTTTGCAACTATGATCGAATTCTTACCGTTTGGAGAGCAAATAATAAATATATACAGGGTGGAATTCTGTAATTCCACCTGGAGGGAAAGTACTCTTAATTCTGTAGATAGAAAATTTTACTCAAAGAAAACATTAATTTATTTTTGAATAGAAAGAAAACTGCATTCAAAGATTTTCGAAAATTTCGCTTGCCACACCCAAGAATCGAACCGACTACCCTGCCTGCCCCCTCAAACACATAAAAATAGAATTCTGCGCACATTTGCCGAGAAGTCTTTATTCGCTGCACGACCTATACATATATCGTTTAGCTAGTCTTGCAATAAAAAGTTGGTGATCTTCTATTACATCAACATAAGCTAATGTACGTAGGTAAAAGAAACTAAATTTTAAATAACAGTCTTTATTAAATACTGAATTTAATAGCAGAATAAATGATAAATAAAACATTTCGCACAACCAAACTTATATATAAATCTATCTACAAATACTAAATAAACTAAATTACATTTTTATTGTCTTAGCACAACCTACACTTGACGTTTTTTTAACGTCTTTCTAATATTAATATATTTATTTTGATATTTATATTCATGTCATAAAAATAATAAAATTTTAACTTTTTCTTTTGAAAATATTTTCACTTTTTAAAATTTCTCTTTAAAAAAATATACTAATATACAAAAATTAATTCAATGGTGCAACTGACTGATATTTTTCAGTATCAGTATAGGAAAATTATTTTTTCATTATTGTTATAATTTTTTTGTGTCTAAAAACTCATTACAGTATTAGCTTTTTATTCAAAATATTACAAAATAATTTACTACAATGTAAATTATGACGAAATAGTGTTTTAATACCAGAAACAATCTCAACGCAGACGTCGCTGTGGTCGCGAGAATATTTTTATATTTTTTTTGGGAATATGTGACGAAACATTAGGAGACAGAGTTTTTCTTGCAACTAAAATTAATTTGATAATTTAATTTTGATAGTACATAGTACAGAATTTAATCCGCCAATACTGTAAAGTACTCTAACTCCTTGTCAAATACTCGTTGGCGATCGCCTTCCAATTGGTGGGATCTATATGGTCTGCGCTCGGCTTAGACTTGCGAATCTTGCGCAGGAGTTCCCAACCGTTGGCGCGTTCTGTGGACTGCACGTACGTGTTGGACGGATCTTGCTCCAAGGAGTACGCTCCCAGTATTAGACTTTGCACGAGACGTGCCGACACGAGAGTCTGTAACAAAATGTATACCTGAATTATTAAATTAAGGTTTGAAGGCGACACTTGTGGGGGCAATCGGCGCATGTGTACAATTGTGCACAAAATTGCTAAGGAAAATGACATTTTTTTTTTTATTTCGTAATTTTTCACCTCACTAACTTAACATTACAGGCGGTGTTGATATTCCTCCCATAAAATCATCGTGCGATGTCGAAGAAGATCGTTTTTTTTAGGCATTTATTCACTTTACGTATGCATTACTAATACGATAAAACAATCTGTACGCAACAGTACCCAAGAGACTCGAGACGCGCGAACGAAGTGCGGGAGGTGTGTAGCGTCTGAGTCTACCAATAACGTGTCGCGAAGTGCGGGAGGTGTGTAGCGACTGAGTCTACCAATAACGTGTCGGCACACGTTATTGGTAGACTCAGCCGCTCACGCTCCTCTGCCCCCTCAAAGACCTAAAAATAGAATTCTGCGCACATTTGCCGAGAAGTCTTTATTCGCTGCATGAACTATATATAACTAACTATACTAGTGACCCGCACCCGGCATCACCTTCCACGTTGATCGCTGTTTTCATTGGTGAAAATCGTATCAAAAGTCGTTAAATGAAAGTAAGCAGACAAACAGACACGAGCGGACAGCAATTTTATTTTATGAATATATTATTTTCTTTCTTTCTTAGATATACTTTTAGAAATAATTTTCTGTTTAATTGAATTACGCACTCGGTTTACTGCATCATTCAATAGGCGATTTATTTTATTATTTTCTTTTCAATGTTTGGGACTTTCACCGTACAAAAAAAGGTATATCAGCTCAATTATCCCCGGTTACTGGTGACTTTAAATGACAATTAGCCTACTTGACAGATGATGAAAGAAGCGCTTGGTTAGTTAACTTGGAATTCTTAGTTAGTTCTTAGCTTTTGCCCGTAGGCGTCTCTTTTTCTTAGATGTTCAATTTGATTGCTTGAATTTAATGTATTGTTGATATATTTTTTTGTCAGGCATTGAATTTCATTTTTTTAATTTTTGGATCATCCCTTAAGAACAACACTTTTTCTGAACAACACTTTCTATGTTCTTTTTTGTATCGCCTTTAAATGTGTATGCAAAAATTCATAATCATATGACAAATCTGTTGAGTAGTTAAGGCGTGAAGGAGTAAGGCCGGTTTCAGTGCTCTCCTGACGGTCAGTACTGACGATACGCACTGCTGACCGTGCGACCGACGCGCTTGTCATTTGTATGAAAATTCACAAGTCGTTACAGAGCTCGCCTGACCGTACGCACGCGTATTACTATGCGGTCGTGCGTATCGTCAGGACAGCACTGAAACCGGCCTTACGAACATGACAGCAATATTTAATTTTGAAAAAAGAACTTACCTTCAAGAGCCTGTACTCGTCGTCGGGCAGTCTCCTGTTGACAGTGTATCCTGCCAGTACGACGCCTCCACTCTTCGGATCACCTGTCTCCAGCATCATGTACGTCATTGTGATGGCCAGTTCGAACACGTAGTAGGAATATTGGATGTCACCAAAATCCAAAATTCCTGTTATACGGTACTCGTTTTCGCTGAAAATTTCAAAGGTGCATGATTATTATTATAAGTACATTATGTACTTACTTACAGAGTGATTATTCGTAGGTTTTTGGGCCGAAACATTCGATTAAGATAGACATAAAGAACCAAGAATCGAATAATATTAACGAGGAAATTTTTTACTCCTTAATTATTGCATATTAGCCCTTGGGAGTAAAATCAGAATTGTCACACGAATGCGTTGTTATTTTTTTCTATATTTTAGAATACCTATGTGAAGTTTCAGATATTACTTACTCCATCTACATAATATTATTTAAAAAAAAAACAATGTTGATCTTTCGGCGAAAATTTAAATCGTTCGTATTGAGTAAACTCCAGTCGTTATCAATTTTTTTTTGTCTAAAACAATCCTGGTTTTTAGAATGTGGGACAAAATATCGGGACGAACGTGGCATAAATCAATAAAGAGGTATCTTTTGTGACATCATAAGACCAATAGGAGATAATCATGATATTTAATAATGCTGCGAGAAACAGTTGATTTGAATTTTGGAAAAAAAGTTAAAAAAAAAATGTTCTAAATTTTTTTATTCGGTAGTACAAATCTGAGAAGACCGACTTATCGTGAACAAAAAAACCTAACTTACAATTAGAATGAGAAATGAGCAAGTGTTCAAGAAAAATTACAATCAGTGAGTGAACAATCAATCATCCCCTGTTTTCCTACCCTTAGGGTTGGAATTTTTTTTCCAAATTTATATGGGACCACCCTCGGGGTATAACCTTTCCAATAAAAAAAAAATCATCAAATTCGGTTCATAAACGACGAAGTTATCCGCGAACACACTGACCTGCCACCCGGCTTCAATCCGACCAAGACGTTCATTTCGTTGACGTCCCCATGAATAACTCCCTTTTGCAGTTCATCAAGACGCGGCACTATGGCGTATTTGAACTCTTCGATTACCTTCAAACAAATATCACCAAATTTTTGAGTTCTTCTACTGTGGTAAAATCACAAATGCGCTCCGGTGAGTATGTAAGTAATGCTAGATCTCAAACTTTTGCTACACACGTTTGGTCTAGTGTCTATTAGTAACCGTAGCTGTTAACCAAACGGTCGCAAGTTCGAATCCCTTTACGGGAAAATTATGTGTTAAAATGTATGTATTAATTATGTTAAATGAAATGAAATTAACCCAAATTGCATTTATACGTATTTATTTTTTATGTACGTATTTATTTATATACCTATTTCATTTATACATCTATACTACTATAACTAATACACCAGCTAGTCAATAATAATAAATCTGTAGGTCATGGAGTAATTTACTTTGGTTTGAGTACTTTGGTGAGTGAGTAAGGGATGCCAGAGCCCATTACCCCATTCCTCCCTTATCTCTTGTCCTTAATCCTTCTATGGTTGGCAGCGCACTTGTAGCACTCATGGCGTTGCTTGTGTTATAGGCGACGGTAGCCACCTACCATCAAGTGGACCGTCAGCCTGTCTGTCCACCTTAACATAACAAAAAATAGTGTATATAGGCTCTATACATGATACTGAAACTAAATTGACAATTTTTACAATTTTTTTCTGTATGTATGTATGTTCCTCCATAACTCTTAAACGAATTAACTGGATTTTCATGAAACTTGCTAGATAAACATTTAGAAGTACGGGACACGTGATAGACTACTCTTTTTTTCAACGCGAACGAAGTCGCGGGCGCCAGCTAGTTTATGAATATATACGTATAACGTACCTCATCGGCCAAATCCAACTTGTCAGCGTCCTTGATGACATATTTGAACTTTTCCAGTTCTGGAACTTTGGACAACATCCATATGTGCTCGCGGGAGACCAAACCTGAGTGATTGAAGTTCTGAAATTAAATACAAGTAGGTATAAAAATTATATATTTTATAGATAGACTAGCTGTTGCTCGCGACTTCGTCCGCGTAGAAAAGTATAAAACGCCATCTACCGTATTTTGGATAGATGGCGCTATCTCCCGGGCTAAGCCGTTAGTATTTACTTTTATTTTAGATTTCCCGTAGGAATGAAGCATTTTCCCGCGGTAAAAAGTATCCTATGTTCAACACAGATAATTTCGGCTTCTAATGGTAAAAGAAATTTTCAAATCGGTCCACTAGTTTCGGAGCCTATTCTATACAAACAAACAAACAATCAAATCTTTCCTCTTTATAATATTAGTATAATATAAGCCTTTTTTATAGATCTAACACTTTTAAACCATCGCTCAGATTTGTCTATAAGTCATCAATCACTGCATTGATTGAAGCTTTCTTTTAAACGTATTTAACTTTACTAAGTCAGCAGTCAGACTACATATTATGGTCTAACATGTTCTTTAGTAACATGAGTTACTGAGAAAATTGGATAATGTTGACTGTCGTTAATACAGGAACGTCAATTGGTTTATTGATTGAACTAAATTGATTCAAGAGCTCCATTCAATACCAATTTCTTCCAAGGTACCTACATTTTGTATGTGCTATATGGCATCTGCTTCACTTGCGTGGTATTCAACGTGTGAAAAATACAGAATTCGTCGGCCTAACTCGTTAACCTGCTAAGTCACATTTTGCATAGTTTTCAGAAGGAAGAAAAAATGACAATGACAATTTGTTGTGCGTCGCATCAGGCATGTGAAATGAGCGACATTATCAGTACAAAACTATACTATAATATTATAAAGAGGAAAGATTTTATTGTTTGTTTGTATAGAATAGGCTCCGAAACTACTGGACTGATTTGAAAAAATATTTTACCATTAGAAGCCGACATTATCCGTGATGAACATAGGATACTTTTTACCACGGGAAAATGCTTCATTCCTATGGGAAATCTAAAATAAAAGTAAAGAGGCCGGGAGATAGCGCCATCTATCCAAAATACGGTAGATGGCGTTTTCTACGCGGACGAAGTCGCGAGCCTCAGCTAGTACCAAAGTAAATACCAAAGGCATATTAAATCCTTTTACGAGAGCAGTCATGTAAGTCTCAATTTTATTAGGGCCAGTGGTTTTTTCCTAAAAACGAAAATATAGGCCCAGTTAGTAACAACCAAAATAATACATCTCTCGTTTCAGTATCATCACATACGAGTACATTAAACATAAAAGCCGTAACGACAAACGATTGTGTAATAGATAATAGAGATTCAAGGTTATATACATCTGTCTGTCTGCAGTTTTCACGCAAATCCATTTCATGTACTATTTTTATACTTTTGCTGCTTTAGGACACGAAAACAAGATATATATATACCTAGTCATATATATCGCCTAATAAGTGATTTGTCACGCATAATGATGTCAGATTTTTTTGTATATGTATAAATCTAGATCTATTGTGATCTATTGTCCAAAAATATACTGATATTATAAAGAGGAAACATTTGATTATTACCTGTGATCTACGACCCCGATTCAAATAAATTAAATATCATATATTTTTTTGTGATTTTTCACTTAGTATACAGTAATTGAGACCCGTGTGGTTTTATTAAACACTAGCTGTTGCACGTGACTTCGTCCGCGTATCTTTATAAAATATAATACATTCGTGTCTGTGAAACCATAGAAATACACATACAAAATTTCAACTCAATCGGTCAAGCCGTTTAGTAGCTGACATACCGACAGCAGCGCCACCTACCGGGTCCAATTGTATTTTTAAATCATCCAGGAAACCATCGAAATACCCATATAAAATTTCAACTCAATCGGTTCAGCCGTTTAGAAGTTATGTGAAAAAGATAAGTACGGAAGGATAATTCTTACTACCCGTTGTCCTATTACCCGTTTTCCCGTAGGAATGAAGCATTTTCCCGCGTAAAAAAGTAGCCTATGTTCATCACGGATAATGTCGGCTTCTAATGGTAAAAGAAATATTCAAATCGGTCCAGTAGTTTCGGAGCCTATTCTATACAAATAAACAAACAATCAAATCTTTCCTCCTTATAATATTAGTACCTATAGAAGAAGCATAAAGAAAGATGACTAACCTCCAACTTGTTATCCAAATTGGCAACAAATTCGCCCAATTGATACAGAAGCGACTCAGTCTTCGGCGCCTTCTTCAGTATGTCCCCTGGTACATATTCCAGGAGACGCACGGCGTGTTGCTTGTCCCCGATCGTCTCCACAGAATACAGGTGTCCGAACACATTGCGAATTGGCTTCGGAACCGTCACTGAACGTGCGTCTACATTACAGACATGATAATTATTTATTTATTTATTTATTAAGGTACCCCACAGAAGACACAACCAGTGGCGGACTAGCTATGCAAATGCTACGGGCCCCGCGCATAAGGGGGCCCCGCGCATAAGGGGGCCCCGCGCATAAGGGGGCCCCGCGCATCTATGTCTGCGTAAGCCTTAAATAATTTAAAAAATATTTATCTTAAATGAAAAAAAGTTGAAAAAAAAACCTTAAAGAAACATAACATGAGAACGCTGCGACGACGGCGGCGCCACCTCAAAAAATTCACACTTACGCAAAAAATTCATAATTTCGTTCTGCGCCTCAACCAAACTCAAATTCTGCGAATCCATCGAGTTCATAATCTTCAGAACGTATCCGTTCGGACTGTGGTTGGTGATGAGAGGATTCTTCATGTTCGGGTCCTCGATGATCTTGTAGTTTTTGTCGTCATATCCATTCAGCTCGGTCAACTCGAGCACAGAAATGCCGTAGAGTCGCTCCGCCAACAATTTCACACCTTCGTGGTCAATTGTTGGGCGAATCACTTTACCGGGCTCTAGGACCGTAGTCATTTTATATCACCTGAAAATTTGTATTCATTTTATGGTACAACAGTCAATATACGTACTAATATTATACCTAAATGCGAAAGTTTGTATGGATGTTTTTTACTCTTTCACGCAAAAACTACTGAACCGATCACCATGAATCACGTGAATTGCATACACGTTGTCTGGGACACCAGAGGGCACATAGGGTACCATTCAACGCGGACGAAGTCGCGAGCACCAGCTAGTTTTAAGATAAATTCCCAACGCGTTTAATTTTTTTTAAATTTTGTCAAAACGTTTGGCCAGAGCTGGCTATTACCTACCTCGATCAACAGATTAGCATTGCCATACAACGAGGCCATACACTGTGCTTAGGGGATCGAAGATATTAAATATTATCTTTTATAAATAAAAAAATAAAATAAATAAAAATGTTTATTAATAACAGTTAGAAAAATAATAGCCAATAATAGCCATGATTTACAATAAAAGCTATGATTGAAGACTCCTTTTAATTAAGCGGAAGCCTGTGTCAGGAGCCTTCGCTATTCCATAAAAGCTAGTAACAATGTAAGTATATACATATTTTTGTATTTAAAACAAGAAAATAAGATTAATGAGATAAAATAAAAATATGATAAATGAGAGAACTATTTTTTTTTACGTATGTTTATATTTCCGAAACCATTGCAATGCGCCTATTTGAAATATTCTTTAACAATAATTTCAAATGTACATGATTTTGTATACGACTTATCCCACTGTTGAATCGGATTTAATAAGTTGCGACGACTTGTAACTAGATGGCGCTAACGCGCTAACACGCAAAAGCAACGCGATAATTGTTCTTTCACCGTTAATTTAATAAAGAGATATTAAGAGCGATTTTGCTATCTGTATTCCCTGTTTTATTTTCATTTAATCCTTGGAACTTTTGGTGGTGATTTTTGGGCGTATTTGTACACCCCCAACTCCATGTATCACCCAGGCGAACCCAGAACTCGTCTCTAGTATTTTAGTAGTCTAGTATAAACTTTGAAGTTTCCAAAATATTTGTTTTTTTCCAACTAAGTGTATTTATTATCACATAAAACTTTCCTCTAATCTTAATGTTACCAATCAATTTCACCACGACAGTGAAATTGATAAAGATATTTAAAAAAATGGTTAGTGCATCTGTTATGTGGCGCCATCTGTCGAACGAGTTGTTTAAACTTGCACCACATGAATCGATCACTTGAAATCACATGACGACGTGCCGGTGCATGTGCTTGTTTAAATAATTTTAGAAAAATATATTCATTTTCCATAAGAAACAGCTTTGTGACGAAACCTGTGATATTTATAATGTAATAAATGATAGATAAACATTTCAATTTTATTTTGAGAACAAAATATATTTAAACTATAATTTATTAAATCGTCTTTATTGATTAGGATGTTCTAAAACCATGAACATTATTTTGTTCGTTCCATAAAAATTTTGAGGAATACATTTTTTAATTTTCATTTAATATTTTTCATAGTTAATTAACAAGGAACATTATTATCATTATTATTATTTTGAAGACAAAAAAAAAATGTTGCCGATGAAAAAAAAAAAATATCAAAAAAACACACGTAGTGGAATATTGAATGAAAGATTCCTGAAAATTCAAAAATAAAAATACAAAACAAATAAAAAATAAGGCTCACCGCACACTAGCGCAATGCACAACTCTCACTGTGCTACTGATATCTCCTTGATGGGAGATGTGATGCGAACCAGTCGACTGATATGAGTAGGTACAAGCGACACTAAACAAATAACTTGCGTGTTGTTGACGGTTGACGAACTGATAAAGCGAGATGGTAATGTGGAGTTATTACATATTGTGATGGCAATGGACTTTGTGCTTTCTATCTCTAATTAGATTCAAAGCAATTGCACTCACAATAATATTTAGATTTGGTAGCAATTTAGTTTTCAATTTTATTTTATTCTTCTTCTCTAAGTGCCTTATCAGGTTTCGTCCACGTTGGCGATCACTCTCGAAAAGGCCTCTTTCACGCGCCACTCGGACCAGCTCTCCCACTCCCGTAATTCCAGTCCATTGACGGATGTTCCTTCATTGAGCCTGGAGCCTTCACCTCTGACCCATTGAAGTTCGCCCGGGACTCGGGGCCGTTGTCGATTGGTTTCTCTTCATGGTGATTTCCTGGGAATAGATAATATATATATATTATCTATTCCCAGGAAATCACCATATATATATATATATAATCAAGCTGAAGTGGCCACTAAGTGCTGATCTATAAATGATCTAGTTTAGTTCTCAGGAAGTCAATAACATTGATACTGCCCGTGGCTATTCATTGCTTAGGCCATCTATGGGAGTGGGCCTATATGAAATCTGTTTATTACCTGTTGGTATTAGAAAATTATAATTATACAATATTTAATAGCTTTTGAAAAAAATACATGTCATGTCTATTAATTACATACTTGACATTTTGTCAAGTGAAAATTGTGTTGCTCTAGATTAGGTACTGTATCATATCAAATCTTATGGCTATAGCGACACGTAATAGGTGACTTCTTTGTGAAGACATCGACCGTTCGTGTTCACACACTTGACAGATTACGGCTTGAACAAACAAATAATATATTTAGGAAATATTCTATTATCTGAGTCAGAATTGTCTCAAAAATATAAAAGTTTGTGTCATAGATAAAACTAGCACATAGCAACGGTTGTTTACAAATTTTCACTGTCATTAGAAATTATAAATAGATGTACATATTAACTTGTATTTTAATTTAATACGTAACAAATTGGCGACGATGTCGTTGGAATTGAAAAAAATAAAACGTACACGAGCTGCCCTACGTGGGGTGCTAACGAAAACAAGCAATACATTACAAGAAGAACAAAGATTATACACTTTCGAAGAAATAGAAACACGACTAAGTACACTACAAAATACGTATCAAGGACTACAGGAATTACAGACACAAATTGAACTAGAAACGGAAGATGAAAACATAGATACGGAAATTCAATACAGGTATGAGGTAGAAGAAATGTACACTATGCTACGTACAAAATTGACACATTTATTGAATTCTTACAAAAATTCTGAAACAAGTACCAACCATGCGGCTGCCGCGTCTTGTTCCCAGCGCGAATCACAGCCGAGACTTAATTTTCAACCCTTTCAAGAAAAAGAAACTTTCAAGAATTTTATTAAAAGGTTAACTGTATATTTATTACTTAACAACATTTCGGACTCCAAAACAAAAGTATACACGTTACTCTGTACATTACCTCCGGATATACATGAAAGAATTCACGATCTATGCTCTCCAGACGACCCGATCAACAAGACCTTTGAAGAACTGACAGATATTTTAGACAATTTTATTGATCCAAAACCAAGTATATGGGCGTCCCAACATATTTTTATATCACGATTACAACATGCAGACGAAACAATTGCTATTTACGCATCGGAACTAAAGAGATTGTCACTAAATTGCGATTTTAAATGCTTACATTGCAAGAAACCCTCCCTTGATCAATTCTTGTCATTACAATTCATTAGAGGTTTAAGAGATGGAGATATTCGTACAAAAATTTTACAAGAAAGAGAAGGAATATCATTTACAGAATTAATTCATATTGCAACATCTATGGAAATGGGAAAGAATGAAAATTCAAACATATCTTCATTTTTAAAATCGTCGGAAGACAACACTGGTATCAACAAAGTGTCGAAATTGCAAAACAAACCAGCACTCGAGCCAAGGAGCAATTTCAAATCACCTACCTCTATTAGAGATCTTAAGGGCAAATGCTACCGCTGCGGAAAGGATGATCACAAAGCAAATGATTGCGGTGCAATAAAAAGTACGTGCCGTAAGTGCCAAAAAGAAGGACACTTAGCTCGAGTCTGCCTACAAAAACGTAGAAGTAACGAAACGAACTTAGTGGACAACTCTACGAGCAGTCTAAATGCTGATAGTACCGGAGAAATCAACCTCATTAAGAGTGAAACGTCAGACAAATACATAATAACCATAGATATTGAAGGGAAAAAAGTCAACATGGAATTTGACACCGGAGCGACACTTTCTACAATATCACTGCAGGACTACAAAAGGCTGAACATTAACAAGAAAATATTCGAGACCAACATGAAACTTAAAACTTACACCGGCGAAATTTTCAGACCCATGGGCGTAATCTATGTGAAATGCAACTACAAAAATCAAAAATTTTATGGAAAATTATACATAATAAACAAAGATGTAGATCCTATTTTAGGTCGAAGCTGGATGAAAGAATTTAATATAAAACTCGCCGATATGAGAAGTATCCAAACAAGTAAAAATATATCACAGGAACTTGAAAAATTACTTCAAAAATATGAAACAACCGTATTCAACCCAAATCTAGGAGAAATTCCGAACGTACGAGGCCACCTGACACTCAAAGAAAACGCCCAACCAATCTTCATCAAACCACGCAGAATACCATATGCATTACGAACCAAAGTAGACAATGAAATCGACCGACTTGAGAAACTGGGAATTATTTCAAAAATCGAACACTCCGAGTGGGGAACACCTGTCGTACCGATAGTAAAACCAAACGGTAGCATCAGACTGTGTGCCGATTACAAAATCACCTTAAATAAAATGATTAAAGACGAGCAATACCCAATACCGATTATTGAAGATATTTTAGCTGAAATGTGTGGGGGTCAATTTTTCTGCACCTTGGACATAACCCAAGCTTATATGAACATGGTAATGGATGAAGAAAGTGCCTTATTACAAACTATAAGTACAAATAAAGGTACCTTTAGAGTAAACCGGCTAATGTTCGGAGTTAAAGTAGCTCCAAGCCTTTGGCAAAGATTTATGGATCAACTACTACAGGACCTTGAAGGAGTAAAATGCTTCTTCGATGACATAATTATTCAAGGCTACTCTGAAGAACAACTACTATTCAGATTAAGACAAGTCCTGGAAAAATTAAAGGATAGCAACCTTCGAGTGAATAAAGAAAAATGCCAATTTTTCAAACGAAGCATTAATTACTTAGGACATACCATAGACAAAGACGGATTACATAAGAACCAAGACAAGATCAAAGCAATTTTAAATGCACAACGCCCAACAAATGTTAATGAATTACGAACATTCCTAGGTATGGCAAATTATTACAACAAGTTTATTCCCAACCTCGCATCCATCACGAACCCATTGAACGAGCTATTGAAGAAAGGTACAAAATTTAATTGGTCAGAAAATTGCGAAGTAAGTCTTAAAAACGTAAAGAAAGAATTATTAAGTGAACGAGTCCTAATACACTTCGATCAGAATAAACCATTAATACTGGCCACAGACGCCTCACCGACTGGGCTTGGTGCTGTTCTCAGCCATAGATTACCAGATGGATCGGAACGACCGATAGCATTTGCATCAAGATCCTTGACTAACAGTGAAAAGAAATATAGTCAAATTGACAAAGAAGCAACAGCAATCTTCTGGGGATTAAAAAAGTTTTTCCACTACTGTTATGGCCGAAAATTCATTTTAATCACGGACCATAAACCTCTTACATCAATTTTTCACCCACATCGAACCCTACCGACCTTAAGCACGATGAGATTATTTCATTACGCGCATTTTCTTTCTGGGTTTGATTACGACATTGAATACAGAAGCTCAATAAAACACTGTAATGCCGATTTTCTATCACGTTTTCCCGTTGAAAAGATAAACAATGATAACATAGATCAACATTACATATTCCAACTATGCCAAATAAACTCACTAAATATCTCTCCAGAAATAATCTCCAAAGAAACAAGTGAAGACCAGGAATTACGAAGCCTGCTGGAAAAACTGCGATCAGGCGTTTCACTCAGAGAGTCAGGATATAAAGAAAATGAACTAACGATACAAAACGAATGCATCTTAAAAGGAACAAGGATAATGATCCCTTACAAATTAAGGAAACAAATTTTAGACGAACTTCATACAGGACATATTGGTATATTGAAAATGAAACTTCTAGCCCGCAGTTATGTTTATTGGAAAAATATAGATAAAGATATCGAACACAAAGTGAAATCATGTCGATCTTGTCGATTAGAACAAAACGAACCACCGAAAGCCCACCTACACCACTGGGAAGAGCCTTCTGGACCATGGCAAAGAATACACATTGATTTTGCAGGCCCTATATCGGGTTACCAATTATTCATCATCGTAGATTCATTTTCAAAGTGGGTAGAAATCATTCCAACCAAAACGACAACCAGCACATTCTGTATCCAAAAATTAGATGAAATATTCGACACCTTTGGAATACCTTATATAATAGTATCGGACAATGGTAGACAATTTGTTTCAGAAGAATTCAAACAATTTTTAACCAAGAATCAAATAGTACATAAAACTATAGCTCCATACCATCCGGCTACAAATGGACAAGCAGAACGTTTTGTACAAACAATAAAAAAATCGCTGCACAAATTAGAGGGGGAGAGTGGCGGACTGTTACAGAATCTTCGTACGGTCAAGACCACCCTCAGAGCTACGCCAGGAGTAACTGGAGATACACCTTACATGATGATGTTTGGCAGAGAAGTACGAACAAGACTTGTAGCCAAACTACGTGCACCTCCGAAGGTTCCTCCACGAGCCAATACAAGTGTAAGGGAGTTGGCCCTAGAGAGCAGAGTACAAGCTCGGAATTATTCCATATCAGGAAAGAAGTGGGAGTTTGGCTCAGTAACCCGCCGTCTAGGAAACGTACACTACGAGATAAGGACGGACAGCGGACGTGTATGGATTCGACACCTGGACCAGCTACTTCCTGCGCCTCTGATTCCTGGGAATAACGGCGGAGGCGTGTCATAGATAAAACTAGCACATAGCAACGGTTGTTTACAAATTTTCACTGTCATTAGAAATTATAAATAGATGTACATATTAACTTGTATTTTAATTTAATACGTAACAGTTTGTTACCTATACGAAAATATTAAACTGTCTCTAATGCGTTTACCTATTTTTATGTGTTTTGAGTGAGATAGAAAAACAATTCTATCATTATCATGATGAATGGAAGTCATCGACCGAGATGACAATGATGGATGGGTATGTACCCCTCATATACATCGGATAATATTTATTTTATCTTGTAGCAGCTAGCAGCATAGATTAATAATAACTTATGGGTTCATCTTCGTGCATTTTTTGAAATATTAAGTGGTGACATCTATGAGAATTCTTTCGAAGTACATGATATGTTTGCAAATGAATCGGAGGTGGTGATACGATTACGTTCAGCTTTTGAACTACAGATGGCGCTATAAAAATATGAATGGGTAAAAATGATTATAACATAAAGGTATAATTCCAACAACGGATTATAAGTTTTAATATATTTTGTCTGAACATTAGAGCTGAACGCAATTGTTCAGATTTTGAACAACAGACGGCGCTATTCAAAGTATGTTCGTAATTTCATATAGTAAAATGTTTAACAGCTATAATTTGTATGAACATAATAACAGAACGTAATGGTTCAACTTTTGAACAACAGATGGCGCCACTTAAAGTTTGTACGTATAAAATAACGAAAAACGCCTAAAACTTTTTACTTCATCTATGTATTAATATTATAAAAACAATTTGCTTTTATTTTACTTATAATTTTTAATAGGGATAATAAAATTAATGTATAATAACGTAACATTATCTATCTGAAAATCTACATGAAAATAAATGAATTTTTAATTTATTTTTTTATCAGCTACATTTTTACTTACATATATGTAGATATAGATTATTTATTAACCATAAATAGTAACTACATATAAGTTTTAAATATTACTAATAAATAATTAGACACAGTCATTATAATTTGCTCATCAATTTTTTTTAAATTACATTATCAGTAAAATTTAATATCCCATTAATTTGACTATAAATAATAAATATGTGGAGGTAGCATTCAAATCTAAGAAAGTAATAATAAACTAATAGAACGAGTGTGTGCGGGGGTTCCGTAAAACGGCCAACACTTAACCGCACAGTTAAAAAAACAAAGTTAACCCTCTCAGGGATGCAAACAGAGAGGGAGGTCGCTTTGAGCGGCCCTCCATCAAACTCACTTGCAGTCCGGTGCGCGGTGGCAACCCGCGACGGGTTTAGAGCAAAAAATACGAGGCGACCAAATGTTTTCTGTTTTTGTTGGTCAGCGGAACGACTCACTAAAGAATTATATGGATACGACTCAAACTCAAATGTACTCAAAATATATATTATTATAAGTAGGCATTTCTAAAGATAGTTTCGGATACAACTTAACTCAAATATTGATTTTATGTTAAGGTCGACAGATAGGCTGACGGTCCACTTGATGGTAGGTGGCTATCGTCGCCTATAACACAAGCAACGCCATAAGTGCCACAAGTGCGCTGCCGACCATAGAAGGATTTAGGATAAGCGATAAGGGAGGAATGGAGTTATGGGCTCTGGCATCCCTTACTCACTCACCGAAACACAACAGCAAATAATGCTGTTATTTCACGGTGGTATTCTTTAAGGTGGTGGTTACTGCCCTGCCACTGGTGGCCCTGGTGGCTGCCCACTGCGAAAAGCAGTGTGCCCTACCACTACTAAACCTATATAACAAACAAAACAAGTTACCCAGTGCACTTAAGGGATTGCCGTTAAATTTATTTAAAACTGGTTCTGCTGGTTTCTGCGATTTCTTCCGCTTTGAAAAAGAAAAAAGTAGCATATCCCGTGTCCTGTACGTCCAAAACCATAAATAATCAATACTAATGTACATACATACATACATTAGTATTGATTATTTATAGTTTTGGATACAACTTAACTCAAATATTGAATGTTTTGTATATAACAAACAAAACAAGTTACCCGGTGTACTTAGGGAATTGCTATTAGACCAATGTTTTTTATGGTATTAGGGAATATTTTGACATTTAATTATATTTTACAATAATTGACTACGACATTTTTTCTTATTTAAGTTTATTCTTATTTAAGTAAGTAGATATGAAAGCCATACTTGAGGTGGCATATTCAAACTAATAAGAATTTGTACCAGACACATTGACCCAAAAAATAATATTCTTAGGAAACAGAATTGAGATTGAAAATAAATAAAGAATGCTCCAGTCAATTTAAGATTTAATTACAATCAAAAACGTAATCATTAAGAGAAACAATTATTGACTACCGCACATAAGCAAGCTCAACGTCAAGTAATGAATATAAGGCCTAACAACTCGATATACGCGAGAGCAACGTCCGTCACGATCAAGAGCCTCCAACAGAAAGACAGAATAAACGCCGTCGAGCCGTCGTCTGTCCGCTGCGCAGCCTGTGCGCGCATCCAACACGGCGCGAGCGCGGTCACGCAACATTGTTGCACCCGAGTCCTCTAACACGGCCGTTCCTGACAGCGGAACGCCCTCGTCCGCTGCATTCTCGGTGGAGGATTTCTCTTCCACCACTTGCTCAAAATCATCCCAAGCATTTTCTGTAATCAGAACACTTATTTAGAAAATTATACACGAGCGAATTAGAGTCTGGAGCTAATCCGAAAAGAACAAGAAATCGTTTTTCATTTCACGATCAAAACTAAACGGTATGAACGCAAGCGTGCACTCAAGCGTTCATCACGTCACAGAAAAAGGTTAAAGTTATTTTGATTAGCTTCAGACAAAGAAAAATCACAAAGATAACATTTAATGAAGGTATCGTGAATGGTTGACTCCGGATTTTATTCCAACAGGATACATTGCACGAATGATAAGAAGTTTTACAATTGCAAATTGTGATATCACACTACATCCCGTCGCCAGGCAGAGGCCCAAAGTTAGCATGTCATCTTTACTGGACAGAGGCCCAAAGTTAGCATGTCGCCATTGCTGGACAGAGGCCTAAAGTTAGCATGTCACCTTTACCGGACAGAGGCCCAAAGTTAGCATGTCACTTTTACCGGACAGAGGCCCAAAGTTAGCATGTCTCAACGAAGAGCAGCAGATCCTCTTCGAAGCGCAGCTTCGCCAACCAAGTTAAATGCAACACTGGCATTGGTGCATTGGTGCAGGACTCCAATATCCTAGTCGCCCTTCTCCCGAAGTTCAAATCAACAACAGAGAAGACCTGTTGTCCAAAATCCAATATGGCCTTTAACGCTGTTAATTAATTATCTGCAAGCAAATCAAATATCAGTTGTCTCCTAAGAGACAGCAAAGCTGTCTCCGGTTAGCGCTCGAGTTTTTCAGTGCGATATCACGCACTTATAATCATATAACAGTATGGTCGCTTAGGACACCTTTCTAGACCTCTGTAGCTGGAACGGTAAAGTCTGCGTCGTAACATATTTACATTTTTCAGCCTGCCCATTCTCGTGATGCAATTCGGGGTAATTTACTAAACCCATCAAAAAGTTGATTGTGCTTGACACAATCAAACATTATTCCTCGCTTACTTACATAAAATTGTGCCAAATATTGACACGATATTAGAGAAACATAACTCATCAGCATCTAGTTGATATAAAGATAAGGTTAAGTAGCAGTTTCATAAAAAGGTAACAATAATGAGGACATATTTGAACGCATTTGATTCGAGGTCCAAGTACATCAGTGTTAACTCCAAGACTGATTCGGCTACCATAGAGTCTGGGTTTTAAGGTGCCAAACATGTTATTGCATTTACTAAATTTTATGAATTGTCTCAAGCTCTGAAATATAAACGTCGAAGTATTAAGTCGGTAGTTCTGTATACACCGAGATGGTCATTATTATCATGAAACACTCTTAAAAGATTAAGCCTGCGTCCCTTAGGAATACAACAAAATTACAATGTAGGAATTTTGTAAGATCAATTAGATTTTCATCTCATACCATGTAGAATCTATGTAACTACCCTTTCCTCAAGCTAGAAATTATTTTCTTGCGTCTCATGTCAGCCATCTTTAGCCCAACTGAAATAATTTAGCCAAACACTAGCAGGTAGAGGTTTACGCTTGAGGAAGTCATCTTCCTATAATCTAGAGCGAAGATCTTATAGCGAAGAGCGAACATAGAGCAAGCAACACGAGCACAACACAAAATAATAAGCATGAGGTCCTTTCTAGGTTTCAGTCAGTCGGTCAAGTTCTGAGTCGCAGTCAGTCGAGTCAGTAATCGTTTTAAAATCATGTAATGACAGAAATATTGAAGTACGTTCACTACTGCCAGAGCTGGTAGCTGTGGTAACGAGATTCAGCACTATTAGTTTTGTTTACTGAAATATGCCACAACTCTTTTTCTTAGTCTCACGTTTCTGTAGTAAACTAGCTCCCAATCCAACCGTACTGGTGTTGGTACGGAGTTCCGTAAGTACTTTGGAGTAAAATATTGCTAAATCAGACTAATTTACTAATTAAACAGCCAGTAGTATATTCGTAAATAGCCGTTTGAACTACGGATCACAAAAAGGATTCATCTCTCTTATACATGACCTATTATAAACACTTTTTTTTTTTTAAAGCATACCATGTGGTATATCGCAACTTACCCAAAATTTACGTAGCAACTTTGTTTAGGCTCGGCCGTACCTGACCTTGTAGCATAAACCTTACATTTTCTTTAATTTCAGTATTCAGAGTGTTTAGTTTTCAACTAAATTTCATCTGTCTATCGCAGTCACACACACACGCTCTCTCACTCTCACTAGTACTCACAACTGCACAGCGTACACGCTAACAAACTTTTATCTGTAATTTTAATATAAGTAGCAAATCGATTAATAAAGTGTCCGAAGAAAACAAAAGACCATTATTTCCCTGGAACCAGCGATAAATATCAAACATTGATGGTCCTTCGAGAGGTTTTCAAGGGAAATAAAAGGAATTTAAGGAATTGGAAAAATCTTCAGGACGCCATTGCAGACAAGGTATTACCCGACCGGAATCGCTAGTTATAGACCGACGTTGCATCGCATCGCGCCGTCCCTCTCGCACTCGGGGCACTGGCAACTTGGCGCGGGCGAGAGGAGCAATCTGTAATGACAGATAGCACGACACTTTTACACGGAAGCATTCACATTTTATTCAAGAAAAAGGAAGCCAACTATTTTACATATCACCTGCACTTTCGAAAAATAATTTACAAATTTCATTATTTTCACTAAATAAAATCATAAAAAAAGGACTACACAATGACAACAAAGGAAGAGGAAGCGATTGCGATCCCGATCAATAGCGGCACACAAAAATCAATGGAGATTAACGCCGAATTACAGAGGTTGAAAACGCAGCGTGCTACACTGAAAGGTAAAATCACAAGAATTTTAAATTTTGTGCAAGGCTATGACCCTGAAACCCAATCTATGTCGGAAGTAACAGTACGAGCACACGAATTAGACGAACTATTAAGAAAATTTGAGGAACTACAAGACAGACTTGAGGAAATAGCAACAACGCCGGAAGAAAAATCACTCCAGGAATTAGAGCGCTCCGCCATGGAAGAACGCTATTATACAATAAAAAGCGAAATAAATACGCTGCTTCACGGGCCTGGAACACCGTCGCCGACTCATCATTCAAGCATGTACGACACCATCCAAATCCAATCTACAAAACCCCGGGTGAAGCTACCCCCATTGGAAATTCCAAAATTTTCGGGAAACGTGCGCGATTGGCCTGCATTCAAAAACGTGTTTACAAGTGCCGTAGACGTAGTGTCCGTACCGAAAATACAAAGGTTACAATATCTACAAACCTCACTCACAGGTGAAGCCAAAAGTCTTATCAGCTCATTACTCCTAACAGAGGATAATTATTCTAAGGCAATGGACATTTTAAGTAAAAGGTATGAAAACGTTACTATAATCATCAATCATCATTTAAAATCTATAATTAATATTCAAACAATAAATAAATTTAACCTCAAGCAATACTTAGTAACATTACAACAAAGTTTAGACTCTTTACAAGCTATCAAATTACCTGTTAACAGTTGGGATGTCATTTTAGTGTTTTTAATTACCCAAAAATTAGACAACTCCTTACGCGCAGCGTGGGAACTAAATAGAAAAGATAACACAGTGTCATCGTTGTCAGAACTTTTGGAATTTTTACAACTGCGAACGACAGCTTTTGAACTTTTAAACGATTACAGTAACAACAATAATTACAATAAGTTTAATAATAATAAAGTTTCTTATACAATTGCTTTAAACAACCTAACTTGTATTTTGTGTCAAAATAATCACGCTTTGCATAAGTGTCCTAACTACTTAGAAATGGATGTACCTAAAAGAATTGAATTTGTTAAATGTAAATCACTATGTTTTAACTGTTTACAGCCTTATAAAGCACAACATAAATGCTCTAAATCGAGATGTTTTAAATGCAATGGACGGCACCACACCTCCATTCACCAGGATACTTATCCTAAGAAGGTAACTACACCAGTTGCGCTTCACGGTCTCTATGATGGCAATAATTCTGCATACACTACTTCCTACAATCACCGACAACCGCATTCACACAATCAACGGGCAAACTGGACTCATCCCGCTTCCGACTACACACAACATACAAATACCGCTACAATTACACAGAATACCGACACTGATCAAAAGTCATACTTTACTACACAACCAAACAGACAAAATAACCACTATATTCCATATAATAATAATATATTATCGAACTCACATCACAGTACTCACAGCGAACACGCTCAAACCATAAATTCTACTTCATTACAACCACACAAAAAAGATACAAAACATGCTTCTACTCTTGCTAACCCTTCTGCTGTTCTTCTTACTAACTCAAAACCCAATACCAATAAAGTCCTGCTATCCACCGCAATAGTCAAAATACAAGACTCACAAGGAAGATGGATTCCTGCTCGAGCGCTGCTCGACAGCGGCAGTGAAGTTTCTATTATCTCACAGAGACTCGCTACACAACTTAATCACAAATATAACTACAATTCATGTAACATTCAAGGTATTTCTTCTATATCACACACAACACAGCTTTCTACAAACATTAAGGTAAAATCTCGCTTTAATCAATTTAATGCTCACTTATCACCCGTAGTCATGGAAAATATTACCATACCGCTTCCCCACAATTATATTAATACAGACACATGGCATATTCCATTTGATATTACGAACTATTTAGCAGACCCAACATTTAACATTCCAAACCAAATAGATTTACTCATAGGTGCTGAACTATTTTATTCAATTTTACTTCAGGGACATGTACACTTAGGTCCAAAATTACCACATCTTATAGAAACACAGTTCGGTTGGATCATTTCAGGCAATTTTTATACTGACATACAAACAGACACAAACATTAGTTTATTTGCTTCTACAAGCCCTTCTACTGATACACTACTGACCCGATTTTGGGAACAAGAACACAACATACAGACAGAGAAATAAAAATATTATAGATTAGGATTTTACAATTTCAGCAAAGTTGCATCAAATTTGGTTTAGCTTTTTTCAAAATTTACATTATTTAAAGAACATTCAAATACCACGAAATTACTTTGCACACATTACTTCCAAAGTTATTTTGATTGGATTTTGTGACACATCCATCAAATCATACGGAGCTTGTTTGTATATAAAAGCCTTATATGCAAATAAAGAACCTACTTCAACAGTAAACAAAAAACTTAAACTTCATAGTACTTACCTATTTACAGATTCCTCTATTGTACTGAATTGGGTAAAATCTCCCTACAAAAAGTTAGATACATATATAACACACCGTTTAATGGACATACTGGAACTCACAGACAACCAAACATGGTACTATATAAATACAAAACACAATCCAGCAGACATGCTATCACGCGGTGTAAACCCACAGGACTTACCACACAGCACTGTCTGGTGGCATGGACCCTCGTGGATTCTACAGGAAGAACACACCTGGCCTATCTCAACCCCAGAAATTAACAAAGACCTCTCCGATCCCCACACAGACTCCACAACTACTAAGACACATCAAGTACTTACAGCAGTCCAAGCTTCTTCTAACTCACACTTACTAGATACTTACAATTATTTTTACAATTGGTTCTGTAGACAATCCAACTATAGACGTTTACTTAGATCTGTAGCATATATGTTCAGGTATTTACATAATCTTAAAATTAAATCACTAAAATTGGTTCATCAATATTTCTCAGTCGATGAGTATAATAAAGCTCATAATTTCATAATCCGTGTAATACAATATATTTCATACTATAAAGAAATTACCGAATTACAATCAATTAAAAATAACTTAAACTCAAACACACAAACCAACAACACACACATTCACTCAAACTCATATACTTCAAAGTCCTATTTATTCAAGTATAGTTCACTCAAAAAACTTAATCCATTTTTAGATAATAATGATTTGCTTCGAATAGGAGGTCGGATAAGACACTCGGATAATATTCCATACTCTCAAGCACACCCTCTTATATTGCCTCTTAAAAATCATATAACCACACTGATAATTAAATATTACCACACAAAACTTCTTCACTCTGGCATTCAAAACACACTCGCAAACATTCGTCTCAAATACTGGCCTATAAAGGGCAGAAATGAAATTAAAAAAGTAATACATTCCTGCACACACTGCATACGGTTCAGAGCACAGGTTTGCAGACAACTGATGGCAGATCTTCCACTACCTAGAGTATCACTCACCCGAGCCTTTACACATGTAGGTATAGATTACAGTGGAGCTATTGCTATCAGAAGTTCAATGACCCGCAACTGTAGGTACTCAAAGGGCTACATCTGCCTATTTGTATGCCTAGCTACCAGAGCAATTCACTTGGAATTGGTTACTGATCTTAGTACCCAAGCTTTTATTTGTGCTTTAAAAAGATTTATTTCTAGACGAGGTTTATGTACTAATATTTATTCTGATAATGCCACTAATTTCAGAGGTTCGAAGACCGAACTACATAATTTATATCAAATGTTCAAAAATGAAAGCTCATACAGTGAAATTATTAACTTTTGTACTGTGAATTCTATACAATTCAATTTTCAAATTCCTCTAGCTAGTCATATGGGAGGAATGTATGAAGCTGGCATAAAATCTGTAAAGACTTTGTTAAAAAGACATCTTTTAAATACTAAACTTACATATGAACTTTTATATACTGTTCTAGTGCAGACAGAGGGAATCTTAAACTCAAGACCCTTATGCCCATTAACAGATGAGCCTAACGACCTAACTTGTTTGACTCCAGCTCATTTCATTATAGGATCACCTATTACTGATATACCAGAACCTACTTTGTTAAGTTTGAATGAGAATAGATTAAGTATTTATCAAAAATTAGTGCTTTTGAAACAAAGATTTTGGAAACAATTTTATTCAAATTATTTGTCAGAACTGCAACCAAGAAACAAATGGCTGCAAGCTCACTATAATTTAAACATAAATGACTTAGTATTAATTAAAGAGGATGTCACTCCGCCCACCTGTTGGCCGCTTGGCAGAATAATTTCTGTAAACAGAAACAAAACTGATAACTTAGTAAGGTCAGTGACTGTCCGTACTAATAAAGGCGAATATGTCAGACCTATACATAAATTGATTTTGTTGCCCAAAAATATATAACATCGTTTTGCATATGTCACATAGTTCATAAGTTAGTTCATAAGTTCATAATTCATAAGTCACATAGTTATTTAAGTTATAGGACAATTAATAATAAGCTTATACTGTAATAAAATACATACTTATACTACCTACTTAATACTTAGATTTATAAAATTGTTATTTACACAAATACACAAATATTTAAAAAATTGTTATCTACACACATACACAAATATTTAAAAAATTGTTATCTACACACATACACAAATATTTAAAAAAATTGTTTTTTACACATATACACAAATATTTAAAAATGTACTAAGAAATATTAGAGACATACATCCTAATTTTCCAAACTTGTGGCTGGCGAGAATGTTTAGTTTTCAACTAAATTTCATCTGTCTATCGCAGTCACACACACACGCTCTCTCACTCTCACTAGTACTCACAACTGCACAGCGTACACGCTAACAAACTTTTATCTGTAATTTTAATATAAGTAGCAAATCGATTAATAAAGTGTCCGAAGAAAACAAAAGACCATTATTTCCCTGGAACCAGCGATAAATATCAAACACAGAGAATAACTTTGTTTTAAGTGTAAGTAGAAGACTTGAAACACTGACGTCATTAAACCTCCAATAACAAGTCAGTCTGAGAGGATAATTACTTCGTTATAAATGTCAACACCTAACTGGCATCTAGAAGTTCTAGAAGTAGAGCACTGGCTAATCTATAAGGCATTTTCAAATATTCATAGTCTTCCGCAGTGACAAAAGCAATTGGTAAAAACCGGTGGTCATATCAAAGTAGTAAAGTATCTCTAATGGCCAAGTCTATCGACATGGTCACCAATCAATAGTAGAAGAAAACCATCTTTGAACAGTTATAGCGTTAGTAACGCAATAATCTACGCTCACAATCGATCACTCCTATTCTTCGTCTTGACAAGAATGACAAGAATGAGTAATAAGACCTACTCGCAAATGATGACCTTTTTGAGTAAATCACTGATGATATCGCGAAAACTATTCTTCTCATTGATAAAAAGTTTGTAACGAAAAAGTTGTAAGTTTATAAAGCGATTAATAGGAGTAGACGAAGTCAGTTTAATTTTCATGTAACCTGTGGTTACTGTACTAGTAGCTGTACCCAATGTAACTAAATCAGAAATTTTACCAAGGACTTTGAGTAAGCGGTCTCTCTCAATAACTATTAAAGTGACTTGTTCTAATTTCACGGTAATCGCATGTTGTTCCGATATTTGTAAGTCTGGTCTAATGAGTCTCTCTCCTTTCCATTAGTTCGAATGCAATATCTTTCTGATTAAGCATATCAGTACCGATTAAAGTTTGTGCAATTACACATTCAGCTGCAACTTCATATAAATTTACCTTTAATGACACATCGGGGAATTCTATGGCGGTAGTTTCTTAACAAGTTGACTGGTTTTTTTTTTCGCCTTCGATCTCACGCTTCATACAAAAACTTCTTTTTATTACAATTAAAACATTTAAGATCAAATTCTGATATTTTTAAAATGTCGGTATCTTTTGATTTAAAGCTGATATTACGATTTTTCGTTGTAGGTCGATTCTAAGCAAGACTTTGCTTTACTAGTCTTTTACTACCCCCTGTATACTTAACACGACTCTATTAACTGCTAATTTCGCTTACAATTTTTTTATTTTATTTTTATATCTTGCTGTCGTTTGGTGTTTTTACGTTTCGTTCAGAGAATAGCATTCAAACGGAGCCACGGCATCAGTTGCAACAATTCTTGGCATAATACCGTTTCCATGGTCTGTTTTACTACAATTTAGCATTTAAATGAACCATCACTCGACTGGAGCGCCTCACGTTTACGTGAATGCGACAATCCAGCATGATTGTAAGCTTGATCTAGCGTTCTTAGATTTATTGTAAACGGATAAATATTTCACGAGATTCTTCGATTACTTCTAGTGATACCCGTACTACAATAGTACTTTCAATTCGCTTGATAAGCCCATAATTGTGTTAAGACACAAATGGACACTAAGAATAAATGCAAAGCACTCGGAGTGCTTACTAGAACCAACACATGTACCTTCGAATAATACGATAGTTACGTCTATATTACTTACGCAAAACTGACTTGAATTCCTTGAATTGAATTGATTTGAAATTGACGTTTGCATTTGTTACACTGTGATTTTACCACAAATATACGTCACCACATAAGCGATTGCCTACTCTTGCTAAACTACCGCGGTTATACTAATTGTCAATCAAGAGATCACGATTAACCTTCGCATACAAAATATCAGATCACGGTACATAAGGGGCAAAGGATGACAAACTATGGACCCTTGTCATTAAAAGAATCGCTAACGTTCCAACATACCGTTTGCAGCATCATCGTTGCTTTAAAAAAACGGTTCGCGGAATTCTTTTTCTCTTCTACCTTGTTGTTGGGTAGAGATGAATTCCATTCCAGTGGGTCACGAATGTGAAGTCGCGGATCAGATGCGGTCCCTTTCCCGGTTTGCTAAGCGATACAGAAATCGGTGGAGTTCAGCGTATCAACGATGACCCTCAGCTATCGTTCAAAATTATTAAGCTGTGCCCTCGTGGACGGTAGCCTACCCTTAATCACTTCTAATCTATTAGAATAAACTCCTGCAAACTGTCACGACCACTATAGGACCCACATTGAAAATTAATTGAAATTGAAGTTAAATTGAAAGAATCTCACAAAGGTGATCGGTAACCATTGAAGTGTGATGGTTATTACTACTTCCACAACGGTTCCTAGGACTATGAGAACGCGTATGCACTCCTCTAGACCGTGACGGACGTGCTGACTTTTGTACAAAATAAAAACTACTCACGGTTTTATATCCTTGAAATGTACACTCAACTTGAAATGTACAAGTTAACACACAAAGAATGTTACACAGCAAAGAAAGTACAGGATGGCAACGGACTAAGCAGCGTTTCGATTTTCTATCCCACTTCTGATCTTAGGAAACAGAATTGAGATTGAAAATAAATAAAGAATGCTCCAGTCAATTTAAGATTTAATTACAATCAAAAACGTAATCATTAAGAGAAACAATTATTGACTACCGCACATAAGCAAGCTCAACGTCAAGTAATGAATATAAGGCCTAACAACTCGATATACGCGAGAGCAACGTCCGTCACGATCAAGAGCCTCCAACAGAAAGACAGAATAAACGCCGTCGAGCCGTCGTCTGTCCGCTGCGCAGCCTGTGCGCGCATCCAACACGGCGCGAGCGCGGTCACGCAACATTGTTGCACCCGAGTCCTCTAACAATATATTTATTTTTTTACTTGTAAATAAAAATGAATTTGGGCTGCAAAACGCCCCATTACTTAACTATGATGTCTTATCCATATAGTCCTTACTTAACTTTTGTACATGGTCAGTTGCATGTGTGAGTGAAACGTGTTTCGTCAGCGCGATTTGGGCAGCTTTGAGATACGACCGCCATTTGGAGTCGGACTCCAGTGCCAATGCCAGCTCCTATAACGACCACTCATATATCGCCACCACCGGTCACCGGTCACCACTCACCACAAATTGTTATGGCTCTGGTTTAGAAATAAATATTTTCGGACTTTTATTATTTTTCCACAACATTAATTTAATATTTTCATTGTACATAGCTATGTAATATTTAAAGTAATAATCAAAACATCTCGATACAATATCTAACTTAAACTTTTAAAATCAATTTACCTACTTCTTTTCTATATTTGAAATCTACTTTCAAAATAAATATTACCCCCAACATCGGAGAGTGTGTTCAGGAACATGCATGAGCTCATACTTACCACCTTCCTCTATCTATACAGACGTACAAATGGTTACCATCCTCGTCTTGTCTTCGGTAGGAAAAAAAATGTATCGGTTCGCGTCAGCAACATGCTAGCTCACAGTTATGTGCGCGCGCTGTCTACGTACACGATCACGCCAACACATTGCATAATAATATACCCGATTATATGTGTGTACGTTGGACGCTCAGTTTTAAGTTTTTCCACTTCTGTCGGCAGTCGTCATGACTGCCTCCGCTTTTTTTGTCTTAAAACAATCCTGGTTTTTACTGGAATTATATTTGACAAAAGTTAGGCTATGGAAAGAGGCACAGAGTAGGTAGGAAGAGGCCTGAAAAGGCTGTGTACAATGCAACAGTATCGAAAGCTCGCCAATGGGAGGGCGAGGCAGGATGTTCTAGCGATGCCATTGGTTGGATACTGTAGCAGAATGTATGGGCGTGGTGCTCTTCATTATTACAAAACTGTTTCTTCTGGGCGGTATTCCATCGCATTGTTTAACAAGGCGTAACTAGCCATTCCCTATTTTTTTTTTATTAAGGTTCACAAAAAAGTTAAAATAAAGTATCTATTTTTTTGGGTCAAATTAATTATAGGGATTATTAAATAAGATAATGTGTAATAATTTTATTTCTAATGTGTATTGTACTTACTAACATAGATTTAAGTTAATATTGTTACTAACCATGATGGATCTGTGTAATCTGATTATGAATAAATTATTATTATTATTCAGTGATAAGTTACAGAAATTATTTCAAAAATTTATATAATGCTATATATACATACTTAATGATATATTATTTATATGCTTCTATATAATAATGAAAAAGAAAGAAAATTTTGAAAATAAATTTAGTTATCTATACTAATATTATAAAGAGAAAATATTTGATTGTTTTTTGTTTGTTTGTATAGAATAGGCTCCGAAACTAGTGGACCGATTTGAAAAATTCTTTTACCATTAGAAGCCGACATTATCTGTGATGAACATAGGATACTTTTTACCGCGGGAAAATGCTTCATTCGTACGGGAAATCTAAAATAAAAGTAAATAGTAGCGGCTTGGCCCGGGAGATAGCGCCATCTATCCAAAATACGGTAGATGGCGTTTTATATTTTTCTACGCGGACAAAGTCGCGAGCACCAGCTAGTAATTATTACAAAATTACATACATATACCATACTTGGAATAAATCAAATTCGTTTCGAATGGATATAAAATATAAAGAGTACAATGACATGCTATTAAAAGGTTTTCTATTCTAGGTTTTTAATTTTTCTAGATATTAAAAGGTCTCCTACAGAACACCTGTCTCAGAAAAATCACTCAGTTCTGTATGGAGATTAATTTATTTTCGTTTTAACAGTAATCTATTATAGTAGGTACAATCGTGTTTATTATTATTACCTACTCAAAACAGGCCATTGTTTTTTTTTAACTTCAACTTTGAAGAATTTGTGATACCTAATAAAAGTTCAATAATTTCCTCTGAATATTTCAGGTTCATAAAATTCAGACAGATTCAGACAATTTTAGAGCTTTCATAAATAAGTGAATATAAAAATGATGACTTGTAGATACTTAAGTAGGTAAGTAGGTATTTGGGTAATGCACGGTTTAGTATTTTAAATTAAATTTGCTTCAGAGGATAACCTAGATAAATAAGCACCTATTTATAGCGTCGAGGTAATAAAAATGGTAATAAAATCTAATGGCAAGGAAAGATTACAGAAAAATGCTACCCCACGCGTTTCAGAGGGAAAACACGAGAGTAATGCTTCTATATAAGTATTACTTACTTACTGTGTGTTCGTAAGATACTGGAGCTTCTCAAATTAATAATTCATGAGAGCTCAAATAACAAAGGATAATAATAAAACGATGCCCATTTACATGTTATATCTGAAGTCGTATCTCGACGCGACGCGGCGGAAGGGGGGGGGGTGTCGGTTAAGAGGGGGGAGGGGGGGTGTACGATATTCAAATTGCGAACATTTCATTTTAACGCTTGCGAAGATATTCGCCCGCTCCCACGCTCCCTCCACCTCTGGCTAGTGCTGTGCTAACTTCGTATCGAAATGTCGATAGAAATTATTGTGTGTGCTGTGTCTATCACTGATCTGTAATAAAGCGCTGGATAGGCTGCTGTCAAATTATTTTTATATATATTTTGAAAATCGCCATTTTGGCGCTGTACGCTATGGAGTATAAGTACATGGAACTAAAACTAGTGATGTCCGCATGATATTAAATTTACAGAATATACACATTTCTTCATGTTTCAAAACTCAAGCGGACATAAATAAACTTACACAGTCCTTAAAGCGCCCCCGAGACGGTCAATCGGTTTGACTCACACACGTAGATTTTGGTTTGACTCAAACCATTTTGATTGTTTACAAAGGTGGTTTGAACGGTTTGTCAAACATTACGGGTTTGAAGCCCGTTTGACAAAATTTCATATTTTTGTTGTGTTTGACGCGCCGTTTGATCTTAGTTTGTACCATTCTTAGGACCAAATTCTTTTTCGTTTCTTATTTTGCTCTCTTTCTATGCAGGACATTAACGTTATAAACATGAGGAAGTTGCGATCCTTGTTCGAGGGCATCTTGTCTGCGTTACAAGTGTACTCGACAGCGCGTACTGAACCAAACTGCGCAGTGCCGTTTGACAAACCGTTCAAACCTACATCATCACATAAACGGTTGCATCAAACACGTAAAGTTTGAATTAAACCGTTTGACCGTCTCGGAGGCGCTTAGACATCAACAAATAGAATAAAACAGATACTATTTACATATGGATTAAAAATACGCAAACGTCAAAATTAGTTCCCTAATGATAAAACTACTTAGGTGTTTCTTACAGTTGGTGTATTATAAAAAAAGCCAGTAGCTAGTATACCTGTATATTAAACATTGTTCACACGTTATTAAATGACTGGATCGCCGAGGACGATATGACGTTCTAATTATTTATTCTATTGATATATTTTAACAATACATACTTATGCTTGTCAAACGTTTAGTTGCTAATAGTTTCTTTTTATTTAGATTCCATTAAAAAACATTTAATTTTGTTGACGGATAATTTGAAAATTTCAGAAAACCTGATTTTTAAAACATTTTAAAATAAATATAATTTTAATATAATTTTAAAAACTACATTCAAAATTTAATTCAATTTAATTAAAAATGCTTCTGATCTATGTACACTAATTCTCTGTCTGAGCTATATTGCTGTAAATAGATTGTTGCAAACATCTGATATCGATATCGATAAAATGAAATAATGCCCATCTCTATACAAACAAGTTGAGACGTTTACGAAATGTGAACATTTCGCGAATTGATCGTTGCGCTGCGGAATTTTCATTTGCGCCTCGAGTTGTGCCTTCTCTCACAACTCACCCCCTCCCCCTGTGCCTTCCTGGCCACTCACCCTCTCGCGCCTGCCCGCCACACCTGTATCTGTTGAAGGCTATATAGGGAGCTCCGGTAATTATATAGTAACCCATTTACAGAACAAAGCTGGAAGGATATTAGTTCTTCCTCGTTTGATGTTTTAATTTGAAGTCACGTGGGACTTTTAGACGACCTAGTTAGAGTCTGCATACAAGGTGGCTTAGTCTTCTTTTGGGATTTACCTAGGTATGGCAGAGGAGAGACTAGGGAGCACATTAATACCTATTTACAGAACAAAGCTCAAAATATATTACCTACTTAGTTCTTTCTTGTTTGATGTTTTAATGTGAAGTCACGTGGAACTTTTAGACGAGGTGACTTAGTCTTCTTCTGAGATTTACCTGGGTATGGTAGAGGAGAGACACAATAAACTAAAAAGTCACTTGAACCTTTTACAGGAATAAGAAAAATACACATGAAGGGAGTTAAGATAATATGAGATCCCAGGTAAGTTATCTTATCATTTCTAACCTAACTTCATTTTGTATTTTCAAATAAAATTAATGATTCAGGACGTCACAAAATTACAAATGGGATATACATATCTCACCTTGTGATCTTGTGACTATCAATAGTGTCAATCTATCCCATTTTGTAATCTTGTGACTATCTACAGCTACAGTGTCACTTATGACTAGGTACATATCTAGGTATAGTGTCAATCTATTACATCTTGTAATCTTGTGACTATCTATTGTGTCAATCTCTCCCATCTTTTGATCTTGTGACTATCTATAGTGTCAATCTATCCTATCTCACAGTCTTGTGCCAATCTATAATGTTTCATCTGCAGCTATCACTAAATTTGCAAGCAAAGTAGGATGAAAATATAATTTTGCCGGTAGAAATACTGAACGGCCTGTATCTTTGTGCAAAGCAGATCGAATCTAAGTAGGTATATGAGGTAGGTATTACACAATGCGAGCAAATATTCACTACACTTTATACATTGATAATTACGACTGAGAACCTCCCTCCCCACCCCTCGTTACTCCACCCCTCCCGTCACTCCCCTGCTCTCTCATTGTAATTTAAATCGAATTCCCGCCGACAAGTAAATTGAAATATTTCAATTTGAACGCACCTTCCGCCCGCGACGTTCCACATTCGAATTGGATTCCAATTTTAAATTAAGATTCTGTGTAACCATCAAGACGTGTGGGTAGTCATTTAGTTTGCAATCACATGACTTTACGATATAAAAAGCGATGGACAGACTGACTGACTATTGCCTTTTGTAAGACTTGTTTACCTATATACTTACTTACTGATGGTCACAGTTATTCACTGTCGCCAGATCGTTTATGACTGTCACTAGAAACCCTACTCAAAAACTCTAACTAAGACTACATAACTAACCTGATTTTTTGGTTAAAAAAATATTTTGAACAAAGTTAGGTCTCTTTATAAGGGTCAGGGCTGAGAAGGCACTCTGAATTCTGCTATTCCATCCTACTGTAGGTAATATGTTTGCAATTTAATAAAGCACTTAAGCTAAAATATCTGTTTGCCTTTTTGGTTAACAAAATAATCCAGCAGTTATTGCCAATGTCCCTTACTTACTTCTATACCTAACTGTCCGCTCATCCTACTTAATAACTGTCCCTTATCCTACTTCAATAACTGTCCCTTATCCTACTTAAATAACTGTCCCCTAATCCTACTTCAATAACTGTCCCTTACCCTATTTCAATAACTGTCCCCTATTCAATAACTGTCCCTTATCCTACTTCAATAACTGTTACTGTACCTTATCCTACTTCAAAAACTATATCTTATCCTACTTTCTAATCACCTATACCTAAATCCTACTTTCTAATCCCCTATTCCTTAATCCTACTATGGTAAGCAATGCACTTGCAGCTTATTATATGCGTTATAGGTGATGGCAGTTACTTACCATCGGTGGACCGTCAGTCTGTCTAATTACGTTAACATGAAAAAATAAATTTAAAAAAAGAACTGATACAAAAGAATCTATGTCTGATAGAAGATAGGACAAGACAATAATTATATTTGACAACAATAGAAAAATGACAATGTCAAGATGAATCAACCAGATAAAAGCTGTGAACGGCCATCAGAATAGTATCGTACAACATTATCGATCACCGCGACCGAAGCGTCGCTATTAAAACCCACTATATAAACAATTAAACAAAAACCCCCTAAACAATAAATAAAATAGTAAAAAGATTCGTATTCAGAACGGAGAATAACAAACATAATTGTGTTTTTTCTACACCATTCAGACCTTTGTCCGGCAACACAAAAACCGCTTCTCAAAAAAGTCACCTTTATAAATAAAAGTTTCAGCATTGGCGACCGCCAATCGCGTGCCTGTAGGCGGAGTCCGCGCGACCCCATTGGCTACTGGCCGCCTCTTCACTGACAACATTTTATATAACCGGATGATACAACATATACAGTTAACAGTACAGTGAGAGCGAGACGCCGCTACGCAACAATACAGTGTATCCTTTCGCACTCGCTGCGTCTCGCTCGCTCGCGCAAATGTCAGTCTATCCGATTGCCGAAAATCAACAGTCAACAGTGTCGGTTGTAACTTCGCGGCGAACGCAGTCCCGAACATGTGAACGCGCCTTTATGTCAAACCGTTTACGAACTGTTCTGTGACTAAAAAAAGGAACTGTGTTTATAATGTGCATTGAGGACTAGTCTATAAAAGTGTTAGGCTGTATACGTACAGTTATCTTGGCCAGTTTTAATTTAAAAATAACTGGCCGTAATATGGAAATGTCACTGCCAAACGGTGTTGACGTGTCGCAGTTGGTTCAACATCCAGTCCTGGCAGCTTTGCCGCCATTTTTCTTGAGAGCATCAGAGAGATATCAGGTTGGTGATCTGTCTCAATTCGGCCAGTGTCAAATCTAGTTTAGTTCTGGTATACATGGTGTTTGTTTTTATATGTCAGATCGTTGTAATTACCCGCTGTTACCCCGGTGCGTATGAATTCACCCATTATATTTCTTTTTTTTTAATGTTTTAGGAAGACTGTCCTTAGGTAGGTAAAAAATGTTTCACAATTATATTACGTATTGATTAAGTGGATAGGTAATTTTAATTAATTTTATTATTAACGAAATGTTAATGACAGAATTTAAATTAATGTATAGCGACAGATTTTCATGACCAATTTCCTCCCAGTCGATAACTCGTAAAATGACTGAGAGAGTTTTATCATGAGCGTTGTGAACGTCAGCTGCGGCTCCGATGGTGGGTTGAGCAGTATAGTGGTAGCCGCCCACGCACATCATAAAAAAAGAATTTAATCATTTATTTCCGATTAAAAATTCATCAAATTATAGTTAGCCTAATATTTTGAAGAAACAAAATTGTCAGCTATTTATAAAATGGTGGATTATGCGTCAGCAGGCCACTCGAATATATACGTGTTCAATGATTACCTCCCAATAGAAAATTTATCAGATGATAGTTTATGTATTACCTACTGTTAATAAATAAAAAAGTCAGCTGGCTATATCTTGGTGGAATGCTTGTCAGCTGATGCCCTGAAAGTGTAACGGGCTACCACTGTGCTCAACCCACCATCGGAGCCGCAGCTGACGTTCACAACGCATCATGATACAACTCTCTCAGGCATTTTACTAATTATGGACTGAGAGGAAATCATTGACGAAATTAGTGCCTGGCTTACGGACCATAATGACTATAAATTTTCATTTCAATTTAACAAAAAGCGATATAATTGCTCATATCAATCATCAGGTAGGTATTGTTCTATTAAGTATATAACTAGGTAGGTAAGGATTTTAACATTTACCTATTTGTCGGAGGTAAATTCGTAACTAAGTACCTAAGTAACTAAGTATAGTCTATACCTAGATCACTCAGTATTTTAACTTAGATATACTTTTACTTTATATTTTTACTTAGTGTCCTACGGCTAAACGTGTTATAAAGAAAGAACTAAACATGTTTTTGTTGTTTTAACTGTTGTTTTTCTAACAATTTTATTTTGTTGTTATGTTTTTCATATCTCAAACTCAGATATTTATATTAACGAAATGATACTAAAATGTTAAATGTTCTAGTTCTATGTAATGTGTAAATGATGAAATACTAAATCCTACTAACAACATTTAGATAAAATCAACTTGTTTAGGTAATAAAGTTATTATTTATAAACAATTAATTAAAAATTGATAGGTAGAGCAGACAGAATAGATATTTGCTTCAAACCAATACTTATACAGTTAGGTACAGATTCATATTTTTATTACAATACTAGCGACCCGCTCCCGGCTTCGCCCGGGGTGCATTTTTTTTTACATAAGAACCTTCCCTGATTATCCCTCTATATATGAGTGAAGACAGAATCGGTACAGCCGTTCTCGAGTTTTGCGCTTAGCAACACATTTAGGGATTCATTTTTATTTATATAGATTACAAATAAGTAGGCAGGCGAGTAAAAGTATAAAAATATCGTATAACACTTCCTCCAATATTTTATTCAACAGTGGCAACACTGTAATTAAGGACACAAAAGAAATTGTAATTCTATTAGCGGTGCAAATTACAGAATAACCCCCATGTTACATTACAATCTTATCCGGGTAACGCACGACACATTGTTGCAAAGGGGGGTAATACGATCACATAATGATAACTATCACAAATATTTAAAAAAGATTTATCATGGACTTTTTACTTGTAACTTATCTATACCAATATAATATAAAGTTTAAGAGTTTGTTTGTTTGATTGTACACGCTAATCTCAGAAACTACTGGCTCGAATTGAAAAATTATTTTTTTGTGTGGATAGTCAATTTATCGAAAAAGCTCTAAAGCCTACATATTAAGTTACATATTACTAAGTTAAGTTAAGTTAAGTTACATACATACATACATATTAAGTTACACATTAGGTACTTACTTGCCGTTGTGTTTAATTTAAACTAGCTGTTGCACGCGACTTCGCCCGCGTTAACTTTATAAAATATAGCCTATATTACTTAGTGATAATGTTAGCTTTCTATTAGGTCCAGTCGTTTTTGTGTTTTCGTATTTTTTTGTTTCGTGTTTTCTCCATCTATCCAAAATACGGTAAATGGCGTTTTATACTTTTCCACGCGGACGAAGTCGCGTGCAACAGCTAGTATATATTATAAATTAGAGTAGATACTTTGTCCTACAGTTAACCTGTTTGTTTGCAGCGCACACCGAAATGCGCCAGATGTCGTAACCACGGAGTGGTGTCAGCCCTGAAAGGCCATAAACGCTACTGCCGATGGCGTGACTGCGTCTGCGCAAAGTGCACCCTCATAGCCGAGAGGCAGCGGGTGATGGCAGCACAAGTGGCTTTACGAAGGCAGCAGGCACAGGAGGAGAACGAGGCCCGGGAACTGAACCTGCTATACGCCGGTCAGACCTCCACTTCGGCGCCGCACCATTACACCGACATTCCTGAAGATTCACCAGGTAATTGAAGTGAAAACTTCTATAGCCGCATATACGACTTTGTGTAGGAAAAAAATGTATGGGTTCGCGTCAGCAACATGCTAATGCTCACAGTTAATGCGCGCGCAGTTGTCTACGTACGCGATCACGCCAACATATTGCATATAGCAGATTGTATGTGTGTGCGTTGGACGCCCAGTTTTAAGTTTTCACTTCTGTAGGCAGTCCTCATGACTGCTTCCGTTTGTTTTTTATTTTTTATTTCACGGGGAAAACTTCTCTAAGTCCTTCCCTAAGTCTTACGCCAGCCGGGTTCAATAGAAACCTCTGTTAGATTTTTCTCCCTTTCCCCGAGAAAAAATAATTACTAGTAATAGGAGGTAAAATATTCAATTGCTCTTATGTCTTTTATTTACAATATTCTACAGTAGAGATTTCTAATGTTTTCAACTAATTTTGTATTTTGTTTATTGTATTAAAAAATCACATCTATTACAATCTAAAAATTACGTCGTCGTCGGCAATAAATAATATTATTTATTCAAACATTTTACGTTATTCCTTTATTTTAAGATACTATGTTCATCATCATCATCATCTCAGCCGTGGGACGTCCACTGCTGCACATAGGGCTCCCCCAAAACTTTTCAATTGGACCGGCCAGAAGCAGCCTGGATCCACCGTTGACCTGCGGCTTTTATTAGGTCGTCTGTCCACCTTGTGGGTGGACGTCCTACGCTGCGCTTGCTGATCCGTGGCCTCCACTAGAGAACCCAGCGGCCGTCGGCTCTTCGTACTATGTGCCCTGCCCACTGCCACTTCAACTTACTGATCCGACGGCTTATGTCGGTGACTTTCATACGTCTACGGATCTTCTCATTTCTGATTCGATCTCGCAGTGTAACCCCGAGCACAGTCCTTTCCATAGCTCGTTGAGCGACATTGAGCTTCCTTACGAGGCCCATAGTTAGAGACCACGTTTTAGCGCCATATGTCATCACTGGCAACACACATTGGTCGAACACTTTTGTCTTGAGACACTGAGGAATTTTGGACAGGAAGATGTCTCGGAGCTTCCCGAACGCTGCCCATCCGAGCTGGATTCGACGATTGACCTCCTTCTAACTAACTGGACTATTTGTCCCAGGTATATGTATTCGTCAACAACTTCGAGAGTTGAGTTCCCAACTGTTACTGGGGTAGGCACAACATAGACATATTTCGTCTTGTCCATATTCATCTTAAGGCTCGTTTGAGGTCTTCGAGCATCGTGCCGAGGTCTCCCATCATCACAATATCATCGGCAAACCGAAGGTGAGTGATATACTCGCCATTAACATTGATGCCATGTTACTTAAGAATAATAATTATCTTTTGTCCATTCTTTCGATTGGCATCATAAAAATAGGGGTGATTTTTTTTTCACATTCAAGTCGGTTCGATTCCCAGACGAAGCAAGTAATTTTTAGAAAATCTTTGAATGCAGTATTACTAACTTTTAAAAATAACATTAAGTCCTCTTTCAGCAAAATATCCTATCTACGATATTTAAGGTACTTTCCCTTCATGTCGCATAGTCTTTGAACAGCGAATATTTGCGTGAAAAATCTAAATTAATTAGCGTAGCGAAGCGTCGCGAGGCGAAGTTAATCTAATCTCGTGAGGCTTCAGGCGTTTCCCGAAACAAACAAAGACGTTTCCTTGCACGTCACCAACTTATGAACAGACAAACATACCTACCTACTTATTGCCTAGTGTAAGTAAACCTGTGGCTTCTCGCGTTTAATTTATTTGGTAATCTATATTTTTATTTCACTTTTACTTCGAATAGGTATTAAAAAGCAAGAAATCACTTTGTATAAAACATTTTAGATATCAAATAACTAATTTTTACATACCTATACTAAATATTATAAAGGTGGACGATTTGTATTTTTGTACAAGATTTTATTGTCCAACAAAAAAGGAACCGACTTCAAACAGGAAAGTAATAAGGTACTTAAGACGACGCATTGGAAATTTAGGTGGCAGGGATGTAGATTTTTCTGAGCAATGACAAAACATATGAAAATGATGTTTGGTAATCTGTTTCTTCATGTTATTGACTTCATTTTTACGGTTGGATTTCACGACTGATTAACTTTTATAAGATAGAAAAAAAAATCAAAGTAACCTATTTTAAAACACAGATTTACATTTTACAGACAAACGGGACCAATTTATACCTCCAAATTTTCTATGTACATTAGTATAAACATACACTTTAATTTATCGGGTGGATTTATTAAAATACATTATAGTTCAGCCGCTGAGTCTCTCCTCAGATTTTAGATTAATGGTTTATCGCTGCGTTTAACGAAAAAATTTACAAACACACCAGTCGCCACTACGATTTTCTATGGTTCCCCACGATTTCTCTGGGATGCCACCATCAGATCCTGGTTACCCTTGGGATATCTCCTTTCTGACAAAAAAAGAATCATCAAAATTGGTTCATAAACGACGAAGTTATCCGCGAAAACACATTAAGAAAAACATATATACGGTCGAATTGTGAACCATCTCTTTTTTGGAAGTCGATCAAAAACTTTTTTTTTTTATGTTAAGGTCGACAGACAGGCTGACGGTCCACTTGATGGTAGGTGGCTACCGTCGCCTATAACACAAGCAACGCCATAAGTGCTACAAGTGCGCTGCCGACCATAGAAGGATTAAGGATAAGGGATAAGGGAGGGATGGGGTAATGGGCTCTGGCATCCCTTACTCACTCACCGAAACACAACAGCACATAATGCTGTTATTTCACGGTTTCAAAAACCGCTAATGCTGTTCAAAAACTAGTGGCACTATTTTGAAAATTCTTTTACCTATAGAAACGTATACGCTATTCACGCGGCTTCGCCCACGTAAATTTTGTAAAATATAGCTTACATGATACTCGCTGATAATATAGCTTTCTATAGGTGAAAGAATTTTCAAAATCGGTCCACTAATTTTTGAGTTTATTCATTACAAAGAAACATACAAATCTTTTCTCCTACAAATGTTAGTTTAAATTCGTAAAAGGAAATGTTTCGCTTTGTAAACGACTCGTTTTGACACTCGACGCGAAACAGAAGCTGTTAATGTGACATTAATAACGAAAGCCTTAAACAAGTTTAAACGTCAATTAAAAGGCGTTTTATTTGAAAGGAGCGACGGCCGCCAATTAAAGGCGAAAGTGTAAAGTGTTGCCAACGAACTCACCCGGGTGAAATGCAACCCGGGTGAAAAGTGTACAAGCCGGGTGAAAATTAAGTGTACAACCGGCGGGAAAAAGAGCGAGATTCGCCACCCTATATACTTACATTGTTAATGGTTTTCTAGGAACAGTGACGGACTGTAATTATGGCATTATTTATTACTAGCTAGCGCCCGCGACTTCGTCCGCGTTGAAAAAGTAAAAAGTACCTATATTATCTAGCTATATTATCTAATAGCTGCTGCCCGCGACTTCGCCCGCGTAACTTTGTAAATGATATACTAAATAAAACCTTCCTCGAAAACCACTCCATCCATTGGTGAAAACTGCTTAAAAATCGATGCCGTAGTTTTTGAGTTTATCGCGAACATACAGACAGTCGCGGCGGAGGAATTTGTTTTATAATAAGTATATTGTATATAGAAGAAAAAATAAATATATCAGATTCGTACGCAATTTGTTTAAAAAGTTTACCATATTATCTTATACCTAATAAGATTCTAGCTAGAAAACAAAAAAAATTATGTTTTGTGATTTCAATCCGACTCTGAAATCATGAAAACAGTTGTTGCCACCCACGCCCTTAGCTCGAGACGCCCTCTGTTCCTCGCTGCACAATTTGTCCTCAATTAAAACACCAACAAACATACAAACAGTCCCCTAAATTACCTATTAAGTTTACAATGCTAAAGCGCGTTAGTATATATATTATGGTGCTCGCGACTTCGTCCGCGTAGAAAAGTATAAAACGCCATCTACCGTATTTTGGATAGATGGCGCTATCTCCCGGGCCAAGCCGCTACTATTTACTTTTATTTTAGATTTAGATTCCCGTAGGAATGAAGCATTTCCTCGCGGTAAAAAGTAGCCTATGTTCATCACAGATAATGTCGGCTTCTAATGTTAAAAGAATTTTTCAAATCGGTCCACTAGTTTCGAAGCCTATTTTATACAAACAAACAAACAAATCTTTCCTATTTATAATATTAAATAGTAATAAATAGTAATAAAAAAGTAATCGCCCCGATATTTCGATATATCCAGCTTAGGTAACTTAGTGTTATCAGCAATTACCTACTTAGCATCTAAAACTATATGGGCCCTTTCTTTTACTATTTTTACGAAAAAAAACCCAACAAAAAATTGCAGCACTTGTGCTTTATGTTTCGGTATAGTCTACTAAATTTCCCTCATGTTATTATTTGTGACGGTGGCCACCTACCATCAAGTGAGTGACCGCAAACAGTTCGCTTAAAAGAGCGGTTTAAAATGAAAAGGCAAAGTTTATACATTGCAGTGGGTTTAAGCAGAAATAAGCGTTTAGTTAACGTTTGAAGTTGACTCAAATGAAACGCCACCAAGGCGTATTAAAAACATTTGCAAAAGAAGGTAAGTACGAGAGGCTGCAATTAACTCAATGCGACATTCGCGAGCTTCGTCAGACGACATACTAGCGGCGAGGCGCGGCGTCACTCATTTTTAGAGTTTAATATTATACTAGCCGGTGCCCGCGACTTCGTCCGCGTTCTCTATAGCCTTCCGCGATAAATGGACTATCCAACACAAAAATAATTCTTCAATTCGAATCAGTAGTTCCCGAAAAGCCGACATTATCCGTGATGATCCGGCACCTAATCCTTACTAATATTATAAATGCGAAAGTAACTCTGTCTGTCTATCTGTCTGTCTCGCTTTCACGCAAAAACTACTGAACCGATCACCATGAAATTTTGCATACACGTTGTCTAGTACACCAGAAAGGACATAGGGTACATTTCATCCAGGAAAAAAGTAATGTTCCCGAGGGATTATCTAAAATATAAAACTGTCGCAATGCGTTATAGCGACAAGTTGTCAAGCGTTATAATTGCTTTTATATTTTTAATTTATCATCACGTACGAATTCGCGGGCACCAGCTAGTGGTAAAATAATTTTTCAATCGGCCCAGTAGTTTCGGAGCCTATTCTATACAAACAAACAAACAAACAATCAAATCTTTCCTCTTTATAATATTACTATAGATTGAAGAATTATGTTTTTATATGAATGACCTAATCTTTAGAACCAATAGCTCATAATAATTAGGTATTAAGTAACCAATAGTCGGATTTGAAAAGTTGTGTCTCGTTTTGAATTAGTACCTACTTATACTTAGCTTAGATTAATTTCAAACCTACTCAATTATAACTATACTTACTTACCTACTTAATTGTCCTATAACTTCCTTTCAGACTTAGGGCCTCTTTCACCAACTACAAGGAAACTGTTGATCAGTAATTACTTTTAGAAATACATTTATATTTATTGAATTTTGTGTTTAGTGCATCTTTCGATATAATATAGGCGATTTTTTTTATTATTTTTTTTTATGTCTGGGACTTTTACCGTACAAACAAAGGTCTATTATCCCGGGTAACCGGTGACTTTAAATAACAGTTAGCCTACTTGACAGATGGTGAAAGAGGCCCTTAGTAACTCATTTACTTGTAAGTGCCTTTCTAAGTACCTACATGTTGAAAATAACTAAACAACTACATCAGCAATGACGTTTATTATTGAAAGTTTTGCTGTGTCTTAGGTTCAAATTCCCTGCACGCAATAATGGCTTTCTCCACTCTCGTGATAAAATTTAAATTGCTTTGAGTCGCGGTCACATAACTATTGATATAAATGTGACCACATAAAACGGCACAACGTTTCGCATATCTGCTAACTTCCTCCCTCCCCTCCCTCCGCCCCCCATAAGTACGACCACATATTGAGAGTTTTATAGCGTGCGGTACAAGACATAAACTTATAGCGGTTTACCTTAGTACGAAGGGTCAAAACTTTTTGTCAAAACGATAACTCGAATTTGACTTAACTTAGAGAGTTCTTTGAATTCCATCAGTATATGTATAATATTTTCAACTACAAAGACGATTAATATAGGAATACCTACCTATCCATTACGACAAGCTTGGGGTCACATATTTATTAATTAATTAAATTATTCACTATTTTTTTCGGTCTTTAGTCCATAGCGTGTTAATAACATTTATAAATATAAATATACTTACAGTCAGTAAAATTACAACTAAATAAAGAATCAATCACAACTAACTTTCAAAACTAAATGTTGATTTGCATCCAATTCTAAAGGAATGAAAAGTTTCAATCTGTCCGAGAAAATAGACACCTAATATATCTACTTATTTTTATTTACTTGTATTGATTTATTTTGTAAAAAAAGATGTCACGCTTTGAGCATGTTGCAAGTATGCAATACGACCCGATTTGCAGTCAACTCTAAAGGAGTGAACAGTCCAATCTGTCCGAGAAAACAACAGACGGATCATATATCTACTTATTTTGTAAAAAAATAATGTCACCCTTTTAACATGTTGCAAGTTAACGTGACCCGCTACCGCTTATGAGTTGCGCCATACCGGAAAAGCGAGGCTGATATTGCGGGCGCGTGTCGGAATGCGAGCCGGAGATATTGCCGCTACACTGTTATATTGCCATCTGCGAACTCATATTGCTCCCTTGCTTCTTATATAAGTGTAAACGACTCATCTCAAATTGACTTGGAAGCTATCAGCTTCTTTGTGTCAACTTATCGCCTTCGTTAGCAAATAAGTGTTATTTCGTTGTTGGACTTGAGCTTTTTTAACCCTGGAGTTGTTGTGAAGTTGTGGCCAGACTATTTTATTTTATTCTTTTAAAAGAAAGCAAGAAAAGTGCTTTATCCAGTTTCGATAACAAATTCCATTCATTTCAAAATTCGCTAAGGCTTAGATTTGAAACAGCTATTGATTACTGATTGACATAATTGTCACTTTTAATTTTCAAAGGAAAATAGATCTTATCATTCTACAACATACAAAGAATTTTCAATCTTAGGGTGATAAAGCACGTTATTTGTCCGAGTTTACATGAAAATAATTGTCGGACAAATCCGACTCTGGCGGTAAAGGGTCACTTTTGATGTCATCGGTCCAGCTGGCCACTGACCCGAGGTCTCCACTCGAAGACTCCAAGCCTATTTCCACTTTAGCTAATTCTTTTAGTGCTTTGTATTTGACTGAGCTAAGTATACTTAATATACTTGCAATTTGTGCATGAGACATTTCGTCAGTGTATGTCACGACGGACAAACAGACGTACATACTTAGTTCGGAGAGTACTATAGTCTGGAATTGGTAAATTTTAATGAGGTACCAGTAAAACTGTTGTATAATCTATATTGAATGACAATATTTCTTATAAGTCACACATGATACCTACATTATAGTTAGAATAGGTGTAGATCTAGGTATGTATTTGAATTCTAACCTACTTTAGTAAATGTAAAAGTAAGTATAGATATGTTTGTATGATAAAATTTTCCATACAGGTTGACACAAAAAGGACATAGGGTACCGGGGGATAACTTTTAAATTTAAAAGTAAAAAATAACTAAGTAGTTAAGTAACTAATGGTATTAGTTACTTAACTTATCAGAAAGGAATTAGTCGCGGTCATACTGACGCGGAAAGCGAATCGAATTATACGTAAGTAAGTATAATACTTAGGCAATAAATATATATAACTAGGTTATCCCGCGACTTCGTCCGCGTCCGATCGCTACCAAACTTCACAGGCTTAACCGCTGGACTATAATCTGAAGATTGTCTGAAAGTCTCATCAAAATCAGTTCAGCGATTTTTGAGTAAATAGGGAACAGACATGCCCACACATACATCGCCTTTTATATAATTAAAATGCAAATTTTATATTGGTAATACGTAGAAGTAGAATCAAACAAGCAATACGCGATTGATTTCTGTTTCATAAGGGCACGTTCACAATGGCTGCCCCTAACAGTAATTAATAAAGAATCAGTCAAATGCGATTTACAATAACACCGCATGGGGGCGGGATGGGGCAACTCCCCGTCACTACCATCCCCCCTCCTCCCCCCACTCCCCCTCACTGTGTAATTGACCTATTGATGGGAATGCTTGCACGTATATCCTCCACCTATGGATGGATGTGTGACCATCTGTTCAATATTGAAATTTACCAATAATATCGCCGCTTAAACGAATCAAAATTACACTTTTTATAAAATACAGTTGGTGCTCACGACTTCGTCCGCGTAGAAAAGTATAAAACGACATCTACCGTATTTTGGATATATGGCGCTAACTCCCGGGCCAAGCCGCTACTATTTACTTCTATTCCCGTAGGAATGAAGCATTTTCCCGCGGTAAAAAGTAGCCTATGTTCATCACGGATAATGTCGGCTTCTAATGGTAAAAGAATTTTTCAAATCGGTCCAGTACTTTCGGAGCCTATTCTATACAAACAAACAATCAAATCTTTCCTCTTTATAATATTAGTATAGATAAGTATATTATTATTAGCTTTTACCTACTTACAATGCTAAATTTGACTGTTATAATTATTTCACTATTCAAAAACGAGGATGTTATATTCCTTCACCCGATACTCGCGCGCTCGGTCATTTCTCGTGATTTTCAGCTTCAGTTCTAACATACTTTTCAGCGTTTTAATGCAAAACCAAGATATACGTTTTGAAGTATGAAAACTCTAGTTTCAAAATCGTTTTTGTAAATTGAAATAGGACAATAGCTGTCGCATACAGGCCTGCTTGGAATATTGCATAGTAAAAAATTTAAATCGCCACAGATCGAAAACTATGCATCGGACAGTGCCTGATTTTTGCAAATATAAAGCTTATATTGATGACTAATACTGGCCGGAATATCAACACTACAAGTAAAAAAATAACCGAGTTATGAAGTTTTGAAAAAACTGCAATTTGGCCGGTTTTTCCCGATTTTCTCCTTAACTAACGACCCGACCAAGTCATTCCTTCTTTCCTCTCATTTCCTTCGTGTTTTCATTCTCTACAAATTGTCTGGCAACATCATCGTGATTACTCTGATAGTTTCAATTTTATAAGCAAAAAACTAAAAAAACAGCGACTTTTTTAAATAAAATTGTTAATAACAATTAATTAATAATAATAAACTCGAGTGAAAAACTTGTCAGTATAGCAAATTAAACTATTCTCCACACAATAGCGCAGTTGGTTTTCTTCTAAGACTTTTTACATGTCAAAACCTAGATTGATTGGCCTAACATACAATATGAAGGATTGTGATTGTATTTTTGCATTTTTGGATTTTTTGTTTTATGTACATATACAGTTATATTAAAAAATATTTTTTCTTGTTTAAAAAATATATATTTATATTATGGTAAATTTATCTATGTACTAGCCGGTGCCCGCGTCTTCGTCCGCCTTTTTAGTTCTTATTCTGATGTATAAGGTATATATATTATTGTAAAGTTTCATTGAAATCCATTCAGTAGTTTTTGTGTGAAAGAATAACAAACATTCATACAAACTTTCGCATTTATAATATTAGTAAGGATTTGCATAGGTAGATAAGTATTTGGTAAACTTCTATGTATTTACAAAATCCAAATAGAAGCTTTATAACATTTAAACAGCTTAGTTAAGAAAGCTCTAAGTAAGTATACTTACCTATCTCTTAAAATTGAGATTCTGATCCTTTTAAGGCCATTATTAAAATATTTGAATTCTAACATGTTTAACCTCAATAAAGAATGCATAATGCAAATCAAACCTTTATTTATTAACCATTTTGGTATTTTATACGAAAATTATTACCAATATATACAAAAAAAATAATAATTTGGTAGATTTTTTTACTTTTGATATTGTAAAAAAAAAAACGCTCCCTCGATTCAATAATCTCGAAAAGAAACTCATTGTAACACTGATTTAACATTTGTTTCATCCCAAAGGACTCTTTTTGCAGATCGTATTAAATTTCTTTGGTTATTATTGTACCGAAAAATTTGTCAACCCTGCGAAATACGATAGTGGTCACAAACATTTGGCGCAATTATAGTATTCAGTTACTGTTTCCCATTTAATACTATTTAACTGCAAATTGCTTAAACCGCTATCACACTGTTCAATTTGAAGGAAACCAATTTAGGAAATCGGAAAGTGTAATCGCAGTTAGAACAGACCGTATCCAATTTGGAGTTTAGAATCTATTTTCAACTCTATATCTTCGATTTAGAAATCCATTTAGTGTAGTGTGTTCAGCAAGTTCACTACTTAGGTCCCTAAATTGGTTTCCTTCAAATTGAATAAAAATAACCATAAACTAGATACTCATATTATTAACTAGCTGGCGCCTGCGACTTCGTCCGCGTTGAAAAAGCCTGTATCCTGTGTCCTGTAGTACCTACGTCTAGATGTTTATCTACTAAGTTTCATGATAATCAGTCAATTCGTTTAAGAGTTATGGAGGAACATACATACATACAGTACCTACACTTAGATTTATTATTAATTGATTGATTAATGATTGATAAAGGTTGAAATATCTATTTTTAAACAAATATTTCAAAGCACAGAGACATTTTGATCTTAATACCTACCTACCTTTTGATTGTCTTTAAATTCCAAATAAACTAAATTCATCAAAAAACAACTGTACTCAGTATTTATTTATTTATTTATTTTTAAGGAAAACTTACAGTGATATTTATATTAATTACTTAATAGCTAAATGACAGTATAACTTTACACCATTGGTATTGGTCTTTAATACACCATTCATTAATAGTATTAGATTTTTGTATGCCAGCAAATAGATGATAATAATTTATGTAATTAAAATACCTATTTCTGTACATAATTACGATCAACAAATAAATTATTATTATTACTGAAATATGCTTCTCTGTTGAAGCATGTTATTTGATAAAATTAAAGAAAATGAAATTACGAGGTCACTATCCACACTCGAGCGCATTCGGAACTCTTTCATACGGCCACTTGACTTCTGTCTCGCTCCCTCCAACGAGCATTGTTCGTCTGCTGTCCCGCTCGCACGCGAATCCGATACCATTTATATTTGGAGTGGCACTCACGTCAGTCTGTCTCACTTACACTCATGTGTCCACTCTATTTCCGTCTCGCGTCCACTCGAGTCCAGTGTGGGAGCGATGCAACCTCAGATTTCATTGTATAAAAAGGTATAATGATTTTGCGGAGGCTTCTCTCTAAACTGGCTTTGAAGGGGTCAAGCTTTTGATGGAATCTTTATTGCGAACATACCTATTAACTTTTAGTATATTTTTGATAAATATATTTTTTGTTATTTTATTTATACTCGCTATCTTACTAGTAATTATAGTCATGGTCAGGGGTAAGGCAATACCCGAAAGTTCATCGGAGTAACATCAAGACCCAAGTACAAAATGACTAGTTAGTAATATTAGGCTATATAAACAACATTAACATTGATAATAAATCTTATACCGAAACAAGATATACAAGTAACCAGTAGGTATATATTTTTTTAATAATTCACTTCAATAAACCACAATCCATTGGTTTCTATTTTTTTTTTCTAAACTTCTTTTACCTTAGTTTCTAAATATTTTGAGACACTTCCAATTCATATTCATAATAATAGAAAGCTTCCACGAAACCTTCTTATTTTAATTGAACAAAAAAATACTGAATGAAACCACACAAAAAATTCAATAATGATCACTCAACTCAACAAGTTTCAAGAAAAGAAAAAAGATACTTGATAGCCCTCGTTGTAACTTCACTGACCATTTATTGAATTAAAAAATCGAGGTATCTTTTGCAAACGCAAACCATTTACCATTCAAATATCGACCCTAACGACTTTCACAGAAAATACAATATCGTTTTGAGAGTCTTCAAGTCTTTCCCTAAACATTTCAATGTATTGTAAGATTTATTTATGTGTGGATACGGTATAAATTTGTTTGCGAGGTGAAGGGTTCTCGAGTGGAATACCAATTTGGGGGCAGCAAGGTTAATGGTGGAGTAATCGACAGACGCCTAGCGACTTGAGTGTTGTGCGTTTGATAGTACGTAACGTTCAGACGCGCACATATAGATCCGGTGACTGGAATAGACACCACTCTAGATAATTATTATTATTATTATTATTATTATTGTTTAACTTCTAAACTTCAACTTGAATAAAGTGCTAATAAAGAAATGAAGTGCAAAGAAATAACTTATATTTTTAAAAACGGCCAGTAGGTAAAATTCGCCGACAACTTTCTTCACACGCGTTTATTTTTTAAAGCGACATCTAGTTATAAACCATTTCACATTAGTGCCATTTCTACCACACACTAGCTGGTGCCCGCGACTACGGTCGCGTTGATAAAGAATAAAGTAGCCTATCCTGTACTAAATGTTTATCTACCAAGTTTTATGAAAATCGTTAAGAGTTAAGAGTTATGGAGGAACATACATACAGAAAAATTTGTAGAAATGTTCAATTTAGTTTCAGTATCATGAATAGAGCCTATAAACACGATATCTCTAAAAACAAAGTAACTTACTCCATGACCAACCCTTACAGATTTATTATTAACTAGCTGTTGCACGCGACTTCGTCCGCGTAACTTTATAAAATATAATACATTTGTGTCTGTGAAACCATCGAAATAGCCATATAAAATTTTAACCTAATCGGTTCAGCCGTTTAGAAGTTATGTGAAAAAGTTAAGTACGGAAGGATAATTCTTACTACCCGTTGTCCTATTACCCGTTTTCCCGTAGGAAAAAAGCATTTTCCCGCGGTAAAAAGTATCCTATGTTCATCACGAATAATGTCGGCTTCTAATGATAAAAGAATTTTTCAAATCGGTCCAGTAGTTTCGGAGCCTATTCTATACAAACAAACAATCAAATCTTTCTTCTTTATAATATTAGTATAGATATTGATTTAATGGCTACCGTCGCCCAAAAACACAAGCGCAACGCCAGGTAGGATGCAAGTACTTTTTTGACCTCTTTAACCTGGATGAAATAAAGACTAAGGCTCTTTTACTCACTAAACGAAACTAACACACGGTCTTTTATTCACTCAGTGTTTCACAAGAACATAAGATCATCATGAGCATTCTTTTAAATCTGAAAAGAATCACCCAACACAGTTTTGAAAAGCACAATGCTCTTTTTAACCGACTTCCAAAAAAAGGAGGTTCTCAATTCGACCGTATATCTGTTTTTTTATGTGTTTTCGCGGATAACTTCGTCGTTGGAAAGGAGATATCCCAAGGGTGGTACCACGATAAGAAAACCAGGATCTGGTGGTGGCATCCCAGAGAAATCGTGGGGAAATTAGAAAACCGTAGTGACGACTACTGCGTTTGTTAATTTTTTCATTAAGTATATAGTTTCCTGTTTGAAGTCGGTTTTTTTTGTTGGACAGTAAAATAATCTTTGTGATCTTCCCATCATCATAGACAGGCCTATTCAAGTAAGAAGATATTTTATTTTTCGTGTGGTCCCATTTCAATTTGGTCCAGTCCGGACAATGGCATCCATGAGAAAACGGTTTGAAGTCGGTTTTTTTTTGTTCAAAAGAGTTATTCTGTCAATGGTTTGATCTCAGACTGTGCATCTCAATTTTTATCAATTTCATTTTAGAGGTAGTGACGAGTAAAGTTAAAATTTGGATGCCTAAATGTCTGTATCAAACTACAGCCACATAAGTCAGACAAACTTGACACGGCATGGTCTTGCTTGACACTGCACATATTTTCAAGAGATTCCTTTCACTTCAGCCCAAAATTAAGCAAATAAATAAATAACAGCAAGTAATAATAATAATAATAATAATAATACTCATCCTAGGGTTAGGGACTCCTCCGCTCACAGATGTTGGAACCGTGTCTGTGGGTTTCCAACTAGACAGTTTCAAACGGTCCCATCGGGGAAATGGGCGCCCCCCGATGTACACAGCCCAACAAATATGATGACGAATGAAAGAGATACACGTATAGGGTCGCTACCCGGGGGTCGCCGGGGCACGTCCAGGACAAACACTGGCACTGGACGTGGCAGAGGGCGAGCCAGTGTGATAAGAGGTATAGGCAGTCCACCCAGCCTGCCCTCAAATTCGTCATCACCACCAGACGGCTTGGTGCCGACAGAGCCATCTTCGACTCAGAATTCGGCACCCGCCGCTGGTGGCCAAAGAAGGCGTATGGCGTGGACAAGTACCATGAATAGTAACGCCATACGCGCCTTTTATAGGGCGACAGTGGGCGAAGCTGGCGGAACGGGCTATCGAGCACGTATGCTCCGTGAATTTCTGCATTTGGAACCGGAGGTGACCGTCACGGAACAGAACCTGTCGGACAGGGTTCGGTACATACAGCGCTCAGGACTTTTTAGTGCTACCGAACTAGAGCAACTAAGACAAGAGGTTGTTCCTGACCCGAATGCTGCATCTGGTGTGGGGGCCTCCGCGCCGTTGCGCGGTGGCGCGGACGTCCTCGTGCAGCCGCGTGATGGTGCGGAGACCAGTGACCGAGCGCATCATATGCAGGATGACGGCGAAGGAATAACCCCCCAGGAAATAGAGCATATGAGAAGCATACTGGAAGAGGCGATTTTGGAGTACCGCCAAACTCCACTTGAACTGAGACCACGCTTGCCCCGAGTTCCTCTCAGCGTCAAGGTTAGGGATGTCGTTGGGGCCATAAACAACATGCTGCCTTCTTACTTGGAGAGCAGCGCGGGCCTCTGTGATACGGATTCGGTCCTATTTGGTGCAGCTATAGCTGTGTGCCGAATAGTGGGCGCCAAAATACGTTTGCCGGGTCGTGCCACTCATTACAATGAGGTGCCGGCCTGGCAGAGAAGGATCGAAAGCCGTATCACTGCGGCCCGTGTCCTCATCGGCAAACTGACCAGCTTCAGGTCGGGTAACACTAGACCTAGAGTAATGCGCTTCGTGAGGGAGGCGTTTTCGGGTGAGAGAGTGAATCTTTCTCACCCGGATGCGTACCGAAAACTCACGGAGCGCATCGATGACCTGAAGCAGAAGATCGCTGCTTGGGGTAAGCGTATCCGGCGGTACTCGGAAAGGGTGAAGAGACACCGTCAAAATCGCCTCTACATGAGTGACCAAAAGAAGTTTTATAAAAACTTAGGGCGTCCTGACAGTAGAGTAGCTGGTCCCAGACCTAATCGGGCCGAAACTGTTGCCTTCTGGCGAAATCTATGGTCGGAACCAGTTGCTCACGAAGAGGGCCCTTGGAAGAGAGCAGTGGAAGAGGCATGCGCTGTAATAACGCCGATAAGCCCCATTGCAATAAGTGAAGACGATGTGGTCGCTGCGGTCCGTAAGGCCCCGAACTGGAAAAGTCCGGGACCGGACGGGCTGCACGGCTACTGGTTGAAGGGGTTCTGGCGCAGCCATGCCACTCTCGCTGTTCAATTTCAAGAGGCTCTTGAAAACGGGGCGCTACCAAACTTCTTGACTACCGGGGTCACTCATTTAGCTCCTAAAGACATTGCTACCGCAGATCCATCTAAATACCGCCCAATAACGTGTCTCTGTACCATATACAAGACACTCACATCCATTCTGAGCTCAAAAATATATCGTCACGTTACCGTTAACAACATCTTATCGGAGGCTCAGAATGGATGTAAGGGAGGTAGTCGCGGTAGCAAGGAGCTGCTTGCAGACACGGCTATTTGCAGACTGGTTAAACGCAACCGTCGAAACTTCTCCGCTGCCTGGATCGACTATAAAAAAGCATTTGACTCGGTTCCCCATACATGGCTTTTGAGGGTCCTCGAGTTGTATAAAGTGGATAGTACGACTCGACACTTCCTTGAGACATGTATGGGGCAATGGAGTACGATGCTTAGTCTTTCCGGTGAGCGGATGACGGAAGCGGCTGATCGGATAAGGATCTGTAGGGGTATTTTCCAGGGTGATTGTCTGAGCCCACTTTGGTTTTGCCTGGCGTTGAATCCTCTGAGTACTGTCTTGGAGGATTCGGCGATGGGATTTCAGTTTCGGAGGGGAGGCCATCAGATGTCACACCTTCTTTACATGGATGACCTGAAGTTATTCGCCCCGAACGCTCATCGTCTGGAGGGTCTGCTGAAATTAACTGAAGATTTCAGCAGATCTATCAGGATGGAGTTCGGGCTCGACAAATGCGCGGTAATCCATGCGGAGAGGGCTCGGGTCATTCGTTCGACAAGTGTCGAAGTTGGCCCGGGACAGATGAGGTCACTCTCCGGGACTGAAACGTACCGATATCTGGGCATGTCGGAATCATTAGGTGTGAGGGAGACGGTTGTGAAACAGTCGGTCTGCGAGGAATTTTGGGAGCGCCTGACAAAAGTTCTTAGGAGCTATTTGTCCGGGGCTAACAAGATCCGAGCTTTCAACGGCTGGGTCATGCCCGTCCTCCTTTATACGTTCGGCGTGCTCAGATGGTCTCAGACAGAACTGAGCGCCCTGGATAGAAGGGTCCGCACAACTATGGTCGCTCACAGAATGCGTCACCCGAAGTCATCGGTTGAAAGGATGTACATCCCGCGGAAGTGTGGTGGTCGAGGCCTACTAAGTGCCAAGACCATGCACAACCGCGAGATGTGCAATCTAAGAAATTTTTTCTTGACTGGCTCGGGTGGCGGGCTCTGTAGGGCGATCGTAGAATGTGATAATGGACTCACCCCTCTGTCCCTATCCGATCAGCAATGGCGGGATCCAGTAATACTGAGCGCCTCTGACAGGGGGGCCGTATGGAAGGAGAAAGAGTTGCACGGGCGGTTTTACAAGGCTCTCCATGAGCCTCATATTGACCGTAAAGCCTCCGTGCACTGGCTGCGCTTCGAGGATCTCTTCGGAGAGACCGAGGGTTTTGTCTGTGCGATACAGGATCAGGTTGTCAAGACGCGGAATTATCGGAGGTACATCATAAAGGATGATGGCACAGAGGACATATGTCGAGCCTGTCGCCATCCGGGAGAGACTCTTCGACATGTCACCTCCGGTTGTTCGGCGCTCGCCAACACTGAGTACTTGCACAGGCACAACCAAGCAGCCAGGATCCTACATCAGGAGCTCGCTCTGAAATACGGCTTCCTTGAGCAGAGGATGCCTTATTATCGGTACTCGCCAGAGCCAGTCCTCGAGAACAGCCGTGTCAAGCTCTACTGGGACCGGCCCATCATCACAGACAGGACTATTCTAGCGAATAGACCTGATATTGTGTTGATGGACCGGGAGCAGTCGCGGGTGTTTTTGGTGGATGTCACTATCCCGCATGACGATGGTCTCGTGAAGGCTGAAACTGAGAAGAAGAGGAAGTACCTCGACTTGGCCCACGAGATTGTCGACATGTGGGCTGTGGCCTCTGCTGAAATCATCCCAGTTGTTCTGTCCGTCAATGGTTTGATCCCAACCAGCCTCAGTGACAACCTGAAGCGGTTGGGATTCCGTGGCGGCTCCCTCCCGGCCCAGATGCAGAGAGCGGTGCTGCTCGATACAGCCAGGATCGTGCGTCGGTTTCTCTCATTGTCGCCCTGAACCCCGACCGACTTGTGTCTGTTGGGGGTGATACCGTCTCCTCCTCATTTTGGCCTTCAGAGGGGGAGACGAGGTAAAGAGGTAAATGGAAAATAATAATAATAATAAGTTACAACTGCCACTTCTAGTACTGCTGTAGTCATGATTATGCGATTCCTCTTTTTATTTGTTGGTGAAACACTATTAGAACGATTGATTTACTCTCGTCCACCCCTTGCACCCCTCGAAGTCATGGTGTAGTTCACAAACAAACAAACAACATAGGATCACATGTAGTTTATTCAGTTCAAACAAATAGGTATAAGTTAGTATTGGCTTATAATATTTTTATGAAAATCAATGGAGTATGGAGGAACATACATACATACAGAATAAAAATCTAAAAATGGTCAATTTAGTTTCAGTATCATGTATAGAGCCTACAAACACGATATCTCTGATAACAACGAAACTTACTCCATGACCAACCCTTACAGATTCATTATTATTAGTATTAATTGATTCACAGGTCAACACGATTTTTGGGTCTGGCTTCTGCATATGAAATTTTGATTTCTTCAATGTTAAAAATAAGGGAATAAATAATTTTTTTGATCAAAGTTTGCTTTTGTAGAAACTGGAGCATTTTTTTTATTTTTTTATGACAAATGATAGATTCATACATTATTTCCATACTTTTATTTTCAATTACAATTAGAAAAGTTTTTGTTGAACACTAGAGCCTTTGTCATTTAAGATTTTTGATAAACAACAGGAAATATATGTAAAATAAGGGAAAATATTAAGTTCAAAAATGAATATTTTTAGTGTTTCTTTTATGTTTGTTTGTATGGGCTGTTTCGTATCAGGCAAAAGCAAACTTTAAAAGCTAAAAATGAAAATGTAACTATTTTTAGATGTCTAGAATTAGAATTTAAGCATTAGAGCATGATGTTATGTTAGCCTAAATATGTCCATAATATTTTTCATGGAATTATATCTTCGTCCTCTTCCCTCGGGAACAGTACTTTTTTCTATATGAAAGGTACCCTCTTTCGTTGTGCTAAAACGTGTCAAACAGAATCACTTTTGAATTTATAACATTTATTGGTTAGGATTGCGTAAACATTGTCTTTTTAACCGACTTTCAAAAAAAGGAGGTCGTATAGGGTAAAATACCCAATTATTGGCACTTTAAGAAATACGACCATTTATTGGCACCTTTCGACCTATTTGTTCAACTCAAATAAAATTTGAAAGTTTGACAATGTTTAAATCATTTAACTGTTTAGTGTTAGCAATTCTCATAAACCTAAGATTTATTTATTTTTCGTTGGGAACACAGTTTATGGAATAGATTTCTTATTTTTCAGTGAAAAATTTAGGGTGCCAATAAATTGGAGGTGTGCCATCATTAGGTCATTTTACCCTGTATGTTTTTTTGTTATGTGTGTTCACGGATAACTTCGTCGTTTATGAACCAATTTTGATGATTCTTTTTTTGTTGGAGAGGACATATTCCAAGAGTGATACCATGATAAGGAAACAAGGATCTGATGGTGGCATCCCAGAAAAATCGAGGGGAACCTTCGAAAATCTTAGTGGCGACTAAGTGCGTTTGTTAATTTTTCATTAAGTATCTTATTAGTTTCCTGTTTGAAGTCGGTTTTTTTTGTTGGACAGTAAAATAATATTGTGACAGGAGTGTTTATTTGTATCATTTCTTTTATCTTTCGTGTTAGAGCATTGTTTGGCTCGAGGTAACGCAATACGATCGTGTATCAGGCTTCCGAGTGGATTTTTATTAACTGTTGAACGACGTTTGGTTTCCTCGGATGCAAGTTTTGATTGGTATCATTGCAGAGACGGTGTTGTGTTGCGAAAACGACTCTCATCCCCCACCGAGCACTTACAACTTCTTTTCGGGGATTCTTTTATTACTTTTTTTAAGAAACAACCAAATTTGTAACGCGAGGAGCTCCGTTGTCTATACTAATATTATAAAGAGGATAGATTTGATTGTTTGTTTGTTTGTATTGAATAGGCTCCGAAACTACTGGACCGATTTGAAAAATTATTTTACCATTAGAAGCCGACATTATCCATGATGAACATAGGCTACTTTTTACCGCGGGAAAATGCTTCATTCCTACGGGAAATCTAAATTAAAAGTAAATACTAGCGGCTTGGCCCGGAAGATAGCACCATCTATCCAAAATACGGTAGATGGCGTTTTATACTTTTCTACGCGTACGAAGTCGCGAGCATCATATTACATAAATATATTGAAAAAACTTAGGTATAGGTAGATTCCACTCAATAACTAGAACAATCTCAAACGGGATTTGAACTTGTCGACTGCGGAGCGTTGTTCCTATACCTAGATATAGTTTAGACTATCAGCGGTAGTCGGTAATTGGAGAGGCTTATCTATTGTTAAAATATGTATAGTGAACCCCACAATGTTTGATGTCGCGATAGTCGATGCCGACACAAACAGCCGCCACTTGAACCGATAGAACTGTAATTAGTTGTACTATGTCAACAATAGGTCATCGTCGAGAGAGAAAGGGACACAAGATGTAGTCAGGGGTTCATAACATTTTCTCTTTATCTTTTTACTATCTGGTGCTCGCGACTTCGTCCGCGTAGAAAAGTATAAAACGCCATCTACCGTATTTTGGATAGATGGCGCTATCTCCCGGGCCAAGCCGCTAGTATTTACTTTTATTTTAGATTTCCCGTACGAATGAAGCATTTTACCGCGGTAAAAAGTATCCTATGTTCATCAGGGATAATGTCGGTTTGGTAAAAGAATTTTTCAAACCGGTCCAGCGACGAAGTCGCGGGCATCAGCTAGTGAGGCATAAATTGACATACCGCTCACCATCGTGCAGAAAAGTAATAAAGTATGTTTATAAGTGGAGTGGTTGATATTTATTATTTGTAATCCGACAACAATGGAATCGTTCGCAGATCCAATATTAAAATACAGTCGCGTAATTTCATTTGCTGGCTTTACGTGCTCCCCTGTCTTCTAGGGTTGTCGACGTTCGCATTTTAAGATTAATTTCACAATAGAAAAATGGACTGTCAAAAATGTCAGTAGGTAATATAATTTTTTTTTACGTTTCCTTACTTTTTGTGTTAAACTTAACAGTCAAAATTTCAGGAAAATTTTGTCATGTAGAGTTGTTTTTTTAAAATTTAAGTAGGTATACTAAGTAAATGTTACTCTAATATATTATCATAATATGTAAAAATCTTTATGTGTAGGTATTGATTACAAATATTATATGTATATACATTCTGTTGAGAGAATTAGGGGCGTTATAGTACAGTAGTGTATATTTTATCTATTGTTTTTAATTTAGTTATGTTTCGTCACAAATCAGATCAGATTAAGAAAGAAACTAATCAGATTTAGAAGATTAGTTGAAATATATTTTAAATAAATCATTACTTATAACAGATAAATCAATTTCATCCTTAAAAGAAAAACTAAAGAAATAAAAATATTTTTAATAATATAAAAGCGACAACCCTAGTAACAAGGTGCCGAATGATTGCATTGCAATAGAATACTAATTCCTCAATCGAATGCAACCACCCTGCCATTGTCTGCACATTTCAAAATCGACCTTAAATATTTGCACTAAGGATCCAATTTCAATGGCTTGCCTGAATAATAGATTCGCTTAACAATTGGTTTTATTGTTACCACCCGCCGACTCAAAGTTACTCCGTTCGGATCACGACTCCCGAACTACAAACTATTACATTTTGAACTTTAATCCTAAGACTTTAGAGTTTAATTTGTTCGCAGTGAGTGTGCATAGTAAATTGTAGGTGTCGTAAACAAGAGCGCCGGAGGGTTCCGTATCGCTAATCACTTGAGAATGGACCTGGAAAATTAGGGGTTACGTCAATTTTGAGTTCGGGCCCCATTTTAATATATCCACCCAGTCGTTTCATTATTTCTAATTGAATTTGGAATATTGTGGTTTTAATAAAGCGTATTTATAAAATTTCGAATTAAATTATGTATTAGAAAAATGTCCCGCGAAATTGCCCTACGAGGATTTGTTCTGCAGGTCGAAATTTCCAGAAGGAAAACGTTGGAAGAAAAAACGCACTGTGTTTTCTTTTGCGACACCGCCGCCATACACATAATTAATCCTTCGAGCCGTTTCTGCAGCACTGGTGCCACGATGGAACTCGTACTCGTAAATAACGCGATATTTCAAGTTTTCTGAGTATAAACTGAGTTTCTAAGAAAGATTTGATTGTTTGTTTGTATAGAATAGGCTCCGAAACTAGTGGACCGATTTGAAAAATTCTTTTACCATTAGAAGCCGACATTATCCGTGATGAACATAGGTTACTTTTTACCGCGGGAAAATGCTTCATTCCTACGGGAAATCTAAAATAGAAGTAAATACTAGCGGCTTGGCCCGGGAGATAGCGCCCTATCCAAAATACGGTAGATGGCGTTTTATACTTTTCTACGCGGACGAAGTCGCGAGCACCAGCTAGTAGCTGTATAAATTTGAAATTGGAATTCCTAACCAAAGAGGAGATATTTGATATCAAAGTGGCCAGTACGACAAAACGCCAATTTCATAATTATGTTTGGACCTAATATTACTTTTGGTCGAGTGAAAATATATACATATTACTTAGCCTACCGAAAAGGCGAACTTTTTTAAAAAATATTTCAGTTGGTTGAAAATTATGAGCTCTGTTTGTAACTACAGTTGAAAAGAAATAAATCAAAATGGCCCCTAATTAGCTATAAAACGCCCTCTCTCTCTCAATTCAGTTATTATAACTTAATTAGGAGACTTGTTCCCGTACCTAGGTATGCTTACATTTCGTTTTGTTTTACTTTTTTTACAGACTTCTTTGTTTTACATCAAACAGAGCTATTTCATAATACTTAAAGGGCGATTTAACGGTGTTTTGTTAGGTATCCTTTTTTATTTTTAGATGACCCCTTTCGTCAGCGAAAGCAATATAAAGGCTTGATGTACTGTTGCTATAACACTATCGCCAGGCGTTAGTTTTTTATTTTATTATTCTTGATCCCTCGGGAACAGTACCTACTTTTTTTCTGGATGAAAAGTACCCTATGTCCTATACCAGGGTCTAAACTACTTGTATAACAAATTTCATTTAAATCGGTTCAGTAGTTTTGGCGTGAAAGCGAGACAGACAGACAGACAGTGTTACTTTCGCATTTATAATATTATAGTAAGGAATTTCAAAGTTATTCACTTACTCAAGTAATTCACTTGGGAATTAAATTTGCATCCAAATTGGTCCAAATCAGATAACATGTTAGTATTACTTATATATAACTTTGTTTGTAAGTAAAGTTGAAAAAAAAACGAGATTTTATTTTTTTGTTTTAAAAATTTTTGGGACACATAAATAGAAATAAAAACCTAAATATAGAATAGTCATATAGGTACCTACATCCTCAAAAACATTGGCATTTATCATAATAATATATTATTAGGATTAAGATCAGGATTTTAGAATCTACCTATAGGTACATTTTTGACTGCATTTATAACTTTGAACCTGGCTAAGTTTAACATTTTGAACGCGGACGAAGTCGCGGGCAACAGCTTCTAATTTATCTAACCTAACCTAACTATACTTATTAATAAAATTGGACACTAATTTCATGGAACTACAGTGAAATAAAATCAAAAAATTAATTTTTTTGTATGCCATAAAGTAGAACATAATTAATGTCCATTATTATTGTAATAGCAAATAATAGACACACACACTAATAATGTGTGTGTACAGTTACACAGCCGGAGTCAAATTCATGTGGCAATAAATCGCTGGCGACAATACAGACGTCGGCGCGCGGGTAGCCCTCTACGGCGTGGCGCCGTGCCAACCCTGATTGTGTGTTCATTGTGTTCAAACGATTTATGGCCACCGAAGCGCACTGTTTTAACACTTTAATATGTAGCCTGCACAACCTTCTCTTGTGTGAAAACAATTTATATGAAACAATTCATTCAGGTCGCTAAGTATAGCCATCAAGGTTGGAATACACTGATAGGAGATGGCTACCGTAGCCTAAAGACTACCTATCTCAAGTAGAATTCATCAAGGTTCATCAGATAACTCAGATATCAGATATCTCAGATGGATGAGCTCATACCGCCTTCCCCTTTCTTCAATTGGACATTCAATTTCAATTTCAAAACCTTTATTTACTAAAAAGAGTACAAATTATATATATATATAAGAAAAAGTTAAAAAAATAAATAAATTCGTTCGTGCACAGCAGTCCTCTATTTAGCTTGTCCTTTTGACACAAAGGTCTCCTCCTATCCTTTCCAAGCCTGTCTATCCCGTGCTATTGTGGGCCACTGAGGGCCGGCTCTTTTCATGAGATCTCCTGTATTGTCTTCCATCGGACATACAGACGTACAAATGGTTACCATCCTCATCTTGTCGAAATCCCTCCTTTACGGACTAAGTGCTTTGAAACATCCTTTTATAGTGTGCACTGCCAAGGTTTGAAACTCCCTGCCAACGTCTGTATTTCCGAGCTCATATAACCCTAATCTTTTCAAAGTCCGAGTGAAAAGGCATATTCTGGGTGAGCTCGCTCCATCATAGGCCTCATCCTTGCTACTCAGCTGGTTGTTGGCCAAGAGCAAACCCATCTCTAATAAAAAATAAATAAAAATAAATATATTCATCAAGGTTGCAATCCACTCTTGATGGGAGATGGCTACCGTAGCCTAAGAAGATTACCTGTCTCAGACAGAAATCAAGATTGTAAATGTTGGAATACACTTTGATAGGAGGTCGCTACAATAGCCTAAGAAGACTAGATACCTATCACAGATAGACTTCATCAAGGTTGCAATCCACTCTTGATGGGAGATGGCTACCGTAGCCTAAGAAGACTACCTGTCTCAGACAGAAATCAAGATTGTAAATGTTGGAATACACTTTGATAGGAGGTCGCTACAATAGCCTAAGAAGACTAGATACCTATCACAGATAGACTTCATCAAGGTTGCAATCCACTCTTGATGGGAGATGGCTACCGTAGCCTAAGAAGACTACCTGTCTCAGACAGAAATCAAGATTGTAAATGTTGGAATACACTTTGATAGGAGGTCGCTACAATAGCCTAAGAAGACTAGATACCTATCACAGATAGACTTCATCAAGGTTGCAATCCACTCTTGATGGGAGATGGCTACCGTAGCCTAAGAAGACTACCTGTCTCAGACAGAAATCAAGATTGTAAATGTTGGAATACACTTTGATAGGAGGTCGCTACAATAGCCTAAGAAGACTAGATACCTATCACAGATAGACTTCATCAAGGTTGCAATCCACTCTTGATGGGAGATGGCTACCGTAGCCTAAGAAGACTACCTGTCTCAGACAGAAATCAAGATTGTAAATGTTGGAATACACTTTGATAGGAGGTCGCTACAATAGCCTAAGAAGACTAGATACCTATCACAGATAGACTTCATCAAGGTTGCAATCCACTCTTGATGGGAGATGGCTACCGTAGCCTAAGAAGACTACCTGTCTCAGACAGAAATCAAGATTGTAAATGTTGGAATACACTTTGATAGGAGGTCGCTACAATAGCCTAAGAAGACTAGATACCTATCACAGATAGACTTCATCAAGGTTGCAATCCACTCTTGATGGGAGATGGCTACCGTAGCCTAAGAAGACTACCTGTCTCAGACAGAAATCAAGATTGTAAATGTTGGAATACACTTTGATAGGAGGTCGCTACAATAGCCTAAGAAGACTAGATACCTATCACAGATAGACTTCATCAAGGTTGCAATCCACTCTTGATGGGAGGTGGCTACCGTAGCCTAAGAAGACTACCTATCTCAGGTAGAAATCATCAAGACTACGTAGCTTAAGAAGGCAAGAAACTTCGAAGTTTGATGAACTGCTCCCGAGTAGAAACATCTAAAAGTAGAAATAAAATATCCAACTCCTGACAAAAATACATTTAAGAGCACAATACAAAGTTTAAACCTAAGAAAAGTATTAATAATAAAAAATGGTTTTTAATAATAATACCTTAAAATTTCTTCTCTATCTAATCTCAAAAGTACGCCTGCCTGTCAAACAAACAGACAGATAAAAAGGTGAATAAAGAAATAACAATATGAGCCTAATAAAGTAGCAATTGAGTATTTCGAAATTAGAAATGGATATTTTAATTGTATTTATTTGTATGCATGTACTTAATAGTTAATAATATGTATACCTATAACAATGGGCGTTGAAAAATGCAAACAATTTAATATAATTACAATATGTGCAACATACAAATAGACGAAGTACAATGAAACACAAAAAGCATAAAAACCGCTTTCAAGCAGATGTCTGCAAGTCCCATTGAATGCACATATGTATATCCCTCTCTTTCACTCGCCCGCAAATTTGTATTTCCCTCTCGCTCTAACCCGCATAATGATATTCAAAATGGCCAGTAGGTGTTATTGCTTTCTTTGTAATTAAAAATAAATAAAAAGTGTGTTTGTATAACAAAAATATGGCGTACATTATTTTAATGAAATCTTTTAAGTTTTGTGTAGAGGGCGTACTTTGTTCGGATTGAAAGAGAATTTAAAAACTCCTTTTTAAATGAGTTTTTTTTTACCGAAACCGCTTCACATTGAACATTGTGCTCATTGAATGAATGAATGAATGAATTGGTTCGCATTCAAACTGTGCTCTGATATAAAGAAACAAACGCATTAAAATGTCTTCTTATTTTCTTATTCGGTAAGCGACTTATCACCCGTAAACACTTATTACAAACAAAACAAGCCATGCCTCGCGGTTTTGCTTGCCTTGAAATTGACTAAAGTCTTCTTCATAGAAAATGCATATAAAATTGATGTCAAACGATGTTACAGTTTAACAATTTCGTACATTTTCTAGCTTATTTATTATTTTCAATAACATTTATGGGACAAATGTTAATTCAATAGCAACCTATTCATTAATTTATTTATTTTTGCAAAAACGTATAAATTTTGAATTACTAGTTCAAAGAACTTTAAGAACGTTAGTTAAGAAGTCATATTTCGTAACTAAGTTAAGCGTTTATACACTCGTTACATATATTTTCATGATATATCTTAATTTGTACTAAGTACCTAAGAATTTATGTCTCATCCGTGTAGTTCTACTAGTTTTGTTCTACTGTAGAACTAAACTGGAATAAGTTCCACACACAATCGTGAAGATAGAATTACCTAATTTATTTTGACAAAGAATTTGTATTGTATTTTGTCTTCAACAGAACAATGTTTAATTGCTATAATATTTTTGAATCATTTAATCAGCCTTGGATCCAAAACAAATTATAATTTATCATTATCACATTATCATTATAACCGCGCCAGACATTTCTATATTCGTTGCAAACAGACTCGCTTGAGCTGAAATCGAAAGACCGAAATACACACCCTCTAAACGGGTTGTATCCTGAAAATATTTTCCTTCGATGCCTTCCGATGCCACGCAACGGTGAACACAAAAATTAACCGTAATTTAAACAACGCGTGTTAACACGTTATCGAGCCGTCATCGAACACTCGACACCTCCCTCCCCTGCCTCCCCTGCTCTCTCCCCTGGCCCCTCTTTAAAAAACAATAACATCGACCATTAAATTCGCACACGCCACTGGAGACGACTTGCTTTCTAATTGCACGGAACACAATGACTTCTGTATGCGACTGTACTAGCTCTACCACAATCCCCGTTTCGCTATACATAATGAGAATTCGAGTGGGAAATTTTAAACAGTGTGTTTGTTCGTAGTATACTTAACTGACTGAGCATTGTTAACTCTTGAGTTCATTTGATGCCAACAAGTATAAGTTTTCCCCTGAAAAGGTCACATATTTATTGTGCGTGAGATTTTTATTTGTGTTGAAAAATACATAGGTAGTTATAAAATGATAAGTCATGACTGAATAACAACTAACAGGCAAAACTAGAAACCTGAAATTTGACTTTAATAAAATAATAACCACAACATCCTTGTCCACAGTTCAAAAGCGAGCACGCATCACTGAAGTCTGCTCGAGTCCGTCTCCGCCCAGAGATCAGCAGCAAGAGACGAAGACTCCCGTCTCTTCCCCGCAGCCCCTCCACACTCCACCCCCTCGATCGCCTTCGGACCACGAGCTCAACGTCGAAGAGGAATTAGAGGAACAATCGGAAACTTCCCTAACACCAGAAAATCTATCCATGAAAGAGCCTCGCGACGATCCGCCACCCGTCAAAAAGGAGGAAGACGACAAATGGGAGAGTCCCGACTTCAAATACAAAATGTTCAGGCGAGAAAGGAAACCACCGGAAGCCATGACAGAAACTGTCGCCGAAGAAAACACTCCTACGTTTCAGAAATCTCCAGTCGACGTGCTCATAAAAGTATTTCCTAGACGAAGTCGCCAAGAAATCGAGGCAATACTGGCCAGATTCAAAGGAGACGTGGTCGCCGCCATGGAAACGATGGTTAACGGTGAAAACCCGGCTTACAACAATATTCCCCGGGAATCCCCGCCGTATATGCAGAATTACCAATCAAAATCTGCGTTCTCTCCTCTCTCCAATCAAAGTTTCAAATTCTCTCCGTCAAGGAGATTCTTGACTCCACCTTACAGCGGGACCGGATACCTCCCAACGGTCATCAGACCTCCTCCAGAGTACCTGTCATCGTTCTTGCCACCTTCAGAGCTGATGTACGGAAGACAGATGCAAGTACCCTCCCCAGGTACCTCACCGCGATCCGACAACACGAATCCCGAAGGTTTTTCTGATTAGGGGTATCCCAAATTTTGGACTGTTTTATAAACAGATTACAAATGAAACTTTATCAGTTTATTCTGCTCAGTTGTCAGTTATGCTGGTTAAACGCAACGCTAGTGCAACGCAATTTCCGGGAACTATGTACAACTTTTTTTTGAAAATAATATGTGGTTTTTTATTGGACGCAAAATTGGAAATAGGTACTTGATATTCTTGTTAATACCAACACAAAAATTCTTGTGTATTTCTTTATTAGATTCTTCCTTGTTTAGTTGATAACTACAATGTTACCAATGTTAGCCTGTATAAAAATTAAATTTTTAAAAATGCATACGCGTATCAGAAGTGATCATATTAATCTCTTATTAGGTACAATATTACCTAATATTAACTCGTTAGACAATTCCATATTATTTATTTGTAAGATGCACAATAAATGCGTTATTTTTAATCTAAAAAAATAAAAAAATAGCTTCCGTATGTTTGGGTCTACAAAACTCAAAAACTAATCAACGGATTGACATGAAATTTTTACACAACATTGCATTTTTACAAAAGAGTGTTTCTATGTACTTTTTATTGCGATGTTTTAACGGAAACGAAAAAAAATCTAGCCACAGCGAAGTGCAGTATGCAATTCGATTGTTGCAGTAATGTTAGATTTCAATAGGTTGTTAATATATAAATTTAAAATAGATTATAGATCTATTTGTATATTTGAAAAAAGCTTTTCTTCATTTACAAGTTAGATTTTAAGGAAAATTAATTAGCACTTCTTAGAAAATACTCTCTTATCACTTAAAAGATTTGTAAATAAATAAATACTTAAGTAAATATTATTCATTGTAGTATAAGAGTAACCTTTGATAGGTACATTTTATATTATCATGTTTCACTTCATTATTTTTTGTAAAAAAAGTAATTTTTTGACATTTTAAGATAAAATGATCAAACGTTTTATAAATTAAAAGCAACTATGAATTACTCGTATTATGTATTTTTTAATATTTTTTGAAAAAAAAACAGTTCGATGTAAAATATAAATCTTTGTAGTCCAGAGGTGATTTTCGTTTTGTATTTTTTTTCTGTTAAAGTTCTAAGCAAAATCCTATTTATTTAAGTGTCTTTTTTTACCTATTACTTATACGTATACCTACTTAAGTAACTTTAAAAAAATCCGAGAACAAAAAAAATGTAAATAATTACTTAAATAGTACTTACCTTCAAAGTTACGTAATGTTTTGTCACTTTGTAGAATATAACTTACCTATACTTAGTTTCACTAAGTATATAATAAATTATGTATACAACTACATATACATATTATATGTATATTAGCTTAACTATTTCCAATAAAAAATTGAAAGGTGTGATGTTTTTATAAATGCGTATAAATTAATTATTAGGAAAAAAATTTTTTGATGATTTTTTCAAAAATTACTTAATGATGTTTGAAATATAATTTGAAATGTCTTTAAATATTCTTAAATACAGATATATATTAAGTCATACATCAATATACAATATATTAGCCTTTTTTTTGCAAATTAAAAAAAAAATCACACTTTTAGCTCCTTAGGTAAGTACAAAAGTGCCACAAATCAAAAAATTAAAAAAAAAATTATTGAAAAAATACAATTACATTCCTTCTTATTGTATGTTGCAAAAAGTTGTGGTTATTTTATCTATACTCTATACTAATATTATAAAGAGGAAAGATTTGATTGTTTGTGGCGCTATCTCCGGGCCAAGCCGCTAGTATTTACTTTTATTTTAGATTTCCCGTAGGAATGTAGCATTTTCCCGCGGTAAAAAGTAGCCTATGTTCATCACGGATAATGTCGGCTTCTAATGGTAAAAGAAATTTTCAAATCGGTCCAGTAGTTTCAGAGCCTATTCTATACAAACAAACAATCAAATCTTTCCTCTTTATAATATTAGTATAGAAGAAAAATAGACAAAAAAAAATTTCGATTGGCTCCTGTAAAAAAGTGTAATTTGGATTTGTGGCACTTTTGAATTTAAGCAGCGATTTATTATCTAGTGTTCAATAGTTAGTTAATTTTTAGTAATTATTAAAAAAATTAATAATTTATAAAATAATGTAAATATTATAATAATAATATTCATATTTAATCGTTTCAATAGTTCATAAAGTTTGTAAAATAATTATGTAATGAACAATAATAATATTATAATAATATTATCTAAACGTGCTCAATAAATCAAGTTAAAATTACTGCCAAAATTTTTTTTTTATATTAAATCCTGATTTTTTAAAAGAAATCAAATATTTTAAAAAAAATTTACACATCACTACATAATTATAAAACAAAGTCTCCGTCGCGTCTCTCTGTCTGTTTATCTGAGCGATAAACTCAAAAACTACTGTACCGATATTCATGCTGTTTTCACCAATGGATAGAGTAGTTCTCGAGGAAGGTTTTAGTATATCACTTACAAAGTTACGTGAGCGAAGTCGCGTGCAACAGCTATAGTTAACAACACATACATACCTATCTCTTTAAATAGCAGTATTAGGTTAAATGATTTATTAAACCAAAATTAACCATTGAATGAAATTATTTCATTTTGTTAAAATTTATATTCATTGTTTTAATAAAAAGAAAAACTTCACTTATAGGCATTATTTAAATATTATGAAGAGAAAAGATATGATAAGATAAGATAGGCTTTGTTTTGTTTTTTATAACGTTACGCGGACGAAGTCGCGTGCAACAGCTAGGTTTTTCTATATAGGTATATAAAAAAGTAAGTAGGTACATAACCAAACGAAAAATATATGAAATTTAATTAAAACATACTTAATTTTCACCTTAAAATTTGGTGTTAAAACACCTTATTGTTAACTAGGGATGTGACAACAACATTATTTTGCCGGTACGATACCGATACCAATATATATGGCTTAATAAATAATTAATCAAATAAATTGTATATCTTTCTTTATTATGCATACAAGTTACTTAAATTTAAGGCCTGAGAAGTTTTAAGAATAAATTAATAAAAAAAAAATCACAATTTAAAGGAAACATTTACTTATATTCGATATATCGGCCTATCGAAGGATTCAATAACCGAGTGCATAATTTAATAAAACATAAAATTATTTCATAAAGTAACTCTGCAACACTTAGGCGACGGTTACATGTACAGTATTTCTCGTGATCTATCAATTCAATATTTATTGTTGGATGTCAGTATTTCTGGAAATCCATAGAAAAAAATATTGACATCAATCAATACGCTAGACTACACGTTCAATTGGGAACTCAACTCTCGAAGTTGTTGACGAATACATATACCTGGGACAAATAGTGCAGTTAGTTAGAGGGAGGTCAATCGTCGAATCCAGCTCGGATGGGCAGCGTTCGGGAAGCTCCGAGACATCTTCCCGTCCAAAATTCCTCAGTGTCTCAAGACAAAAGTGTTCGACCAATGTGTGTTGCCAGTGATGACATATGGCGCTGAAACGTGGTCTCTAACTATGGGCCTCGTAAGGAAGCTCAATGTCGCTCAACGAGCTATGGAAAGGACTGTGCTCGGGGTTACACTGCGAGATCGAATCAGAAATGAGGAGATCCGTAGACGTACGAAAGTTACCGACATAAGCCGTCGGATCAGTAAGTTGAAGTGGCAGTGGGCAGGGCACATAGTACGAAGAGCCGACGGCCGCTGGGGCCGGAAGGTTCTCGAGTGGAGGCCACGGAGCAGCAAGCGCAGCGTAGGACGTCCACCCACAAGGTGGACAGATGACCTAATAAGGGCCGCGGGTCGACGGTGGATCCAGGCTGCTTCTGACCGGTCCAATTGGAAAATTTTGGGGGAGGCCTATGTCCAGCAGTGGACGTCCTACGGCTGAGATGATGATGATGATGATGACACGTTCAATAAACACACGCTAGACAATTATTTATTGATGGATCATAATAAATACTGTACGTGTAACCGTCGCCTAAGAGACGTGTCGTTACTTAATAATGTCGTTTTGACTGAGTGTCAGGCCCTTATAATTCAAGAGAATAGGCCTCTAAATACAAATTTGAGGTAAATACTTGAATTTTTGATATAGGTTTCTTTGAATGATTAAAAAACGAACTGTGAAAGTTTTTTTTTAATCCTAATTTTTTTCTAATTTTAATTTAATTTTAGCGAAAAACATAAAGAGACCATTTCTTTATAAAATTTGATGCTCTACATACAACTTTTTTGTTTAAACTTTTTTTTCTAGTCCTTACGGTTTCTCCAAAATTTGAAAATCACACTGTATTTTTTTTTCACCGCTTCTCGGGGTGATTTAAAAAAAAAACTTTCACAGCTCGTTTTTTAATCATTCAAAGAAACTTATATCAAAAAATCAAGTATTTACCTCAAATTTGTATTTAGAGGCCTATTTTCTTGGATTATAAGGGCCTGACACTCAGTCAAAACGACATTAGATACTTACGTATTGAAAACGTGGTAGATAAATTTTCCAGTTTGACGAGTGAGCACAAACGGACAAGAAAACCCTCGACACACGATCGTTTGTCAACTCGATATCAGTAGCAACAAAGGTGGAGCTTTGACAGCAACGTAGATGGCGATGGACGGCAATGGACGGTGGGACAGTGCACACTAGAGCCGAGAGAGACGTTGATTGTGCGCGCTTTGTCTCGGACAAATTGGACGGCCATTCAAGCACGAATCGATTGACGGCCACACAGCAGATGGCATGCAGCGATTCGTCTAACACAATGCCCTCTAACCCAATCATGTGCATAATTATAAGTATATTGTTTCACTTAATGGGATATTTATTCATTTATATAAACCTTTAGCCGGGTAAAAGGTTTGCCCGCGACTTCGTCTGTGTCCGATCGCTACCAAACATCACAGGATTTACACTGAACTAAGCTATAGATTGTGTGAAAATTTCAACAAAATCGCCTTTTATATCTATACTAATATTATAAAGAGGAAAGATTCGATTGTTTGTTTGTTTGTATAGAATAGACTCCGAAACTACTGGACCGATTTGAAAAAATCTTTCATCATTAGAAGCCGACATTATCCGTGATGAACATAGGCTACTTTTTACCGCGGGAATATGCTTCATTCCTACGGGAAATCTAAAATAAAAGTAAATACTAGCGGCTTGGCCCGGGAGATGGCGCCATTTATCCAAAATACGGTAGATGGCGTTTTATACTTTTCTACGCGTTTTATAAATAAAGTCCAATAAAGTATCGATGTTATTTCTCAAAATTGAATTAAGTCATGTCCTCGCTTAGTGCATCTGCGTTCTGTCTAGGGCAGTGCAACAGACAGTCGGTAGATAAAACAAAGGCCACCAAATCCTTTGACTCCCAGTGATGCCAGGGGACAAGGGACGAGCTATAATGTAAATTTAAAATTGAAATATCGATACCTACTATCTGTAAAAAAAAAAACTTATATATTAGAGTAGTTACAATATATGTTGTTATTGTAAACAGACCATTAAAAACTTTTAATGTTGACATGAAATGATATTACTGGGTGTTTTACTTTTATATGCAGGTGTCTGCTTAGTGCTTTAGGTTCAAAAGCTACTAAGAGTCTATTATACTTACTAATATTATAAAGAGGAAAGATTTGATTGTTTGTTTGTTTGTATTGAATAGGCTACGAAACTACTGGACCGATTTGAAAAATTCTTTTACCATTAGAAACCGACATTATCCCTGATGAACATAGGCTACTTTTTACTGCGGGAAAATGTACTTTCTAAAGGAATGAATTTTAAAACTGACGATGGTTTTCGTACCCCTACTGTACCTGTCTATACTGACTTTACTCGCTCGTACAAGGTGCCCAGATATTAGTATACTTTTGCTACATTTATAAAATAAGAAAAGAAGCTCTAATGTGACTTTTATGGGACAGAAATAAAACACTGGCTGGTATAATATGGATGCCAGAATATAATAATTTTGCTACATTTTTAAAATAAGAAAAGAAGCTCTAAAGTGGCTTTTATGGGACAGAAATAAAACACTTGCTGGCAAAATATGGATGCCAATAAATAATCCATTTTTATTCATATAACAAGGAAAGCGATTCCCACGCAAATCGTATGCTATTTAATGCACAAAACACATTATAAAATGCACTCCCCTTCAATTCCAGAGTAAGTATTTATAATTCAACATACAATAAAATAAAAGAGGTTTAAATTGAAATAACGGATGGTTAGTGGTCATCGTGTTTGTGTGTGTGTTGCACTGCGGTCGTGATAGGGTTGTCAAGCGTTGAACGAAAAGTCTTAAAAAAAGATTGTGTGTCACGATGTGTCTCGCACGACTGGAGTTTACTCCTTACGAACGATAAATAAATAATTTAATAAATACGAACGAACGAATAAACTGAAACTTCAGAGATATTTTAAAATATTTGAAAATAGAACGCAACGCATACTGTGTGACAATTTTAATTTTACTCACATAAATTTTCATAACCCGCGCTTATCTAATATATAAAATTCTCGTGTCACAGCGTTAGTTGACATACTCCTCCGAAACGGCTTAACCTATTTTGATGGAACTTTATTTTCTATTTTTGAATTTTTTACCATTTTCAGACCGCATAACAATTTTTGTTACCAAGACTTTACATTATTGTCATATAATATTGTACTTTTTTATTATTGTTTCATTTTAAACCTTTATTATAATTAAAATTAGCATCCAAAGGGTGATGTGAAATCTTGAAAACTGATTTTAATGTCGAGTGGCAACCCTACTCACACATTCGGCGCGGGCGCACGCGACCATTGCACGCGTTTGCGGATGTGCTGTCAAACGTTGTTTTTTAATCTGATGTAACAATTCAAGTTTCCCGATGTAATCCTTTCCGAACGAAATGGCACTAATTGAAAAGCGTATCAAACGAAATCACAAATCAAACGCAAATATTCCGCGTTGATAAAGACATGTCGCATGCGCATGAGATGTTGACAAATTATTTGGGAGAATCATGAACTAACGGTAAGTATGCCAATCGATACTAAGCGAATATCTATCTAAATTATTTTCCTTAAAATTTTCGCTTGTTTCTACTAGTTCTATGCTATAGTTCTGTACACAGAACTAGTGAGATTTTTTGTCCCATTAGTTCTGTGTACAGAACTAGTGGGAAAAATATATCTCACTAGTTCTCTGCTGTTATAGTAGGTACAATTACAATAATGTAAATAAGTAACGACGACCGCAGCCTGGGAACTAATGGGACAAAAAGTCTCACTAGTTCTCTGTACAGAACTACAGCACAGAACTAGTGGGAATAAGCGAAAATTTTGATTTATCTAATTAACCTAATATAAGTGGGGTGCACTAATATTTTCCGGAAGACATAAGAAAAAGTTAGGTACCTACTATTATTTATTGTTTCTCAAAATATTTTCCGTTAGTTTCGACTTATTAATGACAAAATAATTTTTAAAACTTTCATTATTCCGGCATTTTCAAATGTAAAAATGCCTAAGTCAAGACACCAGCACGATATATGCGAGTTCAAAAATAAGCTATGATCATCAATTAATATATATTTTAACCGACATTCAATAACATGAACCTTAAAATTAAACTTTAAATATAATTTTGCTTATTCTTAACTTAAATCAAATGTGTTCGCAGCTTTATGCCTCCATAATTCAATACTTTCTTCTGACTTGGCTACCACTATTACAATAAGTTTCAAAGAGCGAGACGGCAACATCACAAGGTCGATAAGTGCGAGAGAGACGCAAGACCCCTTTGTACTAAGTTTCTCCGCCTGGAGTGGAAACCGATGGAAATTTGTTAGAATTTTCAACCAACTTGCGATCCAAGATATAATTTAAACGTGGGATTGTTCTCCCCCCAATAAGGGGGGAGGGGGTTAGGTGGAAAGAGGACAGAAGAGGAAAAACTTTTAAAACAAATAGCACTTATGCTGGATTACACTTTTACATAGATTCGTAGAACTAATCATTCTAAAAATTGCTTCCTTCATCGTTCCAAAGTATCACTACAATAAAGTTCTCAATGATATTGACATATTTTCCAACAATTTGAATGCTTACAAAAAGAAAATTGGCGAATTACTTTTAAAAAATTAATTTCTATCACATTTTTCTTTTCTTCTATCAAAAAGAATATTTTCTTTTCTTTTTTTTTTGTTTCATATTTATTATTTTTTTAAATTAATGAATAAATGTTAATATGCAATGTCATGTTTCTTTAGGCCTATATTTATATAAATGATAGATATAATAATGGCTGTATGAAATCTAAATAAATAAATAAATAAAAGAAATTTATTTTGAGACATTCTGCTTCACACCTGGTTAAGGACAAAGTACAGGACACAACGACATTAAGGACATCGAAAAGGATAAGCAGTTTCTCCTTTTGCAATTCTTAAATAAGTAGATACGTTTAAATCCCTTTCATTTATTTTTTCCCTTTTTCTTTCATTTGTTCATTGATTTTTTTAAATCTATTAGATGTTAGAGATAGATATAAAGATGTTAGATATAGTGGCGCCCATCTTTTTATATTTTTAGACAATCCCTCGGAAAAATATTTTCCGCGATAAAAAGAATCCTAATGTGCGACGCCGCGTGCAATTGCTAATAGGTAATATTAGTAAGAATTCCCAGAAACAGCTCGAATTCTGGGTGACCTAGGGCCACACTTTGTTCTGAGTCTAATCTAGTCTGATTCGTCGAGTCTTCTACTATTTACCTAGCCGAGCTATGTCCGACTTTAATTAATGGAAAACATCAATTAGCTTACAAGAGTTCGGTCACAGATGAGTACAATTTACACAAAATAATAAAAAAAAAACAAATTGGCGGTGTGAAGGGCGCCGCGGGGTAAGAGGGTCAATAATAAAAATAATTACCGGGCAGAGTGTCTGTGACAGCGGAGAAGCTCTCATACTATGGAGTCGGCTTTATTTAAAACAATTCAATTATTACAACTTCTTTTTTATTGCGATAAGCGATATTTTTTTGAGTAGAGCATATTTTCACTCACAATAAATATCAAACAATTCAATTTCAAGACAACAATTAGTGAGCCAAATACTTCTATTATAAATGATTATAACTGATGTAGAGGTCGTGTATCTACACTACCTAATGACATTTGGAAAGCAATCCGAAAACTACAATGTGTAGTTTTATAAATAAGTAACTATCGTCATCTAGGCTTTTTTCCGAAACCCTGGTAAATTTAAATTTATAATGACGATCTTAAGAATTTCTTGTAGAAACCTAATTGATAAATAAATATTTTGATTGTGATTTATCATATTATTCTGTGGTAAAACACAAAAAAGAATAAGCAGTAGTAACACAGAATAAGCAGTAGTAGATACCTACAGTAGTACTACAAGTAGATTTTACACCAAAAAAGTATTTATACGAAAACGAGCGCGAGATAGAAATATTAAATGTCAACAAGAGCGAAAAAGATGATCTACGTGGCATTGGACTACAATAAAACCCATGAAAATAGGCATTGACAGTGCACTAGTTCACAATTTATATGCATAAATTGGTTGTCCACCCACATGGTGAAATACAGTCTTGCAATTACGTGAAATGTGCTTTGCTAAGGCAGTGCAGTCTAAATTTATCTCCGAAGCCGTTTCCATACTTAGTGAGCCGTTGAATAGCAAAATATAAAATGTAAACGGGCTCTAGCACGTCACAAGTATTGCGAATTAATCGAAACACGACAACCCCTACACCCTCGCCTCACACCTCTGTAACGACACTGCTGCCTGATATTAAGCAACCAGATTCCATTATCTATTCAACATAAAGTTATAAGTAAAATCCAGACTATAGGTTTTACAAATAAAATGTGAAACTAAATCTGTTTCAAGTCTGTCTTTTTACGCCTCAAACGTGAAATTTTGTTGCGAAGATCACTGTAGCGTCGAATTGTTCGAACTATCGATTGATCACAATACGATGGTCACAATTATTAAGGTTCTTGTCTTTACTTGAATAACTATCCCCCGGACTTTATTCCGAGCATAGAAACTTTATCCCTCGGACGAGCGAACTTTGGACCAATCTCCCTACTTGTAGGTAGGTAGGTACAATTCTGAATCATTTCTGCTGAGCCACAATATTAGCCACAATATTGTGTTTTTCAGTCCTTGGATGACAGTCTACCATCATGTGGATCATAGAATAGAATTTTATTTGCAACAAAGGACATCTATACTAATATTATAAAGAGGAAAGATTTGTTTGTTTGTATAGAATAGGCTCCGAAAGTACTGGACCGATTTGAAAAATTCTTTTACCATTAGAAGCCGACATTATCCGTGATGAACATAGGCTACTTTTTACCGCGGAAAAATGTTTCCTTCCTACGGGAAAACGGGTAATAGGACAACGGGTAGTAAGAATTATTCTTACGTACTTATCTTTTTCACATATAACTTCTAAACGGCTTGACCGATTGGTTTTAGGATTTTTTTCTATCTCAAAATTTTTTTTTATAAAATTAATCGGTTACACGACTACGGTAACAGGTCGCGAGTTCAATCGTTTTTTCCCATCTGAAGAAGTTTTCACTTGAGAAAAATATTTTTTTTTTAATAAAAATTTTAAAAACCTAATATGTAAATTGCGCCTTGCATTCTTTTTCTACTTATTTACTAAATAAAATGCTAACCTATTTATACATATATTTAACGAAAGTCTTCTGCAAGAGACTTGAATTTGCGCAAGATTGTTCAAATAATCCATTTTGTTACGCAACAGGTGATCACACCGACCACTCCGTCACAAGTCGAGATTACAGATAAACAGGCATTGTGCTATTCGGCGTGCACCTCACAAACCGCACAAATGCACAAAAAAATGCGTCAACATTTGTTTAGTATAACATTTGCTGTAGGCGGTGTTTGAAAGATATACATCTTGCATTTCGTACCGAGAAAGGGATACACTTGAAAGGCGTATTTTTAAAATGTTCCCACGCAACGACACTGCGTCATCCTTAACCTTCGTCTAGCTAGTTGGATAAGGGCCTCTTTCACCGTCTGTCAATTAGGCTAACAGTCATTTAAAGTCACCGGTAATTGGGAATAATTTAGCTGATATACGGCTAAAAGTCCCGAACATTAAAAAAAAAATTATATATATATATATATATATGTGTGTATGTATATATCTAAAAGTAACTAATCAACACTTGTAATTGGTGAAAGAGGCCTAACCTTATTTGTTTCAGAGAGAATCAGGGACGATAGTTGATAATCTATACTAATACTAGCTACACGTTCCCATCTTCGCACGGGTTCAAAATAAAAACTATCCTATCTTTTAAGTTGGACCAAATTACACATACTTAGTTACGAAGTTTTATCAAAATCGCTTCAGTAGTTTAGGAATTCATCGCGAACAAAAGTGCGACATGAAATTTTTATATACAGGTATTAGAGCTATTTTAAAAATTCTTTCACCCATTGAAAGCTACGTTATTAGCGAGTAACATAGGCTATTTTTCTACACTTATAAGCAATAAAATTAACAACACAATATGGCAATTCGATCTGAATGGTCAAATTAAATTTCTTGAATGTGTGTGTGTAAATAAACACATAAACACATGAATGTAAAAAGTGTAACACTTGAAATCGTAAACCCATCAAAGCTGCAGGTCGTTGTATGTATAAGAAACAACAATTATCGATTTAATAGGCGGTTGAGCTTGTAAAGCTTCGTTTGACACGCATCGGGAGCTTTCTGATTTGTTACTGCCATCGCCGAGTGGACACCTCGCCTCTGCTTCAATTATATTGAAACCATTTTATTTAAAGCACACGAGTTGGTATCAATTCAAACCTTTTATTCACTTACAAACAACCTTTTAGATTTTACGTTACTATACCTATAAATAAATGCATACTTCGGCACACATTATATATGGCTGAAATGAAAATGAATTATTAAATAATTTGAAAATAACTTATTACGAAATAATATAATGTAAAACACGAGATAAAGCTTTCCGAACTTTCGTCTATTGATCCTAACCTACCTAATAATAGTACCTAAGTCGTCTATGGTAATTAAATATTTGTGCCTACATTTATACATATACTTATCTCTGATATCCTGCTACTTGATTTTCCTTCAACAACACAAAAGACTTCAACTCTTTCACTATTCAAACAACATCGAAAACAAATTACCAGTCACATGTCAAATCAACAATAAAGACATTATAATAACAAACAACTCGCTCAGAAATCCTTTAGGCATCTCCCACGCAAAAAAATACAAAATTATTCAACAAATATCAACCAATAACAATCCCTATTGCGGAGGCAATAGAGTTCATATTGGATGTAAATAAAAAATTGTGTTACAGAAAAGAGTATTCAATGTTGTACAAAGGTTATAATAAAAAAGTTTTTATTCGGTCTATTCTGCAATGATTTCTGAACAATGAGTAATTGATATGCCTTCGATACTGTTGGCCAATTTGTGTTGAGCTACCTCCACCCCCTTTTCGCCTGTTACGGTAACGAATCGGGGGTAATTGTGTAAGTGCGATGGCTCAGGGTAATTTGGTCATTTCGCTAGAGACTTACCTGTGCCTTTGTGTTCGATTTCATCGAGTGGTTTTTGAGTTTTTTTTGTACAATTAAAATGATATTGCGGTCTGCACAACCACAGCTGAACTTCTCGAGTATTGGATGACAGTATCCTTGTTTTGTTAAACTTAAAAAATGCACGTTAAATTTCCATTTGTATTTGACTGTTCCGTATAAAAATTATACTTTTATTGAATTTTAAATTAGCATAAAATTTTATATTCTTGTCTTCAATATAACATAAAATATTAGTATGTAATAGGAAAGAAAAACTACTTTAAGAACTATAAAGTGAACAGAACATTTGGCGACGGTATCCATCCTATAAAGAAGAACTGTGTTGTTGCTATCAATTATTTGTATCTACTTTTAGTCTATTTATTAAGAGTGGTTTTTCGTATCTTGTGAATAAACAAGGTATAGTTCGTGTAGCCAATAAAGACTTCTCGGCAAATTTGTGCAGAATTCTATTTTTAGGTGTTTGAGTGGGCAGAGGAGCGTAAGCGGCTGAGTCTACCAATAACGTGTGCCGACACGTTATTGGTAGACTCAGTCGCTACACACCTCCCGCACTTCGTTCGCGCGTCTCGAGTCTCTTGGGTACTGTTGCGTACAGATTGTTTTATCGTATTAGTAAATACGTCACCATGGTGAATAAATGCCTAAAAAAACGTTCTTCTTCGACATCGCACGATGATTTTATGAGAGGAATATCAACACTGCCTGTAATGTTAAGTTGGTGAGGTGAAAAATTACGAAATAAGAAAAAATATGTCATTTTACTTAGCAATTTTGTGCGCAATTGTACACATGCGCCGTTGCCCCCACAAGTGTCGCCTTCAAACCTTAATATAATAATTCACCTATACAAAAAATATATAAAATTTATACATTACTAGTTAAAGGAACCCTATTTTTGTACTAGAGCCTCAGTTACAACAAATATATAGTTGATTGTTCGGAATTTTATTGGATTTCCATGTGATTGTGCAATGATTTAAAAGTAAAGGAAATACCAAAAAAGACTTTTGTTTGTGACACAGGTAAAGTATTGTAAGTGAAAAAAGCACTTTCTACAAAACTGGCAGTTGTATAGAAAGTTAAATTCTTTGTGTGACAACAACTTGTAGGCAAACTTCAATATCAAATATGAAGTCAGCATAACCTATCTAGTGTTTTCAATCTATAGTCTAATTTTTAATTAGATGAACTAAAATGACATTTGGTGGGTTACCATTTTATTGTAATGTAAAAATAGTGTTGTATCCTGAGTAATCGAGTATTGCGTAAGAATCGTGATTCAATCTTTTTTATTTTATAAGAAGTTTGTTAGTTGAAATCATTATTTTAATAGGTTTTTTAGTTGTTGCTAGCTGTCATTTTAGTCCATTAATAAGCCGGCTGAGTTCCATTATTTTGTTCTCTTCTATAACGTGATCGATACTTACAACTTGGCCATAATGATCGAACTCGGTTATAAATGAGTCATACTACAACACTACGCTTCATGCTTGCAACATTAAAAAAATAAAAGGCCGATTTCAGCTGTCATTTTAGTCCGTCTAATTAAAAATTCGAGTGTGTTTAGCTCATTTTACAACACTTGGAGTCTAGTCTAGACGATAGGTTCATAGGATAGACAATCTTGTGATCAATCATCAATAATAATAATAATTCTGTAAGTGTATGTATGTATGTTGCTCCATAACACTTAAACGAATTAACTGATTTTCACGAAACTTGGTAGTAAACATTTAGACGTACAGGACACATTATAGGCTCAACGCGGACAAAGTCGCGGGCGCCAACTAGTCTATACTAATATTATAAAGAGGAAAGATTTGATTGCTTGTTTGTTTGTATAGATTAGGCTCCGAAACTAGTGGACCGATTTGAAAAATTCTTTTTCCATTAGAAGCCGACATTATCCGTGATGAACATAGGATACTTTTTACCGCGGGAAAATGCCTCATTCCTACGGGAAATCTAAAATAAAGTAAATACTATAGCGGCTCGGCCCGGGAGATAGCGCCATCTATGCAAATCAGGTGAAACCTCGCAGAGATATATTATTTCGATGGGTGAAACTACTAACATGACAACTGCTTGGTGATATTCCACGCTAGATGGCGTTTTATACTTTTCAACGCGGACGAAGTCGCGGGCGCCAGCTATAGTAATCAATATAACGAAATTACTAACACAATAGCTACTCCCCTATTTGCTTTACCTACCAGTAATATTAGTGTAGCCACGCCTCGAACAATACTCACAAAGGAATTGAACTGCTAAATATTTTTAACACAACCTCCATTGTTCCCACCAATCATGAAACCTATATAATTATAAGTTGCGGACACCGTTTCATTTTGTACCTAATTTCAAGGCTCATAAGGTCGAGAATCAAACGAAAAGGTGTGATGTACTATAATATTGAATAACAATAATTCAAGGGTACCTCTATAACATTGAAATAAAGAATGAATAAAACAATAATGTAGTGAAAATGTTCTTGAACAGTCAATGAGTCAATGGGTATCGTGTGGCGAACTCTTTGTTCGTTAAGCGGTGTTTAACTAGCGATTGTTAAGAGTAAGAGACGGTACAATGAGTTAATATTAACTTCAGTTTAATTTTTAGGTTGATCTGATGCCTTTTGAAGTAATAATTGGAAAATAACGGTTATTTCTATTCGTATTTGTGGCATTTGATTATAAATTGGTCAAAATATCTATTTTTGGGTACTTATATGCGGCTGAGATCATGATGATGAATAGTGTTAGCGAACATATTCGGAAAATAAATTTTTCCTAATTAAACCTGTTCAAGAAAAAAAAAGTGATTTTCATGAGTGTTGTATTTTTTTTATTTTTTCATTATTTTCGTTCATATAAATTTTTTTCATCATTATGTTCGTAATATATTTGTTCAATTCAATCAGCCTTCAATAAATTAACCAAAATCTGACTCTATATAAAATGATCCATATTTCATAGTTTCATATTTTTCATTAGGTATAAGTATAATATTGTAAAATAGATCTTTATATTAGTAACTGTTTAAACGAAGGCATATTTTTTTATCAATACTAAAATCTGATTTTTTTTTTCTGTATTGTATGTATTGTATGTTTCTTCATAACTCTGATTTTCATGAAACTTGGTAGATAAACATGGCATGCAGCGATTCGTCTAACACAATGCCCTCTAACCCAATCATGTGCATAATTATAAGTATATTGTTTCACTTAATGGGATATTTATTCATTTATATACAACTTTAGCCGGGTAAAAGGTTTGCCCGCGTCTTCGTCTGTGTCCGATCGCTAGATAGATTGTGTGAAAATTTCAACAAAATCGCCTTTTATATCTATACTAATATTATAAAGAGGAAAGATTTGATTGTTTGTTTGTTTGTATAGAATAGGCTCCGAAACTGCTTTACCAATTTGAAAAATTCTTTTACCATTAGAAGCCGACATTATCCGTGATGAACATAGGCTACTTTTTACCGCGGGAAAATGCTTCATTCCTACGGGAAAACGGGTAATAAGACAACGGGTAGTAAGAATTATCCTTCCGTACTTATCTTTTTCACATAACTTCTAAACGGCTGAACCGATTGGGTTGAAATTTTATATGGCTATTTCGATGGTTTCCTGGATGATTTAAAAATACAATTGGACCCGGTAGGTGGCGCTGCTGTCTGTATATCAACTACTAAACGGCTTGACCGATTGGGTTGAAATTTTGTATGTGTATTTTCATGGTTTCACAGACACGAATGTACCCATTTATAAAGTTACGCGGACGAAGTCGCGTGCAACAGCTAGTAATAAATAAAATTGTCCAATGATTTTGTGCCATATGAGTGTGTTCCTTTTCATGTCCATCAATAATGTTCTTTCTGAATTGATCTTGTGTTTATTTATTTACATTTTAGAACGTTTTATGAGGCAATGTTAATCGCATTATTCGTAACGCGTGAACTGAACACAGATTTGTATCGGCTTCACGGTTTGCTGCCTTTTATTTGCCAAAATATTCCACAAAATACACTCAACCGCTCACAATTCTAACAAATCATATCGTTTTACAAGCGATTACATACAAAAATATTAAATTACAACCTCCCTACTGTGCCTCTATTAAGTAATTGTACTTATTGTTAAAAAAATATAAAAGGTTTCAATCGACCATTGAATGCGAAACAAAACAAAAAAATCTGTATTTAGACAAAAAAGCATTATCGTGGTTTTGGTGGTTTTTTATTAATACAAAAAATAGATAATCGTATATTAACATTTCTTTAGACATACTTGAATGAAATGCTTGAGCTGTAAAATTCTACTTAATTATTATACACTAGCTGTTGCACGCGACTTCGTCCGCGTAGCTTTATAAAATATAATGCATTCGTGTCTGTGAAACCATGGAAATACACATACAAAATTTCAATCCAATCGGTCAAGCTGTTTAGTAGTTGACATACCGACAGCAGCGCCACCTACCGGGTCCAATTGTATTTTTAAATCATCCAGGAAACCATCGAAATAGCCATATAAAATTTCAACCCAATCGGTTCAGCCGTTTAGAAGTTATATGTGAAAAAGATAAGTACGGAAGGATAAAATTTTTACTACCCGTTGTCCCTTTACCCGTTTTCCCGTAGGAATGAAGCATTTTCCCGCGGTAAAAAGTAGCCTATGTTCATCACGGATAATGTCGACTTCTAATGGTAAAAGAATTTTTCAAATCGGTCCACTAGTTTCGGAGCCTATTCTATACAAACAAACAAACAAACAATCAAATCTTTCCTCTTTATAATATTAGTGTAGATATATAAAGTTAGTACTAACTTACTTTATAAAAGGTAATTTAAAATGAAAATTATGCAGGACGAAACCAATTATTTTGTCGACGATTGTTGAAAAAAATCTAGCATGGTTAGGTCTCATTAATCAGATTTCTTAGAGACAAAGTCTGGCCTCAGGTCTGGCGCTAATCTATCTAAAATAAATCCCTCTAAATAAAATCTGATAAGAATGCTTAAAATCTGATGAGAACACTTAAATCCAAATAAAGGAATTTAACAAATTTTATTAAAGTAGGAGACTTTAACAAACTCAAATAAAGAAACCCAATAACTATCGGATAATGAGCGTTTCATTACGCCAAATCAAACTGCACCTTAATTACAAATGACAAGGATCATTTTGGATTAAATCAATACATCTATTTTTTCAACTCGAGCAAATTTGTATTCGTCTGTGTAACGCACGAATGTGAGCCCTAATGCTCTCGAGTTTAAGGCGCATTCTGCTGTGGCATTGGCAAATAGAGCTTTGTAAATAGATTTGGGTAAACGTGAGCGGTATAAATGGAAATTCAAGTTTCTAAAAATGTCCAAATATTGTTTCTTGTGGAGTGCAGATGTCTTGTGGCGGAGGCCAGCGTTTTGAGGTGATCGTGCCATTTGTTTTGAACATGATCATGTTTCCATCCACTGTACAATCGAGCACAAAAGCCTTATTAATTATTGACTTTTTTTAAAAGTGATTCTTATGAAAAACTAGCTGGTGCCCGCGACTTCGTCCGCGTTCTCTATAGCCTATAGCCTTCCTCGATAAATGGACTATCCAAGACAAAAATAATTTCTTAATTCGAGCCAGTAGTTTCTGAGAACAAACAAACAATCAAATCGTTCCTCTTTATAATATTAGTATAGATATAGATATGAAAGCCTCTTTAAAACAAGTCTTACAATTAAACTTATTTGTTTAGATTTCCATAGGCATTTTCTAATCTTAGGAACTTTATTAGGGAATTTGATTTCTCGTCAGCTTTTATATTTTGTTATCAACTTGTATCATCTAATAAATAAATGTGTCCGTCAGGTATGAATTAAGTATCAAATTAAGGTCATCTATAAATATGTAAAATGTTATCTAATTTTTAATGTATCTAAAATAAGAAATATATTATCAAAAAAATGGTAGTCTAAACTTGCCTTTTAGCCTGGCAATCGCCTTAATAATAATAAAAAATTATAAATAAATATGAATTTTAATATGTATTTTTTTAATTTAATAAAATATCCCGAAACACTTTTCCTTGTGAGCGTACCTACCTATGAAATTGGTGTCTTTGAAACGGGCTAATTGAACAAACGTTTGGAATTAAGCAAATAATCAATTATTTGTTGCGTCACCGGTTTTATACTTACCTACTGTACTCACTCACGTCTGAACCTAAGTATACATATTATAAAAACTCGTCTCCTTGTCAGTCCGTTCGTGTGCTAGTATCAGTCATTCGATTTGCAATTTTTAAAATGACTCCCCAAGTAACATTTTAAAATCGTGTACGGCATAATGTCAATACCATACATTTTATTGTTTTTGAACTCCGTTATCGTTTCGTTATCGTTTTCGACTATTACTTTCTTAAGTTTTCTTAAGTTGCAGTTCTTAAGATTCTTTTTTTTTTTTTATGTTAAGGTCGACAGACAGGCTGACGGTCCACTTGATGGTAGGTGGCTACCGTCGCCTATAACACAAGCAACGCCATAAGTGCTACAAGTGCGCTGCCGACCATAGAAGGATTAAGGATAAGGGATAAGGGAGGGATGGGGTAATGGGCTCTGGCATCCCTTACTCACTCACCGAAACACAACAGCACATAATGCTGTTATTTCACGGTGGTATTCTGTAAGGTGGTGGTTACTGCCGCCAGACGGGCTGCCCAAATGACTGCGAAACGCAGTGTGCCCTACCACTACTTTTCAAATCCAGACCGGAGTCAATTTTGAAAATTATATTAAAATTTCCAAAGTTGACCCCGCCGGGAATCGAACCTGGAGCCCCTGAAACGCTAGGCAAGCACCCTTGCCACTCGTCCAACGGGCTCGTCAACGTCAACGTCAACGGGTCTTAAGATTCTTAAGATAATCTTAGTTCTTAAGATGCATGAGTGCGTTATTCTTTCAATTGATTGTGAAATAGCTCTTGGACCTCAATACTAATAATAAATCTGTAAGAGTTGGTCATGGAGTTACATTTGTTTTCAGCGATATCGTGTTTATAGACTCTATACATGATACTGAAACCAAATTGACCATTTTTACAATTTTTTTCTGTATGTATGTATGTTCCTCCATAACTCTTAAACGAATTAACCGATTTTCATGAAACTTGGTAGATAAACATTTGCAAATACGGGACACATTATAGGCTACTATTTTCTTTCTCAACGTGGACGAAGTCGCGGACGCGAGCTAGTAACATAATACAACCGCAGAAGTCATGCGTACCTCTACTTGTTATATGTTTGCGTAATAGTTCCTTGGCGATATTTTTGTAAAAAAAATTAGCCAACTATACTTAGGTAAGTAGAGTGCTATTATTTGAACATGGAATATGCATTCGTGCTTCATTGGTTAAGATTTAATTGCATAAACAGAAAAATACATTAGTTCCGTCTTCACATGTTCTTCGCAATTATGATTAGCACCCATAAATTAAAAAAGCTATTGTCGATTGAGCTAGTAGTTTTTGAAGTGAAAAATCGACTTTGGGTAGGGAAAAAATGCATCGTTTCGCGTCAGCAACATGCTAAAGCTCACAGTTATGTATGCGATCACGCCAACACATTGCATATAAGCGATTGTATGTGTGTGCGTTGGACTCTCAGTTTTAAGTTTTTCACTTCTGTCGGCAGTCAACGTGACTGCCACTTTATAAGGGGTAGCAAGCAGGCCAACCGTTCTCTTGATGGTAGATGGTTACCGTCGCCTACGAACACAAGACGTGGCCACAGCGGACTTATAGGTGCAGGTGCGTTGTCAACATTGCAGTATTTTTAAGGTTTCAAGGCAAATTTCGATGATTTTTTAAAAAAAAATTCACTAAAGAATTTTGGACGAGAAGATGTCTCAGTAAGAGTCTCAATATATCAATCAATCTGTAAGTGCATTGTATGTATGTATGTTCCTCCATAACTCTTAAACGAATTGACTGATTTTCATGAAACTTGGTAGATAAACATTTAGACGTACAAGACACAGTATAGACTATACTTTTTTCCTTTCAACGCGGACGAAGTCGCGGGCGCCGGTTATATAAATTATCAAAAGTATTGCTAGCTTGCAAAGACGTCGCTGACCTCGCAACAAAATGTACAGAAAAAAGGAGAGACCGAAGACTGGAACTGTATAGTGTATGTAAACAGAGTGGTGACCAATTTGAAGAGAGCAAATACATTTTTTGAGTTTACCTCTCCGCTCATTGTAACCAATAAGTGATTCAATATTGTCGAAGCGCAAGGCGAGCGGTGTTTGATGGCGGGCGACTCGCGACTCGCAACAAAGCTGCCGACTAACAAAATACTAGCATGGTGGCAATGCAGGGACGGACTACACACACAACTAGTCTTGTGCTCATTTTTCTCATTTAGCTGTAATCTATACGAATATTATAAAGAGGAAAGATTTGATTGTTTGTTTGTATTGAATAGGCTCCGAAACTAGTGGACCGATTTGAAAAATTCTTTTACCATTAGAAGCCGACATTATCCGTGATGAACATAGGTTACTTTTTACGGCGGGAAAATGCTTCATTCCTACGGGAAAACGGGTAGTAAGAATTATCCTTCCGTACTTGTCTTTTTCACATAACTTCTAAACGGCTAAACCGATTGGGTTGAAATTTTATATGGCTATTTCGATGGTTTCCTGGATGATTTAAAAATACAATTGGACCCGGTAGGTGGCGCTGCTGTCGGTATGTCAACTACTAAACGGCTTGACCGATTGGGTTGAAATTTTGTATGTGTATTTCCATGGTTTCACAGACAAGAATGTATTATTATTTTATAAAGTTACGCGGACGAAGTCGCGTGCAACAGCCAGTAATCTATATAAATAAAAATGAATCCCTAAATGTGTTGCTAAGCGTGTTGCTAATTTTTGTTGTGTTTGATGAAGTCTGTGGAAGGTTCTTATGGAGAAAAAAAAACGTAAAAAAAAATACGAGGAAAAATTAAAAATTACAATTTACTTTTCTCATACAAACCACTCTATCGCCAGCTATCAAACATATTATGACGTCAATCAAAACAAAACGAACCTACGTGTCACTCAGCAACCATTGTTGAACTTTTTCACTGTCATTAACAAATCTGTAACAGAATAATGACAGTGAAATGAAATAAAAACAGTGAAATACATTAGTATTCATAAATTTCTAAACTAAGTTTATCTAAAAGGCTAGCATCCATGAGAAAAGACCATGAGACGGTTTATTTTTTGTTAAAAAGAGTTATTTTTGATATTTTTGATCGTAGGTCTAGAAAAATGTAAAATTGATTGAAGAAATGAAGGCAGTGCGTCTCTGTGCACAAAGTGGCCACTTGACAACGGTTATATGAACATGTCGTGCTTGAGGCGATCGTCTGAACTCGCTCCTGCTTCGGCCGACGCTCATTATTACCTATATTATATTCAATCATTAAAAACATTGCATATACTGCTTCAGTTATGTGTCCCTCATAAGAGCTTTTTTTTTTTTTAATTGTAAAAAAAAAACAAATGTTCAGCCATCATCCGTACCTATATATTATAAAAAGACTCCACCGCGTCTGTGTCTATCTGTTCGCCATAAAATCAAAAACTACTGTTCCGATTTTCATGCTGTTTTCACCAATAGATAGATTGGTTCTCGAGGAAGGTTTTAGTATATAATTTTTAAAGTTATTTATTTTTAAACTCACCACTGTTACTATGTAATTAAGTATACCTGTAAATTTCCCTACAATAAAATGAATCAATAAAATAAAACCCTACGTTTCGAAGTATAAACTGAAAAGCCCAGCCCCTTACGGAAGACCAAAACTACTTAAAAATATATCTTATTATTTTCTCATGAGAAAATAAAGATCTTTTTTTAAGGACGATGCAAGAAACAAAATAAAAATGCAAATCGAGTCGAAGCAATATTGTGCAGCGAAAACATTTAAAATTAGAACGAAATGTATAGTCGCATTCAGAAGAATATTATGCTCGTAATACGAGCAGATGTAGGTGTAACCACTACCATTGGTCCCTATACTTCTCGAAACCGGGAATTTCAGTCATTTTTTTAATTTATAGTATCACTAGCTGGTGCCCGCGACTTCGTACGCGATGATAAATAAATATAAAAGCATTACAACGCTTGACAACTTGTTGCTATAACACATTGCCCATACGTTAGTTACAGTTTTATATTTTAGATAATCCCTCGGGAACAGTACTTTTTTCCTGGATGAAAGGTACCCTATGTCCTTTTCGGTGTCCCAGACAACATGTATGCAAAATTTCATGGTGATCGGTTCAGTAGTTTTGGCGTGAAAGCGAGACAGACAGACAGAGTTACCTTCGCATTTATAATATTAGTAAGGATTTAAAACGGAAGACTTTTAAATCAATTTTATTATACCTACTAGGTGACCAGACGAACTTCCTTACCTCCTAACAGTCATTAAATGTCGTGTTAACTAGAATTTAGACAAACAATGCGTTAACAACAACGATAGGTGACACGTACTTTTTGTTTTGATTGACGTCAAAATATATTTGATAGCTGGGGACAGAGTGGTTTGTATGGAAAAAGAATATAGTTGTTTAATTTTTCTCTCCATAAGAACCTTCCTCAGACTTCATCAAACACAACAAAAAGAAATAAGCCAAATCGGTCCAGTCGTCCTCGAGTTTTACGCTTATCAACACATTTAGTGATTCATTTTTATTTAAGTACTAGCTGTTACACGCGACTTCGTCCTCGTAAATTTTTAAAATATTCACAGACATTCGTGTCTGTGAAACCATGGAAATACACATACAAAATTTCAACCCAATCGGTCAAGCTGTTTAGTAGTTGACATACGGACACCAGCGCCACCTACCGGGTCCAATTGTATTTTTAAATCATTCAGGCAACCATCGAAATACTCACATAAAATTTCAACCCAATCGGTTCAGCCGTTTAGAAGTTATATGTGAAAAAGATAAGTGCGGAAGGATAATTCTTACCACCCGTTGTCCTATTACCCGTTTTCTCGTAGGAATGAAGCATTTTCCCGCGGTAAAAAGTATCCTATGTTCATCACGGATAATGTCGGCTTCTAATGGTAAAATAATTTTTCAAATCGGTCCAGTAGTTTCGGAGCCTATTCTATACAAACAAACAATCAAATCTTTCCTCTTTATAATATTAGTAGTACTCGTGGTAGTGACGCAAGGGCCGGCATCGCTCGTGGAAACCCTTGCCTTATTGTGGTTTTTATGGTGCCTTGCGTTTTATTACTTTTTTATATCTTTTTAACAGAGCACGGGGTGGGTCAGTCATTGATAATACTTGGGGTGGATTCAGACGCCATTCACACTTGCCGAAAGTTACTTTTGTTGGGAAATATTAGCATCTTAAATACCATATCAAAATACTTTTGCAAATCGAGACTTTTCCTACGGGGAATAAACTGGCAAGAAACCTCTGCCGACCGGCTCTTGGACCGGGCTCTGCCGAGGCAACAACTCCGATCCACTCCAGGGCCCGTGTTCTCTAAGTGTGGTTTTGCTGTGGTTATCGACTCGATACGGTTATAGACTCGACAATTGTCTACTTTGGTATTCACTAAGCACATGTCAAAATGTTTACGACGTTTTTTCCATAGTTATACATGTCGATGAAGTTATTGGCGCGTTATTGTGTGGTTTTTAGTTTGACAAAGTACTATTTCTTATTTAATGTCGACTTTGAAGTCGACACGTTTTTAAAAACCACAGATAGAGAATAGGCCCGCTGGGCAGCCTCGCCCCAGTCGTCCATGGCCCTCTACCCGGACCCGTTGCACGTTCTCGGCAGCGGGTCTTTCTCCAAAGGCCCTTGCGACGACCCGCAGGCTTATTATCTAAATGCTTCTGCTGAGCGACAGGTGAACAATTCGTGCAATATCAGACTAAATCGTATCACGTAACTCATAACACTACACTGGTTGTAAAAATTAACGATTTAGTGTGATATTACACAAATTTACTACTCCGTGGTAAAGTCGACGGAAATTATATGAAACCTTGGCAAATTGCAATATAAAAGATGTATTAAAGCGTTTAGTCCGTAAAAGATATTAAGTTAGATTAAGATATTTAGATAGCTAGACATAAATCTAGAAAACGGGCATGGGCATACTGATTCAACAACGGCCGTAATAAAAACACTTGAAACTTTGCTTTTAAACAAAGTACAAACCACCAAACGAAAGAGAAATACAAACGCACTCGGAGCGGAAATCTCAAATTGGATTTGAAAAGTGGAGTTTTAGAGAGAGAGGGAGCTATTTGTTTTGTGCGTGCGTTAGAGAGGAACGCACATATGTTTCAGAACACAAAGCCAAGTTATTGTAGACAATGAAAGCTGAAAAAGACGTTTCCTTTAACAAGATTTCTATCTACGAGTGTTTTGCCTGAGGACGTTCTTGTAAAACTATTTGCATCCCAACTCTCGGCCATTTGAAACTTAGTGCGATACATTTAAGGTCGAAAATCGTTTGTGTTTCGATTGGCTACCGGCAAATGTGTTTTAGCATCGTTTAGAGACTTGGCAAGCGTATGTCGAGCGTTAAACAAGGTTTTGTCAAAGTATTATTTTAAACCATTATAAGTTGAACTCCCTTTCAGTTGTTTTTTGATTTTATCAAGTTTCTATGTGGGGCGGTGGCAATAGTAATTGTTTTATAGATTGATAACGTATCTGTGTCTAAGTATATGCATCGTGGACCAATTTATTTATATATTTATACTAGCTGTTGCACGCGACTTCGTCTGCGTAACTTTATAAAATATAATACGTTTAGTAGTTGACATACCGGCAGCAGCGCCACCTACCGGGTCCAATTATATTTTTAAATCATGCAGGAAACCATCGAAATACCCATTTAAAATTTCATCCCAATCGATTTAGACGTTTAGAAGTTATATGTGAAAAAGATAAGTACGGAAGGATAATTCTTACTACCCGTTGTCCTATTACCCGTTTTCCCGTAGGAATGAAGCATTTTCCCGCGGTAAAAAGTAGCCTATGTTCATCACGGATAATGTCGGCTTCTAATGGTAAAAGAATTTTTCAAATCGGTCCACTAGTTTCGGAGCCTATTCAATACAAACAAACAAATAATCAAATTTTTCCTCTTTAAGTATAATATTAGTATAGAAGTATATATATAGATTTATACAGTCGAGTTAGACTCCACTATAATTTGTTCTAAAAGGATTCTCTTACATATAACATTACTAAAAAATATACATTAAATACATAAAAATAATATACATTAATATACATTAAAATAAATATATAACATTACTAGCTGGTGCCAGCGACTTTAGTCGGCGTTGAAAAAAAGAAAAAAAATGGTATTGTATGTATGTATGTATGTATGTTCCTTAATAACTCAATGAATTAACTGATTTTCACGAAACTTGGTAGATAAACATTTAGACGTACAGGACAGGACACAGGATAGGCAACTTTTTTCTTTTTCAACGCGGACGAAGTCGCGGGCGCCAGCTAGTCTAAAATAAAAATGTATCACTAAATACTAAGCTATAGTTGCTAAGCGCAAAACGCGAGAACGGCTGGACCGATTTTAATTCTGTCTTCACTTATGGGTAGAGGGATAATCAGGGAAGGTAAAAAAATACACCCCAGGCGAAGCCGGGAGCGGGTCGCTAGTACTTTTAATAAATCTGTAAGTGTAGGTAATATATTTATGTATGCATGTTCCTCCAGAGATGAACATTTAGACGTAGACTAGGTATTAGGTACAGGACACAGATTTTTCAACGCGGACGAAGTCGCAGGCGCCACCTAGTTTGTTTCTAATTTAAAAATGATTGTACAAATTTGTTTGGCCATGTTTATTTTTGGAAGAGAAACCTCCATAACTCCCTTTTGCCGACGGCTCTTATTGCTTCGTCAGATATTATTAACCAGAGGATTAGCTAGCGTTTATCGCACCCTTTAAAAAGAGAATAATCTTTGACACCCCTTCACCCAGCCTTCACCCAAATATTTTTCGGTGTCACATACAGAAGTGGGCACAAATTAAAAATGTATTGAATTAGATAATTCGCCATTGTATTGTCTAGGAATAATTATTGAGGGCGGGCAAGTCGCGTGTCGCGGATTTATATTTGGCCGATAATTAAAATGTCGTCAGGGCACGCGGTTACTTCATTGGAAAATATTAAATCGAGTGTGAATGGTTTAGCGGTACCTACTGCCTTTTAAGATATCACTAAATATTATTACCTCTTTTTAATAAAAAAAAAAAAAACAGAGGCAGTCATGAGGACTGCCGACAGAAGTGAAAAATTTAAAACTGAGCGCCCAACGCACACACAATACAATCGCGTATATGCAATGTGTTGGCGTGATAACTGTGAGCACCATTAGCATATTGCTGACGCGAACCCATACATTTTTTCCTTAACCAAAGTCGTATAACGCGGCTATAGAAGTTTTCGGGTTGGTCTTGGACTGTCTAGAACATTTGATTTTTGCCTAGAGCTTAAATTGACTTACTACTGTGACTTAGTAGTGGTAGGGCACACTGCGTTTCGCAGTCATTTTGGGCAGCCCGTCTGGCGGCAGTAACCACCACCTTACAGAATACCACCGTGAAATAACAGCATTATGTGCTGTTGTGTTTCGGTGAGTGAGTAAGGGATGCCAAAGCCCATTACCCCATCCCTCCCTTATCCCTTATCCTTAATCCTTCTATGATCGGCAGCGCACTTGTAGCACTTATGGCGTTGCTTGTGTTATAGGCGACGGTAGCCACTTACCATCAAGTGGACCGTCGGCCTGTCTGTCGACCTTAACATAAAAAAAAAAAAAAAAAAAAAAACTACATAATGAGTCGCGCACTCATATCTACTATGACACAAATTGACTAGTGCATATTTTTCCTACATACGTAGTAGCATAATGACATGAACCCAAATTGTCTGGACATTCAGGCAGAAAATGTATTTTCCATCTTTTAATGTTTACCTGATGTCTATTTAAGTTACGTATAGTCGGGGAATAAAAAGGTTCGTCACATTTCGACTCTATAAGAGCTTTAAAATGAAGTACTTACCCGATTTTTTTAATATCGTGAACATTAAGTTATTTAAGTTCCGTCCGGGGTGACATATTCTTTTTAATTTAATTTGCTGTCCAAATGATTTAAGATAATATATCTAAAATTTGTGACATAAGTAGACATACAACAGTAGGCGAAATGTGTTCTAGATATTTTCGGTACCTACTATAGAAAATATCTAGAACACTCAAATCTACTATGACACAAATTGACTATGCTCGACTCATTATGTAGTAAGTCAATGCAAAAATCAAATGTAGATGACTAGTATCTAATAAATTAATAACTGGTTTCATTAGGTGCCTACATTTAAAAAGTTCATATTTAAAAGTTAAATTAAAAGGTAACCTCCTCCTGCCATCTATCGGCAAGTAGCTGCAACATATGTAAATTAGACTAAACTAGTTAGGGAAACTTTTGCTACCTGACTATAGATGGCGTTGGTATATTTAATTTCAAGTTTGTAAGTAATTATTGCAGTAGTTAAATAATCCATACTAAGCGCCTGTTTCACCAACATCAAGTAAAGTGTTGATTAGTTACTTTTAGAAATCATTTTCTGTTTTATTGAATTATGCATTATGCGGTTTAGTGCATCCATCGATAGCCGATTTTTTATTATTATTTTCTATTCAATGTTTGGGACGTTTACCGTACAAACAAAGGTATACCAGCTTCATTATCCCCGGTTACTGGTGACTTTAAATGACGGTTTGGCCATACTTGATGTTTGTGAAACAAGCGCTTATAAATGTGAAAAAATTATCTGCATGTCTGTTACCATTTCACGCCCTAATTTACTACTTGACCGATCATCATGAAATATTGCATAGATACCTACAAGTTGTCATTGATACAGGAAACCTTTCATCCAGAAAAAAGGTACCTACTGTTAACCAAACAGTCGCGGGTTCGAATCCCGCTAGCGGCTAATGTTTATGTGTTAGCATTTTACCTTTGTACCTGAGTTATGGATGTTTTCTATTTATAATATGTATGTATTTACAAAAAAGTAATCTATGTACTATATCAACTGTCTGGTATCCATAATACAAGAATTAGTTGCTTACTTTGGAACTAGATGGTGCTGTGTGGAATGTGTGAAGATATATTTATTTATATTTACTGTTCCCGATCTTTAATATTAACGCCTGGCAAAAGTGATGTGAGAGCAATAAAGATGGTATATTGCTTACCTACTAGCTGTTGCACGCGACTTCGTCCGCGTAACTTTATAAAATGCAGCCTATGATGATATAGCTTCCAAACAGTGAAAGAATTTTTCAAATCGTTCCAGTAATTTTGGAGCCTACAATGCAAACAAACAAATCTTTCCTCTATATAATATTAGTATTTACAGATATACCTATATTTTTATTTTTAAACGCAGACGAAGTCGGGGCACTAGCACTAGCATACCCACAATATAATAAATTATTATGAGAGTATTACCTATACATCTAGATGGGAATCAATGAATCCGTATAATATAATGATAATGAATGAAATGTACAGTCGGGGTACGAAATCCTTCGTCAGTTTTCAAATTCATTTCTTCATCAAGTCATAAGACTCTTAGTACTTTTTTAACACAACTGACAGATGTTTGAAATGAAATTTTAGAGTGGAATTATTATTGCCCTTATGCATACAAATGTTGACTTTGAGATGACGAAACTTTTCTTACTCCGACTTTACGTCACTTTGTCACAAAACAGTAGCACTCACAAAACACCGGACGTTTGTTAAAAACAAGCAAAGATATTTACAAACTTGAAATGTTTCCAAACTGAGTATTACTTTGAGAATACATCCTTTAGTCGTAAATTTACCGGCGAATAGTACGTTACTCTAGAAATCTAGACACAGCTCGCTGTAGGCTTTTAAAACCAAATGGCTATTTAAAAGGTATTTAAACCAAGTCTATCTAAGTATTTAAACAAAGTCATGTAGTACCTAGGTACCATCAAGTTTAGTGAGCGATGTGTTTTGAAAATCTTATTTTATGGTAGACATATTCATTCTTATTTCTTTTAGGTTTATTATTTTTAAAATCAATATTTATACCTACGTAATACCTAAGTAGTTATTTAGGAATTACGTAGGTGTTTCAAGCCCCATAGAGCAACAAAAGATAATCTAATTCAAATTATACATTTACCTAAATATGTGGCTTGTTTCATTTTTAAATTTTAATATTTATACTTATATTATAACTAATTATCTTATTTTTATTTATAACTGGTCTCCGCGACTTCGTCCGCGTAGAAAAGTATAAAACGCCATCTACCGTATTTTGGATAGATGGCGCTATCTCCCGGGCCAAGCCGCTAGTATTTACTTTTATTTTAGATTTCCCGTAGGAATGAAGCATTTTCTCGCGGTAAAAAGTATCCTATGTTCATCACGCATAATGTCGGCTCCTAATGGTAAAAGAATTTTTCAAATCGGTCCACTAGTTTCGGAGCCTATTCTATACAAACAAACAATCAAATCTTTCCTCTTTATAATATTACAGATTTTAAATCCATTTGACATCTACACTGCTATTACACTTTTGCCAGGTGTTAGCTTTTTTACTTACATAATTTTTTTAGGTAGGTAATTGAATCTCAGCTGTACTTACCATAACCGGTAAAGTTTCTTTAGAGGCCTCTTACTTTCATAGTCCAAGCTATAGAAGCTTGGGAAGCACGAATGAAAAATTTACATTGTTATAAATTGGTTGGTATAAAGTAGAAAGCCAACTCACTTTGATGGGAAGTAGCCTTGATAAAATCTTTTGAAAATCTTGTTACAGATAAAATAAATGTACCGGTGGGATACTCCACGGATCTCCTCATAAGTTCTCTTATAAATAGTGAAACCCTCTAAGATGACGACTAGAAGGACAGTTATGAGGAGCGTTTTAATAGCATTATACGTACTCTATTCTAATGCGAACGCAAAGATCATGCGGAATAGTGTACTCATGAACAAAATGGTATCAGACTTTCAAAAGGACAACAGTTTGTCCGAAGGCATGTCGCAACAAAAGCCTGAGAATGTTATGGTTTTGATGCAGAACGTGCTGTGCAGAAATTTTCCAACTATCCCGTGTGAAATCATCACGACAGATAACACGCTGAAGAAGTTAATAGAAAAATCAATACAACAGATCAATTACAAGAAGTTATCTCTGGACGAGACGACTACAACGCCCGGAGGACATTCGTTGACGCTGTTCCCGGTCGTCAATAGCGAGGAATTGTCCAACTTCCTCAGAGTGTATCCTCTGGAATACGCCGAAAAAATGAAGAGTGTCAACGTCAAAGATAAGATTTTGGAAAAGAAACTGAAGCAGAAGAAGAAAACGGAACTGAAGACGAAGAAACGTTGGCCAAAAGAGAAATTTGCGAGGAAAAATCGCAACAAGAAAGATCAGATGACTGCCGTGAACGGTAGACGGAAACTGCGCAAATTCTATCCGCACAAAGTTAAGTATAGGAAGAACAAGAAAGGCGGTAAAGAGTTTGGAAACTCTGAGGAAAACCTGTCAATTTCCATGGAATCTAAGAGTAAAGGTAAAAAACCTATACTGTCGTTTAGCAAGATGGAAACAGATGATGCAGTTTGGAGAATTGACTATATGAAACACGGAGAACCTAGCATTAATAGATTCGGGCAATACGGTAACGATCCGTCCAAATCTAAGCTGATTCGTCCAGGAGGCTACATGGCGCAGGCTGTAAGGAAGGACATTTTACATCCGGACATTTACATAAAGAAAAATCTCAAAAAACACACAGTGAACTACGCTTCAGACGGAGTTGAATAGGACTAGGTCCAATTTACAGGAAATAATTGTATAAAATATCTAATAGACACCTAAGGGCCTCTTTCACCAACTACAAGTGCCGATTAGTTAGTTTTAGAAAAAAAATTATGTTTTTTAAATTATGCACTCAGTTTATTGCATCCTTCGATAGGTGAAAACTTCTATAGCCGCGTTATACGACTTTGGGTAGGGAAAAAATGTATAGGTTCGCGTCAGCAACATGCTAATGCTCACAGTTAATGCGCGCACAGCTGTCTACGTACGCGATCACGCCAACACATTGCATAATAAAATACCCGATTGTATGTGTGTACGTTTTTCACTTCTGTCGGCAGTCCTCATGACTGCCTACGTTTGTTTTTTTTTTTTAATATTTTCTTTTTAATATTTGGGACTTTTACTGTACAAACAAAGTTCTTCTTCTACTTTTTAGGTTAAATGGCAATGCGGCTCATTTTAAAATGGCCATTATCTGCCAGTGTCAAGTTAAAATAGCAATTTGTAATAGCCTATCAAAATCAAAAGTAGCAAACTCAAGTCTAGTCAGTCAAGTCTAATTTTCTCTTGTTAGTATTCCAAAACAGGTCCGTCAAGTCCCAAGCAGTCAGGCCAAGTCCCAAACAAAGTTATATCAGCTAAATTATTCCCGGTGACAGGTGACTTTAAATGGCGGTGACAGATGGTGAAAGAAGCCCTAAGTATACTTAGTATAAGATAATGTTGATGTAAATGGTGAAGTTGACTGAACTGTAAAAATATTTTTCATAGAATCCAGTTTTTTTTTTTCATTAAGGACATAATATAATAGGTTCATAGGTAAATATAGTTTATTTAACCCCATAAAGACTAAGTAGATAGGTAGGTAAGCCTATTTACTTAGTCTTAAGACTTGCCTACATTTAAAAAAAATAAGCAATAATATTTTAGATAGAGTTTTACGTTACATAAGTTAATTAGTTCCTACACCTACTCAGCTACTCAATGCGTAGGCAAACCTACCTAACAGCTTTATATAGGTACGGCTTCACATACGAGTATTTAACAAGTACATAATTATAAATAGGTGATAGATATTTAAATTTATAAACCTACTAGCCATTTTTTAGGGTTGAAATTTTTATATAAAAACCTTCCCAGTTTATCCCTCTATCCATAAGTGAAAACCGAATTAAAATCGGTCTAGCCAAACTCGAGTTTTTAAAGCATACACAAACCAACTTAACATTATTAAAAAACTATCTGGTGCTCGCGACTTCGTCCGCGTAGAAGAGTATAAAACGCCATCTACCGTATTTTGGATAGATGGCGCTTTCTCCTGGGCCAAGCCGCCAGTATTTACTTTTATTTTAGATTTCCCGTAGGAATGAAGCATTTTACCGCGTTAAAAAGTATTCTATGTTCATCATGGATAATGTCGGCTTTTAATAGTAAAATAATTTTTCAAATCGGTCCACTAGTTTCGGAGCCTATTCTATACAAACAAACAAATATTTCATCTTTATAATATTAGTATAGATTGATTGAATATCTAAATTTTAGGCCTAACACACACTGCTACATAAAATGCTTATTATACAACTGACTGTAGTACAATTTATCTCAAAACATTGATACCGTAATCTAGAGTAGAGTTGACCCCATTAAGTATGCTGTAATTATAAGTAATATAACATATGAGCGAACAGTCGTATTTAAGATAGTGTAAGAGTGACATGACGCGGCCAGTCTTAACTACACACGTCTTGGACACTTCCAACGGTCTACCGGCTTCTGGTCTTTTTGTGGATTTGTACAAAAGACGAGAAGACACGTGGATACAATGGCACAGCACAGTCACAACCACCGATGGAAGAATTCAGTTCCCTTTCTCGAAGGACGCCATGACAGCGGGCACGTATAAGCTCAAATTCAATGTGGAAGATTATTTCAAGAGTCAAAACAAGGAGACGATTTATCCTTATGTTGAGGTATATACTATACTATAATATTATAAAGAGGAAAGATTTGTTTGTTTGTATAGAATAGGCTCCGAAACTACTGGACCGATTTGAAAAATTCTTTTACCATTAGTAGCCGACATTATCCGTGATGAACATAGGCTACTTTTTACCGCGGGAAAATGCTTCATTCCTACGGAAAACGGGTAATAGGACAACGGGTAGTAAGAACAATCCTTCCGTACTTATCTTTTTCAGATATAACTGTTAAACGGCTGAACCGATTGGATTGAAATTTTATATGGGTATTTCGATGGTTTCCTAGATGATTTAAAAATACAATTGGACCCGGTAGGTGGCGCTGCTGTCGGTATGTCAACTACTAAACGGCTTGATCGAGTTGAAATTTTGTATGTGTATTTCCATGGTTTCACAGACACGAATGTTTTATATTTTATAAATTTACGCGGACGAAGTCGCGTGCAACAGCTAGTATGTATACAAACTTTAATTAAATTAAACCTTTTTTTAACAGTTTAACCGTTTGATTTTGTAGGAGTTATCGTGCCCCTAGCCGCTGACTCGTTATTTCTTTTTTAAGAGGAGGCAACTCAATGATTTAAAAATAAATCCTTACATATTATAAAATAATGTCCTCCTATCTATCTGTTCGCGATAAACTCAAAAATTACTGCACCGATTTTCATGCTATTTTCACCGGTGGATAGAGTGATTCTCGATGAATGTTTTAGTATATAATTTACAAAGTTCCACGGGCGAAGTAGCGGGCAGTATCAGTATCATATAAGTAGAGGAATTTGTCGTATCCGGCTCTGGCGAATGTCGGATAAAGATTTTACAATCCGATTCTGGCTAAAAGGTCATGACATGATCGACAGATAGATGACGGTAAGTGGATACCGTCGCTTACCTATAACCAGTGCAGTGATAGTACTAACACATCACTGCCTATAACACAAGAAACGCAAAAGGTGTTGAAAGTGCTGCCGCCTATAGTAATTTAAGAGAAGGATGGGATAAGAAAATGGCCTCTGGCATCCTTTCTTTACTCAAGTACTCACTGAAACACGACAGCACACATGCTGTCCTAACATGGTCCTAACAGTGCTAAAAATTCTAATAAATTGTTCAATTTTAAAATTAGTTTAGCGCCATCTAATGCCGATTTTGCGTAACTACTCCTACAGCATTATTAACCAGCGACAAAAATATACTTATCCCTACTAGGTATAGGCGGAACATGGGATTTTTTTTAGGTATCAAATGTTTCTAAAACTTGATGTAAATCAAATGTTATACTTTCAATAGCTCCATCTATGAAGCAATTTAGGTAACAGAAAATTTTTGTTTCAGATTGTATTCAAGACTGTGGAAGGGAGTCATTACCACATACCGTTGATCCTGGGCCCTTACGGATACTCCACTTACAGGGGAAGCTGATTTATTAATAGACATGTTATTGTAAAATCTTTTTTGGTCTAATATTTTATTAGTCTATTCTATTCTAATTTTAATTATTCCATCTATGAAAGGAAATATTTTGTTTAGTGCCATCATCTGATATGGATACCTAAGTTCAAATGCTTAAAGACTAATTATATTTTTAATTAAAGTGTCATTTTGTAACCTTTAATTTACGTATGAAAGAAAAAAACACAAATTATTCTTTGGCGACAGTACAGCCGCTGCTTAACAGATGGCGCCAACTCGTGAAGTTATATCGGGCTATCGTTTCGTTTTTCTGTTCACAATTGACAATACGTTAGAGTCGGTTAAACTATTGTCCTATTTCTTTTCTTTTGTTTTTCGCTACAATTTTTGTATAGATGGGCCTTTTTACGCGTACACCGTATGACATCGCGGCATCGCAACATTCGCCTAAGGTGCATTTTTTTACTTTTCCGTATTTTAAACCAGGCTAATCGCAATCTATTATGGCATCGATTATAATGAAGAAGCAACAAATAGGTGTCGAAAATAATTTATTGACATTAAATTGAAAGTAAACATAAAAAATGAAATTAAACATATTTTAAACAAAATTAAAAAACATAAATCTTTTTTTCTTGGAATGAAATTAAACATAATAATAAAATAAGAACATATTTTAAACAATACTAAAACAACAAAGAAATACCTAAAATAAAAAATTAGACGACGAATTTCCAGAATATAGTTTACTTAATAAACAAACATCGTTCTTTGTAACGTACGTTTTTAAATTCACCGAATAAGCGCATGCGTAAAACATACATACGATCCGCCAGCAAGCGTTTCAATTCACGCATCAACGGTACTTGAGCTTGCGTGAATGAAACAGTGATACTAGTAACGAAAGATGCGAGTAACGAAATGCATTCGTGTGTAACGTTTCGTTACTCGGTACTAGATGGCGCACCCGTTACTCAGTACCGAATACATACGGTTTGCTACAGTTCTACTTTTTATTCATCTCAAGTCTCAACTCAACCAGGGTGCCAAAAGCAAAAACGCATCACCCATCACCCACCAGTCACCTAGTAGGACAGAGTATCCCTCAAAACTCTCAGGATTTTTTTCTGATACTAAAATACTACAGGCAGGCTCAGTCAGTGTCTCCAATAGTCCAATACACGGTAATTACCGTAGATTAGAGGTGGCAAAAACGCATCACCGTTGAGATTCGATCATTTGCATCTGAATCAGTACAAAGATTCGAATCAGTGAGTCGCTTCATTTCGTACAGTGAATCGGTGGATCTCTACAGATCATTTCGCACTGTAAGTGAATCTGTACAAATCATTTCGATCAGTGATTCAGTGGATCTCTACAGATCATTTCGATAAGTAAATCAGTGAAATCAGTAATTATGTGAATGAAGCATTTTCCCAAAGTAAAAAGTAGCCTATGTTCATCAGATAATGTCGGCTTCCAATGGTAAAAGAATTTTTCAAATCGGTCCAGTAGTTTCGGAGCCTATTCTATACAAACAAACAATCGAATCTTTCCTCTTTATAATATTAGTATAGACTAGTTGTTGCACGCGACATTGTCTGCGTACCTTTATAGACAGCCTATGTTACTCACTGATAGAGTAACTTTCTATAGGTCAAAGAATTTTTCGTATCAATCTATTTCAATTTTTCGTATAGTTTTTGAGTTTATTTCTCTTTATAATTAGTACCGGTTTGTTTAAATAAAAAAAAAAATATTTAAAAATTGTCTTTTTATTGACTTAAATAATAATAATAATAATGAGTTCAAGAACATACATACTATTTACATTTTATACTAGTAACTATGACTATATGCTATAATCACTACCTATAGTATACCTAAGAAGTTGTCTAATTAATCTGAAATACAGAAACACGAAAAAAAAAACTACCTTCACAATTTTTTTCTTATTTAAAATATTTTAAATTAATCTTAATAAGTGAAAACCTAAGGAAATATTTTTAATATTTATTATTGCGTTGCGATCTTTAAGAATAAATTCGTATATATATTTCTTTAAAAATTAAATAAAAAAATTAGTTCTTTGAATCTATTTTAAAATGGGTTTAGCTTTATTCTTCGTCATTTTGTTCGAATGAGCAATTAAATCAACAATTTCTTAATATTTATAACTACCTACACTCTACACTGGAGAGCCATAAAGGGTACCGATCTTCAATATCTTCAAAAGTACATGACCTAGCTTTTATGAAATAACGACTAAATTAAATATATATATATTATAATTTACATTTGCAGCAACTTTATTTTTTCTCTAGATATCCTTAGGAAAACTTTTTTTGTCGGATGTCCGATACATTCAGGGTCATTTGAAGATATTGAAGATTTTCTAACAGACCATTTTTCTTTGCACTCCAGTGTATTTTAAATAGCAAAACCAAATTAAGAGTAAGGTTTTATAATATATTCAAAATGTAGAATGAATTTTCGAAAAAGAAAAAAAAAGGATAATTTACATTTCAGTGACGCCAATTGTTTTAAACATTTATAAATAAATAAACTAGGGGAGTGCCCCCGGCTTCGCTAGGATTTTTTCTGCAAATTATGTCAATTATACCTAATTAGCTAAGTAGACAACTGGGTTTTTGAAAACTCTAATGCTCTATATTTGTTTTTTTTTTAATTAAAAAAAAAATATAGATTGTAAGCTATTATTATGGAGGGAAAAATCTTTGTAATTTTTTGCATTTTAAATCTAGTATTTATATAAATGTATACTTTAAGCATTACCTATATAATTCGTATAGAGAAACAAATTTACTATAAATAACATTTTCTTTTCACAAAATGGAAACATTAACAGGCTAATAAATATTACACTTATATTAATAAGTGTTTTAATGCTTAGATAAATACGAATACGATAAATTAAAAAAAAAGTAAAACCAAAACGTAAAGTTCGCCAACCACAGCAAGCAGACAGCGATAAAATAAAATAGCGCTATGACCAAAGTTAACAATTTGAAAAACACAATTGAAAAAACAATATACTTATTTATATGAACAGTGATGTACTACGAGCAAAAGTTAAATTGAGACCCATATTGAGCGCTCGAGTAATTTTTTTAAAGTACAATAAAAAAGAAATTAATACATTTTTCTATTTTATTCAACACCTACTCCAAGCGACCATAAAAGGAATATATCACTTTAAAAAAATCGATAATTTTTGCAGTTAGCTTGCGTGAACCGAGCGAAATCTCAAATTAACTCGTGCGGTTTGAATTTTTTTAGAAAAAAAAAACGTGTTTTGGTTGAGCGTCGTACGGGCGTCGTCCGGGACGTTCTGCAATGCAAATAGTCACACAAACATCAGTATAGCGTTTCACAAACACCAACCCGAACACTTGTTTCTTCGTTTTGCCCACAATTATATAGCACAGTTCAATTCATTTCATTGTGAAAATGTCTGTTAAACGTGTCCATAATACTCTCTGTACGTGTTTCTTGAGCTAAAATAATAATCAATCACCCCATCTCCTAGTAACTTTTAAAATTATGGTAAAATGCTGAAAAAGTAACCAAAAAAAAAAAACAAAATATGGAAGGACAGTTCGCTTCACAAGTAACCAGAGTTGTAAATTTCATCACTTCCTTCGGGATTCACATTTTTCCTAACAACCTTTATATTCACAAAAAAAATGTTTATATAGTAATTCCCAGCGTCAATAGAAGTTTTTGGATATAAAAATCTTTTCAATGAAATGGTCATTGAAGGGAAAATTATTCATATTAGTAATCATTTGCTTTGCTATAGTTCTTCTTTTCTTAAATTTTTAAGAAAATTTCAAAAATCCTAAATTATATTTAAGATTTTTTTTTTATAGCACTTCGACGAGCTTCATTATTAGGACATTTTTATTCAACAATCATGATGTAAAAAACTCTTACGAGCTCACAAAACTTTCTCATAGCTATATTGTACGCTTTTTGTGTGACAAAGCCTTTAATGAAATGGAGGTAACGTCATGATATTATGTTTTTATTTCCAACCTCCAATTTGACAACTGTAAAGAGTTTTATTTACGTTTTATATATGACATAATATCTAATAAATAAATATTATATTGTTAAGCCTGGGTATGCTTTTCTTAACACAGAAAGCAGAATTATAATTTCTGCTATATGTTTTAAGAAAAGGCGTTCTTCTTAGGAGTGACATGGGACAGATTAAATTTAATGTGCTGCAAAATAAACTGTGAATTTTATACAAGAAACAAACCTCCTTGGACTAAATCTTAATTTTATTTAGGGTTTTATTTGAGTACTTTATTTGGGACCCTATTACCGTTTTGACAGTCTGTAAATAAATTCAAAAAAAGATAATATACTACGCATCTGTTTGATGTAGCCTTTATATTTTTATGAATCTCTAATAAATATTATAACAATTGGCAATAGAAATTTTACATTATCAAGCTCTTGAAAGTTTAGCATAACTTATGTGAGGTGAGACTGAGTCCAACAAAGTTTGTTTTGGCAACCTGAAAGAATGTTACACGTACAATTTAGAACCCGAACCGACACAGTCATATAGGTTTATAATTTGTTTTTTAGACAATTTTATTATTTGTTTATGCAATCATACTTACCAAGAAAGTGTAGCATGCCCTACAACACGTATAGCTGCGGCACAAGATGGCTGCCTCACTCATCTATTCAGTGGGATAAGAATCAAACAATTAGCAATCTGATTACACACATGCCCATACCCTTTAGACTTTAGAACCTTCTTCACAATCCTGCTAATATCTAAATATGAATAAATTATTAAGGACATTACATTGGCCCAAATGTGAAATTTTGATTACAGACATGCCCATACCCTTCTTCAAAATCCTGCTAATATCTATTAAAGCACACATTATTAAAGGCACTTGTGGTGTTTGCATTTGGCCATAATGTGAAATTTTAATTACACACGTGCCTAAACCCTTTAGACTTTAATTAAACCCTTCTAATATCATTATCGGTCGTGAAAATTGGCCCAAATGTGAAATTTCGATTACACACATGCCCAAAACCTTTACACCCTTCTTCACAATCCTGCTAATATCTCAATGTGCAATGTGCACACATTATTAAGGGCACTATTGGTCGTTACATTGAGCTCAAATGTGAATTATGATTACACAATTGTCCATAAGGCACTATCGGTTGTTACATTTAGCCCAAATGTGAATTATGAATACACAATTGTCCATAAGGCACTATTGGTCGTTACATTTGGCCCAAATGTGAAATTTTGATTACATACATGCCCCATACCCTTTAGAATTCAGTTAGACCCTTCTTCACAATCCTGCTAATATCTAAATATATACACATTGTTAAGAGCACTATCACAGATATAAAAGCCTCGCATAACCTTAAGAATATGTGACACAGACTACAAAGGGTCTGTTTGTCATTGCTTTTGACTGAAATGTGAAATTTTGAAAATATTTTTTTATCAGTACTATACACTAAAACAAATAGTTTTTAATAGCTAATAAGTATTGCACCTAAGTTCATTTTAAGGCCTTGAACATTTTACATTTTAATAACATTTAATATTTTAATAACCCTTGGTTTAAAACAAAGTTATTGTTAGAAAAATAGACATAACTACTTAAAAACTTTATCAATATTGTCATGGGTAAAATCAAAATGTAATCCATGTAATATAATATTTCTACTGACCTGAAAAAATCCACCTGAAACAAATTCAATTAAACATAGACAAGAAGCAGAAAGATAACCAACTCACCTAGTCTGTGGTCTCTTCTTGGCCTATGACTTCCTTATATCTTGCAATCATTAACTTCTTCACAGTGTCTCTGTACGTCTCTCCAGGTGTCGGTGTGTAGATTCCCCTCTTCTGCCCTAAACCTGCTAAGCCCGGCCTCTGTTCCGCCTCTATGGGAGCTATACGTCCCTGCCCTTCCTTACCTAACCCCCTACCCTCGGACCAGCCCATTTTTTGCAACATTTTACCCCCAATAGTGTCTACAACGGACGGAGGCGGATGCGATTGGACAGACGTGTGTGCATCAGACTCGTAACGTCTTCTGACCACAGGTATTTCGTCTTCACCAAACTTCATTCGTCTCTCCGCAGCCCTATCTCTGTAGCAATTGGTTTGAGGCATCATTTCATTCTTCTTGCGATACTCTGTCAAGTTTTTTATATGTAAATCAGACATAGATTTGTGTTTCGTCAACACGTCCGCCGAAGGGAACTTCCTCTTGCACAGAAGGCAGGTTAACTTGACCCAATCGATGATACCTTCATCGCTTTCAAACTCTGTCTCCGGAGTACTGTTTTTCAAGAGGAAATTATCAGCTGACATGGTGGTCGGAGGTGGAGACAACTCTTTGACGTGATTTAGAGACGGGCCGGCACCTAAAACCGAAAATCCAATATCCGCGGAACCTTTACTCGCTCCCATGTCCAAAGGCTGCTCCATGACAATATTGCTGCGAGCGTTCTCCTTCTTCTGATTGAGAGTTCTCGCCCAACGTTCCATATCTTTAGCAATTTTTTTGGCAACTTTGACCTTGTCTTCTTTGTCTTTCTTTTTTTTCTCCTCGGGAGGCTCTTTTGTGATTGTATTCTCTACTGTGGCCTGCGGTGGATTCGGTAGTTTAGGCTGGTCAGTATTCTGTTGTGTCTGAGAAGCGAGGATGTAAGTGGATGAACTGGCATCCCAGTACATGTATTGGTTTGTCTGGTTGTTGTAAAAATACTGAGTGTTGCCATCGTAGTACAACCCGGTGGCAGGGTCATAATAATAACCGGAGGACTCATCGTACATAAAAGTTCGAGTGTCGGGGGCAGTATAAGTTGTTTTGCCATCACCGGTTGGCAATTTGGACGTGGAATTGTTTTGTGAGGAAGAACTGGAAAAGGTGGGGGCTGAAACTGGAGTCCAAGACATTTGACGAGCGTGAGCAGCAGAAATGGCAGACTGAGCTACGGCGGCCGCTGCGTTAACTCTATCGGCCTCCGATAGACATTGAGAATTGGAATAATTTTGAGGATGACCATAATAAGAGGAATAGTCAGTATTTTTGACTGAAGGCTTTTGTGGTTTTTGAGGCTCATTATAAAACGATATTAATACATCACGGTTGTCAATCTCTAATGGAGGATTCAATTTTAATAACTCCGAGTGAGCGGCCATGGAGTCGGCGACCGAGTTAAAATTAATGTAAGCTAGACATTTAGATGCACTAGTCAAAGTTTCCCTACCAACAACTATACCAGCTATAGAATCAATTACTGACTTGGAGCACCGCTCTTTGAGCGTATCGAGGATTCTCTCTTCGGTAGTGAGAGCGTCTAATCTTCTAAAGAGCAAACGTTTTGTGATACCCGACGTCGGTTCCACTACACCGGCCCTTTCCGCTTCAACACTATAAGTTACACCTTCAGACTTCTTTCCGTTGCAGTTGTGACGGAAACACGTTTGACGTCTCTTAAAATTGTATGACCCACATTTGCATATCCAGTCACCCGGAAAGGCGTTCAGTGCGGATGGATCCTCATTTCTGTCCCTAGAGTCGCGACTGTCGCTATCGTAACGGTCGCGGCTATCCGAGCGACTTCTCGAGCGAGATACAAATTTGTCGTTGCTTTCCGCGCTTATGTTAGGAGGCGAGGGAGGCATAGGGATGTCCCTATCGTCGTGGCCTCTCGGAGACCTTCGCCGTTCGCGGTCACGTTCGCGATCCCGGTTTCTGTCATATCGGTCGCGGTAACGCTCGGAGCCGCGATAACGGTCAGAATCACGGTCGTAACGGTCGCGTCTATCCCGATCGATGTCGCGGTCTCTTTCGTAACGCTCGCGGTCGTGACGGTTACGGTAACGGTCCCTTTGTGGGGACCTGCAGTCTCTAGGGGGCGTAGGGCTGCGTCGCAGTTCCCACACGGGCGAGCGTGTCCGATTTTCGGTCCACTTCTTGTCTTGCTCCGCCCAACGGGAAGCCCCGCGGTCGTCTCTTCCACGCCACGACATAGCTGCCTGCGAAAATCATCCGTAACGTAAACATAAACTAACTTTACATTGACTCGTCGCGAAGTCGCCATCCAATCCAGTCCGGCTCTTGACGTAATCCTAAAGATAGTCCTAAAAAGGTGAACAAAATTACTTTTTCCTCTAGGTTATTTTACCTGCTGCGTATCTATTCCTTTTTCCCAACACACAATTGGTCAAGTTGTATAATTGTAATAGATTAATAAGTCGTATGTTAAACGAAATCAGAACACTTTACTTTGATTTTCAACCTGAAAGATATATAAAAAAAACAAAAAACTTCACAAATTCTTAATAGCAATTTTGTTATTGCCAGCCATTTTGATTTTTGATTAATTTCTTACATTTTTTTTTAATTTGGATCACAGAACAAGTAATTTTGCCTTCAGAGTTCAGAGTACATAACAGAGTGAATTTTGCTACCTCTTGTCCAAATACATTTAAACAATATATTATGTAGTAAGTATACTTAAATCCTAATATTATTATAAATGCAAAAGTGTTATAATTTAGAGCCAGACAAAACGCAACAGTAGCATTTCATTACATAAAATAATTTAGTCTCTTATCCACAAACTATATAGTAGATACTAACGTATCAGACGGACATCTGCAGTACAAATGCACTAGACATGGGCAAGAGTACTTTACCTTCACATGATTGGTCATAGCAAGATAGAACATGACATTTGACTTCCCCCGCCCGTCTCACCCCTTTATTTTTTTACGGGCTGAATTTATTTTTAACTATGGATATCATCACACAATTAAAACACAGTAAATAATGGGTACATATTTATTTTTAGGATATACACAAACATAACATGGACTTAATATACGACTTAAATACAAACTAGAACTGAAATATACCATAAAACATATGTATTAATGATAAACATTTATAGGCATATAGAAAAAGAACACAAACACTACCACTTTCTCCGATTGTTGAAATAGCGATGGACTTTTATAGGTTTCTTTGGAGTCACAAAACGAGTCTCAAAATGTTTATGGCAGATGGGCGAATTCACTTTTTCTATTCCGTAAAGAAACATCAAGAATAGATTTGAACCATTTTTCGAGTCTTCCTGTCGCGAACTTATATATCCTGGTACACAGCACTTGTAATACATATTTAATATGTATGTATCCAAAGATTTTATTTATAAATGAGTATAAAAATGCGGAAATTAATCTACGCAACAATATAAACAACAACTATCTTACAAAACAAAATGGCTTCTCTCTTATTAGAATGGATGTCAAATCAGGTCAAATGTCATGTTCTATCTTGCTATAACCACAGGCCATAAAATTGCTATGTCTAGTGATTTTTCCTTGAAGATTACCAGCCGTGCTCTTATCTAATGATATTTATATCAATAGCTACTATGTTGTAACTAATTACAAAATTTTTTACATAAATTAATTGTTGTTTTCATAAAAGCTTAAGAAAAAATAGGATATATCTGGATATATAAAGCTCTATCCTATGTTGATCTGTCAATGTCAAAGTCAAGTCAAGTACATATTCTGTTCTATCTATTTTTAATCCAAACTTAATTTAATTTCTAAAATTCTAAAATGAAATGAAATGATAAGATAATATTGTTAATAAAAATTAATTATAATAAAATAAGAAGTAATATAGAAATTGTTAATACAATTATTTATAACTTGGCTACACAGTAATTCTGAATTTATCACGTAAGTATTCATTAAGTATAAAATTAAAACAAGGAAAGCGAAAATTATAATAGCTAATATAAATCGACTGACCCCTTACTTACATGTTTACCTTTAACTATTTAATAATGTGTGATTATTTGTGTTTTCATTAGACAATGACAAGGTCTTGAAACGATGACAAATTAGTTTTACTTGATAAATTTACAGCTTACATAAAGCGCGGCTTCGCAGCCGTATTTTCAACAAACTGGCGATAAATTGGTGGAAAGAACCGGATATGGGAGGTAGGTACTTGTAAAATACTAGCTTTTGCACGCGGCTTCGCCTGCGTGACTTGATAAAATATAGCTTATGTTACTCACTAATAATATAGCTTCCAAACAGTGAAAGAATTTTTGAAATTGGTCTATATTATAGTAGTTTCGGAGTCTCTTCAATGCAAACAAACAAATCTTTTTTTCTTTATAATATTAGTATAGATAGCATAATTATGTTACTTGCTGATGATGATGTAGCTTTCCATATGTGAAATAATTTTCAAAATCCTAATCCAGTAGTTTTTGAGTTTAATATCTACATTACATACATACAAATCTCTCTTTATAATATTAGTATGGACAAGTTAGATTATTTTGCTGATTTTACAAAGTAACTAACTGATTTTGACGTATAGTGAAGTGGCATTTTGTATTTGACACGAGTGCCCATTGGCGAGCGGGAAGGGTGCTCCGCAGCTCGCATGTGGAGGATGGCGTGCAGCACCCTGGTGGCTCCGGGGGCTGACGATGCCTGGCAGCAGATTGTGGAGACCTCCCCGCCGGACAGTGTGTGGCATTCACTTAGAAACTGTGTCGCTTACCAGGTAGCTATCTTCCCCCCCACCTGCCCCTCTCTTCTCTATTCTTTAAGGTTTTATGACTATAGGTACTTCACATGATTAGCATTTCTAATTCGCACATGAAATTTGTTAACACCCTCTTTTTCAGTGGCGGTTTTCAAATTCATTACTTTATCAAAGTCGTAGCCTCTTAGTACCTTTTGAAACTAAAGCACTAAGCAGACAACAGACAGACGTTTGAAATTATGTTTTGGCATGAGTGGCAGTTGCCATGTTGCAAGCAAATGTAGACTTTAACGTGACGAACCTTCTCTCACCCCAACTGTACATTAATTAAACCACTTTATGTTGAATATGTACTATTATTGAGCGATAAGATCATCAACCTCTCTTCATGAATTCTCTTTTCATTATCTATCTTCACCGAATGAATCTGAATTAATAAACACCTTCAATGAATGAATGAATGAATGAGCACTTTTCAATCGATTTCAGTCGACATAAATAGTCGACCCAAAATGAGTTAATTAGTACTTATTTTAACAAAACAGATAAATAGGAATAAAAACATTTTTTACATATTTATTCAAAACAAAATTTAACAATTTACAATTTGGGATCAAATCTGATATTCTGTTCGAGGAATTGAAAGGAAATGTTATCTTTTTCTTTAACGTTTTGCCGCCTACGAAAATAGTCGACTCAATTTTTTCGTTTCCCCGTTTCGAGGCTGGCGTTTGGGCGAACCTCCTCCAGAAGGGAATAGTGGACGTGATCCAACCGGCCGCCTTCAAGCTGGCCATTGTCTTAAGGCACACGCCCACCGAGCTCACAGTGAAACTGCTAGCGGAGCTTCTGCACCTGCATCCGCAGTCCCAGGACCTCACGTCCTACGTGCTCGCTTTGCTCACGGACGACGAGGCGCAGTGGTGCGGGAGTTGCGGAGCCGGCGCCTCCCCCTCCCCCACGGCGCCCCCCGGCCCCGCGCCCCTCAGAGACCTGCAGCTCTTTGGAGATGCGGAACTGGCCATTCTAGCGGCCAGCCGCGAGGAGTACGACGCCCACGCCAAGCTGGTTCGCGCAGAGTACTCCAAACTAGACAACCGTAACTACGTCCAGCTCAGGGTCAAGGTGAGAACGCAAAGTCTACCCAACAGGTGACAGGCAAGCCGATGGTCCAAGAAAGAAGCAAATTTAGTGTCTAGTTTTGATTCAAAGGTGACCGAAATTTGAGCTCAGCCATGACTCTCCTTCGCCCAGCTCGTCTCTACCCTTCAACCTTATCTGTTATAATTAATTTGAGCGGACATCTGTCGTGCCCGAGCACATGGCCAAGATATTTAATCTTGCCTTTTTTTTATGGTCATAAGTTAGTTTAGTAGTTGACATACCGACAGCAGCGCCACCTACCGGGTCCAATTGTATTTTTAAATCATCCAGGAAACCATCGAAATAGCCATATAAAATTTCAACCCAATCGGTTCAGCCGTTTAGAAGTTATGTGAAAAAGATAAGTACGGAAGGATAATTCTTACTACCCGTTGTCCTTTTACCCGTTTTCTCGTAGGAATGAAGCATTTTCCCGCGGTAAAAAGTAGCCTATGTTCATCACGGATAATGTCGGCTTCTAATGGTAAAAGAATTTTTCAAATCGGTCCAGTAGTTTCGGAGCCTATTCTATACAAACAAACAATCAAATGTTTCCTCTTTATAGTATTAGTATAGATGTGAGAGATTGATAGAAATAATGAGGTTTGAATATATTCCAGGTGTTGAATCAGTTCGCGCAGATCCCGAAGCTGTATCACACGCCGGAGTTCGAATGCTTCGAGTCCGCCGCCAGGGAGAACATCGACAGGGAAATCTGCACCCTCAGGGAACATCTCCTCGCGGACACCGGCAACGAGCACTAGCATATTAACCCACCTCAACCCGGAGGCAAAAGCTAGTCTCAGGTGAGTTTTGCTCCGTCACTAGGTCTGGGTGTAATATTGCCCCATAACTCAGTCTGGGTGAAGAATTGCCCCATAACTCAGTCTGGGTGAAGAATTGCCCCATAACTCAGTCTGGGTGAATTATAGCTTAATTTATCCATAACTCATTCTGGGTGAATTACAGCTCAATTTATCTGTTTGTGTGAAATATTACCCCATAACTCAGTCCGGGTGAAATATTGCCCCATAACTCAGTCTGGGTGAAATATTGCTTCATTTATCAGTCTGGGTGAAATATTGCCCCATAACACAGTCTGGGTGAAATATTGCTCTATTTATCAGTGTGGGTGAAATATTACCCCATAACTTAGTCTGGGTGAAATATTGCCCCATAAATCATTTTGTGTGAAATATTGCCCAATTTATCAATCTGAGTATTGCTCCATCTCTCGGTCTGGGTGTAATACGAGTATTGCTCCATCTCTCGGTCTGGGTGTAATACGAGTATTGCTCCATAACTTGGTCTGGGGGAAATATTGCCCTATAACTCAGTCTCGGTGAAATATTGAGCCTGGGTGAAATAACATTACCTAGACCTACTAAACCTATGCTGGATTTAGATGCTGTCACTTCTGTTAAACTGTCTCCATGTTGCTAATAATAAAACGAAGCAAAACTATGCTAAAGTTTAAAAACCAACTAACTCATGTTTTTACTATTTTAATAGTTTAAAATGAACCCCTTTTCAGGTCTCACGTTACTCGGATTGAACGGAGGTGATTTCTCAAAAGACCATTTCTTTTCCTTTGACGCAATCGATCTCATAGTTTTTTAATGAAATATTCTGACTCAAATAGTGAATTTAAATGTAGCCAAATAAATGACGCTAGAATGATTTTGTCTGTTCTTTGTCAATCAGATAGCTTTCGCTCCAATAGACATTACTTATGCATTCAAAAGTTATATAAAATTAATCTTCATTATCGTGTACAAGCTTTTGCCCGCGGCTTCTTCCGTGATCGTTTTCCTTAGGTGTTTATTGCTCGTACGAAATTTTGTCATACTTTGATGAATATTTTGTATTTATTAGATGATCTCTCTCGAACGGTATTTTTTTTCTGGATGACAAACAAACAATAAAATTTAATGTATGTATGAGTGGGTCTCTGGGTGGTTTAGATTTGAATATTTGTTTTCGTGTTCAAGCAGTTTTTATGTTGAATTGTCACTTTTTATGTCCATTGTCAATTTTTATGTTGCACCGTCAATTTTTTTTTATGTTGCACTGTCAATTTCTATGTTGAAGTATTTATTAGATAGAATCAATGTTGAAATAACGTTTTATGAAATATTTGATATATTATGTAGAATTAACATTGACGATTTACTGATTTTAATTTTAATTTGAATGGATTTTTTTACCTTGAATAAAATCTAACACTTGACTTATCAATAGTTATTTAAATTATGTAAGAATAAAGTATCATCATTCCGTTTAATAATTTTGTAGTTTTCGTGGTAACCCGTTTGTATTTTAATGTTCAATAAAATAAATATATTTTCATTAAAAAAAACGATTCAAGTATAAGGGCGCGTTTTCACTAGAGGACATGTCGCGGGACATTATGTGATATGTCGCAACTTTGCGGGACAATATTGTGCGACATTTGACTCGTTCACACATAAAAAATTCAAATAGCTTAAAAAATCATTGAGTCACACTAACTAAACAGTTTATTTGCATTTAATTGTGTTTGTTAAGTCGCGTATTAACTAGTCCCATGTCGTTAGTCTACGAGTGGTGACTCTCGACATGTCCCATTTATAATGTAAATATAATTATTATATAATGAAAATTTTTATTTATCAATTAGGTTTTTCCAAAAAAAGGTTTTACCAGGGTTTCTCGAAAGAATCCCTGAATACTATTCTTTTTCTCATTTTTAGGCGCGATTCCACAATACTCTGTTAGTATTTGACATCGCTGTTAAGCAAGACATCAATGTTAACAGACGTTTACAGTATGCGACTGACAGCGCTACAATGACTTAACAGCGATGTCAAATACTAACAGAGTATGGTGAAATCGCGCCTTAAAATAATAAAATTATAATAATGTCCCGAGATATGTCGCTGCGACATGTCGCCTAGTGTAAAAGCGCCATTATATTTGGTGCCACTAGTGTAAACGCAGCTTTAGTAAATGTCCCAAGTTACAAAAGAGTTTATAAACATACTCGGACGGTCCTTAGATTTATTAGCAAGTATGCTTATTATTGAGGCATTTAAGAAAGAAACAGTTAATAATGCTTATAATATTATGATCTCATTGAAATAAAGGCTAACTTAAATTAGTACTTATCCGTAACTTGCTTATAAAAAAGTTTTTTTTTTGTATGGATAAAGTGTTTGCACGTATATTTATTGATTGATCATTGAATGTTTTTTGGCTAGATCTCTCTATAAGTATAATTGTGTATAATATAATAATAAAAAAAATTATTGTTAAATTTGATTTTCTTTTATACCTAGAAACAATTTTCAAATCAAATGCTGTGACATAACAGCATATGTGCTGTTGTGCCTCATCCCTTCCTTATCCCTTATCCTTAGTCCTTGTATGGTCGACACAAAATTAAGTTAAGTACAATCGGGGTACAAAAATCTTAGTCAGTTTTTAAATTCTTTCCATTATCAAGTCGTAAACTCTTGTAATAGTACCTTTTGAAACTAAATTAGACAACTGACAGACATGACTGATAACAGCCCAGTGCTAATGTCAACTTTAAAGTAACGAACCTTTTCTTACTCCGACTGTATAGGTCGTGCAGCGAATAAAGACTTCTCGGCAAATGTGCGCAGAATTCTATTTTTAAGTGTTTGAGGGGGCAGAGGAGCGTAAACGGCTGAGTCTACCAATAACGTGTGCCGACACGTTATTGGTAGACTCAGTCGCTACACACCTCCCGCACTTCGCGACACGTTATTGGTAGACTCAGCCGCCACACACCTCCCGCACTTCGCGACACGTTATTGGTAGACTCAGCCGCCACACACCTCCCGCACTTCGCGACACGTTATTGGTAGACTCAGCCGCCACACACCTCCCGCACTTCGCGACACGTTATTGGTAGACTCAGCCGCCACACACCTCCCGCACTTCGCGACACGTTATTGGTAGACTCAGTCGCTACACACCTCCCGCACTTCGCGACACGTTATTGGTAGACTCAGCCGCCACACACCTCCCGCACTTCGCGACACGTTATTGGTAGACTCAGCCGCCACACACCTCCCGCACTTCGCGACACGTTATTGGTAGACTCAGTCGCTACACACCTCCCGCACTTCGTTCGCGCGTCTCGAGTCTCTTGGGTACTGTTGCGTACAGATTGTTTTATCGTATTATTAAATACGTCATGGTGAATAAATGCCTAAAAAAACGTTCTTCGACATCGCATGATGATTTTATGGAAGGAATATCAACACTGCTTGTAATGTTAAGTTAGTGAGGTGAAAAATTACGAAATAAGAAAAAAAAATGTCATTTTTCTTAGCAATTTTGTGCGCAATTGTACACATGCCCCACTAATGTCGCCTTCAAACCTTAATATAATAATTCACCTATACCCTTATAAGGGAATATCAAAGGAAACAACGTAGTTCGATAATATTAAGTAGCAATATAATATAAAATATATAACAAGTTAAATAATGCGGTTAAATGTCGCTTCTAATATTGTATGTGATAGATTTGGTCCCACACATTGAATCTGTCTTCGAATAGGTTGCGGTTGATCGAAAATTCCTTGTCGATCCGAAGATAGGTCCTATTCGTTGGTGTCATAGGAGGCCAACACAATGAGCCTAGTTCTGGAGTATCGCCTCGGGAATTGGGATCACTGTAACAAAAAACCTGGATATTTATTTCACCTGGTAAACGCAAATTATTTCCAAATTGTAAGAAAAAAAAATTTAAAATTAATTTTAGACGGATTGGCCAGTTAATATCAAATGATATGCAATATTATCAATTATTTTGCATATCATTTTATATTAGGTATGCATTGATATTTCCAAAAATAGACTAGTGGCGTCATCTCTCGAAACGTCAAAGAACTAATTAAAAAATGTTTTACAACACCTAGAAAAAGATAAACATATAAAAATCATATGTATTTATAAACCTCTAAAAAGTTAAATGACAGTTGAGAGTTACTTACTTGGCCAATTAAATAGTGCTTAGATATTTTATTTTTTTGGAAAATGAAAACGTGACAATGAGGCAAAAGCCTCGTTTTGATATCATCCAAGACTTCTCGCTCGTATCTTTGGGTCTCGCCACTTAAAGACTATTTTTGGGCAATATTTAATTAATGTGGCTTTAGACAGCCCATATAAAGTAGCTATAAGACAGTCCCTATATATTTTCATAATAATAAAAAATCCCATATAGGGGAAAATACCCAATTATTGACACTTTAAAAAATACGACCATTTATTGGCACCTTTCGACCTATTGTTCAAGTCAAATAAAATTGAAAGTTTGACAATGTTTAAATCATTTCACTGTTTAGTGTTAGCAATTCTCATAAACTTAAGATTTTTTTTGTGGGAACACAGTTTATTGGAAGTTTTCTTATTTTTCAGTCAACAACGTTAGGTCATTTTACCCTACTTAAATAAATAAATATCTTAACACATACCACACAGCACCATCTAGTTCGCGGGATCCGAACCCGCGACCGTTTGTTTAACAGCTAGGCTTACTAGCCATTAGACCAAACGTGTCGTCAAATATAAAAAGAATATCTATACTAATATTATAAAGAGGAAAGAATTGATTGTTTGTTTGCTTGTATAGAATAGGCTCCGAAAGTAATGGACCGATTTGAAAAATTCTTTTACCATTAGAAGCCGACATTATCCGTGATGAACATAGGCTACTTTTTACCGCGGGAAAATGCTTCATTCCTACGGGAAATCTAAAATAAAAGTAAATACTAGTGGCTTGGCCCGGGAGATAGCGCCACCTATCCATAATACGGTAGATGGCATAGAAAGTAGGAATTTCAGTAGTAACAGTAACAGTTCGTAACTCTATGGTAGATGGCGTTTTATACTTTTCTATGCGGACGAAGTCGCGAGCACCAGCTAGTATAATATAAAGTAAGTATATGGCTACATACCCGTATCTTGCGAAGTTATACCAGAAGGCAGTCATCCTGTCCACAATGCGGGAATCAGGAGAAGAGATCGGGATCGTCGGGAAGCGATAGCTCAGCGTAAACAAGTAGATCAAGTCATCGTGGTGAGCTACGCCTGCAACAAACCAGATACAACAGTTAGACATTCAAATTCAAAATGGGTTTCTTTTGCGAAAGAACCCTAGATTTGACTACTGTAGGAGTAGTAATTTTGTAATCCTTCGAAATTAAGTTCAAGACGAAATTAGCCTAAGCGTCTCTTTCACCATCTGTCAAGTAGGCTAACCGCCATTTGAAGTCACCGGTCACCGGGGATAATGGAACTGATATACCTACCTTTGTTTGTACGGTAAGTAAAGGTCCCAAATATTGAAAAGATAATAATAAAAAATTGTCTATCGAATGATGCAGTAAATCGTGTGCATAATTCAATAAAACAGGCCTACAGTGAAAGAGGCCCTCTATTAAATTAACTAAGTAATATTACTTTTATTAAACTAAGGTAGGAAAATAAATAGTTTATTACTTCCCAATTATTATCATTAAAATTGACCTGCATAAAATTGTAGATCATTTTCTGGATCCAAATGATAAGTTTCCAGGGGATAATTTTTAGGGGGATCGCATTTCAGTGTCATAAATTATGTAATAAATTTGAATAAAGAGAAACACACATAAGTAAATAAAGGTAACAGCATAGAGTAAATAGTTACTTAACCAGTAATAGAGGGGCGAGCTCCGTTTTAAACATGAAACTTCCGGCTCTATTTTCTTTATGGCTCACTTGATGTCGCTAGTAATGTTGAATTTGATGTTAAATGATATTCATATTGACACCATTTTTACTTTCTTTATAACAATAAAATATTTATAGAATCCGTGCGGTTTCTTTTTTTTGCTCACTAGATGTCGCCATATAACATGTGCATGATACGAATTGACTGACTACAGCGACCTTTGAGTTAGACGGATTTTTAATAGAAACTCATAATCGACTTGGGCGCCATTAACGGATTTTTAATGGCAAATCGTAATCTACATTTTGTGTCTCTACGTGTCTGTCCCTCTATTACTGGTTAAGTAACTATTTACTCTATGAACAACATTTTCCACGAAAACTTTAGACAGAAAATCACTTTCACAAAGGAAAGTGACGCCATTTGTGGTGAAGTATAGTTTTACCTTTCGGTTTCCCGGTGACAGGGTCCTCGTAGTGGCTGTGGTTTCCAATGTAGCCCAACTCGTAGTACCAAACCTTTTGCGGCGAATGACGGCACATCAGGTTGGCCATCCTGTCAAATTGTGAAATAGGCACTCACATACGTAAATAGATACTTCGAACTCGCTTCGGCCGCTTTGGAAACCAAAGGTGGAATTATTTTTCTTTCTTGGAAACTTGGTTTCGAATGAAGAAAAATAATTCTGGTGTCTAAACTAATTTTCAATGCAGAATATAGAATCTTCTTTTGAAACTCATTCACAAATTTTAATATGTAAGTATACAAACTTACATATTAAATTTGATCAGGTCAGTATTTGAGAATAATAACCTTGTGTTATTAAGCTATTATTACCTATTTAAGTAGGTACAGTCAGCATCAGAAATGTGTATACATTTCAGAATTAATGTGTCGAATTTTTTTTTAATTTATTGAATATTCTATATTCAGCAAATAAATGATTATTATTATTATTCACACATATTTATTTTAATTCTTAAGTCTATTTTTTTTACAATATAAATACTATAAAAAACTTAAAACTAGTAAGTAGTCCACAAACCTCTCGAAGGTTTTGCCTACGATGGGTCTTGTAAAACAAAAATGCATGTATACTGCATACTGTAACTTCTTTTAATAATAATAAAAATAATGATAGTAATATATTATAAATACAAACATCGATGACTCAGTTACAAAGGTAAATGTTAACACATAATAAACATTTGCCCCTAGCGGGATTCGAACCCCCGACTCCCCGCTAGACGAAACGCAAGTTACCCCTTTACAGAAGACAACCGGCCATCATGAAATGTGAGCAATTGTGCCTTTGTAAAGAAAGCCCCCTGGACTATGGTGTCTTTTATATTCATTGATAAAACTAACACTTACTTATAGCTGTTTACTATAAGAAGTTTTATTTGTGTTGCCTCACCTGTGTACGGAAAATCCAGTGACAGAGTCTCCGTAGAGTTTTCCGAGAGCCTTTGCGCTTGTTTCATCGTTGGACAAAAGTTTTCCTTGAAGATATTCCTGCTTCAACCTGTCCGTGGCCGGTTTGGAGTTTTCCTTCGGCAGTGTGAAAGAAATTGGAGCGATTTTATCCCATTCGGAGTTCATTGTGTTCAATAGGGTTTCATTCTTCAGAATTGCTGAAATAATACGAAGTTAATCTATACTAATATTATAAAGGGGAAAGATTTGATTGTTTCTTTGTTTGTAGGCTCCGAAACTAGTGGACCGATTTGAAAAATTCTTTTATAATTAGAAGCCGACATTATTTGTCATTATTTTTTTGCCATAAAAAAAATAAAAGTAAAACAAATATATATATATATATATACGCGTCGAATTATTGTCAAATAATGTGTTCAAGTAAGTACTAACTGAACGCTTTCCAAAAGAACTCGTCTTGCGTTTGGCTGACGATGAAGGGCACCGCGTGCATCTTGCCCTCTCTTATGGCATCCATCGGCTCTATAGCCAGGAACCGCTCCTGGCCGAAGTCCAGTTCCACCACCGGCAGCCATAAAGTGATTGGATCGTAGCCGAATTCCTGACAAACAGACATACTTACTTTTATTTTCCGGATACCAGTGGCCCTGTCCATGATCCAAACGCTTCGGAAACGAAGAGAAAACTTTGTGATTGGTCAAAATTTTATATGAACGTCACAACAACCAATCACCAAGCTTTCTCTTAGCGTTCTCTCTTCGTTTCCTAAGTACGTAAAGATGCGTTTGCATCTTGGCTAGCGGCCTAGGCACGTCCGATAAGCATTGTACAAAGAATTCTCACGAAAAAGCCTAGCAGCGAATCCCCGAGTTCCTTCCAAGTCTTCGTCTTCAAGCAGTTGAAGATGACGGTGGTGTTGTCCGTGGAGCAGTTCAGCAGCTGCGCTTGCTTGACGGCCAAGTCCCTCATGTGTCTCAGAGACGGCACCTTCGAGGTCGGCGAACCGCTTATTGAGATCGCTCGGTGAAATAATCCTGGGAACGAGGGGAGATTCCTTTGAAAACCTATTCTCTCCTTGACATATCTGTTATTAATAAGTATAATAAATACATAAAAAATATTAAATTTTTATATAGCCTATTAAAAGGTTAGTCATCTTAAAGTTTATAAGTACAAAAAGTGCTAATACCTTTTAGTATGGTATCACCACGCATAACTTTTTACAGAGTAGTCCGATTTTGATAATTCTTTTTTTAATGGATAGGGTATACCTCGAAGTAGGTCTCGTATAAATTTGGAAAAAGAATTCCTACCCTAAGGGTGGAAAAATTAGATTATAGCCACAAAAAAATATAAAATTACGCCAAACAAGCAAAAATTACGTAGAGTGATGCGCGGCGGCGACTCAAAATTACTTAGGTAAAATAATAGAATTATTTTATGCTTTTCAGTTTTTTCGGCGGTATTATTATAAAAAAAAATACGCGGGCGAAGTAGCGTGCAACAGCTAGTAATGGAACGCCGGGCAGGGTACCTACCTTTGGACATGGGCGATATCATATGCAGCATGACGCTGATGGATCCTGCACTACATCCCGCGATAGTGACGGAGTTAGGGTCTCCTCCGAAGGCGGCGATGTTGCGCTGCACCCACCTCAGAGCGACAACTTGGTCCTTCATCCCGTTGTTGCCAGGCGCCAAGGCGTCGCCCGTACTCAGGAAGCCCAGCGAGCCCAAGCGGTAGTTAATGGTCACCAGCACTATGTCCCGGTCTAGAAGGTAGTGGGGGCCGGCGAGGTCGCTGCGCCCCGACATGGAGTAAAACCCACCCGAGTGTATGTAGAAGATCACGGGTAAAAGTTTCGGACTGTGTATAAACGAAAAATACAATATTAATTATTGTAAAAAATTGTTTGGGACAAACTTTTACTTTTCATCTATACTAATATTATAAAGAGGAAAGATTTGATTGTTTGTTTGTATAGAATAGGTTCCGAAACTACTGGACCGATTTGAAAAATTCTTTTACCATTAGAAGCCGACATTATCCGTGATGAACATAGGCTACTTTTTACCGCGGGAAAATGGTTCATTCCTACGGGAAAACGGGTAAAAGGACAACGGGTAGTAAGAATTATCCTTCCGCACTTAACTTCTTTTTCATATAACTTCTAAACGGCTGAACTGATTGGGTTGAAATTTTATATGGCTATTTCGATGGTTTCCTAGATGATTTAAAAATACAATTGGACCCGGTAGTTGGCGCTGCTGTCAGTATGTCAACTACTAAACGTCTTGACCGATTCGGTTGAAATTTTGAATGTGTATTCATGGTTCATGGTTTCACAGACACGAACGTATTATATTTTATAAAGTTACGCGGACGAAGTCGCATGCAACAGCTAGTAATAAATATTTTTCAGTAGTTCGCTCTGCGTTTCACCTTCATATGATGTCTTGTTCTGTTTTGGTGCTTGAATAAAGTCAAGTAAGTTAAGTAAAGAAGTCAATATTTTCCACTCCATTTCGAGGAAAATCGGTATGGTGTCGTATAGGGTTTGCAGGCGGTTGGGCAGGAGAAGGCGGGCATATTTAGCACGTCTTCAAAATTAAATGTCCTAGGGGACCTGCACGCACAGCTGGCTAGCTGTGTGTGCCTGCACAAGGTTCCCCCGTCTGGGGATTGCTCCGGTGTCTCCGGGCAATCCCCCATCGGCGTCAGCCTAGCCAGTAATGGCTAGGCCGCCCTGGGGGTGGATCGGAGTTGTTGCCTCGGCAGAGCCCGGTCCACCCCCGCACAAAGGGCAAGGAGGCACCGGGGAGTTTTAGTGGGTAGTGGCCGGGCCCGCTATGACTAACATAGCGCGGTGCGCCGGCTGACCCCCACATACCCCTACCGTCTAGCCAGCGGTAGGGAATCGGTAAACGGATTTCTCCTCGAGAAAAAAAAAAAAAAAAAAAAAAAAAGGTGTCGTATAGGGTTTTGAGGTCTCTCAAATTATCAAATTTAAGTAGTGGTAGGGCACACTGCGTTCCGCAGTCATTTGGGTAGCCCGTCTGGCGGCAATAACCACCACCTTACAGAATACCACCGTGAAATAACAGCATATGTGCTGTTGTGTTTCGGTGAGTGAGTAAGGGATGCCAGAGCCCATTACCCCATCCCTCCCTTATCCCTTACCCTTAATGCTTCTATGGTCGGCAGCGCACTTGTAGCACTTATGGCGTTGCTTGTGTTATAGGCGACGGTAGCCACCTACCATCAAGTGAACCGTCAGCCTGTCTGTCGACCTGAACATAAAAGAAAAATCTACCTGCCTGAAACACGTTAAAACCCCTTCTCAATTTGAATTTTGATCACACAATAAAGTTTGCGGAACTGTAATGACTTTTGATTAGATACCGCAGTTTGCTAGGTACTTATTTAACAGACGGATTTCTTACCTTTTCTTGACAGGAGTGTATACATTGATGGTGAGGCAGTCCTCATCCAGATAGTAGTCTATTTCGACGGGCTGCGGACAAGCCGGGCCGTCTTGGCTTGCGTCCACCGTCCCCTTGTAGTGCCTGATCGGTACCGGAGGCTAATACCAATAGGATTTATTAATAACTATAGCTGTTGCCCGCGACTTCGTCCGTGTTAAAAAGGATAAAAGTTTTTAACAAAAAAATAAAGCCGCCGAAAAAACTGAAAAGCATAAAAAGCATCTTATTATCATTTTACCTAAGTAATTTTGAGTCGCTGCCGCGCATCACTCTTTACGTAATTTTTGCTTGTTTGGCGCCGACTCAAAATTACTTAGGTAAAATGATAATAAGATTATTTTTTTATGCTTTTCAGTGTTTTCGGGGGTTTTATCTAACGTATAGACACACCTTAACAAATATTATTGATATTTTTCAGCGATTAGTCATCGTTGAAATGAGGCTAAAAATAATGTAATTAATTCATTTTCACGTCTGAAAAACATTGAATTTTTGTTCCAAGACAATGACGAATTCTAAGCCTTAGAAAATGTGTTCAGCTACTTTACCTGTGGTTTGTATTTCCCAGCTGAGGACCTTAGGTTTTGTAGTAATAATAGTTTTTATTTTTATTTTTTACCAGCAACCCGCTCCCGGCTTCGCCCGGGGTGCATTTTTTTACATAAAAATCTTCCCTGATTATCCCTCGAGTTTTGCGCTTGGCAACATATTTAGGGATTCATTTTTATTTATATAGATTAGAGATGGTATTTGCTCTTGGCCAACATCCAGCTTAGCGAAGATGAGGCCTATGATGGAGCGAACTCACTCAGAAGATGCTTATTCACCCGAACTTTGAAAACATTTGGGTTATATATGAGCTCGGAAATACAGACTCCAGTAGGGAATGCCAAACATTGGCTGTGCGCATTATAAAAGACTAGCTGGTGCCAGCGACTTCGTCCGCGTTGAACGATGAAAGGTATCCTATGTCCTTTCTGGTTTACCAGACAACGTGTATGCAAAATTTCATGGTAATAGGTTCAGTAGTTTTTGAGTGAAACGGTAACAAACATCAATACATCTATACAAACTTTCGCATTTTGAACGATGAAAGGTATTATGTCCTTTCTGGTGTCTCAGACAACGTGTATGCAAAATTTCATGGTGATCGGTTCAGTAGTTTTACGTAAAAGCGTACTTAACAAACAAATTCACATTCGCATTTGAGTATTTGTATGTACAATAGCTGCAAACTTGCCTGGAACCTGAGTTCTCCGACTGGAGGTTCTGCATAGCGGATGCCCCTGTACGCGGCGAAACGACGTCCACGACGGGTTTCCATCCAGGAGCCTCGAAACGCACCCGAAGGTGTAGCCGTCACAGGACCAGTTCCATTTGGTCCTGAATATTAAACTCATCGTCATGAGGTTGTGAAACAACCTCTCATAAAAGACCATCGTGAAATAAAAGCACCTCTGCAGACGAGCAAAGAATGGCAAAGAATGGCAGAGTTCATTCCACAAATTGACATAGTTATTGAGGTAAAGGTACTATATAAGTTCGTGTCAAACTTTTAGAAGAAAAAAGCCATCTTTAAACAAAACCTTTTAGATGTTAATTTTCAACAAATGTATAGTAATTACTTTAGTTAATTTTATAAAAAATATTCACTTGGATCTTTTATTTTATAAAAAAAAAAGTGGAATGAGAGCCAAAAATACGAACTCGTTATGAAACTAGCTACTGCACGCGACTTCGTCCGCGTTAAAAAAGTAATAAGTAGCCTATCCTGTGTCCTATATGTCTAAATGTTTATCTACCAAGTTTCATGAAAATCGGTTAATTCGTTTAAGAGTTATGGAGGAACATAGTTACATACGTACAATACCTACACTTACAGATTTATTATTGGTGTTGATTGATTGATGATACCCTATGTCCTTTCTGGTGTCCCACACAACGTGCATACAAAATTTCAAGGTTATCGGTTCAGTAGTTTTTGCGTGATAGCGTAACAAACTCACATTAAGTACATGCTGTTGCCGTCTCAAAAATAAATAAATCAATTCCAACAAAAAACCTGACTAACCTTGCGGAAGTGGAGAACCTTCGTGGTGGTTGATAGGATCGTTGTCGTCTGGGCCAACAACATGGTCCCCGCCGACAACAACAAAACAGGCTAGCGTCAACAACAACAACATTCTCCCTCTGCGTATGCGTCGGGAGTGTCGCCTCTATGGAGACGCATTACTGTTTTATACAAGTATTTCAATAGTCTTATAACTAAGTATACACCATTTTTACAATATTTTCCTTCCTATAGTTTCCTGCCTATAGTTTTTCCTATAGTATTTTCCTTCCTATAGTTTTCCTTCCTATATTTCAACAATAGGTTTGTTGCCCCTACGATTTTGCTCCATTCAATTAATTATATTAACTAACAAGCAGGTGTCCGCGACTTCGTCTGCGTTGAAAATAACTTCTTAATAAAATTTGTAAAGCAATATAACGCCTACATTTAACATACGAGTACATTGACTTTTGCTAAGCTATCTTTATTTTTAGATAGCGTTGGATCTGTTTTTTTTTTTAGTTTCTGGTGGAATAGGTATTTATCCTACGTCCATTCTATTCTATAGAATTAATTCTAAGAATTTTTAAATCGTTTATACTATCTAGTTTTAAAGATTACCTCCTACATACAAACAAACATACAAACTTTACCTCTTTATAATATTATCAGTATAGATTAGTATAGATAAAGAATGAAAATATATTTTGTAGTTGATTCCATTGTTGTAATAAGTTTTCTTTCATATTTATTATTATTATTAATTACTAAGGACAAAGGAGACAATTACAATTTTTATATACTATCAGTTTTAATTTTTATTTTTGTACATAAACAATTAGTCATATGAATAATGTGTTTACAAACACACGCCCGAGCCGAGCCAGTTGCGATGACGTATCAACATAACGGTATTATACAGACGCTTTATATTACCTACTATTTAACAGGAAAAGTTATGTTTAATAAACCTTGCATTGAGGAAAACCCCTCACTCTTTTACTTATGTTGTTAAATTTATTTTGCCTCGTCATATAAACAAAATAGTCATATTCAGTATTATCATTATATGTAGACACACTGTTGGTCGTAGGTCGTAGTAGTTTTTTACCTCTTCTTAGTGTTAACGCAAGTGGTTAACTATTCAAGGAATTTAAATCAAAAATGCATTTAATTTAATTTTTTTAATATACAATTACATTTTACAAAACACATGTTTTAATAATTAATCGGATAAAGTTCTTCCCAAATTTTAAATCTGTCTTCATGAAGATTATTTTCACTTGAGAACTCCTTGTCGATCCGAAGGTAGGTCCTGTTTGTGGGCGTCATAGGAGGCCAACATAAGGAGTCTAGTTCCGGAGTGTCACCGCGTGGATTGGGATCACCGTATCTGGCGAAGTTGTACCAGAGGGCAGTCATCTTGTCCACCATGTGGGAATCGGACGACACGAGTGATATGTCCGGGAATCGGCGCAACGAGAACAAATATATCAAGTCGTCGTGATGAGCAACGCCTGTAATAAACATGTTTTGCAACTTGATAGATGGAAGGTTAATGAAAATTAAACGATGATTCTTTTTGTAGGGAATAAACATAGTAATGTTTATATTGTATATTATCAGCTACTTATGCAAGCGTTTAAATAGAAAATTAATCAAATGAATCTGTACCAACGTCAACTGAATTCGTGTGAACTTCATACTAAAATTTATCGTTACACGAATGAACAGTTTAAAATAAATTCAATTATAATACAGACATTTTAAATTACAAAGAATGATACGAAGTAATGCCCATTTCTAATGAGAATAAAACGCGACAAATTCAAATTTAACCCAGCATAATTAATTAACCCAACAAAGGGCGCAATATCGCCCACTTGGGTATTTCATCCTTTTATTGAATACCTATAATAATATAATAATATATTTCACCTTGAAATTGCACTTATGGTATTGGCGTTTCGGTGCGTTAGCAAGAGATATTTTTCTATCATTATATTGGCCATTGAATTTCCTCTTATATTTGTAGGCGAGAGTCGATCTATCGTAAAACAAACTTTTCGCTTATAAAGAAATAATTGGAAATCAGAAATATGGTACATTTTTGCAATGTCGTCATGAAAGTGGTAGGTGAAATAATATACAAACCTATGGGTTTTTTAGTTACAGGATCTTCGTAGTGGCTATGTTGGCCGATGTAGCTGAGCTTGTAATACCAAACGTTCTTCGGTGAATGGCGGCACATCAGATTAGCCATTCTGATGGAAAGTATATCAATTTATAACTAATTAAGTGCAGTACATACCTATTTACTTTATTTAAAGACTGTAAGAAAAATATATTTGCAAGTCACCCCTTTACAGAAGACAACCGGCCTTCATGAAATGTGAGCATTTATGCCTTTGTAAAGAAAGCCCTCTGGACTATGGTGTCTTTTATATTCATTGATAAAACTAACACTTACTTATAGCTGTTTACTATAAGAGTTATATTTGTGTTCCCTCACCTGTGTACGGAAAATCCAGTGACAGAGTCTCCGTAGAGTTTACCGAGAGCCTTTGCGCTTGTTTCATCGTTGGACAAAGGTTTTCCTTGAAGATATTCCTGCTTCAACCTGTCCGTGGCCGATTTGGAGTTTTCCTTCGGCAACATGAAAGAAATCGGAGCGATTTTATCCCACTCCGAGTTCATTGTGTTCAGTAGGGTTTCATTATTCAGAATAGCTAAAGCAACATAAGGCTAGTTGAAATTAAGGCCACTACCATCGGAAATATGAATATTCATTTAATAAAACATTGAAATATTCGGATTTTGGTCTTCATATGACGACCACAAGAAAGAAAAGTTTCCGTCAAATAATGTGTTTACTTACTGAATGCTTTCCAAAAGAACTCATCTTGCGTTTGGCTGATGATGAAGGGCACCGCGTGCATCTTTCCCTCTCTTATGGCATCCATCGGCTCTATCGGCAGGAATCGCTCCTGACCGAAGTCCAGTTCCACCACAGGTATCCAGATAGCAACAGGATCGTAACCGAATTCCTGAGATGTTTGATATCTAATTATACCAATAATATACCTATTACTGACGTTGATTCCTTAATTGTAATTTTATTCTTTAAAGTGGGAAATAAAAAACAAAAGAAATTTAAAAAAAATACACAAAATTTGTATTTTGTGGTAGTGCTTATCAAAGACTCACTGCCATTACAGATAGATCTACTTGTACTACTTAACCCTATGTCTCGGTCTAGGAGCATGAAAATTAGTCGATGTCCGTCCCCGGAACTCAAGCCATCTTCTTGCCGGATCATTTGGTTCAGTGGCTAAACCGCTATTAATTTAACTAAATAATAGTTCATAGCAACTGATCTTACATAGAACCCAGAAAGTGAGTCAGCGAATTGTTTCCATGGTTTTTCCTTCAGGCAGTTGTAGATAACAGTCATATTGTCCGTGGGGCACTTGAGCAACTCAGCTTGCTTTACGGCGAGATGTTTCATGTGACGAGGATTCAATTCCTTCGACGTAGGTGAACCACTCATCGATATTGCACGATGGAACAGACCTAAGAGGGAAAAAGATGATTAAAAAATGAACAAGGGACGACTGATAATATCAACACGTAAGACCTCAGACCTGTGACTTTTAGTGTGTGAATCGTGTGTGTGTGTTCTTCTCCCTTAAAGAACAGTGTATATAAAGGATGCCAATGGACTCTGTAACTACTTTTAATCACCTACTAAGTATATATACCATCGGCCTGTTTTCAACATTAATAAAAATAATACTGGGATACCTTTTACCTTTAGACATAGGTGAAATCATGTGCAACATAACGCTTCGAGAGCCAGCACTGCATCCTGTAATTGTGACGGTGTGAGGGTCTCCCCCGAAGGCGGCGATGTTACGCTGCACCCACCGCAGGGCGACCACTTGGTCTTTGAGCCCGTTGTTGCCAGGTGACAAGGCGTCGCCCGTACTCAGGAAACCCAGTGAGCCCAAGCGGTAGTTGATGGTCACCAGCACTATGTTGCGATCAAGCAGGTATTGGGGGCCGGCTAGGTCGCTACGCCCCGACATAGAGTAAAATCCACCCGAATGTATGTAGAAGATCACGGGTAAAGGTTTCGAACTATAACCAAGAAACAACGGTGGGTGTTATTTTTAATAATGCACTATAATTCCCGTATTTATTATACTTGAGAAAAACACATATGTACCTGTTCTTGTTAGGAGTATATACGTTGACGGTGAGGCAATCCTCGTCGAGATAGTATTTCCTACTGACGGGCATCGGGCATGCAGGTCCCTCTTGGCTTGCGTCTACCTCTCCATGGTATTGCTCGATGAGTATTGGAGGCTGTTAGCACATAACACGACTCGCCGATTACAATTATTTATATTTTATAATTATTATGAGTCAAAATTAATTTGCATGTAGGTATGGTGAATAGCAGGTAGTATATACTACCAGTATCCTACCAGTAGCCATGATACTAGCCATGACCAAGTTAACTAAGTTGAATTTTACTTCGAAAGTAGGAAACTATACCTCATTAATGGTGCAACCATTAATCAACCTTCAAATTTTTCAAGTTGTCTTTAAAAGCAAAGACAAACACGAATGTCGGTAAACAAGGATAGGAACTCCATATGCCTTAAAACGTATAACATGTAAAATAGATAAGCTTGTGACTTTCACCATACCTTGAACCTAAGCTCGCCAACCGGAGGTTCCGCATAGCGGATGCCCCTGTACGCGCGGAATCGACGCCCGCGCCGGGTCTCCATCCACGAGCCTCGGAACACCCCCGAAGGAGACACTGTCACGAGGCCATCGTTATGTGTTGCTGAAATTTTTGTCATTTTCAATATTCCCTCGCAATCCCAATAAATTAAAATAAATCCCTTATTCATAAAACTACTATACTGTGTAAGGTAGGGCGAGGCACTTGCAGCACCTGTGGTGTTGTGTTATATATAGGAGACTGTAACCACCTACCATCAAGTCTGTCCGGCTGACGATTCCCTTTATTTTAAGCCTTAACATTATAAAAAACCTAAGCATCAATATATCGTGATTTCCACACTGGTACTTAAACACTGACTACAATTTTAGTGAGCAAAAAATAAACATATCATCCTGGGGGTTATAGCCCTTTTCTTAGTCCTTGCCAAAGTGACAAAAGAATTGTCCTGTCGCGGTTAAATTAATCATTTAACGAATTTCTTAACAATAAATGGTAATAAAGATAGTAGGTATCTACTGTTTCCTCGAAAACTGGCTACAAAGATCGTTCCAATGACTGCCTACTTTTGTAATAAAAGATCATTAACATAGTCATTTAATTAAAAAAAAACGTGTTTTAGCTACACAAATATGCAGACGTTTTTTTCACTTCACTTATGCAGACGATACATCACTTTTTTATTTTGGTCATACAATTCACAGTGTTATCAATGAAGCTCAAAACGATCTTGATGTATTGAATAAATGGTTAAAACAAAATCTGCTTACTCTCAATGTAAGTAAAACTTCCTATATAATCTTTTCAGCTAAAAACAAAAATATCCCCCATTTTACGCCGCTTTCAATAGATAACCAACAACTGCAAAGATCCAACAAAGAAAAATACTTGGGATTAATTATGGATAATAGATTGACTTTCAGGCCACATATAGAATACATTCGCAATAAAATAATTCCCCTAAATGGAGCACTAAGAAACATTGCAAAGTGTGTCCCACTTGAACTACGGTACTCCATATACAATACACTTGTAAAGCCACATTTAGAGTATCTGATTGAAGTCTGGGGACAAACTGCAAAAACTAATCTTCGTTTATTGGAAACCACTCAAAATAAAATTATTAAAATTCTTTTTAATTATGACTACTTGACATCTACAAAATTAATTTATGATAAAACTAAATTTTTTAATTTAAAAAAGTTATATAATTATTCGATATGTATGTTAATTAGAAAAATAGAAACAAATAATATAAATTCTCAAATAACTTTCCAAAAAAGAAACAAATACAACACTAGAAATAGAAATAAAATTGAATTGCCTAAAATTAGAACACAATATGGTAAAAAAAACATATTGTATGAGGGAGCACAGATATACAATGCATTACCTGTGAATGTAACAAATTGTAGTACCATGTCTAGCTTTAAAAATAAATTGAAAGAATATATACAGACCAACGTCAGAAATTAGCTTAATTATCTCCGATGTATTAATTGTATAAATGTAGTTATTAAGTTCTCATAGATTTAAGTGAACAAGTTGTTCTTTTATGAGAATAAAATTCTTTAAACCGAAATATATATCTACAGTCAGGGATTAATTATTTATTTCCTAACTGTACCTAAAGAGTAACAAAAACACTAACCTTGCAGAAGTGGAGAACCTTCGTGGTGGTTGACAGGAGCGTTGTCGCGTGGGCCAACAACTTGGTCCCCGCCGACAACAACAAAACAGGCTAGCGTCGTCAACAACAACATTCTCCCTCTGCGTATTCGTCGGGAGTGTCGCCTCTATGGAGACGCATTACTGATTTATACCTATACTGACAACACTAACATACTTAGTGCATGCGTATTTATATAATAGTTTTTCCTATTATAATTTTGTTTTATTTTATGTTGCTCGCGGCTTTAAGGTAGGACCTGGCCTCTTAGCAGTAAAGGAGAATATTTAAATGGACCATAATCAGCTCCATTGATGAATAAAATCGTCAGTCGTAGAGCGTTTAGTTACGTCAGTTACCTATATATACCTATAAGCAAGATACATCGAAATAATAAGTAAGTATTCAAGTTCGCTGGCAAGACAATATTTATAAACTGTGACATTATTGGGGAAAAAGCATCTTGGTTTTATAACTATTAATTGAGGACAGTCACTGGTTTGGTCGCTACATATTTTTAAGGTAATAAATTTCCCTTTTCAGGCGCTCTTATGAATGGTAACGATGAGCTCGCGAACTAGATGGCGCCAGAGGCGCACTTGTATCTTCCTTTGTGTTTTTAAACACGACCATCAGGTGAATGGACCCTAAGTTTACAGATGGAAATTTACGACTCGCCCCGAAATATCGTATTAATAAATAAAACTATAATTACTAGGTACTATGAGGACGCGATAATATAACATTTTGAACGCGGAAGAAGTCGCGGGCATCACCTAGTCGATACTAATATTATAAATAGGAAAGATTTGTTTGTTTGTTTGTATAAAATAGGCTTCGAAACTAGTGGACCGATTTGAAAAATTCTTTTAACATTAGAAGCCGACATTATCCGTGATGAACAAAGGCTACTTTTTACCGCGAGGAAATGCTTCATTCCTACGGGAATCTAAATCTAAAATAAAAGTATATACTAGCGGCTTGGCCCGGGAGATAGCGCCATCTATCCAAAATACGGTAGATGGCGTTTTATACTTTTCTACGCGGACGAAGTTCTTTATATTTTTAGACTAAGGAACAGTACTTTTTTTCTTGTATCCTTGACAACGTGTATGCAAAATTTCATGGTGACCGGTTGAGCACTTAAGGCTTGAAAAGGTAGCAGACTGACAAGACAGGATTACTTTCGCATTTATATTAGTACTACCTGCTACCCGCGGCTTCGTACGCGATGATAAATTAAAAATATAAAAGCAATTATAACGCTTGACGCCTTATTGCTATAACACATTGGCCAGGCATTAATTACAGTTTTATATTTTAGACAATCCCTCGGGAACAGTACTTTTTTCCTGGATGAAATGTACCCTATGTCCTTTCTGAAGTCCCAGACAACGTGTATGCAAAATTTCATGATTATCGGTTCAGTAGTTTTTGCGTAAAAGCGTAATAAATAAACAAACTCACATTCACATTTAAGGAGGACGTAAGGACTAGTGTGGATTCCCTATAGTTTACATCGATAAAAAACCTTCGTTTATAAGAAGAGGTGACTTCTAATAAATGAAGGTGACCACAAGGTGACGAAGGAAAATAAAACAAAAATTCAGATGATCCTGTATATTATTATATGTATATTTTAATAATAATATTTACAATAGTCATTTGATAATATACAATACATTGATCGACTACAACTCCGAGATTCAGCTTCCAAAGGAATGTACAATATCAAAAATATTATAAAAAAATAATTACGTCTACTTTTTAAAAAAAAAAATGCTAACCCTTGTTCGACATATTTCAGCACTTTTGGGCACATAAATGCCCAATTGTCGAATCAGGTTTAACGACAAAATTAATGGCAGCAATAATTAACATTAAGGACCTCTTTCACCAACTACAAGTGGTGTTGTTTAGTTACTTTCAGAAATAATTTTATGTTTTATTAAATTATGCACTCGTTTTATTGCATCCTTTTTTTTAAATATTTTCTTTTTAATATTTGGGACTTTACCGTACAAACAAAGGTGTAAGTATCAGTTAAATTATTCCCGGTGACAGTGACTTTAAATTAGTGTTAGTCTACTTGACAGATGGTGAATAAGGCCCTAAGGCGTAAACATTAAAAAGAAAATAATAAAAAATTCGCCTAACGAAGGATGCACTAAACAGAATGCATAATTAAATAAAACAAAAAAATATTTCTAAAAGTAACTGAACGACACTTTACTTGTAGTCGGTGAAAGAGGCCCTTAATAAAATAAAATTACTTGGAGCAGTAAAAAAATATTTAAAAAAATGAGATTCTCTTTGTACTTTTGTACGGCTTGTCGGAAGTTTTCTTCGCTTTTGGAGGTTACACAAGATAATAATATCACTTCATATAGCTTCGATCATAAATAAATACACCATGAGCTTGGCGACGGACGCCGTAACATTAAAATAGGATGTCCATGCATTTTGTGTACATGTGACTGTTTAATTGACTAATTTTTTTTTTGTATAATAATCCCATAATAGTCACAAGTAAAGACTTAGCTTTACAAAAAAAAAAGCTTAAATAGTAAATTTTTTCGACAAACGCGCTATCGTTTCGTTCCCTTTTTATACAAGATTTCGATTTCGCATAGCGCTGCGTAGGCATGTTGTAGCGCGCTATCGTTTCGTTCCTCAACATCCCTTATACATAATATATTATGTATTATATTTAATTTAATTTAATACAAGATTACAATCTGGGTGAGACGTACACGGTACCTCTCTCACTGAACAGTGAACATGTCGCTTGTCGCTTGTCGCGTCCGCGTGTGCCTGTTGATTCGTTTCTTTCTCCCATATCGGTCTTTAATATTTTATACAAACAACTGCTTAAGCCCGCTTAAACAACAAGAGAGCTTAGAGAGCTTTTTAAGAACAATCTTTAAAAATAAAGTCTTGAGTATTAAAAAGTTTAGACTAAGCGTCTGTATGTACACATACTTCACAATTTACCTTTGTGTAATTAAATATTTATGATCGAGCCTTTTACATTACATTTGCACATACACAACATAACACATTAATTAACATAATTCGAGATATGACGAGATTCGATTCAATCAAATTAACTAGCAAATAGCAATATTTATAAAAAAAAGTGTGTATACTATAAAATAAAATTGTAAAAATAAGGCATCACGCACACTTGGTGCGTCCGTCGAGAAGCTTGCGCCACATGTCGAACTGTTCGTGGTAACGCACCATGTGCACTGCGATCCCGCGTTGGATCGCGCAAGGGTGCGCCGACACTTTCTTGTTGTAGAACTCCGGCGCGTGCACGCGACGGACGCCCGCGCGCGTCGCCAAAACGCCCGTCACAAAAACGTCCTCCAAACGCACGTAGCGTTCGCTCGGCGCTTCCGCTAATAACGCACGCACCGCGTCCGCCGTCAAAAGGTACGCCGGACCGGTCGCGAAATCCGGCAACCGACGCGCCGGAAACTGAGCCGGCGACAGGTAGTACTTTGACTTCGTCGTGCGTTTCGGCAGCGACTTCTTCACCACTTTGCCCCAGATAGTTTTCGTCGCGTTGACGCGGCCCGGCGCCGAAGCGAAGCCCAGCAAGCGGGGCACGTTTATGAACATGTCGTCGTCCGTTTTGAGCAGTCGCGGCGCGCGCGGACAGTACGTGTCCACCCATTCGAGCATCGATAGAGTTTTCAGAGTGAGATTCGAATAAGAGTCGATCGAGCGTCCAACGATCACGTCACCGTATAACGCGTCCTCGGCGTCGAGGGCCGGACGCAAAGACGCCGGCGGCGAACCCAGCACGAACGCCAACGCAACGTCCGAGCGCGCCGCGTAGTGGCCCCACGTGAGGCGGACCGCGTCGCGGGCGCTAGCATGAGACGGGGCAGACGTCACCAGTACTAATAGCCTCAGGTGGGCGCCCAGCGACGGGCATAGCTCCGGATGAGGGCGCTCGTGGCCGGACACGTACACGTCGCGCGTGTATACAACGTTTGGATCGCGGGGTGAGGGCGCAGGTGCGGGTGCAGGGGGAAGTTGGGCTTTTGAGGGGGGCGGTGGAGGGGCTGTTTGCGGGGAGGCGACGGTGCGGTTGCGTTCGGGGGGAGTAGAGGTGCGTAGGGGGAGGGAGGCGGGGCGGGGAGCGCGCGGGGGTGCGTACTGTCCGGGCGGCAGCCGCGCCAGCAGCAGCAGAAGCAGCGCAGCGAGGATCGTGAACGCGGCCGCGTGCGACCGCCGCAACGCGCCCATTTCGACGCGCTCACCTCGCCATGCAGTTGCTGTGAGCACCGACCTGCTTCTGGAAGCAATGAGAGATCGTTTTCCTGTTAGTACATACATAGACTAGTCAATTCTTTAAATAACACGCAGAGGAGACGCGAGGACATGCGCCTAAGGGCCTGTGCACAGTTGCACACGGCGTATTTTAAACGAGCTGACGTTGCGCGTTTTTGATTAGTGAGTTTTCTGCGCGTCGTCAGCGCGTATTAGCAGATTGTATGCGTTTGTTTCGTTACAGTCGTCGTAATAAAGGGACGATAGCAGGGAATTGGGTGTTAAAGACGGGTGTGTATGTGTATACTAATGTTATAAAGAGAAAATATTGATATTTTTGTTTGTAATGAATAAACTCAAAAACTATTGGACTTTCTTTTACTTTTACGTAAAATTCTTTTTCCTATAGAATCATCACTGAGAAACATAGACTATATTTTATAAAAGTTAGGCGGGACTAAGCCTCGTGCAACAGAGTTATTTGTATATTGAATTGCCGCCTTGAAATTTGCGCAACGGCGTCGCGTCTCGGTGTGAGCTAACCCTAATTAATGAAGCGCCGTGATCGTTGCGCCCTCGACCTTCGTTACATTGATATATGTTTTTTTTTATTTATGACCAAAATTTATCAATGCTATACGCACAATGACCTTAAGAAGTATTCGATTCCGATACTTTATCGTGTGTTTATAAATAGTAGGCAGCTTGACGAGCCCATTAATCGAGCAATTATGATGCTCACCTTAGCACTGACTCATGGGTTCCGGGTTCGATCCCCGACATTGTAACTTTTTTTACAAAGTTGGACTTTTTAAAGTTGAGTCTGATCTGAATATACCAGTTCTATGATTCTACATAAAATCTTTACTTAGTTTAAAAACAAAGTCGCTTCCTAACGTCTGTTCTTCTGTATGTACGTTTAGATTTTATGCTAAACAAAATTATTAAAATTGGCCTCAACAATGACGTGTTCATTATTGATAAAAAAATATTTTATCATTCTTTGTTTTCTTGTTTATTTTTTTGGAAATTGAAATAAAATAGTCTTCTAAATACTCGGAATTTTAAATTAAAATAAAATAATACAATGCAAAAATGCAATCAAATTGTTTGCTTACACTGTCAAGGCGTAGAGCAAGAGGTGTCGAAACACGCATGCGCGTCATTGTCACGGAATTCGTACGAGTACGAGTACGAGTAAGTATGCGTTTGCTATATCGTCGCCATCCAATATTCGGTGATGCACTAATTGAGCGCTAACAAAGGCCTTGCGCAACAAGTACATTATAAATATTGGCAAAGGCACACACAAATCAATAACTTGGGGGGCAAGTGTCCTCTCGTCGGAAGACGACTTTACACTGGGTAACTGTAGGATATTAAGCCTTCTGACAACTTTAGTCTAGTGGCTAGTAAACCTAGCTGGTAACCAAACGGTCGCAGGTTCGAATCCCGCTAGGGGTAAATGTTTTAAATGTGTTAAATTTTCGACCGACGAAAACGAAAAAACAAAAAGGAGGAGGTACTCAATTCGACGCGTATTTTTTTTTTATGTATGGTCACGCATAACTTTTAACAGGGTGGTCCGATTTTGATAATTCTTTTTTTATTTGAAAGGGTGCACCCCCGAGGGGGTCCCATTTTAATTCGAAAAAAAAAAAAAAAAAAATTCCAACCCTAAGGGTAGGAAAACAGGGGATGATTGATTGTTCACTCACCGATTGTAGCGTATAACCACGCATAACTTTTTACAGAGTAGTCCGATTTTGATAATTCTTTCTTTAATGGATAGGGTATACCTCGAAGTTGGTCTTGTATAAATTTGGAAAAACATTCCTACCCTAAGGGTGGGAAAATTAAAAATTAAGCATGTAGTAAATATTAAGTAATTTTGAGTCGCCGCCGCGCATCACTTTTTACGTAATTTTTGCTTGTTTAGCGCCGACTCAAAATTACTTAGGTAAAATGATAATAAGATTATTTTATGCTTTTCAGTTTTTTCGGCGGTTTTATTTTTTGTTAAAAAGTTTTATTACCTATGTACCTGAGTCATGGATCATGGATGTATGTATCTATACCAATATTATAAAGAGGAAAGATTACATTGTTTGTTTGTATTTTGTATTGAATAGGCTCCGAAAGTAGTGGACCGATTAGAAAAATTCTTTTACCATTAGAAGCCGACATTATCCGTGATGAACATAGGCTACTTTTTACTGCGGGAAAATGCTTCATTCCTACGGAAAAACGGGTAATAGGACAGCGGTTAGTAAGAATTATCCTTCTGTACTCATTTTTTTCACATAACTTCTAAACGGCTGAACCGATTGGGTTGAAATTTTATATGGCTATTTCGATGGTTTCCTGGATGATTTAAAAATTCAATTGGACCCGGTAGGTGGCGCTGCTGTCGGTATGCCAATTACTAAACGGCTTGACCGATTGGGTTGAAATTTTGTTTTGTAACTATGTGCATTTCCATGGTTTCACAGACACGAATGTATTACATTTCATAAAGTTACGCGGACGAAGTCGCGTGCAACAGCTATTTATATATAAAATTCAAAACAAATTGCATAACAATGGATGGTGTGTTCAAAAATGAATAACTATATACATACACCCTATCATATCAATTACCTTAAGCGTAGAATGTAGATAACATTAACAATAAATTAATTCGCTTTTCCGTTGGAGCATAGCATGGTAGGTGTCATATTTTATTTACATCCACTAGCTGTGCCCTGCGGCTTCGTCCCCTATTAAATTTGGATTTCTTTGGTGCCTTCTAGTCACCGGTAATGATTATTTTAATCGTTTAGCCGTAGCGTGACTAAGGATAAATCGGCGTGAAATGAAATTAGCAAAATGTTACACCTGACTGGTTAAATATAAACTGATAAGTTTTTTGAAATTTTTATTTATATATATATATATATATATATATATATATATATATATAAAACGTTTTAAAATATATTGTAACCTATTGCACGCGACTTTGCCCGCGTAACTTTATAAACTACTAGCTGGTGCTCGCGACTTCGTCCGCGTTGTAAAGTATAAAACGCCATCTAAAAATATCACCAAGCAGTTGTCATGTTAGTCGCTTCACTTATTGTATATAGATGGCGCTATCTCCCGGGCGAAGACGCTAGTGTTTACTTTTATTTTAGATTTACCGTAGGAATGAAGCATTTTCCCGCGGTAAAAAGTAGCCTATGTTCATCACGGATAATGTCGGCTTCTAATGGTAAAAGAATTTTTCAAATCGGTCCACTAGTTTCGGAGCCTATTCTATACAAACAAACAAACAAACAATCAAATCTTTCCTCTTTATAATATTAGTATAGAAGTATAGATACCCTATATCCTTTCTGGTGTAATTTGTTTGTGCAATTTTTTTTATTGTTGGAATTGTAGGCGATTTTCAATGCTTACACAATATATAAAGACAAATTCCTCCGCCGCGTATGTATTCACGATTAACACAAAAACTACTGCACCGATTTTCATGCTGTCTTCACCAATGGATAGAGTGGTTCTCGAGGAAGGTTTTGGTATATATAATTTACAAAGTTACGCGGGCGAAGTCGTTACTTTGCAATAAGTAATTCTGATGGCCCCTGTCACGCATGGAAGCCCTTGTAACTGTTGGCCCAGTTACAATGCATTTATTAAAACCCGCATTATGTTAATAAATTCACTTTAAATACAGGATTTGTTAAATACAATTTTAGAGTGCTGGTTTATAGGAATGAAATTTATATTAATCTGTAAAACTAGATCTGGTAAACACATGACAGTGTCGCGAGTTCAATGGTTTTTATTTTACCCATCTCAAGAATTGTCCTTTTCAACAGACTTCCAAATTAACATTAAAAATAACCGTCTTGAAACCGTTTTCTCATGGATGCCATTGTCAGAACTGGACCAAATTTAAATGGGACCACACGGGAAGCGCCAGCTTTCAAATGACAAAAGAATCATCAAAAATTATTTCAGTTATTTGGAAGTCGGTTGAAAATGAGGTTCTCAATTTGACTGTATTTTTTTAATGTTTGTTACCTCATAACTTTCGACTGGGCGAAACGATTTTTATTATTCTTTTTTATTTGAAAGTTGGCGCTTCCCGTGTGGTCCCATCTAAATTTGGTCCAGTTCTGACAATGACATCCATGAGAAAACGGTTTGTTTTCGTTGAAGTCGATTTTTTTGTGTTGAAAAGAGTTATTTCAAATTAATATCAACACTAACTTATCTGAATAATATATATTAACTATACAGAGATGTCATTTACGGTTACATTACAGTTACGGTTACATGTCGCGAGTTCAATGATTTTTTCTCTTTCAAAATCAAAATTCAATAATAAAAGATTTTTCTATAGGTATCATTAGAGGCGAAACTAATTCAAGCACACCCAATAGAATGTAATTAAATTAGTTAAGTAAGCAATGCCTATTGTTACCGGTTACCAGATCATTGTTTGTAATTGTAATTGTTAAATTAGCTAAACTATATTCATTGTTTTCAAACACTAAGTCAGTGTTTCTCAAACTGTGGTCTGCGGACCCCTAATAGTCCATTATGGTCCATATACCATACCTACCCTAGAAGGGTTCATGGATGAGTGAAAATAAAAATTATAAAACACTAGCTGTTGCACGCAACTACTTCCGCGTAACTTGATAAAACGCTTCCCAACAGTCAATACAAACAAACATACAATCAAGTCTTTCATCTTTATAATATTAGTATGAAGTATAATAGATAAAACAAAATGACACAATATGCTGCACTGTGGCATAAAATTATAGAAACACAAATGTGAAAAAAATAGACATCAATCAATACTAATAACAAATATGATACTATGTATGTGTGTATGTATGTTCCTCCATAACTCTTATTATGAATCAACTGATTTTCATGAAAGGATGTACAGGGCAAGGGACAGGCTACATTTCTCTTTTTCAACGCGGATGAATTTGCAGGTACTAGCTAGTAAGTAAGCAAACAAGCTGCTGCCCGCGACTTCGCACTCGTAACTTTGTAAATTATGTATTAAAGTTTTAGGGGCCCAAGAATTACAGTTTTTTACTACAGCGGTCGGTTTTTTTTTTAATTTTGGTCAAGGCAACGCTTGGCCTCGATCTAACTTGATGTAAGGTGCAAATGCGGCCGAAGATGCCGAGGTTGTAATTTAGGAAAGGGTTTGGGAAACTCTGCCTGCACTAAGTAATGCTATTTAGATGTTCTTCAAAATTAAACTCAATTGTCTGTTTGTGATAAATTAGTTTTTTATTTGTTTACTCTAAAAAATCTTTTATCATAGAAAATGTCACTTTTTTTTTTTTTCAATTAATATTTTTTGGTATACTATTGAAAGTTTTTATTTGTTATTCAGATAGGTTATTTCTCCACATGGTTCAAAATGAAATATTTAAGTGTGTTTGAACACAAAACTTAACCTGAGATAACCTTTTTTTTTAAAGATAATAAAATATCTTATAGTAGGTATTTGAAACAAGTATAAAATAATAAAAGATTGTTGCTTGTTGAGATAACCAAAAGAAATTGGTTCGAGATAAACTCAAAAACTACTGCACCGATTTTCATGCTGTTTTCACCAATAGGTAGAGTGGTTTTCAAGGAAGCTTTTAGTATATATAATTTACAAAGTTACGCGGGTAGAAGTCGCATGTAGCATCTAGTGATATATGAAATACGTTATATTAGGCAAAAATAAGCAAGATAAATGAATAAGAACGGTGGCAAGTGACTGTATAATAAATGGTATTTTTAAACAAATACTCACCATCGCAACCGAGGCACAGTTCCTTAGAGAGGAGATACACTAGTCAGGCGTCGCAATAAGATTCCAATAAGGCCGTTTGCTGCCCCCTTGCTCGCTGTTCTCTCACTGAGCAGACTCTCGTCTCGTGTCTACATGACACACGTCGTGGAGGTGGAAGCCGTGACGTGTTCCTCGTTCCATAGGTAACTGCACATGTACACTATCTACTCCCCCCTTCGAGACGAGTTCACAAAGCGAGGCAGCATCCAGCAGCCCGTATTCACTTCACATTACAGTGATGATAAAATTAATTTGGTTTGGTTTTCTGTCTTTAACGTGTTTGACAAGGAGAATAGAGGTAAGGAGCGCAAACTCCGTGTATTAAAAGTGTCCGTTGAAAGACGACGAACTGATGGCGCTGGTTGCAGCTAGTGATAGTAAACAATTCAACTCAGCGCGCACTTCACTCCGTTTCATTTCATACTCTCAAACTCTCTAGATCACTGCCCTAGACACACCAGCGCCATCTCAATTCGACGATTTTAGTTGCCACTTTTTTAGTTTAACACCCATATAAGATTGTTCTCCTTATCTCTACGCTCCTTAGTGTTTGACAATAGACATCCGCCATGCGAGTGCGTGACATTGACAGCTGATAGTAAACATTCATTTTAGTCTTCGCGTTTTGTTAATGCAAAAGATATGCAAAAGTAAAATTTATATTTTTAATTTATTCTCATTTTGTTTATGTGTTTATTTAAATTTTATTTATTGCTGTACTTTCAAATTTCTATTGTTTATAGACTGTTTAATTATAATTGTTCACTGCTTATTATGATTTTTATTGTATGCCTATTTCGTGATATTACTTAGATATAGAGCATCCCCTGGAGGGAGGTGGTATGGCGGTCCTACTTGAAATACCTACCTAGTACCTACATTAATTTTCTTCTGACTTGGAAAGACTAGTAAAAAATGGATAGGATTATATTTTTTATATGTATGTATTAGATACCTTACCTACCTAGATAAGTAGGTAGGTAGGTAGGTAGGTATCTTAAGTAGATACTTAAGTAGTTCCTATGATTTTACCATTAACCATTATGGCGACTTTTTCTGTATTCTGAGATGTACGCTTTACGACTTATCAACTCAACCGTAGTTGGACCGAGTAAGGAAACGAGCTAGAATTTTGTTTTTAATCCACCCTCTGATATAATCTATACCAATAATATTTGTCCTGACTGACGATCAAATAAATAGCCGAAACTACGAAGTCCGTACAAAACCGGGTGCGGGTCATTAACATTATAGCGATCGAATTGGAATTTTCCAAAACCTTTCTTAGTGGAAGCTTATGATGAAGCAGTTTGGAACGTAGACATAAGCCTACAAATCTATCTTCTATACATAGGTATAAACTCAAAGTTAGAAATTTGAAAATTTGAATTAGGTACCGACCTACAGCTACTGTGCATAAATGGATAACTATTAAATACACGACACCACGCGTGCAAAGCCGCGGCTAACAGCTAGTAGGGTTTATATTTTGCGACGATCTGATAGATTTTCCCATAAACTTAATTCCACCCATGAAAGTTTTGTCGGAACCAGCTGGGTCTGCATTGAGTGGCGTAAAATTACATATTAACTCGGAGTGTACACGCGTGAACGGATTCTGATTGAAAATGGATGGCTTCTGTTATCACCAGGAGACACTCTCTCGAAACGACCAAGGGGACACATTCGTTGTCCTTTTGCCGACGAGAGAAGCTGTCTCACTTGTGATTAGTGACCACTTTTAGTTACATTTTAATATCTTGCTATAATTAATGACGTTCGATTATGAAATATGAAGAAAGAAAGGAATGGAGCCATAGCGTTTGCACTAATATACTTGACCTTCTTTTTAGATAACGTATTGCTCACCGTGTTAGGTGTGAATAAAGAAATAAATAGAATTGTTTCAGTGACCGAGTATGTAATGATTTCATATTGTTTCAGTACCAATAATACCGGATTGGATTCGCGGCGAATCTCTGGCGCTGTGGGCGACTCGTGACGCGCCTCTGGCCAAGTTTCTCAATAGCACCGTACACAAAATCACTACAGAGTATCATCAGGAAGGTAACTTAAAAAGTCCTGAATATAATATCCTAATCCTAAATCCTAAGGGTAGAAATCCCAAAAAAAATATTTAAAAAATTATGGCTAAAAAATCTAAGCTTTTGCGGTGGCCTAACCTCATTCTTGAAGCCTTTGCCTTTTATTCTATTTGCACTTAAAAATTTAATAATATGATTTTTTTTATCTAAAAGTTAACAGACAGGCTAACCTTAACATAAAAATCTACTACTTGATGATGTTTTCCTACCGTCGCCTATAATATAGGCAAATAGTCACAAGTGCTGCAAGTTGTCTGCCGACCATATTAGGAATTGGGAAAAAGGTTCTGCTATTCTTCCCATTTTCCCATATGGTAAAATTCAGTGCGAAGCGCAGTGTGCCCTGCCACTACTTTGCAAACTTCTGAGTATATGAGTTTTCCCTGAAATAGATATTTGATGGTAGTATTTGTATACAGGTGGTGTCGGCGGATCACAGGCCATAGTGGGTGTGGTACTTGGCACCAAGGCAGCGGTTCAACTTGTGACGGCTCCAATCGCAGCGGCAGCAGTCTGCAAATATGGGCCTGCAAAAGTACTACACGCGGCTACCAGCCTACTCGCGCTTGCCGCTATTGGTATACCATTAGGAAGTAACAACATTTATTCAGCTCAAATAATCTTATGTATCGAAATGAGTCTGTTCAGCTTTCCAGGTCAAGTGTGCTTTATCATTCTACTAGCCGGTGCCCGCAATTTCATCCAAAAGTACACTATGTTCTTTCTGGTATCGCAAAAAACATGTATGCAAAATTTCATGGTGATCGGTTCAGTAGTTTTTGCGTGAAAGCGTAAGAAACAAACTCATATTAGTAACTGAAACTATTTTGCTGCAGTGTTCTGGTCGTGTAGCAACAGCCTCGGTGCCGCAGCCGCGTGGAGTGTGGGGGCGGGACGAGCGGCTCAAGGCGCAGGGACAGCTCTCGCCGGGGTTTCTGGTTTGGCTCTAGCAGCCAACGCGTTCCCAGATCACAGACGAGACTCAGCTATCGGAGCTTTGCTCGGCGCTGTCGCTTTAGGTATTTCGCCTGTTTTACCAGGCTTGTTTTTTGACGAGGAGTGAACGACAGTGAACCGTCACGCTCGAAGTCGGTGCCGCTAAATCGGGTTAGAGACCTCAAATTGGTGACGCGCTATAGAAGTTTTCCCTTTTGTCGTGTGATCTTATACCGACATCCGTTTTTTGGTGGTAGGTGGTAGGCTGATTATAGGTGGCTACCGTTACCTATTTACTAGTAATGCCACATGAGAGTGTGCACAGGAGCTGCATGAGCTCATACCGCCTTCTCCTTTCTTCCATCGGACATACAGACGTACGGCTGGTTACCATCCGCATATTGTCGAAATCCCTCCTTTTCGGACTAAGCGCTTTGAAACATCCTTTATAATGCGCACTGCCAAGGTTTGGAACTCCCTGCCGGCGTCTGTGTTTCCGAGCTCATATAACCCTAATCTTTTCAAAGTTCGAGTGAATAGGCATATTCTGGGTGAGCTCGCTCCATCATAGGCCTCATCCTTGCTACTCAGCTGGTTGTTGGCCAAGAGCAAACCCATCTCTAATAAAAAAAAAAAAAAAAAAAAAAAATGTGCAAGTGCAAGTCAGCTGCCAACCTTAGAAGGTTTAAGGATAAAGGATTAGGATAGGGATAAATTATAGGGATAAAAGAGGGTTTAATTATGTCATTTATCTGTTCTATAGGAGTCCTCGTTGGCTATCCATTCGGAGGAGCCTCGTACGCCCTGTGGAGTAGAGGAGCGCCATTTCTGCTTCTCGCTGCCGCTTTACTTGCTAATCTTGGTAAGTAAATATAAATAGGTACTTTCATTGCCAGGTAGATAATAAAAGTAATTTGATACATAGCTTATTACAGTTAATAATAATTAAATAAAAAAAATATTATTTTTCTCTCAATTACAGCGCTGCAGTGCATGTTCTTAAATAAGGAAGAGTTTAATCGGGCAAGTAAAAGCTCATTATATCAAGCAATGTTGTGTGATAAAGCTTATTAATTTAGCTGTTAATCATAGTACATGTGTACATAAATAGGTGAGTGTGTGTGCAACGGAGGGTGTGTGGTGGCCCAGCAGTGGGCAGGGAGACGAGATATTGCGCACGGCGCGCCACGAGGCTACCGCAGCCTGCGCGGGCGCAGTTTTACTGACTACAAGCGTGATGGCTGCTCTAGAGCCATGTCTACCGCTTTGGCTCATGGAGAAATTCCACCCGCAGGTGTCAAAATTCTTTCTTCTTCCTTTCCATGGTATTTTCTGCAATTTCAACGGACTATAAAATAGGTAGAGCCAATTTCGGGAAGGAGGTTAATGGTCGAATCCAGCTCGGATGGGAAGCCTAAGGGAAGCTCCGATACACCGTTCGTTCAAAAGTACTCGGTGCCCCAAATCAAAAAGGTTTGTTAGAACCTATATGTGATACCAGTGATGACATTGGGGTTACATCAAGAGATTAGGAAATTAGGAATGAGGAGGTCCACTACGCAGGTTTCCTTGTGATGTTTTTCTTCCCAGTAGTATTCTTTCACACAGAGCGGAATGGACAAGAACGCAGAATTAGAAAGATAGTTTGATTTTTTTGCATTCGTCTTCGCACCGCTCTGTGTAAAAGAATACTTAGGTCGAATTGTCCCTGGATGTCGACACATCAATGGTTCTGGATGCTACAAATTAACAATATTTCGGCCTAGTTGTTTATTTATGAACTAAATGAAGCCTGCTCCGAAATACAGCGTTGGCAGACGGGTGCCGTGTTCGTCCCGGACAGTGCGGGTTACTTAATAGCCACGAGCACTTTGGGCGGAGCGGCGAAGAGACTCGGGGCCGAAAGGGTCGCTTTGGCCGGACAAGTAGCCGTCGGACTCGCGGCACTCGCCGTTCCTCATGCCACTTCGGTAAGTTCATCCCATTTTATCCTCCGGCGCCGGACGCGAAAGAGAGCTTTTTTTGGTTGAATGGTCGAGATGGCCCCTACTTTCCTAGCTATAACTTGTAAAGATCTGATCAAACGTTTGAAGATTATCAACTCATTTACTAGTTGTGGGTGGGACCTCATTAACTTCCACGGAAACGATAGAGAAATGGACTCTGGCATCCCTTACTCACTTATCGAACACTTTTACTTCGGTGGAATTTCTCTAACGTGGTAACCTTGACCTGATGTTACAGCATCAAATAGTCTCCAGGACATCCATCTCCTCAGCAACTTACTGCAGATATAGGGTGTTTGGACTCAATAAAATGTCGGGGGTTAAGTAGTTTATAACTTTTAATCATAACTTGTTAATTTACATACTGGTTTGCCATTTTTCCTGTCAAACGTTCCGATTTCCGTTCCAAAACGACTTGACCGCTTGGATGAGACTTTCGATAAAGACTGAGTTCAACATGGGCGTCGTCGGTAATGCTGGTTCACAGGGATTAGTTGTGAGTCAGGGTAAATGTAAATACTAAATACCTCACAGTGTATTAGTTCGATTAATGTTTCCAGGTTGGGGGTCTAGCATTACCGCACCTAGTACTAGGATGCGGTCTAGGAGGCGCAGATGCGGCGTTAGTGCCGGCGCTGTTAGCTCGACAGCCGCATCGAGTACCCCAGTTGGCTGCGCTGCTGCAAGCAGCTTCCTCAGCTGCTTACGGCTTGGGTCCAATAGTGGGAGGATTGCTGTCTTGGTGGTGCGGCTTCGAGACAGCCCTAAGGACGCTCGGCGTACTCAATTTGCTTTACGCGGCAGCTCTCTACAATACCCTCACGAAGTACCCATTATCGGAACAGGTAACCACACGCAAACACGCACTCTCTTTCTCTCTCTCTCTCTCTCTCTCTCACACACACACACACACACACACAAACGCGTTAGTTACACAACGCGCGCACATTAGTTCTTTTTCTTGTTTAAAAAAATTTATATATATATTGTTACTAACTTTTATGGAAGAGCGAAGAAAGAAAAAATATTTTATTGAGAACGAACACAAAATGCACACAATACAAGTACAAAAAGTACAAAAAATAACAAGTACATAAAGTGCCTCGACTTAACTTTTTCATGTGAAATTCGATAGACAGACTAGCGGTCCATTTGATGGTAGGTGGCAACCGTCACTATAACATAAGCAAAGACAGGTGCTACAATTCATAAGGTATACGGAAGAGATGGGGTAATACGGGCACACAGCAGCACACATTCTGTAAGGGTCTTCTGTAAGGGTCTTCTGTAAGAGTCTTCTGTAAGGGGGTGTTTACTGCCACTACATTCCAGAATCAGACCAGAGTCAATTTTAAAAAGTTCATTTCAAAATTCGGACCCTTTTGGAAGAAGTTACTTTTTACCTACCATAACTTTATTTTATAAAAGGCTTTATTTTTAATTGTTGCCTACAGTGGGGCGCTAATACTCCCGAAGAAGATCGAGATCAAGATACCGAAGGAGAGGGAAACGAGTTAACGTTGCTACGCGATTCGCGTCTTTATAATCAGATGCATTAAGTCCATAATTCTAAGAGAATTTATATAAACTACCTATACTCATCGATGCTTCATGTTATTAGATAGTTAAATTAAAGTAAGTAATAAAATATCATAAAAAAATTGTTTCTTTATTGCAAAGTAACGTATTCGCGTCTTTATTGATTGAAATTATGCACCTCTAAATCTGAATGCTGATTCTATAATATGAGGATTATCTCATAGGTTCTCTTATATACATTTGTGTTACTAACACAAAGTACCCTTCAATAAACAGAACCCTTTGATAAACTCGTGAAACTACCGCCGGTGTCACTACTACTACTAGTAGTGTAATGGACACGGGTAATACCTATTGTTAAATGTAATTTAATGTAATTTAAGAATACTAGATGGCGCTAGGTGTATTTTGAAATGTTTATTAGTACGGATGTCGAAATGCATCTAGATGTCGCAAATACTATCGCGGACACGCTATTGAAGTGTTTCGCCCATATTAATAAGTTCAAAGGTATAATGATTAAATATTGTCTCCTACCAGGGCTTGGTGTTTTATTTAAAGGAGTAAACCCGAGTTATTCAATCATATTACAAAATATGAGTAGGAGTCCTTTACACCTATATTTTGGCGTCTGCGTACTAATTGCAAAATAACTTATCTGATAATAAGTACTGCGGGAAATTTATTTTTAACTTTATAGTTAGATAGTTACCTACTGCGGTAGCATATTTAAGTCGCCCAAATCAGCAGCACAAATATGCTGAGGAAGTCCTTGTCAAAATCGAATTGTCTATATTTTATTATATTAAATTATCGAAATTGAGTTATATTAGTTAAAATGAAAGTGAATTTTTCAAATACATATGTCTATTAGGAGACCCAGATTGCTATTGCAGTAATATTTGCATCGTAGAATAAGTATTTGCATATTACTGTCTAGTTACCAGGCCAGAAAACACAAAAAAAAGTGTTTATTTGACAGTGACAGTTTGTATGTATGTCACTTATGTCACTTGTCAAACGTCGGCCATCCGTCACTCGTCAGCTTCCCTTCCTCCCTCCTGAATCTCCTGATTTTTCAATCGGCAAATCCACACTAATTTGTTTGTTGACTCGAGTTGCGATTGTTGCGATAGGAATTATAATTTCAAGTTGTGTGACATGTATTTATTGTGTATTGTTAATTGTTAAAAATATTTGTGATATAATTTAACTTAATGATCTCTTTAATTAGTAATTCGTATGTGACAATGACAACAGTCTAATAACAAAACGAGTTGATGTTTTCCGTCAGTGTTTGTGCTTGCGATTTATAATATCTTGATTGGTTAGTACAATTTTTGACATTGCTTTATTTATCTGCTGCGGGAAATCCCTTTAGAGATATGAGTCAGGGGTATCTCTCGATTTTCTCATTTATCCGCTCAATTTTTCAACTTAGTGTGCTCTTATAATCTAATTAAAAATATGCACGATTCTAGCGAATTTGACTTTGACGATGACGATTTCTTCAAAGGGATAAACAGCCATTCATTTGAGGTAAGTATTTAGTGGGCTATTGTTTATTGTAGGCACAGTAATTTCGTATAGTGCGTTTGCGATGTTATTATAAATATCACGTAGCGATTGAATGATTCATTATCTGAATACCTACTTGAAAACAAAGGTTATTTTTTTAGCCTATAACTACAAAATTCAGGGTTAAAACTGTGTTTGCTTTTTGCTTATTGCACGTTTCACTGATTTAGTTAGTGCTGTATTAAGAGACCACTGAATTGGCTTATTCTTAAGTATTCTTATAGACAATACAAGCATGAATAACATTTTTTCATGCTTGTATGAATAATATTCGGTTAATATTGAAACAGTATTGTATTACTATTTAAATGTGTACTAAGTGAGTAAAAAAAACAGTACTTCAAGTAACCATAATTATGTCTAAAATCAACAGTAACTATACTTACTCAAATAAAAGATTATATTCTTGTGAGAGAAATGTAACCATAATTTCTTATAATGCAATTAAAATCATAATCACTTGTTATTATTATTTATAACATTATTATCAACATTATGTCTAAAACTAACATTAACTACTCAAACAAAAGATTAATATTCTCGCGAGAGAATATTAGCATTGTCGCATACCCCTTGACCTGTTTAAAGGAAGAATATTATTCAATGTCAACCTATTTCTGATCGTTTCCACAGTTAAACCATTCCTTGCCAAGGACTCGCCTGGTGAGTTCACTAAAATCGAATACTGGGTGGGGGCTTAGAACTCGTTATGTTAGTCGAAACTATTTATCAGTTTTTCTTTAAAAACACTAGGAATTAATGTAAAACACAACTTATTCATTAAAAAAACCACCTCGAAATGTGTAAATATGCAATTCAAAAGCCGCGTCGCGATTATTCTCATTTGTACGGTCGAAGACTCGTCACACGAGTTCAACATATTATATCGCTGACTTGAAGTTTTTGATGCGGCAATGAATGTCTTAAGGGTTAATGGTTATGAGAAAATAAATATATGTGTGTCTGCGTGTGGTTGCAGCACAAGCGCACCATGGACGTGATGACGGTAGTGTACATAGTGGCAGGAGTGGTGCTGACGGTGCTACTCATCGGCTGTTGCTGCTCGCGCAAGAAGTACAGGGGACGTGTCCTTTCGCGTGAGTATACAAACATCTACAATATCTTTTGTGCCTGTAAACAGTTCACTGTAAGATTTTTATCTGCTTATTGTTTACTAGCTGGTGCCTGCGACTTCGTCCACGTTTTATGTCTTATATAGCCTATGTCCGATGTTAAGCTATATTATTGTAAAGTTTCATTGAAATGCATTCAGTAGTTTTTGCGTGAAAGAGTAACAAACGTCCATACATCTATCCATACAAACTTTCGCATTTATAATATTAGTAAGGATTTGTATTACAGCAAGTTGAAACATCACAATTAGCCAAATATGTATGTACATAATACTGACTTCACTCTTAACTGGGCTCATTAAAGTTAAGTTAAAAGAGGTATGAAATGGTTGTTGCAGCCCCTCCGACTACTACCGCTCCGCCTCCGCCCCCGGCCCCAGCGGTCTACCCGCAGCAGCAGTATGTTCCTCAGCCGCAGCATCAGCCCTATCCAGGTGTGTACACACACTTGATATTAAAAAAGGCAAAAAGTTTTTTTTTTACTTGTATTTTACTTATCTCAAATTTAAACAAAGCAAACTTACAAACAACTTTTGAAAGTTTGTATAAAAAAAATTAACATTTTCATAAAACGATTTCTTAATTCAAATCAGATCTGATAAAGGTCTCTTTCACCAACTACAAGAGTAAAGTGTTGATTGGTACTTTTAGAAATAATTTTATGTTTTATTAAATTTTGCACTCTTATTATTTTCTTTTTAATGCCTACTTGACAGATGGTGAAAGAGGCCATAAGAATAACAAATTATTTATACATTCTCTGTATGGAATTTCAATGGGTTGTGTGTGGTTCTTTTTTTAAATGTCCACTAGGCGGACGGTCCACTAGGTGGCTGTTCTCGCCTATATATCAATATCTGGGTCATGAGCACAATTTTAATGCATACATAACATTTGTCCCTTTGTTCGTCCCATGAACGTGCAACTATAGGGACACAAAGTCCGTCATCACTTGAAAACGTTGCTTTGTTACGTTTCAGTGGTGAGCGCGTACCCGACGGCGTCGCCGTACCCGACTGGCGCGCCCGCCCATTACGCGACGGGCGCGCCGTACCCGACGGGTGCACCCGCCCATTACGCGACGGGCGCGCCCTACCCCACCGGCAGCCCGTACCCCCACGAGATGCCGCAGCCGGCGCCGGTTCACTACCCGAGTGCGCCCACCGCACCGGAAGCCCACGGTACGTGAAATTATCATACCTACTCTAATTTACTACCTACACATTAGGGGATGTCCATAAATATTACGTGAGGCGATTTTGGCGATTTTTTTAACTCTTCCTGGTTAGATTAGGCTCGACTATATAGAAAACTACCTGCTGCCCGCGACTCGCACCCTCGTAACTGTGTAAATTATATACTAAAAGCTTCCTCGAAAATCACTATCCTTTGGTAAAAACAGCATGAAAATCGGTGCAGTAGTTTTTCAGTTTACTACTTTTTGTGTTGATTCCATTACATTACAAAAATACTTTCATGGAATACTGACAATATTTCTCTATAATTTGTACAATTATTCGAGAATGTCTCGAAGCGAGATTAGAAATGTTTATTTATTTGATGACGCAACGCCCTAAACAAATATCGCCTCGCACTTATCTGATTACGCTTTATAAATTGATATAAGCATTAGTGCGTACCTAGCTTTAATATTGCTCGTTTGTTTTACGCGATTGTTTGCAATTAATTAGTCATCGGATCTTATTTGATTTCCTGTCGGCTGATGCAATATTCAAACAAAATGAGTGACACTGATTTTATAATTTTCACTGTGAGGTATAGGTATTAAAATAAAAACTTCATTGGAGACTTAATATTTTTTCTTTCTAATTTTGCTTATATATTTATTCATCATTTTTTAATCGAACACGACACCTCCTCCATTTCCCCCCACCGCCATCTCGCCCTCCTCCATCTCTCCCTCCCCCATCTCGCCCTCCTCCATCTCTCCCTCGTCCATCTCCCCCCTCCTCCGCCCTGAGCTGAGGCCCGTCGCGTTGGCAGAAATTGAAAAGTTTGTTTATCACAACTCATTTGATATCGATCGGTTAAAATTTATGTTTGCTCCTATTCACTCTTATTATGCACTATAGCTGGTGCCCGCGACTTTGTCCGCGTAACTTTGTAAATTATATACACAGTTACACACTAAAACCTTTCTCGAGAACCACTCTGTCTGTCCATTGGCGAGAACCGCATGAAAATCGGTGCACTAGTTTTTGAGTTTATCGAGAACAGACATACACACAGACAGACAAACGCGACGGAGGATTTTGTTTTATAATATATGTAGTAATGGAAAAAAATCTTAACTAATATATTGTTGAAAACATACAAACAAAACTACTAACTAGTATAGTAGAAAGTTCAAATTTGGAAAAATGGGTTTTTGAATATTTAAACCACGTGCAAAGTCGGGGGCGAATACCTAGCTAGTCAAAAGTGAGCCATCCATTTTTCAAACCACCGGTAAATTAAACAGCACATGTGCTGTTGTGTTTTGGTGTGCGAGTGAGGGATGCTTATCACTTGAAACGGTATTGGCGACGGTAGCCACATACCATCGATGTCATAAGAAAAGTACCTCGAGTCGAGTTATCTATATAAATATAGTAATGTTTGCTTGTACGTTTGTTAGTTTTCTTTGGATTGCCACCTCCCGGTTGGAACTCTCAAGGTCAGATAAATGTATAATATGTATATTCTATAGCAATGGGCGTCTTTCCATTAGCGACGGCACGGCCCGGCACGGCACGGCCCGGCTTGCCGGGGAAGTAAAAATGTATGAAACTATATGGCTCGTCTTTCCACTAGCGACGGCACGGCCCGGCCCGGCACGGCCCGGCACGGCACGGCAGGTGACTCCCGCCGGCGCCGGCCGGCACCGGCCGGCTTGGGGGTAACTGCATGTGTGTTGTATATGAATTGTAGCCGTGCGCGTGTGTGAGTGCTACCCAAGGGCTACGCTTGTTGAAAAAGTATCGATATATCGGTGTATCGATATTTTTAATTGGATATATTTATATTTATGGCCGATATATTGATAGTACATAGATACAAAATATCCAACATCGAAAATTATATCAGAAACAATATTTTTTTAGCATAAACTACCTGAGATAAAATCAGAGCCTTATCAATACTAATAATAAATCTGTAAGAGTAGGTATTGTACGTATGTTCCTCCATAACTCTTACGCGAATTAACTGATTTTCATGAAACTTGCTAAATAAACATTTAGAAATACGGGACACGTGATAGGCTACTTTTTATCTTTTTTAACGCAGACCAAGTCGCGGGCACCAGCTAGTCTATAAATAAATTTAAAAGTGTCATTAAAACTAATATTATATACTTTGATTTTGCTTCAAGTTAAGTGTAATTGTTGTAATTTTATATTTTATAGATGACAAAATAATAATCCTAAGTTTCTTTCATGGTTTCTTCTCAGAATCGTTTTTTTTTCTGAAACCTTAGTAAATTTAAGTTTATTATGACAATGATAAGAGTTTCTTGTAGAAACCTAATTGATACTGATATTTTTATAAATATCGATACATCGATATTTCTTTCACTTCCGACATCCCTACCAAGGAAAAAACCGGCGTCCAACACCGGCTCAGTGGAAAGACGAACCCCGGCATGCCGTGCCGTGCCGTGCCGGGCCGGGCCGTGCCGGGCCGTGCCGGGCCGTGCCGTCGCTAATGGAAAGACGCCCAATTTATCACATTTTTATAGATTATCATATTTGTTATATTTATATAATATGAAATATGAAATATGTTCATTGGAGTAATATCAAGTTTTTAGTCGTAGTCTAGTCTACATTTTGTAAAGTAGAAAATGAAATTATTTGATTAAGATTTAATTGAAAATTACAATATTTTTTTTTGTTAAAATAAGCTTTAATAAAATCACCTGATTTGGATAGATCAGACGCTATCTCCCGGGCCAAGCTAGTATTTACTTTTATTTTAGATTTCCCGTAGAAATGAAGCATTTTCCCGCGGTAAAAAGTATCCTATGTTCATCACAGATAATGTCGGCTTCTAATGGTAAAAGAATTTTTCAAATCGGTCCACTACTTTCGGAGCCTATTCTATACAAACAAACAATCAAATCTTTCCTCTTTATAATAAAAGTATAGATAGTTATTACAGGCCACACCCTGTGTATAGATTTATACTATCGATAGAAACGGACATAGCCATGACATAATAAAATAAGTGATAAAATTGCACAACAATTAAAATTGTTGTAACTGTAACGAGTGTTGATAAATTATTGTATTATCATAGTCATATAATATATATATATATATTCGCAGAAAGCCAATTGACATTGTTTTTTTATCGCCTCCTCTATGAATTTTATCAATTATATGCACCACTAGGCTGGTATCATTTAAAAAAACCATAATAATTGATAAACGACCGAGCGTTTATTGAGTCATTGTAAAATATTGCGAAATGATTCATGTTACTGTTGCGCGAACTTTATAAAATACTAGCTGGTGCCCGCGACTTCGTCCGCATTTAAAAAGAAAATATATAATTATACTAGCTGTGCCCGCGACTTCGTCCGCGTGAAATAGTGACGTGAAAAGCTTAAATAATTAAAAATGCTACCCAAGCCTTTTTTATTATTTAAGCTTTTTATTTGATAATGAAATAAGAATAATGATAATGCAATAAGAATAATGATAATGCAATAAGAATAATGAAATAAGAATAATGATAATGCAATAAGAATAATGAAATAAGAATAATGATAATGAAATAAGAATAATGATAATGCAATAAGAATAATGATAATGCAATAAGAATAATGAAATAAGAGAAGAATAATGAAATAAGAATAATGAAATAAGAATAATGATAATGAAATAAGAATAATGATAATGCAATAAGAATAATGAAATAAGAATAATGATAATGAAATAAGAATAATGATAATGAAATAAGAATAATGATAATGAAATAAGAATAATGATAATGCAATAAGAATAATGATAATGCAATAAGAATAATGAAATAAGAGAAGAATAATGAAATAAGAATAATGAAATAAGAATAATGATAATGAAATAAGAATAATGATAATGCAATAAGAATAATGAAATAAGAATAATGATAATGAAATAAGAATAATGATAATGAAATAAGAATAATTAAATAAGAATAATGAAATAAGAATAATGATAATGCAATAAGAATAATGAAATAAGAATAATGATAATGCAATAAGAATAATGAAATAAGAATAATGATAATGAAATAAGAATAATGATAATGCAATAAGAATAATGAAATAAGAATAATGATAATGAAATAAGAATAATGATAATGCAATAAGAATAATGATAATGCAATAAGAATAATGATAATGAAATAAGAATAATGATAATGCAATAAGAATAATGATAATGCAATAAGAATAATGATAATGCAATAAGAATAATGAAATAAGAGAAGAATAATGAAAATATATAATTATACTAGCTGTGCCCGCGACTTCGTCCGCGTGAAATAGTGACGTGAAAAGCTTAAATAATTAAAAATGCTACCCAAGCCTTTTTTATTATTTAAGCTTTTTATTTGATAATGAAATAAGAATAATGATAATGCAATAAGAATAATGATAATGCAATAAGAATAATGAAATAAGAATAATGATAATGCAATAAGAATAATGAAATAAGAATAATGATAATGCAATAAGAATAATGAAATAAGAATAATGATAATGCAATAAGAATAATGATAATGAAATAAGAATAATGATAATGCAATAAGAATAATGATAATGCAATAAGAATAATGAAATAAGAATAATGATAATGAAATAAGAATAATGATAATGCAATAAGAATAATGATAATGCAATAAGAATAATGAAATAAGAGAAGAATAATGAAATAAGAATAATGATAATGAAATAAGAATAATGATAATGCAATAAGAATAATGAAATAAGAATAATGATAATGCAATAAGAATAATGAAATAAGAATAATGATAATGAAATAAGAATAATGATAATGAAATAAGAATAATGATAATGAAATAAGAATAATGATAATGCAATAAGAATAATGAAATAAGAATAATGATAATGCAATAAGAATAATGAAATAAGAATAATGATAATGAAATAAGAATAATGATAATGCAATAAGAATAATGAAATAAGAATAATGATAATGCAATAAGAATAATGAAATAAGAATAATGATAATGAAATAAGAATAATGATAATGCAATAAGAATAATGAAATAAGAATAATGATAATGCAATAAGAATAATGATAATGAAAATCGAAATTATACTAAAATCCCATCGGTAACAGTACTTTTTTCTGGATGAGAGGTACCCTATGTCCTATATATCCTTTCTGGTGTCCCAGACAACGTGTACGCAAAATTTCATGGTGATCGGTTCAGTAGTTTTTACGTGAAAGCGTAACAAACAAACTCACATTGACATTTATAATGAATTAGTAAGGATAAGGTTAGCCCAATTATAGATAAATGATTGGTCTCGTTGCGCTCGGGACTAGATATGGCCTCACCTAAAAGCAATAGCTCCGTCATCGTCACTGTTTATCACTTTTTTATTTTACACAGTTTAATTATATTTTTGAAGTGAAAACTTCTATAGCCGCGTTATACGGCTTTTGATAGGGAAAAAATGTATCCGTTCGCGTCAGCAACACGCTAATGCTCACAGCTATGCGCGCGCAGCTGTCTACGTACGCGATCGCGCCAACACATTGCATAATAATATACCCGATTGTATGTGTGTACTTTTTTCACTTCTGTCGGCAGTCCTCATGACTGCCTCCGCTTCTTGTTTTTATTCGTTTGTTTTATTTATTTATTTATTTTATTGTAGGGAAATTTACAGGTACAATTACATAATAATAGTGTTAGTAAATAACTAATAAACCTAATAAAAAAAAAAAAATCTCATTAAAAAGTTTACACGATCGAGACATGAATGTATTTTTCTTATAGTTTGTTTTACTAGATGCAGCAACGAGAAATTTCTCAAATTTTACTCGTACTAATATTTTTTTTAACTATCAACAGTGATGCCGCCCTCGTACGATCAAGCGATATCGAAGACTCCGCCTTACAATCCCAACCATTAACCTCGGAGACTTAAAACGGCGACGAGACTCTGAGACTACAGTAAAAAAATTGGTCGTCGCATTGGACTTCCAATTTCCCATTTGGAAATTACCGAATCGTAAGTCCTTCGATCCTTGGAACAAAATGTGTTGTGTTACAAATTAATGCTATACTGCCAAATGCTATAATTAATATGTCTTTATGACTGTTCGTATTTTTCAAAAAAGTATTACATTTACATCGAATTACTACAAGTATGGATTTCGCGTGAAAATGCAAAAAAAAAACGGCACATAAAAGGTACGCCTAAAACGGAATCACGCCGGATTTAAGGGGAAAAGGTTATAAAGACTAACTTTTACTACTATGTATTTATTTTAAACTCTAATGCGTCGACGTAAAGTCTAATTTTCTCTAAATGACACGTCATCACAGAGTTATGATGCCTTAGGCGCGTTCCTATTGGATAAACGGATTTTGTGGGCCAAAAGCAAAAGTACGTGCGAAATCCATAGTTGTAGAGTACATTGATGTGCACATGATACATATATAAGTGATCGAGCGCCATCTATTGTCGCGTACAATGAAACACAGTTTCGCTTCATTTTGTATGAAATGTTTTCGTGTCTAGTGAAATAAGACGAAAATGTATTTTTGATTGTGACTGTACAGGGTTTTTTCAAGTGTTTTCGTTCCTTAGCACAATTTTCAGAATTTTAAAATTTTTCTGTCAATTTCAACATTTTCCCAAGCATTTTCTGCACTTCCTTAATTTTCAAGCATTTTCAAAATTTTTTGATATTTTTGAAATATCCTGGGATAAATGTTGAAATTGACCGAAAAATGGTATATATAATAATTATTTTATGAAAAGAAATCGCTTAAGCTTATCACTTGGACTTAATTCCGTAGTTTTCAAGGTGAAATATAATTATTTATACAAATATTTTAATTGAGTGTATTTCTATTGAAAAAATATAAAAAATATATAATTTCCAATCGCCAACTGTAACTATGTATCAGAAACATAAATATATACAGATTATTAAGCGAAAGATAGTATATTATTATTTTATTATAATATAGCTTTTAAACCTCGCTCAGAATATAGAAATGTCTGCTTGTCTGTGACAAAAAACACACGAAAATATCGCTTCAGTTACATTTCATTGGCTATAATGTTTTTGAAAATTTACTCTGTCCTTAATTAGTACTTATTATAGATATAATATTACTTTATTGTGTATCGAGATATAAAAAGAAATAGTAATGATTTTTTTATTTCTAAAAAAAGTCCTAATCTAAAAACTTATACTTGAGACGTCTTTCAAATTAAAAATAAATAAATATTAGCTCAAAAATAATACCTAGTACATTCGCAGGTCTTGATTATAATTACTAAATCTCAAATGTGATTACTTTTATTAGATTAGACTAGACTAAGTGTATCTGAGTGAATGGTCTGAAAACGGAATTAGTTTATATTGAAAGAAAGAAAGAAATAAAAGCATTTCTTTCTTTCTTTCAATAAAGAATTAGTCTTTATTGAACTTTATTGAATTTAAGAATTAATATTTCTTTCAATAATTTTGACTAAATCTAATCTAATTTTAAAACTAATTATACAAAGTTTATTCTAAATATTATAATAACAATAGAAATGTGGCTCATTTTTCTCCTAGTGATGCGTTTATTATAAATAAATAGATAATTATTGTCTAATGAATTCGTATTAATACAGAACTGAGATTATAATAATTATTGTGATTACTAAATAGTCTCCCATTTACTTGTAATAAGAGGAAAATATGAATAAATACAAAAAGTATATGTAACAGTTGTTTTTTTTTAAGTAGGGAGGGAATAGGTAAGGGGGCGTTCAAGTTCCCCCCCCCCTCTCCCCTCTCTAAACGTTACGTAAAAAAAGTGAGTGACCATTTTTGCTAACGAAAAGGGTTGCCAACTCGGGAGAAAAAAATAAAAGACGGGCAATAAAAATACGAGAGAAAGTGGCAATACTATAGTGTTGTCTCTTTCTTATCAATTAAATGGTTAGAACGGGACAACACTACAGTATTGCCACTTCTTAATTACAATTATTTTTAAACAGACTGTACAATACACTCGAGGGATTCCCCTCCCGCCCCTGTAACGCATCGTAACGTTTCACAAGACCCCCCCAAATTGCGTTACGTAATACCTGAACGTACCCTAATCAATATTCAATAGAATCCGGATATAGCGATTAACGACCCTCAAAGGACGGGCATCTCGTTCTATCTATCCCTACCAAGTATGGGGGACACTTTTCTCTGGTAGGGAAAAGCGGGAAAAAAATCACCTATTCCGTAGTCCACCTGGGTGAAAATAAGTGGACTACAACTACAGGCAAGAAAAATGGCCCGTAGTCCACCTGAGTTAAATTAATTGGACTACAGGCAAGAAAAATTGCCCGTAGTCCACCTGGCTGAAAATAAGTGAACTACAGGCAATAAAAATTGCCCTTAGTCCACCTGAGTGAAAATAATTGGACTACAGGCAAGAAGAAATGCCCGTAGTCCACCCAGGTGGACAAAGTAGGTAGACCACAACCAATACCCGGTAAAATATATATTTGTTCTAGATATTGTAACAAAACAGTTGGCGTCGTTCTAACAGGACATTTTTTTGTGAAAACGGTCGCTATAAGCAGTTGTTTGCTTATTTTATTCCGGAGTCGTACAATACGGACTACGGTTGTAATTAAACTAATTTAATGCGTTCGCTTGTCTTTAAAAATGGTTATTATAATAATAATACTTAATATGTATAATTCATTATATCCGGTTTAGACTTCATTCAACTTGATTATATCCACAAAAAAGTTTCAATTTGTCATTTTCATTTTATCAAATCCAAAATACAATAGAAAATTTCCTATCCCTTATCCTTAATCCTGCTAAGGTTGGCGTTGCTTGTGCTATTGGCGACGGTAGCCACATACCATCGTGTATGGTTATTGCCAGTATTATATAAATTGATAGACAAGACTTCTTATTATGTAAGAAGTAGTACAATTAAAAAAAAAACTGAAAAATAGAATTGTGTCCCGTGACGATTTAATTTTCATTTTCCTCCAATATTTTGCGTTTTGTTTTAGTATATGTTATTTTAATTATAATATATAATTATGGTGCCATTAATAAGAAATTTCAATGCCTCATATTCTGTACTTCCAAACGAATCCTAGTTTTGCTTGCATCTTATTAAACAGTCTATTTATAGTTCTATATTTTAACAAAATAGCTTAAAAAACATTTTAATTTAATTTCTTAATGTATAATTGATAAGTTAATTAAGATATTTTTAATTTTAAATGTACTTGACCAAATAATTTAAAAGTATTTTCACTGTTTTTCAAAATTTAAACCTTATTCCTATCACGTGAAGGATTAATTCACCTTGCATTAGTAGTTCAACTACAGATTGATTCAAATCTAGTCCAAATGCGAAATCAGTTTGACCAGATTTAGTATTTGGACTATAAATTATATTTAATGTATATAAAAAAAATGTAATGTACTTACCTTATGAAATGTGTATCGTACCTTATGTTAACAAGTCTATCTATGCCTATTTTGTACCAAATAAAAATTGTTTAAAAGTATTCACATTGTGTTTTATTTTTCATTCGTATAATCTATTCGTACCTAATTAATATTATAAAATGTGAAAGTAACTCTTGTCTGTCTGTTTGTTCGCGATAAACTCAAAAACTACTGCATCGATTTTGATGCTGTTTTCACTAATGGATAGAGTGGTTCTCGACGAAGGTCTTGGTATATAATTTGCATCCGTGCGAAGCCGGGAACAGGCCGCTAGTCTAAAATAAAATAAACTAACGCATACTCAAAATGTTATGAGATTCTTTTGTCAACTCGAACGAAGTCGTGGGCACTAACAAGTCAGTCTATAAATGGAGGATATTTTTTTTGCAAAAGAAAACCCATTAAAGTTTTAAATTACTACTTATTTCACAAAATCTATACTAATATTATAAAGAAGAAAGATTTGATTGTTTGTTTGTATAAAATAGGCTCCGAAACTAGTGGACCGATTTGAAAAATTCTTTTACCATTAGAAGCCGACATTATCCGTGACGAACATAGGCTACTTTTTACCGCGGGAAAATGCTTCATTCCTACGGGAAAACGGGTACAAGGACAATGGGTAGTAAGAATTATCCTTCCGTACTTATCTTTTTCACATAACTTCTAAACGGCTGAACCGATTGGGTTGAAATTTTATATGGCTATTTCGATGGTTTCCTGGATGATTTAAAAATACAATTGGACCCGGTAGGTGGCGCTGCTGTTGTCAACTACTAAACGGCTTGACCGATTGGGTTGAAATTATGTGTATTTCCATGGTTCCACAGACACGAATGTATTATATTTTATAAAGTTACGCGGCCGAAGTCGCGTGTAACGCTAGTGTTTAAATAAGTCTCCAAAACACTTATGAAACAGAAGATTGGCTTCAGACCGATTTCAATACTACGAATTTTAGTGAGACTATTTTAATATGAAAAGCTATGTATAAAATAATTTAGGTACTTACCTACTTTTTTAAACTAACATCATAATATAGATATTTTAAAACTATATCTTTTACTAGCTGACGCACGCGACTTCGTCCACGTTGAAAAAGATATCCTATACGTCTAAATGTTTATCTACCAATTTTCATGAAAATCAGCTATTCGTTTAAGAGTTATGGGTAGGAACATACATGTAGAAAAAATTGTAAAAATGGTCAATTTAGTTTCAGTATCATGTAGAGAGACTATAACACGATATCTCTGAAAACAAATGTAACTTCCACGACCCTTACACATTTATTATTAGTATTGATATAGAAACATTATTTTAAAATATGTATAGGTGATTTGATCTCTGGTTCACCCATCATCTCAGAGCTCAGTGAGTCGTCTTGCGGCGCCGCAACGTCGAGACGAGACCAATATTCTATCACTATGGTAGCTCTCAGGGCTGTCCACCGAGGAGTTATCTTTCTTCATTTTTATTCATACAAATTTCACCTATTATTATTATTATCTATTCTAATATTATAAAGAGGAAATATTTGTTTGTATAGAAGAGGCTCCGAAAGTACTGGACCGAATTGAAAAATTCTTTTACCATTAGAAGCCGACATTATCCGTGATGAACATAGGCTACTTTTACCGCGGGAAAATGCTTCATACCTACGGGAAATCTAAAATAAAAGTAAATAGGTACTAGCGGAGATACTACTACTAATAGGAGATAGCGCCATCTATCCAAAATAGGGTAGTATTTTATAAATTTACTCAGGCGAAGTCGCGTGCAACAGCTAGTCATCTATAAATTATTTCCATATTCTTTTAAAGTTCCACAATGGTCCGCGTCTGCGTAAATTGTTAAATTATGTACTAAAACCTTTCTCGAAACCCACTATCCATAGGTGAAAACCGCATGAAAATCGGTGCAGTAGTTTTTGAGTTAATCGCGAACAAACAGACGCGACGGAGGACTTTGTTTTATAATATGTAGTGATAAGGATGTACCTATAAAAAGCTCCTAAAATTTCGAACTTTAATGCAACAAGTTGGCATTGAACCTGGTAGGTATTTAGTGTGAACGAAATCAAAAGTCTTCACATATATACCTAAGTAGGTATAGATATGTAGGTATCAAGTATTTAGTTGGCAAACTCAATGAACAAATGTTGGCATGAACGAGAGAATTTCACTTAATCGTGACTCGTGAGGACACCCCTGGCACCACTTGGATGGCGCCCAAGTGTCGCGACACTTGTTGCCCCAGAAGCTCTCTTTCGCAGGACTTCCTGCTTTCCAACATCACCGCGCAGGACTAGCGTGTCGCGTTTACCGAAAACATCATTTGCTCTTGTCTGTACGTTACACTTGACAATTTCTCAATTAATTTTATACTAAATCATAGGTACTATTTGTGACTACAAAACCATATTTCGTCGGCCTAACTCGTTAACCTGCTAAGTCAAATTTTGCATAGTTCTCAGGAGGAAGAAAAGATGAAATGACAAAATGTTGTGCGTCGAAATAAGACATGTGAAATGAGCGACATTATCAGTACAAAACTTAGGATTTAGCAGGTTTTCTTTGTAAAGATTTGCTATTAGTCAGAAAGCAGTTTATCATTTATGAAATTTCTCAATTTTTAAGTTTGATAATCGTCGTTATTCCATTAATTCCATTAGTTCCTGTATTAACGCGTACAACGCTGCGTTAGATTTTAAATTTTGTCTCAATTTAGTAATTTAGTCTTCCCGAAATAATTTTTCTCTTCACTACGTTCTATACATACTTACACGAGTAGGTACATATTTATATTTCATAGGTCTATATCTGCAAAATAAAATATAGACAACAAAATATGGATGAGAAATGTTAGCAATATTTACATCCTTTTACCGGAAGCGAAGCAGGATTGCCGAACTAGTGTAGCGGAGCGGATGACGTAGACTCGATTCTATGTGTGTACACTGTACGACACCGTGTCTTGACAGCGGAGAAAGCTTTTCTTTAAGTTGCTTGTTCAAGCGACGGACGTGTGCGATGGGGTCGCGAGTTGTGGGAGCTCGGCCTCCGTCTCAGGCAGCCTACTACGTGGCTTTAGCCGGAGTCGTCTTTCTACTTCTTTTGCTGTGCTGCTACTTCCTCTACTACTTCATCTCTAAGGTCATAGGTGAGCAACATCAGGTTTGCTTGTAACCTGCGTGGCATTCATCCAAAATATGTTCAACTAGCTGCTGCACTGGATGAAAGGTACCCTATGTCCTTTCCGGTGTCCCAGACAACGTGTATGCAAAATTTCGTGGTGAAAGAGTAAAAAACATTCATATCCATGCAAGCTTTCGCATTTATAATGTTAGTACGGATTTATAGAAAAAAAAAAAACTAGATAATAGCCAATTTATATTTCTGGGTGAGCTCGCTCCATCATAGGCCTCATCCTTGCTACTCAGCTGGTTGTTGGCCAAGAGCAAACCCATCTCTAATAAAATAATAATAATATATTTATTGCCACGAGAGTAAAAAAGATAACCTCGTAGGTATATGGATAGTATAATCGCAACCCAAAGCAAGAACGCGATGACGAACAGAACTTTATTGTAAATTGACATTGTAAGATTTCTAAAGATGATTTATTTATGGACGACAATAGACAATAATCACCGCCGTGCTACAGCCTCACCATTAAATGAATACCCATGACTATCCATATGCTTCGTATTTTCAGAGTTATCGTCCAAAGAGACGTTGTCCCCATACGTGTCGTCCACGCCACAGGCCAAGGCGAAGCCAACCTCCATCCCATATCCGGTTCAGCCAGGTATTTTCTATCTTATCACCAATTTATATTACGAATAGAAAAAGTGGATTTGAAAACGTGCTATTTTGAATTTGTTGAAAAAGATATTGTATCTTTTGTTCGTGAGTCTTCTCAAAAAGACAGATTTATCAAGGACAGAGGACTGTGCTTGGTGGTGGGCCTTGGAGTGCCTTGGGAGAGATATCTAACAGTGAAGAGACAGGACAATTTGAAGAGTTTGGTTGTACGAGCTCATTTCAGGAACCACTGGTTCCAATTGAAAAGTTGTTTTTGTGTTTTAGACCATTTATCTAAGAAGGTTATAGAGTATAGGCTATAGAGAACGCGGACGAAGTCGCGGGCACCAGCTAGTGGCTAATAAATGGACCCACTCCGCTTCGAGGTGTGGACTGTATTTATAGTTAATGTAGAATTCAGTGTATTCTGGTTGAACTGAAATGTCATTTCCACGTGTGTCAACGACAGGTGTGCGAGACACAGCGACGGCCATGGCGAAGATCTGCAAGCAAATACCTCAGCAGAGTCAAAGTGTGGTCAAAGGAGACACCGTCTTTCCCACCTCCTCGTCGCCGGAAGCTCAGAAGACGTCTGGGGAATCTTAGTCTGTAACCGAGTGAGGCCATTGGGCCCAGAAGTCAGAATGCTCAACAATTATGAACTTCAACCACACCAAAGACCACCAGATATAACCATCATTTCACTGAAAACATATTATTTTATTAATTTTAAAAAATATCTGCGTGTCAGAAGTGAAACGTCTTTGGCGATCAAATTGTGGTAAAAAACTGTAGATGTCAGGAAACGTTACAAGAAGCGTCACGTGTTCGTTACACCGAAGCGTCACACAATGTCCGAGTTTGAAATTTTAACCTCATCGCGCGCACTTTTAAAAAAATGCACTAGCTGAAAATATATTACCTATTGTGATTAATTTTTTAACACAAAAAATGGATCAAAACAACCAAAATAAAGAGTCACTTAATAGTCTTAGCGTATTCGAAACATTGAAAACACTATGCACTGCCAATCTAAAATATTTTAAAAAAACAGTGGCACGTGTGTATTTTTTGAATCTTCAGGAAATATTTTACAATCTCGTACATAGACATACCTATATACAGAGTTGGTTACGGTAACAAACAGTGTCGCGAGTTCAATGGTTTCTTCCCATTTCATAAATGCCCAACGCGCCTAAAGACGTTTTCATCAATCTTAACGCAAAATTAATATAGAATTTATCTATTTTCGGGTTTTAGCGAGAAGGTTGTTATGTCTACTGGATTAAATGCTGTGGTAGGGGTTTGTTATACCTAATATTAACAGAAAAATAAGTTGTGTATTATAAAAAATATATATTTCAGTAGCTTTTCTAAAACATTTTTGTCTTTATAATGTTCAGAGCTAATTAATAAGGAATCAAGGAGCAAATCAAAATAAATCTCCAACCTTCAAGTAGGTATATCAAAATGATTCCAATAGATAAATACTTATGTATTTTGTAACCATTTTTTCAATAATTATAAAACATGTTAAGATTGTTTACAAAATAAGACAATGTAGGTAATTTATAGCTAGAATTCGATTTAAAAAATATATACTTAGCTTTTGTACTCTGAATACACTTCTGTGATGACTTACCATCAAGTAGACCATTTACCGCCTACCATCAAGTGGACTGTCATCCTGTCTGTCCATCTTAATATAAAAAAAGAAGACTTGGTCAGCTTCGAAGCCATAGATAGATAGACCATAGATCTTTTTATAAGTTTATGAATTCTATCGCCATCTATCGTTAGACTAATGAAATAAACATATTAAAGTTGTAAAGTCTTTTTGAAAATTATATTATTATTTACCATAGGATAATTATTATAATACAATTTTAAAATTGGTAAGATCGCGGACCACTAATGGCTAAATTTTATTCCAATTATATATTACTAGCTGTTGCACGCGACTTCGTCCGCATAACACAATCGGTCAAGCCGTTTAGTAGTTTATATACCCACAGCAGCGCCACCTACCAGGTCCAATTGTATTTTTAAATCATCCAGGAAACCATCGAAATACCCATATAAAATTTCAACCCAATCGCTTCAGCCGTTTAGAAGTTATGTGAAAAAGATAAGTACGGAAGGATAATTCTTACTACCCGTTCTCCTATTACCCGTTTTCCCGTAGGAATGAAGCATTTTCCCGCGGTAAAAAGTATCCTATGTTCATCACGGATAATGTCGGCTTCTAATGGTAAAAGAATTTTTCAAATCGGTCCACTAGTTTCGGAGCCTATTCTATACAAACATACAAACAATCAAATCTTTTCTCTTTATAATATTAGTATAGATCACCATCCCTATGTATAATGTAATATAATATTACAACCCTGGTTACCGTATATAATTCCGTCAATATATATTTTTTAAATCAAACTAATAATATCAATCTTTTTTAATGTAATATCAAACTTCACCACATTAGCTAGTTTTATATTTGTTATTACTTAGTTACCTAACCATTAAAATGAAGGGTGGCAAAAATGTGTATTATATATGTATTTGGTAACTTAAAAACCATATTTAGTATATTACCGAAATTCCAAATTTTGAAATATTCCTATGCATTTAATTTTCGTATTAGGTCGTCAACAATGTTAATAAGTATATTGTTAATTCTGTCCATTTCCCTCTTAATTAATTTATATATTTCATTATACATTTATTATAATATTATGAGTGAAGTTTGCAACATTGAACATTGCAACCAAAATATTTTATTATTAAGGTGTTTTATATATGAATGGCTACATTGTGTTGTAAAACGGAGCTTATTAAATTTTTCTAAAATGTATTGACTTTTTTTAAACACCCGAACATGATTAAGTCAGATCAGTTATAGTTATTTATGTAGCCCAGGATAATCCTTATCCTTACTTCCTTATCCTTACTAATATTATAAATGCGAAAGTAACTCTGTCTGTCTGTCTCGCTTTCACGCCAAAACTACTGAACCGATTTAAATTAAATTTGGTGTACAAGTAGTCTAGACCCTCGGAAAGGACATAGGGTACTTTTCATCTAGAAAAAAAGTAGGTACTGTTCCCGAGGGATCAAGAATAATAAAATAAAAAAAACTAACGCCTGGCGAAAGCGTTATAGCAACAATACATCAAGCGAAAGCAATATTTATATTGCTTTCGCTGACGAAAGGGGTGTCGCGAACTGAATGATTTTAGGACAGTTTAATCAAGCAGTAGCGAATTACTAATATGATTATTTACATGTACATATCGTACACACGTATCTGCTTCGCTAATTTACTGGTAGTACCGCTTTACACAAGCGAACCATTCTGATATCTGTTGATCCACTGATCAACTGATGTCTGAATAGGCGAGTCCACAGACAAGCTCAACTGATAACTGAATAGGCGAGTCCTCAGACAAGTTCAACTGATAACTGAATAGGCGAGTCCACAGACAAGCTCAACTGATAACTGAATAGGCGAGTCCTCAGACAAGTTCAACTGATAACTGAATAGGCGAGTCCACAGACAAGCTCAACTGATAACTGAATAGGCGAGTCCACAGACAAGTTCAACTGATAACTGAATAGGCAAGTCCACCGACAAGCTCAACTGAATTGACGGGTCCACCGACCCTGTAAAAAAGGCCTCCAACCTCCCCTTATAGCCTTCCCAGTCCTCTCAAAATAGTCTGATTTCTGGTACTGATTTCTGATACTGATTTCTGACACTGATTTTTGATACTGATTTCTGATACTGATTTCTGATACTGATTTCTGACACTGATTTCTGATACTGATTTCTAATACTGATCCTGATTTCTGACACTGATTTCTGATACTGATTTCTGATACTGATTTCTGACACTGATTTCTGATACTGATTTCTAATACTGATCCTGATTTCTGACACTGATTTCTGATCCTGATTTCTGACACTGATTTCTGATACTGATTTCTGATACTGATTACTGATACTGATTCTGATTCTGATTCTGATTACTGATACTGATACTGATACTGATTTTTGATACTGATTTCTGATACTGATTTCTAATACTGATCCTGATTTCTGACACTGATTTCTGATACTGATTTCTGATACTGATTTCTGACACTGATTTCTGATACTGATTTCTAATACTGATCCTGATTTCTGACACTGATTTCTGATCCTGATTTCTGACACTGATTTCTGATACTGATTTCTGATACTGATTTCTGATACTGATTTCTGATACTGATTTCTGATACTGATTTTTGATACTGATTTCTGATACTGATTTCTGATACTGATTTGTGACACTGATTTCTGATACTGATTTCTAATACTGATTACTGATACTGATTACTGATACTGATTCTGATTACTGATACTGATACTGATACTGTTTACTGATACTGATTACTGATACTGATACTGATTCTGATTCTGATTCTGATTCTGATTACTGATACTGATACTGATTTCTGATACTGATTTGTGACACTGATTTCTGATACTGATTTCTGATACTGATTTCTAATACTGATTACTGATACTGATTACTGATACTGTTTACTGGTACTGATTACTGATACTGATTACTGATACTGATTACTGATACTGATTCTGATTACTGATACTGATTCTGATTACTGATTACTGATACTGTTTACTGATACTGATACTGATACTGATACTGATACTGATACTGATACTGATACTGATACTGATACTGATACTGATACTGATTACTGATACTGATTCTGATTACTGATACTGATTCTGATTCTGATTACTGATACTGATTCTGGTTACTGATACTGATTACTGATACTGATTCTGATTACTGATACTGATTCTGATTACTGATACTGATTCTGATTACTGATACTGATTCTGGTTACTGATACTGATTCTGATTACTGATACTGATTCTGGTTACTGATACTGATTACTGATACTGATTACTGATTACTTATACTGATTACTGATACTGATTACTGATACTGCTCTGATACTGCTCTGATACCGAACTTTACCATTAGTAGCCGACATTATCCGTGATGAACATAGCCTAATTTTTACCGCGGGAAAATGCTTCATTCCTACGGGAAAACGGGTAATAGGACAACGGGTAGTAAGAATTATCCTTCCGTACTTATCTTTTTTTTACATAACTTCTAAACGGCTAAACCGATTGGGACCGATAAAATTTATTTTTATGGCTATTTCGATGGTTTCCTGGATGATTTAAAAATACAATTGGCCCGGTAGGTGGCGCTGCTGTCGGTATGTCAACTACTAAAACGGCTTGACCGATTGGGTTGAAATTATGTGTATTTCCATGGTTTCACAGACACGAATGTACCCATTTATAAAGTTACGCGGACGAAGTCGCGTTATAGTTTATTATAATTTGATACAGGGCTAATTTTAAAGCAAGCCATGCTTTGTGGGATTTGTTCGAAGTGGGTGCTGAGACAACTTTAACTTTAACACAACCATTAAACAGGAATAAATTTTATTTCACATATTAACAGTTACACAGAAGATCCTATATAGTATATAGTATACGATATCGCCATGACAACAAACGACTGAATTCAGAAAACAAATTCATGATCATGTAATAATTTATATTTTATAAATAATTGACAATAAACAAGTATAATGAGGTAAAGCCGTAATTGAATGATTCATATAGCCTAAATATATATCTATTCTAGTATTTAATTTTAGGATTTAAAAAAATATTTTATTAAAATAAATTAAAATGGATTTTTTATACAAGTCTTTTTGTTACACAACGACTATAAGTAGGTATATCTATTCTTTAAGAATTTATATCTAATAAAACTTTTTATCTAGTTATTAATTTCAAAAATAGGTACATAAGTATTTAAGAAGTTGAGGATGACTCCAAACAGATTATTATCAAAATAGACAAGACATAACTGAAGGACGTAGTTTATATATAGCCTATTCTATATCTGTATATTATAGGCTTTAGAATTAGTATATAATCTGCACTATAGATAACATAGCTCAGTTTTTCTTGCGATACATTTGTTCTTTTATAAAAAAAGCCTAGTTTTTTAAATTTTTGCAAGAGCTCTTAGCAAGAGACCTATAGTGGAGTGAGCTCATTCATAAAGATGCCCATTCATTATAATTTTGAAAATATTTAGGTTACCTATATGAGCTCAGGAGTTCCAAACCTAGGGCATTATAAAGTATGCTTTAAAGCGCTTGCTTCGAAATAGAGAAATTTCGACAAGATGAAAATGGTAACCAGCCGTACGTCTATCTGTCTGATGGAAGAAAGGGGTTTGTTGAACGAAACTAGGTCTTTTTTCATATGGCTGTCTCCTTTCGGTCGGCGCGAGTAGAAATCTCGCTGTAACCAAGAGGCTTTTCCTCGCATCCAGACAGCTTTTCCTCGCATCCAGACAGCTCCAAGTCCAAGTCACTTTCTGTAACAGAACAATTGTGGAGATCATTAAAATTTTAAAATGCCATGGAGTGCTGTATTCCATTTAATTTTGTCTTCATCCCATCCTACACAGCGGTTGTTGTATGAACTCTCAACTGCTTGTCTATAACGACTGTTACACCTGCTATGCTGAATATACGAGTACTATAAATACCAAAGTACAAGCCAAAACTGTCTAGGATTGAGATATAGATAACACACCTCCAGGATTTTGGGCGGGATTGAGATTTATAGAGTAAGTGAAAGAGGATCTACCTGAAAACGCTCCAGACTCGGGCCTTGGCGCTGGGGCAAGTATGTCGCCGTCACTTGCATGTCTTCCCCTCAGCCCCCGCCACTCCTCTCTGCCCCCCTCACTAGCTCCATCCCCGCACTGTGACGTCACACTGGCCCCAGCACCACCGGCGTTACGTGACGCTCGCAGCGACGACACGGTGCCTTCTTCGGCTAAATAACACGCCCCGCCATCGTACCCAACAGGTTCTGCAAGAAAACCAACAAAATTGCATTACTTTTTATTACAAAGAGTACCAAACGGGCTGGCATCAATCAACACCGAAGATACCAGTGGGTTGTTGACTCTGCTTGGACACATGGGCTCCGAGATCTCCTACTCACGCAATGATACACATATACACTTGATGCTTCAGCTGTAAGATGATCTTCTGAGGATCATAGTATGCTCTGTCTATTGGTTTCTCATTATCTATTAGGTAAGAGAAGAAAACAGCACAAACCTACGGAGAGCGGTGGATACGCCAATCTAGAGACGCAAGTGAGGAGACTTGAACGAGAGCCTAAACCGTGGTGCATCGCTCCAGACCTATCGATTGCGTCTATTTCATCCGCTTCGACATCGAACGCCTTCGAAATTTGGTTCTCCTCAACCGGTTTCAAAAACTTTGGGCGTTCCTTACATTTTATTGATTCGTTTAAGGATTGTTTCGCTTCCTTGCACACTGACTTAACATTATCTCTCGCTACATTATGACGCGAACGCATTTCATCGTTGTCTGGCCTTGTTTCCGTTACAGTCAACTTTGGAAACTCTTGTTTCGCGTCGCCAATGTAGAAGCTAGACCCGAGTTCTGTCGCGTCCTGGTCCTTGATATCGTCTTTGTTAGATTCTTTGTCAATTTTATTTCGAGAAGATTTAATGTTTGTGTAATGCTTCTTGCAATTTCGTTTCGATCCCGAGGGGTGTGCGTCGTTTTTGGCTTCGTCTTCAGAAATGCTCGATTCGGCAATTCGATTGGAACTGTTACTGGCGTCCGAATCGTACCCTGGTTCCGGTTGCGGTTGTGGGTTCAATGGAATGTAAAGTTGTTTAGAGGATCTCTCCCAGTCCCGCCTGTGTAACACTTCGTCAATTACGCTCGGCGCTGAATGGTAACGGGTTTCGTCCTCTCTATCTTCGACATGTGACTTGCGTCGGCCTCTAATTTCTTCGTGGCTCCTGTGTGCCGATAGAGGTTGTTTCTTGTGCCCTGAAAATACACCAATAAAATTAATTGTATATTTTTAAACCACATGCTGAAGGACTCACTAATGCCCTGGGTGAGGGTGCCGATATAGTTTTAAAGTTATCAGTCGATGGCTCATTTCCTTGAAAATTTACGCCTTGAGTTTTGACATTGAAAGTATCTATATTATGGCAAAGGTAGTATGAACGAAGCGAGCCATGCATTACAGGTAAGTATTACTTACCGGAAGTGCCGGGTAGATGCAAGGAGACAGCGCTGCTTCCGAATCTTCTACCGAACAACTCGCTGGATTTGCGACGTGGACGCGACCGAGCCGAATCTCCACTGCCTTGGGCTATGACAGGCTTTCTTGGATGCTTACCGGTACTCGACGAATCTGGAATTTATTGTACAATTTGATTTCAAATATGAAAACCTGATGACAAAGATCAAGGGAAAACACACTTGACTTGAAATTTACCAGATTTAGAGTCGTCAGGCCAACAACAAAGCCAGCAGAGTAGTAGCAAAGGAGCGCAGACCTCCGTCGCGAGGATACCGCCAGCAAGTCCACTTCCTACCCCTAGGCCCAGGCCCATCGCTTCTGCTTTGATAAAAATAACTTATTATTATAACAAAGTAAATATTAACTGTGGTTAATTACATTTCAGATACAGTTATAATGCTGTGATCTGATTAGCGAGATGATAGCCAGCCTTGGTGCCAAAATTTAATCTGAAAAACGATTTTAGTTAAAGAAAAACAATATACGTAGTCACCTACCTTAAGTATCCTTTGATTTATTTCTATGACATTTTAGTAGGATGGCTGTTTAACGGTATTTTCATTTCTTTCATAGTAGAGTAGTTAGTCATGTGGCGATAGTGTTTAATGTGGCGACCCCGATGGGACCGAAGTAAGACTGAAAGTTTGGGAGAGATGTTCTCAAATAGAGAGTGTTACAGGGACATCATTAAGGCGGCGACACACTGAATCGCTATTATATACTATCGGACTTTAAGTTTAGTATTGTATACATGGAAACTACAAATGTATATTAGAAAAACCAGCCGGTTTGTGGCAGGGGACGCTTATTTGTCTTTTTATATTTATCTGTGTATGTTTGTTGCAAATAAAATTCATTCTATTCCATTCTATTTGAAGATTTCCCTCACTATAATATAAAAAAATAACCTTTTGCTACGTTACGTTTTTAAATCCTGAAAAAAAATAAACTCCTAATTACAATTAAAACTACTTATATAAAAATATATATTGATGTTTATCTTTATGATAACACGTTTTAATGTAGAAATGGAACTTAATTTTGTAAAATAAAATAAGTAAAGTCTAGTTTGAACGGTAAAAACATCAAAGTATTACAACTATGGAATTTGCGAATGGCAAAGAGGCACATAAAAAGTACGCCTAAAACGGAATCATGGCGGAGTCTTGCCTTCGCTCGTCAATGGTAAAAAGTAGTGTAACAACCAAGTTCTATTATTGATTTTAAATTGCAATGTGTTCACGTAAAGTCACTTTTTCTTCAAATGTGAAATGTAACGACAGATAACAGAGTTGATGCTCTACGCATATTATGTCACTTTCAAATGTTCCATAAAGTTCGTAGTGTTTTGTATGGCATGCGAAATCCATAGTACAATTTCATATTCATATTTTGGCATATTTCGCATGCCATAGTACATTGATGGGTTAAAGAGATACATAAGAATCATTGATCCTAGAAAGTAAATATGCGGCCATTCGAACATTTGCTTGGTACAGAAAAAAATTAGAACTTTAAGATACTACTTCATTTCCTTCTACAGCTCTGGTACGTGGGCCGGTCTCTGTGTCTCGGTGACTGCTGTCATTGGTGTCACTTTCCGATTTTGACACCGGCGCGTCGGTGCCACGTACTAGGAGCGTTAGCCTTGTCCTTACGAAGTAATATAATAATTATGTCAATGATAAGAATATGGAGTCGGTGTGCTCCTGCCCTTAAAGGAGGCGCCTGAGTGTCGCGCTGCCATCGATTCTTCGCTGAGTAGCTCTCTCTTACTCTCTCTCCTTCAACATCTCTATCGGTTGGCACAACGTTCACTGCTTGCTGCTTTACCCACACCGATCCTTCAATGCAGCCACAGCGGCCAATGAATCGACAACAAATTGACATTATCTGTTCGATTTGATTGCCTGACCTTGTAATATATCCGTTATAATTGTTTATTCCCCAACCATGGGGAGGCTCGTTTTGGAAAAGTTCATGAAACGGAAACTTTACTGTTTTATGCATTAAATTCTTTCTTTTTTTATGTTATTCTCAGAGCTAGGTACATAATTTTTCAAAATCTTAATAACAATAACTACAAAAATTAATGAGGGTTGAACCAAATTGGAAGTAATTAAGGGCTTAAAGTTAAGAACAAAAACAGCTAGGTTCTAAAATCTAATCAGATGCACACATGAAATGAATTGCTAAACGCAAAACAAGAACGGATGGACCAATTCGGCATTTTCGGTGGAGACACAGCTTTTGAGACATCATCAATACTAATAATAAATCTGTAAGTGTAGGTATTGTATGTATGTTCCTCCATAACTTTCATTAACTTGAGTGCCCGAGACTTTCTCGTTAAATGGACTATCCAACACAAAAAGTATTTTTAAATTCGAACCCAGTAGTTCTTGAGAATAGTTACTGTCGCTTGAGATTAGTTCGTTCGACCATTATGTTTTATTTATTGGTATAGATAGATAGCTTTATGTTATTTCCTTCTAATAACTTTCTATAGGTAAAAGAATTTTTAAAACCAGACGACTAGTTTTTCAATGTATTCCTTACAAAGATATAAATATTCTGTCTTTATAATATTAGTATAGATGAGTAAGACGAAGTAGTATGGGAAAATTGTTCGGAAAATTGCATCCGCAAGAGTTCCTTTTTGCTTTGCCCCGCATTTTTTAAGGCCTCATATGAATAAAATCTATTCGAAGACGATGCAATTGTAAATTATAATTAATTTTACGTATGTTGGATCGTGTTTGTTGATTGTTATGCGTGCAATTGCGTAAATCAATGCGCCTCGCTCGACACTCGACGGACGCATGCGCACTGAGCTCACTGGCGTCCACACTGCCACAGGCGTCTCGCTACTTGGCGACGCTGTGTCTTCCACATTTGTTTATTTATCATTTCGCACAAAAGGGACTTCTTTCATAAATAGAGTTCAAGTTGAACCAATGTGTGGTCAGAGGCGTAGGTTCTGCGAACGAAATATCGATTCGTTTCAGATCAGCTGTGCCGCCAATTGACTCCCGTCTGGGCGAACGCGTTCATTAAGTACATTTTCATTCGTGTTTGGCGGTGGCCAATTAGCCATACGGTAAGTACTTTTATTAATTGTTAGCTCACACAATATTTCTTGCAAAAATAGTATACCTACATACCAAACAAACCATGTCTTTTGTTGTCATTAAGTATATTAAAAAAAAATGTCTGCTATGTCAAAATATTGCCTCTAACTAAACAAAGATTAAGATTTCATTAGTTATTAGTGCCTTACTTATGTGAACCTATATTTAGGAGTGACGAGTGGAGCGTTCATGGTATTGGAATTATATCGCTTTCATTTTCCTCATGAGGAAATTTGCATCCCGCAACAACTTGTAAAAGAAAACTTATACATAGTCATACTATTTCTATATAATATATCTATCATGCCACTTATAATAAAGACTGATACAGTAGGTAATTAATATTAAATTAAGTAAAGTATATACCTATATACCTAATTACACATCTTAACAGATACATATTTATTTATTTAGGTCAAATAGTTTTAATTTTTTTTACCACCGATTGGAAAAGCTGTTTCTACAGAGAAAACATCTGCAAAATACTTACACACCTCACTAAGTAGTTGTTCTTTTCAAATAAGTTTTAAATAAGTTAACAAGTGTTATATGAAAATTTTTTATCACCGACATAATTTACTACTCTATAGTAGCCTTGAAATATCGGTATAGTTTTTCTAATTACTTTCTAGTAAGTACTTAATATCGTAGGTATACATTGACCTCTATAAGAATTAAATTATTTAAGGAAACAGAAGGAAACCTAAAAAATTAAGTCTCTCGTTACGACTTCTAATTGATTTATAACTAATACTTTTTATATTTTGGTATTGGGGGCTTGATGGAGTATAAATTTAAATAAAAGAACATCAGAGTGTAACGTTATCGCATAAACAATTACACGCGTCCACAAATAATAAATCAAATGAAGGTGGAAGTCTCAATATTGAGTACCCTGACATAATAAATCACACAGCGTAAATAATTGATTCATTTCTTTATGCAACGTGCTTTGAGAAGTCGACACTAGATGGCGTACCTTTTAAAGTTCTATTTTCAAATTGCTATTTTCAAATGCGATGGTAATGTTGCTGTTGAAATGTCTTAAATTCAGTGCTCTCAAGGCTGGTGCAGTATTAAGCTGCACAAGAGATGATCCACGACTCGTTACAGTTACATCTAACCCTGAAACTTTCCTAATGAAGTTTAAGTTATCGCCAAAGTAATTTAGTCCAGCTTCGCTGACGTTTCAGCGCAAATGCAAGCGGTGGAGACGAGCGTGCCTAGCCCCGGCAGAGGTTGGGCTGTGCCCGAGGTGGGCGTTTGGCCAGGATGGGCAGACGTGCGCCGACAAATCTTGGACAGGGTCAGCAGACGTCGCCTCAGAGAACTTCAGCTAGAACTGGACTGGGCGCGCTTCGCCAGGCCCAAAGTCCCTGTCTTCAAGCCGGACGAGCTAAGACACCTCATAAGGTCATTCTTGGTTCCACTTGAATACTCGCAATCTATATCTATACTAATATTATGAAGAGGAAAGATTTGATTGTTTGTATAGAATAGGTTCCGAAAGTACTGGACTGATTTGAAAAATTCTTTTACCATTAGAAGCCAACATTATCCGTGATGAACATAGGATACTTTTTACCGTGGGAAAATGCTTTATTCCTACGGAAAAACGGGTAATAGGACAACGGGTAGTAAGAATTTTATCCTTCCGTACTTATCTTTTTCACATATAACTTCTAAAAGGCTTGACCGATTGGGTTGAAATTTTGTATGTGTATTTCCATGGCTTCACAGACACGAATGTTATGCGGACGAAGTCGCGTGCAACAGCTAGTTACTTATAATGGTTAACTGAGCGTTCGGTTTTTTCAGGTTGGACAGAAATGGACACCTGGTGCTGCCCACTCTGCCGACTGCTTGGCTTAGGGAACGCTATCCAAACGACGCGCAGTTGTGGACCTTGCCAGATATAAGGGTATTAATCATTTTCCAATTACACTAGAGATACGAGTATTTGGGGCGCCGTGACATTATTTAACTCATATAGTGGTGTCTATATGCGAATAAATAAATAAGTCAATCACCTTGCCATTTTCCAGCCACATTCTCACAATCCTTTCGATGTTATTTCACGGTGATCTTCGGTGGCTATATGACTCATCAGCATAATTAATAGTACGTAAACGCCCAGCTAAATTACCATGGTATTTTATAGTACTGACTAACAAACATTAACAATTTAACATAATATTACATTATTATTGATAAAATTTAATTAAGTATGTATATTACTTTAATAAGTTTGATAAAATAAATCTCGACCAATTGCTACGGTGGAGGGGGAATGGTCCAGTACCCCTAACTTAATCAGGGTCTTTATAAACATGCAAAACTTGATCTGCTCTGGCGATGTCACGTGTCAAATATGCACAGTAACCGATTTTGGGAGTTTGTGACGAATAGCGACGAGGGGATGGGGGAGCCAAGGAATGAGCGAGACGCAATGATAACAGGAAACATTTTGTACAAGAGAAAGCAGGTCCGCCGTATTTTTTTTATTTTTTCTTATGTTAAGGTCGACAGACAGGCTGACGGTCCACTTGATGGTAGGTGGCTACCGTCGCCTATAACACAAGCAACGCCATAAGTGCTACAAGTGCGCTGCCGACCATAGAAGCATTAAGGGTAAGGGATAAGGGAGGGATGTGGTAATGGGCTCTATATTGTATAAGTTTTGCGATAGCTATGATGATTATAAGTGTGTGTTGAACGCCACAGCTGCACTTGAGTCGGCCGTCGGCTGCGCCACCGCCGCCTTTGTCGGCGACGCCCGTGCGCTGGTCCCGCTGGGAGTCCGCTGCGCGCGGCTGGGCGGTCGGCGCAGTGCTGCTGGCGGTCTTCGTGCTGCTCGTCAGGATCGCCGAGAAGTGCCTCGACAAGAAGTTCTTCAAATGTCAGTACCGGGACATTACCATTACAAAATACCAAGGCTCAGGCCGCACTACAAACTGTTTCTAATGAATTTGTTTGTCGTTTCAGTGAGAAGACGACGGTCAGAAGAATGGCCTACTCCAGTAGTCCTGGCGACTAGCCGTAAGTGATGCTAGTTTTAGGATTGCCATTCGATATAGATATTTTCATTGCTTTGCATTTCCACAATTAATTTCTAACCAATATGGATATTTTTTTTAAATAGGAGCAACGCCTACTCTAAAAGATTTTATTTTGTAATTATGAATAAAAAAATACGCCATCTCTGGATATTATAATGAACTAAGTAATTAAACCGTCTTTTTTGTCAGTTTTATATTAAAAGCACTGCTTTTTAGAGATACATAGACGTAGACGCTTAGATATTTACAAAAACACCTTTTATCAAGTGACTACAATATTTTTAGATACTTACCAACTTTGGTACTTACAAACACATTTTTTATACCTACTTACGCCATTTTCATTTTATGTCATCACTGACCATTATTTCTAAAAGAATTGTTTTTTTTTCATCATTGAAAACTCTTTTGTCATTCTAGAGCAGCAAACCATTGACGAGTTGACTTCGGACCTCCGAGACACGTCAGAGGGCAACCTGAGCGTCGACTTACCCCCGCCTTACTCCGAGTGCGCCGCCACCGGCTCCGGGAGCCATCTGGTGGTGGACCTGGAAGGCTGCAAGCGGATCGCGCCCAGCGAGGAGCCTCCGCCCCCTTACTCCGCTTGCTACGTCTCTTTCGACCCAAAGCTCGGAGAGCCTTCCGTGCGCTTCTGCAACACGCCGAGAGAGGGCGACACCGTTCACACGACTAACGAGGCCGCATCTTCGCCAACCTTCAACAGCGAAGAGCCTGGTGATCAAAATCATCTGGAAAATACTGTACAAACATCGCCTCAACACAGAATTATATTTGTGTAAATATAAAAATTAATGTAGTAACTGCACATTAATATATTTTTATATTTCTCACACGTGTAGGTTTATAAGATAGTCTGGGCCGGCAATAATAGTAGGTATATGCTAGTAGAACATACACTGAGGCACTAGAATGTAGACTATTGCTTACTATTGTATTACGCAACCATTGCGGGTTTGTTTAATACGACTCGGCCGCGAGCGAGGTTTAGCGAGCGATGTATACGACACTGGAAACCATATGACACTGGACACAAATTATAAACTAAAAACGACATTCCATTGAGCCCAAACGCGATATATCTGCTATAAGTTATTGAGGAGTTAAATGTCCCGCAGATTACTCTATGCTGCAGCATCAGGTCAAGGATACCGGATGGTCATGGATGGAATGGAAATCAGGACAGATCTTATAGCTAGGAACCATCCGTATGCTTTCAAACAAAAAGCAGCATCAAAATCGGTACATCCGTTTGTCAGCTACAATATCACAGACAGACGCACAGATGCATAGGTCAAACTTATAACCTCCCTCTTTTGCGTCGGGTGTCGGGTTTTAATAAAATCGGTTTGCAAGTAGTGAAAACGCTTTATAAACGATCATTAAATTAAGGGAAAAAAATGTGGCAAAATTAAAAATATTTGATATACCTACTTTTGATAGATTCACGTAGGGATTTTTGATAGATTCGCATTGTCGTCGACAATGCGACGTGCGACTTAAGAATTTGCAATAATTTTCTAGTACATTTTGTATTTTAATGTTGTGTTTTCGGTTAAATAGGTCAGCACAGAATAATTACATTTTGTGAAACTACTATTTTATGTAAATACTTATGTAATAAACTTTTTATTTCAATAGTTTTAAATTGTTTTCATTTCAAGACATTTCATTGGTCTCGCTGCTCTCGACTAGATACAGCCGCCGTACTTGATGAATGCGACAACAAATACTACGCCGAATTCGGCGTACCAGAGCTAGAGAGCTAGTCACACTGCAAACTGTCTGTGATATTACGTACAGTCGGCCGCATAAGTCGATTAACACATTCAAAAGTGCAAAACAACTGAACGCTCAACTTACTTACTTAATTACTTACGTACTGAAGTTTTTACGATCGTTTGAGTTTATTTTGTTCTCTAGACGTGACAACGACTTATGACGCGTTAAGTGTTTAGTTGTTTTGCACTTGTGAATAAAATGCCAATTTCGTAGTGAAACTGTGTAAAAAGTGATAAATAGTGATGATGTTTTACACATATTACAATAAAAAGTTGCAGCTCTTGCTTCAAGGTAGGGCCGTATCTAGTCGAGCGTAGCGAGACCAATCATTTATCTATGAATTAGCTGTTAAAAAATCAAACCAGATTACATATAAGACAATTTATTTTAAACAGCAGCTATATAATTACAAAAAGACAGTAATTCTCTGTGTAACTAAATAATAATAATAAATAAATAATTACATAGTAATAAATGCATAATGTAGGCGTTCGTTGTGGTCTTAAATCTACCCTCAGTCAGATAATTTAAATTATTTGTTAAATCCTAGTTAAGTACCTACTTACACCTATAATTAAAATTTATTACTGTACTAGAGGAGACGACACAAGCATAATTTATCAAATCAAAAGTATTACAATCATTCGCGATAATTTTTTTTTGCGTTTGTGAAAAGGAGATAGACATCGCTGGGTACTTCTTAGACGAAATATCTAAACATCTAATAGAATAATAGCTAAAAATTAATTCTAAAACATAATATTCGCTTTAATCCTATTGAAAAAATATAATATGTATATAATTTGGCTTTGAGTCACAGTATTGACACGATGTTCGTCTCCAAGTTAGAATCACAATGAGTTATGTACAGAAATATTGAGGAAAGCAACACTGTGAGCCAGTGGAGTTAAGATAATGTGCGTTTATTGACTACTAGCACCGATAATAATAATTCTAAGCAAATGGGTTGTTGGTTGTTGGTTGTTGGTGATAAGTTCTAGAGTTCGTTGTTGTTCCTGCGGCGAACGTATCGCGCGAAGTAGTCCGGTCGCCAACACTTGCAGGAGCCTGGCACTAGGAACCAGTCGTAGTAGAGGCGCACCTGCACACGACACAACCGTTTTGTAAGAACAAATATATACTAGTTACTAGCTGGTGCTCGCGGTTGAAACATTAAAAAAGCAATATAACGCTTGACAACTTCTTGCTATAACACTTTGGCCAAGCGTTAGATTTATATTTTATTTTAGACAAGCTGTTGCCCGCGACTTCGTCCGCGTAGAAAAGTATAAAACGCCATCTACCGTATTTTGGATAGATGGCGCTATCTCCCGGGCCAAGCCGCTAATATTTACTTTTATTTTAGATTTCCCATAGGAATGAAGCATTTTCCCGCGGTAAAAAGTAGCCTATGTTCATCACGGATAATGTCGGCTTCTAATGGTAAAAGAATTTTTCAAATCGGTCCACTAGTTTCGGAGCCTATTCTATACAAACAAACAAGCAATCAAATCTTTCTTCTTTATAAAATTAGTGTAGATGAATCCTCACCTCAGGAATATTTTTTTTCTATGTCCCTATGTCCTTTCTGGTGTTCCAGACAACATGTATGCAAAATTTGATAACGATCGGTTGAGTAGTTAAGGCGTGAAAGGGTAACAAAGACAGAGTTACTTTCACATACATAATTGAGTCTGAGTTGGTGGGTTAATTGGCATCAAGATGACATACCTGATAGCAGCCGAGCTCGTCGTGTCCGTCGCAGTGTGCGGCGGGGGCAGGGTTGTGCGAGGGGGAGGGGGAGGGTTGGCCGCCCCCCTCCTGCCCCACTCCTGCTGCCCCTCCCCCGCTCAGGCCCGCGCGCTTCTGTAGGTACTGGTGGTATTCCTACACCATCAAACATCTCACATTATTGTGTTTATGTTAATAGTCATTCCATGTAATAAACTATCTGTGTGTCAAATTTCATATAAATCCGTTCAGTAGTTTTTACGTGAATGAGTAACAAACATAACTTTTGCGTTTATAATACACTAGCTGGTCAATTCGAACCAGTGTAGTTCCTGAGATTAGCGCGTACAACCAAACAAACAAACACACGAACTCTTCAAGTTTATATATTGGTGTAGATTGTACCTAGTATTTGAAAAATCTTTGATGCAATGACAATTACACGGTCTCACAGATAATGAGATTACCTGGAAGTCGTTAAGTTGCGGTGTGGCCGGCGAATGCTGAGCCTGATGCGAGGCGGATGGGGCCGATGGGGAGGAAGGGGAAGAGGGGGAGGAAGGGGCCGCCGGATAGTGCATTTCTGCCACGAGCAGAGACACCCAACGGGGCGAGCTCAGGCAGCCTCCGTCCAAGTAGTGACATCGCGACTGCATACATCTGGAATCATCGCCACCATTTTAACACTCTTTCATCTCCTCCCGACGAGTACAACTGTTTTGCGTCATGGACGGCACAGTGACCCATTTATTGAAATATTTCCAAAAACGACATTTTGTCTGTATATGCAAACTGTACAGGACTGTGTCCTTTTTCATTGCTGACGAAGTCACCGGCACCAGCTAGTTTGAACACTTTTTGCTGGAACTTTTGTAAGTATAAAAAAAAAGAGTTATAGAAAAAAATGCGTGCGTACAGAGTGTAATATTTTGTTATCAGGTTAATGTTACTTGGCATGTTAGTCTAACCAGGTTCACCCCTTGTAACCACGAGTACGAGGACTGCTATCATCATACCTACTATAGAAAAACTTACGTCATTATATTCACATGAAAAACTAGGCTACAGAAGCTCCCGAGGTAAGTAATACCTTGTGACTTCGACGGTCTGCGTGAAGTATCCCTCGTAGGGAATCTGCACAACATATCGCCAGACGCCCTGGTAGTTGCGGGCGAAGACCGGCGTCGCGTACTCCACGCGGGCGGGACAAGGCGTCGGAGGGCCCTCGTAGCGTGGCGCCGGATGCGGATGCGGATGGCCGGACGGCAATCCCGGATGGCTCGGATGGCCCGGGTCTTCTCGTCGCTCGACGCCAGCAGTCGGTGTGCTCTCGCCGTTTATCGCTCGGTACAGCATACAGAAACTGAAATCAATTAGTTTATTTATTGTTACTATTAGTAGTTGCAGGGCACACTGCATCGGTAAGTGAATGAAGGATGCCAGAAAATAGAAAAATACGCGGTAAATAAAATTTATAAAAAAAAAATACTGACGCTAAAGAGTATAGATGTCGCACGTACTATCTATAAACGCTAATATAAATAACTATTTTTGTGGTTAGGGTCCTTTACAAAGTAAAACCTTATCAAATTATGAAATATCTTTTTCAAATATTTCGGAATTCACGAGTTATAACTTAAAAGTTTGCGTAAAACGAAACGTTTCATTTGTGACGTTGACATTCAATTGATGTCATTGTCAATGTCACATTGATTGAACGTTTACATCTACATCTTTGATGGATGAGATACAGAGATATAGGTTAGGATTTTTGTAACACCGTGCAATTTATATAAATGATTTTATTAATGAGATTATTGTGCTAAAATGTCTTCAGCCTTATTGCGGCAAGCGCTCGAGTTCGTAGATCAACAAGGTACCTACGTTGTATTAATTATTATTGCGTATTTAATTAAACTGAAGGCGTTGTCATTCTTATGGAGTGCTTGTTTACATGTTCGCTAGAAAGCCAAAGCGGTGGAGACAAGGCGCGTCAACGAAGGAACAAGCGACAGACGACGGGTCAAGGTTCGTGCCATTTTATCAATTGAGTTTCACGTTGCGTCACCACTCACCATCATTAGCGTAACGGTCACCGTTCTTAGTGTGATTGCACTTACCTAACGAGTCCCAGTATTTAACGAGTAACTCATCATAGGACAACATCGCATTTTTTATACATTTGCAGAAGTGGGTACCTACCTGTTTAACGTGATAAAAGCAACTATGGTTCCCAATCTATACTAATATATAAAGCTGAAGAGTTTGTTTGGTTGTACGCGCTAGTTTAAAAATTGCTGGTGCCCGCGACTTCGTCCGCGTTCTCAATAGCCTATAGTCTTCCCCGATAAATGGACTATCCAACACAAAAATAATTTTTAACTAGTACTTCCTGAGATTAGCCCGTACAAACGAACAAACAAACAATCTCTTCAGCTCTATATATTAGTATAGATAAAGTAGTGTTTGTTACATTATTTATAACTCAACATTTTCATGATCTTTGTTTGATTTATCTCTGCCCAGAATATGCACAAAAAAAAAAATTGTGAATAAAGTTCATCATCTCATACATTTTGTATGGAATGTATTTTTTTTTATACTGAGCCTCTGGTAAAATCAATAAATAATTATTTTAATATATATTTTTTATTAATGTACAGGTTACAGGCATCTGAAGAAACAGAAAAGTAAGAAGGTGAAAGAGGAGAAATCTACGGAAGCAATCACAAAAGAAAATATTGAAAAACTTTTGAATTTGTCTAAACCTACAGTGGATGCTGACTTTGCTCAAAAGGTGAGTAATTTTGACCAATAACTTTTCTTTACATATTATAAAAGAAAGTTTTAGTATATAATTTACAAAGATACGCGGGTGAAGTCGTGGGCAGGAGCTAGTTAATTTTAATTTTTGTTTCAATTAATAAGTCATTGGTCGTAATAAGTTATGATAGAATTGAGGCCATTTGGCATACTTTTGTTACTCACTTAATCTAAGCAATTTGATAAGATATAGATATACATAATATATTACCTATATTAACATGCTTTGGAGTCACATAACGGTTATATGATAACAAATTTAATTGCTTTAGTGAATAAAGGAATACCTAAGTGAATAAAGGAAATATAAATAATTTAAATACATTAATAAAATTACTATTCCATTATTGTAAGCATCTTAATTTTTGCATAATTTTTTTTTTTTATATGTATATATGTTTTATGAATTTTTGTTGTATATTAAAATTTTAGATTTAGGCTTAACTAGTTAAAAATAATATTACTAAGAGGGTGGTATTTAAACGCATATCAAAAAAAGTACTTTTTGTATGCAAAAATAATCCGAATTCACATCAAAATAATGATTTGCACAGCAAAATAGTCACCTCAAAATATTACTAAATACACTACAATTTATATTCGTGGCGTACCGCTATTTATCTTAATGTATAGCTTTTTTATTAATGCACAGCTAATAATGACTAACGCACATTATACCTATTAACGCTTTTTTTTTTCTAAATATAGTTTCTATTTTTATATAACATACAGCAATTTACCTAAATAAAACAGCATTTTATTTGACATATTTTTCTTCTTATTATAAGTTACAGACAAACACAAACGTCCGTTTTACCGTTTTATAAAACCGTAATCAATGCTTTATAGAACATTAATTAGTTTAGAATTAATATTAAACTAATTAAACTCCTACTCCGAGGTATGTATTTAATAAACCATGTCCAAATAATAATATACACCTTTTGCCTAAAATTTTTACCCGGGTGTGCTCACTTCGCTCACATTTCATATACATTCCTAGAACCTAACCTAACTCTTTTTTCTAATAAAAATAAGTATTTTCTAGTATAAAGTAATTGTTATACAACCCCTTTAAACTCACGGTCAGCCAACTCGACAGTCCATAATCTAAATTTTAGCTATCTTTTCGATTATTATAATTTTTATTATGAGAATATTTACACAGGTGACATGAAACCCCTTATCCCTTATCCCTAATCCTTCTATGGTCGGCAGCGCACTTGTAGCACTTATGGCGTTGCTTGTGTTATAGGCGACGGTAGCCACCTACCATCTAGTGGACCGACAGCCTGTCTGTCGACCTTAACATTAAAAAAAAGGGTACAATTTACTTAGTGACAAAAAAGCGCGCGAAATCAGATAAAAAAAATTATTGCTATACTTATTTTGCTGAGCATATGTTCTTAGAAATTAAGAAAAATATGATGAGCAAGTTTTAAGGTGCTTATTAGGATATATGCTTCTCGGATAGTTATTTTGCTATGAGAATGAGTATTATCTATGCACGGTGTGATTAATTTGCTGTGCAGTCAGTATTTCTGTTGAGATTGTATTATTTTTGTACCTAAAGGAATTTATTTGTTTCACATTAGAGGAAAAAAGTAATGTAGTGTTGATGTGTATTTTCGAATTGTCTGCAGTACTAGTTTTGTTAAACATTTAGTTTATTTGTAGCGAAATAACTTATTTGATGTGCAAAGGTATATAAATGATGAAAATAAATTGATAAGTGATTATTTTATTTGATGTGCAATTAATAATATCCCTTACTAAGATAGTTTATTGTTTCATGTTTGATCGCTTTGATTGGAGCATGTTTGACATTTGGTGTTGACATAATATAAATCAATGATATTTTAATGCATGCATAATTTATAAATGAGTGAAAATGTTTTAATTTTATGACTGAATGTTTATCTTTTAGATTGCAAGAAAAATAAAAAATTTGTACGTCGTAATTACGACAGAGTGTGCATAGGACTGAATGTGTAATTGTCTATCATTTTATATACTCACATTTCTATACAAATAAAGTTATTATTATTATTATTATTATTTAGATAATCTCTTAAGGCTATTAACCGCATGACATGTATTTTATGATGGATTGGTGTTACTCATAAATGTTCATTTATATTTCTTCTTGAAATTTTTGTAGTATAAAAAATATAATGCTTTTTAACAAAAAAAAACCGATTTCAAACTGTTTTCAAAAGAAATGGACAAAGCATCAAAATCGTTTCACCCAGTTGAAAGTTATGAGGTTATAATTGGGTAACAAACATTAAAAGAAAATACAGTGAATTGAGGAAGTCAGTTTGTTTGTTCTAACCATAAAGGGACCATTTTTAACCAATACTGACCATGTGGCACAAATAACAGACAGACAGAGTTACATTCACATTTATAATATTAGAATGGATTAACCTAAAAGTAATATGTTACCCTAAAGTAACCTAAACGTAACTAAGTTTGTTTGTTTGGTTGTACGCTCTAATCTCAGGAACTATTGAAAAAATCTTTTTGTGTTCGATTGTCCATTTATCAAAGAAGGCTAATATAGGCTATATAACATTTAGAACGCGGATGAAGTCGCGGGCAACAGCTAGTATTATACAAAAATTATGTTTGTCGCCTATGAACTCCTAAACCACTGAACCAATTTTGATAAAACTTTGTAAGTATGTGTAATTTGGTCTAACTTAAAAGATGGGGTAGTCTTTATTCTGAACCCGGGCGATTGGATTTCAATGAAACTTTACAATAATATAGCTTACTAGCTGGTGCATTGAAAAGTATAAAACGCCATCTACCGTAGCGGATCGCTAAAAATATCACCAAGCAGTTGTCATGTTAGTCGCTTCACCTGATTTTGGATAGATGGCGCTATCTCCCGGGCCAAGCTGCTAGTATTAATTTTTATTTTAGATTTCCCGTAGGAATGAAGCATTTTCCCGCGGTAAAAAGTAGCCTATGTTCATCACGGATAATGTCGGCTTCTAATGGTAAAAGAATTTTTCAAATCGGTCCACTTGTTTCGGAGCCTATTCTATACAAACAAATCTTTACTCTTTATAATATTAGTACAGATACTGCCTTATTCTGATGAATAAGACATAAAATGCGGACGAAGTCGCGGGCACAAGCTAGTTTCATATAAAGAAAATGTGTTCTTGTTTTGTTGACAGATTGTGGAGCGAGCGGTGAAAGGAAAGCCTTTGCTTGAGAAAGTAGCCGTCAAGAAAGACGAGTACAAGTCCATTCTGTTCGCCGACGAGGAGGAAGCTTCCTTTGAGGAGTTCGAGAGGAACCTGTTCTGCAGTTAGTGTGTGTGTGTGCGTGTGAGTGTTTGTCTATGGACGTGTCGGATGCCGTCGCGGGGAAACTGTTGCTAGTGACGACGGTGGTTGCGTTTGCGGTACTCGTCTTGTGGATCAACACATATCCCTTTCTGGATACAGGTTGGTGTCTTTATTTTACTTTCTAACATTGCTCTATCCTACTAACCAATTCTAATCCACACTTCCTTACTAATATTAATAAATGTGAATGTGAGTTTGTTTGTTACGCCTTCACGCAAAAACTATTGAACCGATCACTGGGACATCAGAAAGGACATAGGGTGCTTTTCATCCAGGAAAAAAGTACTGTTCCCGAGGGATTATATACAATAAAAAAAAACTAAAACCTAGCCAAAGCCACCAAAGCATTATATTGCTTTTACTAGCTGGTGCTCGCAACTTCATCCGCGTTGAAAAGTATAAAACGCCATCTACCATGGAATATCACCAAGCAGTTGTCATGTTAGTCGTTCAAATAATATATCTCTGCGAGGTTTCACCTGATTTGGATAGATGGCGCTATCTCCCGGGCCAAGGCGCTAGTATTTACTTTTATTTTAGATTTCCCGTAGGAATGACGCATTTTCCCGCGGTAAAAAGTAGCCTATGTTCATCACGGATAATGTCGGCCTCTAATGGTAAAACAATTTTTCAAATCGGTCCACTAGTTTCGGAGCCTATTCTATACAAACAAACAATAAAATCTTTTGTGAGTATTATATTAGTATATAATATAATGCTCACAAAAGCGCTTTTGATGCTCTTCCAGATTCATCCGTGTACTCCTCTATCCCGGATCCACAGTGGTTCTTACTTTCGTGCGCCGTTTGGGGACTTTTCTTCATCGGGGGGCTCATGTCTTTCACCCTGTACCATTTGTACCCTCATCTGTGAGAGCATCCACCGGTCCACTCATGGAGTTCACAAACACACCAGGTTGGGTCGTCATAGGCATCTCCGGAGTCACTTGCGGAGGGAAAACGACTCTTGCCAACCGTCTCCTCAAAGCTCTGACCCCGAGTCACGTGTTCCACCAGGACTACTACTTCTATCCAGACGACAGTCCGAAACACATACGGTGTCAAGGTATAGAGCATAACAATTATGATGTGCTGTCCGCACTCGACATGGAACGGATGAGACAAGACTTGGAGAAGACAATGCGAGGAGACGAGAGTCTAGCTCACCAAGTGAACTTAGAGGGCGGAACGCATTCAGCCCCGAACACGAGTTTTCTGATAATCGATGGATTCACAGCCCTGAATTATGAGCCGGTGAACAAATTGTGCGATTTAAGATACTTTCTGGTACTAGAGTTTGGGGAGTGTTTTGCGAGACGAGCCTTGAGGCTGTACGAACCCCCGGACGTGCCTGGGTACTTTGAGCAATGCGTTTGGCCCGAGCACCTAAAGCATAGGGCCCAAGCGGAGTCGGATCCTCGGATTGTCCTGTTGGACGGTTCGGCCCCAAAACTATTCGAAAGGATGCTTCAAGACCTGAAAAGGTTCGGAGTAAAACCTGTGTAGGAAGATAGTGTGTAATCAACAATAGATTTATTTTATTTTATGTATAATAAATATTGCTCATATTATGTGTGTGTGTTTTTGTGTGTTCCTTAAATTTTAAGTCCTAAGTTTCGATTGAGAGTAATAAATTTTTTAAACGCGATAATCTCAGGAACTACTGGTTTGAAGTATTATTTATTCGTAGGGTTCGAATTGAATAGTCCACTTATCGAGGAAGGCTGTAGGCTGTACAACTTTTTGAACGCGGACGAAGTCGCGGGCACCAGCTAGTCTTATGTAAGAAGGCGATTTGTGTAATAGTGTGTATGTATGTCTCCTATAGACTGCAAAACGGCTGAACCGATTTATATGAAACTTTCAGACAATCTTCAGGTTAATGCAGCGGGTGTTCCTCCTACTTGTGAATAAAGACCTTAAGGGATGATTTATATTAGAACGGGGCGTGCCTCAGACGTGGCCCGGACGGGGCACGTGCTTGGCACGTTACATATACTTTGTATGAAGATGTTTATATTACAACGTGCCCCGTCCGTGTCCCGTCCGGGCCCTGATGACGCACAGTGTAATATAAACATCTACAAATTATATGTAACGTGCCAAGCGCGTGCTCCGTCCGGGCCTCGTCTGAGACACACCCCGGACACGTCACGTTCTAATATAAATCATCGCTTATAAAGAGTAGGTATAGAGTAAGTAAGTATAGACAAAGAAACTCACACTCCGCCTCCGTCGCAGAACTTGCGGCTCTCCCTGGGCGAGTCGTCCGTGCGATGTTCCGCCTTCAGCCACGAGGCCTTCGACTCGGCCGCGTCCTTCGCGTCCGTCGAGCGCTTGATTCGCTCGTCCAATCTGCAATAAAACTTTTTTTGTCAACAAAACAACAGTGAAATTTCGTGCCAAGAGTAATAATCATAAAATTATAGGGTGGTATTTAAACGCATATCAAAAAAAGTACTTTTTGTATGCAAAAATAATCCGAATTCACATCAAAATTAATGATTTGCATAGCAAAATACTCACCATAAAATATTACTAAATACACTACAATTTATATTCGTGGCGTACCGCTATTTATCTTAATGTATAGCTTTTTTATTAATGCACAGCTAATAATGACTAACGCACATTATACCTATTAACGCTTTTTTTTCTAAATATAGCTTCTATTTTTATATAACATACAGCAATTTACCTAAATAAAACAGCATTTTATTTGACATATTTTTCTTCTTATTATAAGTTACAGACAAACACAAACGTCCGTTTTACCGTTTTATAAAACCGTAATCAATGCTTTATTAGTTTATTAATTAGTTTAGAATTAATATAAAACTAATTAAACTCCTACTCTGATGTATGTATTTAATAAACCATGTCCAAATAATAATATACACCTTTTGCCCAAAATTTTTACCCGGGTGTGCTCACTTCGCTCACATTTCATATACATTCCTAGAACCTAACCTAACTCTTTTTTCTAATAAAAATAAGTATTTTCTAGTATAAAGTAATTGTTATACAACCCCTTTAAACTCACGGTCAGCCAACTCGACAGTCCATAATCTAAATTTTAGCCTTCTTTTCGATTATTATAATTTTTATTATGAGAACATTTTCACAGGTGACATGAAATATTACAAATAATAGCTATATATTCGTAGTGGTAGGGCACACTGCGTTTCGCAGTCATTTGGGCAGCCCGTCTGGCGCTAGTAACCACCACCTTACAGAATACCACCGTGAAATAACAGCATTATGTGCTGTTGTGTTTCGGTGAGTGAGTAAGGGATGCCAGAGCCCATTACCCCATCCCTCCCTTATCCCTTATCCTTAATCCTTCTATGGTCGGCAGTGCACTTGTAGCACTTATGGTGTTGCTTGTGTTATAGGCGACGGTAGTACCTACCATCTAGTGGACCGTCAGCCTGTCTGTCGACCTTAACATTAAAAAAAAGGGTATAATTTACTTAGTGACAAAAAAGCGCGCGAAATCAGATAAAAAAAATTATTGCTATACTTATTTTGCTGAGCATATGTTCTTAGAAATTAATACAAATATGATGAGCAAGTTTTAAGGTGCTTATTAGGATATATGGTTCTCGGATAGTTATTTTGCTATGAGAATGAGTATTATCTATGCACGCTGTGCATAATTGCTGTGCATAATTTCTGATGAGATTGTATTATTTTTGTACCTATAGGAATTTATTTGTTTCGCATTAGAGGAAAAAAGTAATGTAGTGTTGATGTATATTTTCGAATTGTCTGCAGTACTAGTTTTGTTAAACATTTAGTTTATTTGTAGCAAAATAACTTATTTGATGTGCAAAGGTATATAAATGATGAAAATAAATTGATAGGTGATTATTTTATTTGATGTGCAATTAATAATATCCCAAAATTATATACCTATATCCGGGGACAGCAACATTTCTACTTTTTTAAAATTAAAGGCTCCTATAATAATAGATAAGAATATTAAATAAATCAAAAATTTAATAAAAATTCAGTATAAATTTCTATATTATTAAGTTATTAGTGGTGTAAGTTAACAGCGCCAAAAAGGAAAGATTTCGATGAAGGAAAGTTCACATAATATGAAACTTAATATCTACTACAAGCAAATGTTTCGAATAAAGACGTTACCGTACACTTAAAGAGGCACTTAACCAAACCTACTTACTAAATTAACATCCACAACTGCTTTTATAACTCCAAAAATAACACATTATGGATACTTATCAGAATAAATGACGGGTGTCAGTAGAGTTAAAATTGTCCTAATATAAATACGAAAGTAAGTTTGTTTGTCTTAACTTCTGAATGGATCATTATAAAATTTTGCATACACGTTGTCAGGGATACAGAAAGGGACAAGCCACGTCCAGACAACAAGTACTCTTGCCGAGAGATAATCTTTTTTTGATGTTTAACCTCAAAAAAAGTGGCGCACACGAAGTCGCGGGAAGAATTGCTTGCGACAACTTCGCAGCTGCATTTTAAGAGGGAAATCAAACAGTGTTGATCAACGTCAACGTCCATGAGAGGCAGACTTTTGGGGGTGCACGAGAGGAGCGTGTGTGTCTGAATAGTCGTTTCAACAACCGATAGCCTACTATTGAGCCAATGTGCGTTTCGGTATAAGTTGACTAAATGCTCACCTGTTGTCGTCGTGTTGTTGTTGTGGTTGTTGGGGCGTGGCGTAGTGCGCGACGCGCGGCAACGTGTCGTCCGCTCTCAACACCGGCAACGTCCTCGACAGGAAACGCAACGTGTGGTTGCGGATTAGCTCGAAGGGGTACGGCTCCCCGCCGGGGTTGTGGCCCATGGGGTTGCGAGGGATGAGGCCGCGGTTCAAGTCCCCGCAGAGGTTGGCCGCCGACACGTGCGGCCTCGTCTCACCGGCGTCGGGGCACTCGGAGGGGATCTGGTTGTAGGGCGGCGGTCGCACTCTCGGAGGCGTCGCATTCGGCGACTCGACGAACGCGTAGTACCCCTCAGGTGGTTCCTCAGAGCTGCTTTCAGTGGCGCCCTCTGTCGGCGGTGAACTTTGCGCCTTCGCACTGCACACGCCACTCGCCAACAATACCTATGTTCACAATTTGCTCCATCAGTTATCGTTATTTAAATAAGTGGATAGAGAAGTATGCTAACATTATAAAGGGAGACTTTCATATTCAATCGCTTCTTGTTAGGTAGGTACTAGATTTAGATCTGAAACCTGTTATGATGTGTTGCTACTTACGATATTTTCCTTCCTCGTCGATTTCTATTTAAGGCGGATGACTTGAGTGTTATTTAAAATCGATTACTTTCCAGAATAAGCGAACACTCGATATGTCTCAAAGAAAGTTTTCAAGGCTTAAATGTGAGCATCATTATAATTTGATTCGCTTTCCGCGTCAGTTTGGTATGGCCGCTCACTTCACGCAACGAATTTTAATGCACAAAACACCATTATCAGTTTGATAAATTTTCACCGAATTTTTATAAGTGTAGATATCTAATAAAACCCAATTAAGTTTTTCCTGTAGGTACAAAGTTGGGAGCAGGTGGTCGCCAGTAGAATATATAATAGTAGGGCTCAAATAGAAACATATTTATTAGTGCCTATTGGAGAGCCAAACGTTGACTTTATTACATTGGGAATATTTAACGGTATGTATGCGTAAAATATGCGAGCAAATTACCTTATGACGTAGCGCAAATTTGTTATGGCACCTACATACCTACTGTTCCGTACTAAAGAAACCAGATAACAAGTGTCACGTAGCTTCCATAATAATAGATGGTAAGTGGCAAGTGGCGATCGTGAACAAGTGCGGTGAACTAAATTCTTTGCGGCCGTGAGAAGTATGAAAACTTTTTATGGGAAAAATTGACACCCATTTGATGGTAAGTGGCAACGCCGGGAGTACTGTGGAGCAGTGCGGTTATAAAATTATCATCGAGGCTCAAGCAAAGATCTATTTCCTATTGAACCTTATAAAAATAAATGTAACATTGTCACAGAACCTATAGTCTAGTTTATTCGAACAGTTAATATTATCACAGAGATAATAATATATACTACGTACAAATATTATAAAAAAATTAAACCGCCGAAAAAACTGATAAGCAACAAATAATTTTATTTAACCTTATAATAACCAAGTTCTTAAACTAAATAATTTTGTTTCAGTTTTTTCAGCGGTTTAATTTTTTTTTTTTAAGTTTTATGTTATATTTTTTTGTGGCTACAATCTACTATTTACTACATGCTTAATTTTTGATTACTTTTTTAAAATTGTAATACTCAACTCTGCGTTAAAATCTGTGAGTAAACAATAAATCACCCCTATTTTCCTACCCTTAGGGCAGGATTTTTTTCCAAATTTATATGGGACCAACTTCGACGTATACCCTATCCATCAAAGAAGGAATTATCAAAATCAGACTACTCTGTAAAAAGTTATGCGTGATCATATTTGAGAACCTCATCCGTTTTTATTTTTTTTCGTTTTCATGCAACATAACTGTCCACGAGTTCGACATACCTACGAACCCCGCTCTTTTAGTGTATTGAACTGTCCCATAGGACATGACGATGCCTTAGCTTTGTTTGATTGAACACTACAAATTAAGAAAATTATTTGCAGCCATTTGCTGAAGCCTGAACGGTTTGCTGAACGGATATTATAAATGAGTCGATTTCACTCCGATTATTCTGTTTCGTTGCACGTAAAGATTCCTAATGTGCGTCGCTACGAGAAAATCCACTAGGTAGGTATGCCCTGCTATAACGGCAACTGTTCTAAAATTCTATAATAGACTCATGTCACGAGTCTAATATTAGGTTAGGTATTTAAGAAAAAGCGCTCTTATTTTCTTGTTTGTAGGATGTGTGAAGTTATCTCAGAAAAGGCTTAACCGATTTAAATGAGGTTTACACCAATATATAAAATTGAAGAGTTTGTTTGTTTGTTTTGGTTGTACGTGCTAATCTCAGGAACTACTGGTTCGAATTAAAAAAATCTTTGTGTTGGATAGTCCATTTATGGGAGGGGAGGCTTTAGTTTATGCTGTATAACATTTTGACGATGAAGGATTAACGGGAAAGAAACCTTTTAGGTTAATAAGCGTGAACAGCCAAGTTGAGGAAGACGTTAGTCGTGAATAACGTCGTGAAGAGACGTAACAATGATGTGACGATCGGGGAGCAATGGGGCATCGATCTGCGGACTTTCAGAGCGTGACCGACCGTTGGACGCATCGCATAGCACACACATATCCCACAGAGACATGGAGTAGAGGCACTGTAGAGATAGAGGCTAGGAGGTAGGGCAGGTGGCAAACGGGTAGAGCGGCTCCTAAAATAGTAAGTGGGTAGTGAGTAGGAATGCAACGGGCGAGGCGGTCGCCGACCCCACAACTGGGTCAAGGTCACGCCTCACCTCCGGCAACGGGACCCTCACACGTCACACACCATACACCATACGCTACACTCATATTAAAAGAGGAAAGAGGAAGATAATATCTATACTTCTATACTAATAGAAAGATTTGTTTGTTTGTTTTTTTAAATTGTATAGGCTCCGAGACTAGTGGACCGATTTGAAAAATTCTAGCTAGCTATATTTTATAAAGTTACGCGGACGAAGGGACGAAGTCGCGTGCAACAGCTAGTATCATATTATCTACACTAATATTATAAAGAGGAAATATTTGTTTGTTTGCATTGAATAGGCTCCGAAAGTACTGGACAGATTTGAAAAATTCTTTTACCATTAGAAGCCGACATTATGCCTGATAAACATAGGCTACTTCCTACGGGATTCCTACGGGAAAACGGGTAGTAGTTATATATAAAATTCTCTTGTCACAGTGTTAGTTGCCATACTCAAAAGCAAATACAAATACGCCTCAGTTTAGCAAATACGAAATGAGATATTTTAAGAATATTTTTTTCTTCCGGCTTGGTTTGCAATGTACTTAATCTACTGTGATTTTAAGTAAACTACATGTCTAATGCTCGTAAAATGAGATTATACTTAGTATAGTATCAGGGCACACTGGATTTTCTCGTTGCAATTGCAAATCACAGACAACTTGCATTAGAAATCTTTACATGTAACGAAACTTATAAGTATCTACAACTACATTCTCAAAATTGATTTATCTGTCGTCCTGTCGTCATTAAAAATGCTAATATTTTTGTTACTATTTACAGCTGATTAAAAAATCTCTAATTAGTTAAATTTAGAACACAAAAACATTTGAAACATTTGTCATCTGTAAACGTAAACATGTTTTTTAAGGTTGAAGCGTTTACTTATTTGTTGGCCTTAATTCGTTTTTAAACAAGAAACACAATAAAGATACCAAAACGCTCGCCGAACGGAGAAAGTGTAACGGGATCATACTATATTACCTATATATATAATATGTTTACTATCAGTTCCTAAGAAATTATCATCGATTTAGCTTTGGACCTGCTCTGAATGTGGCCATAGAAGTAACGGCGTCACTTGGCACTCCGTTATCATGAATATTGCATCATGTTCATTGGCAGGGCTATTGTTTTTGTCAAGTGTCCATTGAGGCGAGTTTACATTTCTCTCTTTACCGGCAATGTCCAAAGTTAAGCCACCATAAGACATGTAAACACTCATATTAAGCTATTTATTTCATTTTGTTCTGAAAAAACAACTCATCTTACATTTAATTATTGAATCTATTGAATTATATAGAAAAAAAAATAAACTTAACACTTAATGACCTACATTTTCATCTGTTTGATTTTCATTTGGGCATTACAACTCGTACACCTGGATCGAGAATGACTAGAATGGGTCGAGTGAGAGGAATGCGATTTGAAAATGGTCACTCACCGCACAAATGATGAAGCACCGAGCCATTTCCACAGGCAGAATAATTGAGATATGACACAAACATGTAAGTCCGAGTGCGAGGTGGTGCGAGGTGGTGCGAGATGGTGCGAGGCTCACGCGAGAGGGGACATCGCTTAGACGCCGCTTAGTGCGTCGGCTGCGTCAACAGAACTGAGGCCTACGAACAAGAGGCGACCAGCGAACGGTACATCTACACCGATTCGGTGAAAGGATCGCATTCTTGCTTACACTCCACTTATGTACGGAAAATAACACCTACTTCCGAATGCCTTCTTTCTTTTATCAAAAGGATAATAGACGTTATAGCAAACTAGCGTCCCGCTCTAAGCGATCTAAGCGAGAAGATCTACAAGTACTATAAAAGATCTATACAGAGGGATAGACGCCAGAAAGCGACTTTATTTTCTATGTAAAGGTCGACGAAATAATGTCCATTAACGAGACATAAAATAATATGAAAATATTTACATAATTATTTAGACTTAGGTAAATAATAAGTGCTTCTAACATGTTCGAGTATGTGCTCAGGGCGATTAGTGACTGGGCATATTAGTTTAACTTGAGCTGGCTGAATCCGGCTCCTATGAGAAAAGGATTGTTAAGAATATCCAAAGTGTAGGCATGTCCATTGTCCAGTGTTTAAAAATGTCTCTTTTCTATTGAATTGCTGTGCGAATATTTATCTGATAATGCTACAAAACGATAAATTTAATTATTTGTATAATTAAATTCAGGAAATCCAATAAATGCAAATCGATCACAATGGAGCAAATGTCAGCAGTTAATAAAAAATCAACACGAGTATAATTATTTTATTTTTATAAAAATATTACAGCATTAAAATTTGTCAATCTAATTATAAATATATAAATTAAAAGGGAAACTATGATACTTTGTGATAAAGTTATAAAAAATATAAAAGGACATATTATTAAAAACCAAAAATTTACATCTAATAATGGACACATTTATATTATGGAAGTGTTCGTTACTAGCATGGTCCCAAACTGGTGCCAGGGTGCCACTAACTTAGCTCATTTTGCCATATTATAAGAGAGTCAATATTGAATAGGATACAGCTCCTCCCACAGCTTGTATCTGTCTTCTCGAAGATTATTTCCAATGGAGAACTTCTTGTCGATCCGAAGGTAGGTCCTGTCTGTGGGCGTCATAGGAGGCCAACACAAAGAGCCTAGTTCCGGAGTGTCGCCGCGTGGATTGGGATCACCGTATCTGGCGAAGTTGTACCAGAGGGCAGTCATCTTGTCCACGATGCGGGAATCGGGCGAAGAAACCGGGATCGTCGGGAAGCGATAGCTCAACGAAAACAAGTAGATCAAGTCGTCGTGGTGAGCAGCGCCTGACGGAAAGGTTAAATGTAACATTTTGCTATGACGTTACTAGCAGGCACTATCCTCTTGTATTTTAGTACAATACTTTTTAACCAAAGTGAAAACTGTCTTTTTACTTTATGCCTTTATTTTGGAACCTAAAAATATTGTTGTAGTGTGTCTACTTGAACGAACGTTTTATATGAAAAGGCCAAAGAACATTAGGATGAAGAAATCACAGTGATAGAAAACTCTTAAAATGTAACACCTCTTACCTATTGGTTTTCCTGTGACAGGGTCCTCGTAGTGGCTGTGGTTGCCGACGTAACCGAAATCGGAATACCAAACCTTTTGCGGCGAGTGTCGACACATCAGGTTGGCCATTCTGAAAAAGTGCCGCTGGAGTTAGGTTAAAGTAACGCAAAAAGTATTTTCTGCCGGTCAGAAGTAAGTTAAACGACTAACCTGTGCGCTGCAAATCCAACAATAGAATCGGTGTACAGCCTCCCGAGTCCATCGGCACTGGCTCGGTCATCCGCCAGAGGCTCTCCTTTGAGGTAGACTTCCTTCAGGCGGTTCGTTATCAAAGAAGAGTTCTCCTTCGGCAACATGAAAGAGATTGTTGCCATTCGATGCCAATCGGCGTTCATAGCTTTCAGCAGGGTCTCGTTTTTCAAAATTGCTGTAATTTTATACACAGTCAATGATCCAGCTACTCTATAAACTTTGGAAAAAAATAAAGAGGACTGGCACTCACAGAAGGAAAACCAGAAGAACTCTTCTTGCGTTTGGCTGATGATGAAGGGGACCGCATGCATCTTTCCTTCCCTTATGGCATCCAGTGGCTCAATTGGCAAGAAACGCTCCTGACCGAAGTCCAATTCGACAACCGGCTGCCAAAGGCCGACAGGGTCGTACCCATATTCCTGTACAGATTTGTCAATTTCCGGTTCTTACTTTAAAAAATTAACTGTCCAATACACCAATAATACAAGCTATAATTGTAAAATATAAATTAATCCCCGACTTTTTATTGCTATTCAAACGTACTATCGAACCCGTGGAAGTTAGTGAAATGGCCTCATGAACTAGGAAATGTGCTGATAGTAGTCTTCTAAAAGACGGAACATATTATCTTCATAAATTTCTTTTGTCTATTAAATGGTTCTTACGAAGAAGCCAGGCAGCGAATCGCCGAGCTCCCTCCACGGCTTGCTCTTCAAGCATTCGTAAATGGCGGTCATGTTGTCCGTGGGACATTTCACCAGCTCAGCCTGCTTCACGGCGAGCGCTTTCAGGTGTCGCGGAGAAGGCTCCTTCGACAGGGGTGAGCCGCTCAGGCCTATTCCACGGTGGAATAATCCTATAAAACACTCTTTTTATTATTACCCTATATGCTATCCGTCTCTATTATTAGTCACTGCTAATTATTAGTCTATAGCAATTATATTGCTATAAAGTAGCTGTATCAGTTATAGTTAGTAAAATATATCTTCTTTTTCTAGATATTAGTAAAAGACCGATCTGGCGATTTATAACTTGAAATCAAAACTTTTGAATTTTTTAAATCATTATTTTTTTTGATAGCTTTATGATCAGCAAAAAATAAGCATTTTTGGCACTACCGTTTGCCAGACCATGCTTAAAATAATAACAATAATAACTATTCAATTCGAAGCAATTGGTCTGGTCTGTTTATATTTGACAAAAAACTTGCACAAGATTAAGATGATAGGTTTTAAAAGTTTTTTTTATTCTAAATTTTAAAAATAAAGTGACATGCACTATAAAATTTAATTCTTCAAACCGTTAACAACAACCATTTATCCTTATTTGCATTTCAATGTGAGTACATATAAGGAAAAAGAGATAAAATATTAGGTATGCATGCCGTTTTCCTCAAAGTAGGTTTTGTAGGCGAGCGTCGTACCTTTTGACATGGGCGATATCATGTGCAGCATGACGCTGATGGATCCTGCACTACATCCCGCGATAGTGACGGAGTTAGGGTCTCCTCCGAAGGCGGCGATGTTGCGCTGCACCCACCTCAGAGCGACAACTTGGTCCTTCATCCCGTTGTTGCCAGGCGACAAGGCGTCGCCCGTGCTCAGGAAGCCCAGCGAGCCCAAGCGGTAGTTAATGGTCACCAGCACTACGTCTCGGTCTAGAAGGTAGTGGGGGCCGGCGACGTCGCTGCGTCCCGTCATGGCATAGAATCCTCCAGGATGGATGAAAAATATCACCGGCATGGGCCTCTTGCTATAAATCAATAAATCTCATATAACTTAGGTATTTCGTTTCAATCTTAAAACCGGCCACATATTATAAGAATTGGTTACCAACAATGGTCGTCCACATTGTTGGTATTCTCTTGGGTACCTACTCTTAAAGTATGTCTATCAGAATTCATATGATAGGCTCTAGTACAAGACTTTTTAACAAAAAATTAAACTGCCGAAAAAACTAAAAAGCAAAATATAATTTTATTTAACCTTAAAATAACTAAGTTCTTAAACTAATGTAAGTAAGTAATTTTGAGTCGCCGCCGTGGATCAGTCTCTAAGTAATTAATTTGCTTATTTGTTAAAAAGTTTTATTAATAATTTTTCGTGGCTATAATCTACTATTTACTCAACTCAGCTCAGCATTAAAATCAGTCAGTAAACAATAAATTAGCCCTATTTTCCCACCCTTAGGGTAGGACATTTTCCAAATTTATATAGGACCAACTTCGACGTATACCGTATCCATTAAAGAAAGAATTATCAAAATCGGACTACTCTGTAAAAAGTTATGCGTGGTATACTACAGTCAGTGAGTGAACAATCAATCATCCTCTGTTTTCCTACCCTTAGGGTTGTAATTTTTTTCCAAATTTAAACCTTGGAGTTACAACCTTTGAAATAAAAAAAAGAATTATCAAAATCGGACTACTCTGTAAAAAGTTGTGCGTGATCAATGATCATACATAAAAAATAATAAAAAATAAAAACAAAAATACGCGCCGAATTGAGAACCTACTCCGTTTTTGTTTTTTCCTTTTCTGATAATGTTCTGTAGCACTACCATGAGTTTATGACGACCGAAATCGCTAGCGAGAGATGAGCGAGGACGTAAAATATTTGTATGAAAAATTGTACAGCGCCTCTAGCGGTCGCTCAAAGAACTAAAACCGGTAACATGAGTTGCATAAGTGAAAAACCTATCGAATGTAGTCGCTAGCGACCATTAGCGACTAACGTTTAAATTGACATTTCTATACAAAATCGGTACCATGAGTTACAGATTTGACTGATGCTCTCGAGAAATACCGTAACGTTAGTAGTTAAATCATTCACTAGCACATTGAGGGGTGAAAGGTTCGTTATCGACAGAAGTAAACTGACGTAAGATTTCGATAGCAACTCATGGTAGTGCTACTGATCAGACAAGTTTCTAACGTCCGACCAGCGTACATCCAGGGACATCAGAATTATGATTTTTTGTAGGGTTTATACAACAAACATGTCCGGAAACCCTTCCAGAGAGCTTCAGGTATTTTGTCGAGGAAAATTTTCTTAAAATGTACGTTTGGCCTTAGTAGTGACAAATACAAAATTTTCTTTGGGAATTTCCTTATTAATCATTATTTATTTTTCCTCAATCAGTTTTCACTCAATATTATTTTAATAAAATCGTAACTATTGTGACCTTTACATTGAAATACTTTTTAGAATTTTTGGTCTATTTGTCTGTGCGTTTGTGCACGCTAATTTCGGAAACGGCTTACCAGATTTGAATTTATGTTTTATGAAAATCACTTAATTCGTTTAAGAGGTATGTACAATACCTACACTTACAGATTTATTATTAGTATTGATATAAAAATAAATGAATTGTAAATAACAACCTGGGATCCATTGCTGGCGTGTAGACATTGATGCGAAGGCAGTCTTCGTCCACATAGTATTCGGGGCCGACGGGCAAAGGGCACGCAGGACCCTCCTCGCTCGCGTCCACGACGCCCTCGTACTTGTGCACGGCGACGGGGGGCTATAAAATAATTTCAAACATTCAAACGGGGTATATTATTCTTCTTTGGCCGCGAGGCTTGCTGCCTTACCTTGAACCTGAGCTCGCCGACCGGAGGTTCCGCATAGCGGATGCCCCTGTACGCGCGGAATCGACGCCCGCGCCGGGTCTCCATCCACGAGCCTCGGAACACCCCCGAAGGAGACACCGTCTCTAAACCATCTCCTGGAAAGAGTAAATCGGTTTGACTTTTGACCATTTCAATGAATTCAATTTTAGGTGCAATCCTTTGCTAATATAAATAATATGCAAAGAAATTGATTGCGAAGTTGTACCGCGTTGACGTTGATAAAAAGTAAACAGCACAGCACTTTCAGTGTCAGCGAACTGTAGCTACCGTACCGACAATAAACGACTCGTACATATTGTCTGCAATTAATTACGAGTAATATTTATCGCTGTGACGACAATTTTTTCAATGGATTTTTTCTATTATCTGTGTGCAGCATTTTATCCAAATTTGTTGAGCCATTTTTACTTGAAAGAGTAACAAACATCCGTCCATCCATTTTCACAAACTTTCGCATTTATAATATTACTATGATATTCGTTTTTTGATGCACTTGAGAATTTTGACTATAGCCACACACAAAACATAATTAAATGTATTCTAAAACAATTTAAACAAACTGGTTTTTTGTTTATCAACTGGGAATAAATTAGTCGGTACGTAAAATGAAAAAAAATTCGATTATACATACACACACACACACGCACAAAAATTGATCATACCCTAGCCCAGACCCTCTCCCATTGTTTAGAATTAATAATTATTAATTATGAACTTATATTTACACAATTTTAAAGTGTTTTAAGTCCTACACAATGAAACCCTGTAATTGGCAATGTAAGTAATAATAATGTGTCTATTGTATGTTATTTTGTTTTGCTGTTGGGTTAATGTTCAAATAATGAGAAATGACAATATGTTACCTGTGTTTGAATGGGCTTGCACTCGCAAAGTGACAGCACAAGTGACAGCGAACGCAACCAAGCAGACCAGTAACAGCGTCCGCGACATTTCCCCTCTGCAACGACGTTGCCACTATCCTTGTCCGAACGCAGCGACGCCTTTAATACTCTCCGTCTGCTCACCACAATAACAAAATATATACACCTACTACATATATATTTATTTATTTTTTAATACATGTTTACACACAATGTCTGTAAACCATTGTTTGTTTGTCTAGACATTTTATTTCAAGTCAACACATATATCATTATTATACATTACAGTAACACATACAATACAACACGATAAATGCCTAACTATATAATAATATGCCCGCGGCTATGCACGTTCCAAACAAGAGCAGTATTTCTCTAATTCAGAACCTATTTGTATACTTACTACATTCCTGATCTGATAATATACGAGTAGATATACGATTTTATAAGTATAATATATTAGGTTAGGTCATCTTTAATCACCTTTTCAATTGATGTAAACTGCAGTAAAATATGCTACGTAGTTTAAAAGATCTGAGCGTACATGCTCAGATCAGGATCAGGAGGGTCAGATAGACCTGTTAAGCGATTTTTTATACTTACTATGTAATAAAGAAAAATAATCAATACTTATTTTAATAAGTGTGAAAGTAACTGCATCTATCTGTTGGCCTGCTTGCATACACTTTGTCATGTATAAAAACTAACGCCTGGCAAAGTGTAATAGCAATTAAGATTTCGGACGTTAATTAATTTTATTAGAGTGAAGTCGCACGCACTAGTTAGCTTAATTCCTAATGTAATATTTCCTGTGAAAGTAAAAAGTTATATTCTCAGTACGCTGCACCTGTATATGTATCGAAAGACGAAAACTAAGTGAACATCTTGGCTGCGCGCTTCGTGCGTCGTTAGCGATGTTCGTGTTTTGCAGTGGGCTTACGCTCAACAATTTTTACACCTTTATTGCTTATTCGAATTCGAAGTTTGCGTCCTTGTTACTTTAAAAACAACGTTTCAAGATTGCGCATTTGTGTGTGAATTAATCGCCGATTGAATGATTTAGTGAGGTCTACGGACCGACACGCGTCGGCGTTGTTAGGATGTTGACCGAACTTTTGATCATTTAATTTTAAATGAAGTAAAAGTCGTAACATACGTATGGGAATCTGCGGAATGATCAGAAACTTTGTGTTTTAACCGAGACGTTACACACCACTAAGACGGCGATTGGTGAAAATCCGCACCATCGAGTCTTCCAATCATAATTATTGTTTTTCTTATTGTCTTAAAGACAAACATTACCCTGGACGGTGGATAACTTGGCTCGTTGACCTCAAATCTTACGTTGAGGAAGAGTCTGTCAGAGTGTGAAACCGATCCAGGGGTAAACCTGCGAAACCTGAATGAATGTTGTTGTTGTTGCTCGGCGTATGAACGAGAGCGTTTCGCGACGTCGCACCCGGTGGATTAATCAACGGGTGATGACACGCTTACCGATATTCGATGGAAAACCATTGGATTGAACGACCAGCGGTCGGACAGTAAATTACGAATCGCGCATGCGTTTATGGCGCGGCCAGGCCCGACGCAAAGACATCGTCTGGTGTCATAACCGTGTTACGACGAGAATGCAACGATCAAAGTCCTCATAACCTTTGATTTAGTAAGGTCTCTTCATGCCGACACGCGGCGTGCTTGTCTCCACGGCCGTCGAGGTTGTTGTAAAGTTGACCGAACTTTTGATCATTTAGAGGAATTAAAATTCGTAAAAAGGTTTCGGTGGGAGAACTTGCGAAAGAATCGGTTAACTGTTTGCGTTTTTACGGAGACGTTTTTTTACACATAACGTTAATATAAATAGAAAGACTAAAATTGGTAAAAGTCTCTCTCTCTCTCACCCAAATCTTGAGAATTTTTTTGTTTTTAATAATGACTTTTTAAAGAGAGAGTTTAACAGAAGGGTAAACAAGTTGAGAAGTAAGGGGGCGATAAGATAAAATGTGGTAATCCTCCAGCCCAAGTCTACCTCACTATTTGCTAGCTACGGCGGCGTTTTAGTATGTCGTGGTGCGCGCTTATACTATTAAATCAACGAGGCTTCTGGCGACTTGTCTGAATTATTGTCATACTAAAAATACCTAATAACTGTGCGAGATAACAATTTTTTCAAATTGAGTTGTTACTTTATTATATTGAATCTATCTCAAAGGTCCAGAAGAAGATTCATCACACACGACAGTAATTCCCAGTACTTTATGTCTCAATAATTATAAAGCATATTTTTATTCTAAATAATTATGCGCACGAACACAGTTTGAACTTATTTCTTCTGAGAAAGTACAAAAACAGGCAAAACGTGAACTCTGCTTATGTCATTTGTAAACACAACACATACACATGTTCATAAGAAAATTAGACCAGGAATAGTTGATCCCAGTCAGGTTCTGCTTCCTACAAAACTGGAAGTCAAAACGTGAACTAACCTTATGTAGTTCTCAAAGTGGAAGGAGTAAGTTACCATTTAGCTATCTTATCTATTCTAACAACCTCAAATCAAACACAATATATATTTTTTATAGTTGCTATAAAAAAAACTATTTTTAAACTATTTAACTATTTAACTTTTTTTAAACTATCTATACTAAAATTATAAAGAGGAAAATTTTGTTTTCCTTGAGAAAATATTGAATAGGCTCCGAAACTACTTGACCGATTTAAAAAAGTCTTTCACTGTTGGGAAAAATTAAAATATATGCAGAAATGTCTTAAAAACATTCTAAATTAAAAATATTTCCAAGACTATGGGGCTTATTTGATGAAGGATTGTTTAAAAGCAATATAATATAAGCAGAAGAATACGATATTGAATGCAAAAAAATTAACTTTAAATGGTTCTCCTGTAAAATTACATATAGTGCAGTTATGCCCTTGTCTTGCCGAAGATACGATTCGTTTAAGAGTGATGGAGGAACATACATACAGAAAAATATTGTAAAAATGGTCAATTTAGTTTCAGTATCATATATAGAGCCCATATACACGATATTTCTGAAAACAAAGTCAATTACTTATATTAAACGACCGCTCATCTCATTATTTAAAACCTATTTATCTAAAAATACTAAATAAACTTAAAACCCAATAAGCAAAGCAAAGCCAGCCAAAGAACGCGTTTTTTTTTTCCTAAGCGAAACTGAACTGATTTTTAAGAGGCTTTTATTGGTCGCTAAATTACCTACTTTTCATCACATGAACATCAAGAAACTCCTATACATAATTAATTATGATATTCTTATTTGAAAATAATAACTTTAATAAAAAGTTACATTTACACTTAAACATTATTTTTGAGTTGTTTACAAATATGTTTTTATTAAGATTTTTATCAATTACGCGTTTGATAAGGTAAGGTAATAAGGTTTGATGATGTTCGCGTTTTTGAAATGTTGTGCGCTCTGCGCGGCTGAGCATGAGTCTTCCGTTGCCGAAGTTCGCATTTAGAGACGTTTCTTGTTCCTTACTCATTTTATTTTGGTGAAATTGAAAAGTTATATTCTCAGTACGTCGCAACCGTATATATGTTTTCGGAAGCTGAAATCGAAGGCAAACAAAATGGATTAGTTCTGGTTCTCAACCTAAAAAAAAAAACAAAACACTATCTGTTCCGACGACGACATGCTTCGTGGGTCAGGTTTGTTTCGGGCTAGCGTTTTCGTGTTTTATTTAAAATTTAAATCTATTATGTTCGCTTCTGCGTGCCACGCAGAGAATGTTTCGTCTTTCGAAAACACAATGATATTGCTTGTCCTGTTGATGTTCGCACTTCTGTTACTGTAATAACAGAGCGCGAATGCTCAAAATTTACTTTTGAGTTTATCGGAGATTTCTGCACTCGCTGTGTGGTGTGTATTTAACAGAGGTTTCTTTTGATACTCTCTGTCCCCGGGCGTGTTTCGTTTGTCGTACCGCATTCGAGACCTGTTTATAAAATCTTGATTCTACAATCTTATTTGTAGAGCTGTGATGTGAAGCACTGTCCGTTGTGAACTTTCATACCGAGAGCGATTGTGCTAAACTAATTTTGTTAGCGCATTCAGTACATAGCTGCCTGGTTGATCCTGTTAGTATTATATGCTTGTCTCAAAGATTATGCAATGCATGTTTCAGTGCATCTTTAATTGTTGAAGTGCCTTCAAACAAGGCAGACTTGTCAACTTTTGATGGTAGCTTCTGCCACTGTTATGGTTGTCATAGGTAACGGGAAATCAGGGTTCGATTCCGGAGCCCTAGCCTGAGAAACGGCTACCACATCCAAGGAAGGGTGGGTAGTGACGGGGGACTCGAACTTACGAGGCCTCGTAATCTGAATGAGAGTACACTTTGAATATTTTAACAAGGTACAATTGGAGGGCGAGTGTGCTCCAGTAGCGTATACTAAAATTGTCGAGGTTAAAAAGCTCGTAGTTGCATTTGTGCTGTGTGCTGTCGGTGCATCGCATCCGCGGTCACACTGACACGTTATCGTCGGTTAGCCGCGACGGTATTACGACCAATTCAATATAACAAATCTTATCGCGGTGCACTTCAGCTAGTGTTGAGATGAGTCGACAATTTTACTTTGAACAAATTAGTGCTCAAAGCGGTCTCAATCAATCAAGAACGAAAGATTCGAAAGCGATTAGATACCGCCCTAGTTCTAACCATAAATATATAATGACTAATCTAGCGATCTAGCGACTTTGCTATAAGTGGGCAGGCAGCCAAAGTATTGGCAAGAGGCCCGAGAAACCCGTTGAAAATCCTTCGTTGGGAATTGAGGTTTAAATTTTCCCTCATAAACAAGGAATTCCTAGTAAGTGGGAGTCATTTTCCCTGGACGGTGGATCACTTGGCTCGCTGACCATGGTCATGTTGTGTATACTGTAGGACATAAATTTGACCTACGTTGACCTCAAATCGGAAAACTTTGAGGAAGACCTTTCGACAGAGTGTGAAACCGATCAGAGTAAACTACGAAATCTGAATGAATGAATGAACGGAGAGATTAGTTGTTATTGCGCGGCGTACGGCCTCGTCATTTAATCAGTAACGCGCATGAAAGAGACGTTTTTAATAAGCAAGAAAGTGGGAGATCGTTCACGATCGCCGCTAAAAAACCACTACTTTAAGTTTTTCATCATTTATTCGGTTGGGCGGAGGAGGAGAAATCCAAGTGCACTGTCAAAGAGACAGAGGTGTCCGACGACCATTAAAAAAAAAAAAAATAAAAAAAAAATAAAAAAATAAACACAGCGTCAGAAAGGCAATAAAAATATAGCGGCAAGTCCGATTAACGAAAACGAGTACAATGAGGGAAAGTTCAAGAGGGAGCTCTAAAATGAGGGAAAGCACTAAAATGCATAGCAAAAAGTCTCTTAATAATTTGAGTGAACAGCAAAATGCAGAGAGTGAAGGCGAAGCGAAGATTCAGACGAGTTCAGCAAAAGAATCCTAGGCAACACATGGGCGCTGTTCGTTATTTAGCACTGGTTCAAGTGAAATAACGGTTAGAGCGAGAGTGAGAGAGTAAGTCTGTGACTGCGATAGACTGATTACGATTTGAAATAGATGAAATTTAGTTGTAAACTAAACAGGCGCTAACAGTATGAAATTTAGTGTAGGTTAGGTTTAGTGTAGGTTAGGTTTGGTGTTAGGTTTGGTGTAGGTTAGGTTTGGTGTAGGTTAGGTTTGGTGTAGGTTAGGTTTGGTGTAGGTTAGGTTTGGTGTAGGTTAGGTTTGGTGTAGGTTAGGTTTGGTGTAGGTTAGGTTAGGTTAGGTTAGGTTAGGTTAGGTTAGGTTAGGTTAGGTTAGGTTAGGTTAGGTTAGGTTAGGTTAGGTTAGGTTAGGTTAGGTTAGGTTAGGTTAGGTTAGGTTAGGTTAGGTTAGGTTTTTTTTTTTTTTTTTTTTTTTTTTTTTTTTTTTTTTTTTTTTTTTTTTTTTTTTTTATGCGAAACCCTGCGACACGAAGTCGTAGCCTATTTTTACACATTCATTCCAGTTCTATCACTTATGCTTCTCGTACTTTCATGCTGCATACTTTTTCTTTCTAGCATTCATCCACATTCATTCTATACGGGTGGGATTCCCGTCTTTAGCTAATTATCTATACTTAATTTCTAATTCTTTATTTGCATTAGGGTAAAATAATTGTGAACAGTGTTCTTATAATTTGTAGTAATTTGCTAAAAAGGAATAAAATTAAAAATTTATAACACACATTAATAAAATAAAATAATTGACAATAAATAATTTAAAATAGGATAAAATTTAAAACATTACAAATTCTTACAATAAATTAACATAATAAAATTTAAAACATTCCACAAAATTTAAAATAATTAATTTAAAAACTATATACATTTCAAAACAATATTAAATTAAAACTATCTACAAATTATTCACTGCGTTTTATTTCTTTTAATAACCCTACTTGCTATATTTAAACAATATTTTATGAATTTATCCCTTAGGCTACTAGTAATTAACGCGTTTAGGTTGGCTGGGCACACTTTCATGTCCATCTCATGTTCCAGCTGCATTCTTTCCCTGGCGAAGACCGGGCACTCCAGCAGAACGTGCGGGACATCCTCGCTGTCGCTGGAACAAATGCACGATGGGCTCTCCTTGCGCTTGAACCGATGCAAGTACTCGGAGAACCCACCGTGCCCCGTCAAGACCTGGGTCATCACACCTTCAAGTGTCACCTTCCTCAGGGTCTTATAGGCGTCTATGGCTCCAGGGAAGAACAGCTTAGTAACTCCAGCCGTCGCACCGTCCCTGTATCTTTGGTCCCATTCGTCAAGCGAGCGCATTCGAATGCACCGCTTGACAAATGAGACCGGACACAGGTCGTACGCCGGCTTTCGTTTACTCTTCAGAGCGGCCTCCCTCGCGAGGTAGTCCGCCCTCTCGTTCCCCTCTAGACCAGCGTGGGCTTTAATCCAGAATAGTTTAATTATTCTGTCTTGTTTATTGATGTTCGTTAAATTTATTCTCGTTTCAGCTGCTAGAGGGTGCGAGCATTTACTCGCCGCGACGGACTGCAATGCGGCCCTCGAATCGCTGTATATTGCAACGGATGTTTCGCTGCGCCCGAGGGCAACCCTCGTCGCCTCACATAGCGCCAAGAGTTCTGCCTGGTAAACGGTGCAATACGTCGGCAGACCAAGCTTGACGGCCCTGGTTTCGGCGTCGCCCTTCCATAAGGATAGAGCGGCGCCAACCCGACCGTCAATCTTGCTGCCGTCCGTAAAGATGCGAAGGTGGTAATCGCTATTAGCATTTAGCTCGTTCTCGTCCACCAGGCTTCCGAACTCAAGGTTAGCCAGTTCGGCGGGGTGGGGAGCCTCGGTCGCAAGAACCCCCCGCTCGATGACCCTGTCCCCGAGCCCAGGCTGTGGTACTCCCCTCTTGGCCTCATATAATGAGGCAGCCTCGCGGACTCGCAAGTCAAGGGGGAGTATCCCAGCCAGTAGTAAAGCTGAGTTCAGGGACACCGTTCGGTAGGCTCTGCAGATCTTCTGCGCGAAACCCCGTTGCACAGCGTTCAGGGACCGCATAATCCCCACTCTGCGGGTCGCAGGTGCCCACGCACTCGCAGAGTAGGTGATTATTGGTTCCACCGCGGCGATATAAATGGAGCGAACGACCTCGGGATGGAGACCCCAACTGACTTTAGCTGCCCTCCCGAGCTGCTTATAGACCCCGAGGGCCTTCCTGGTCACATTTTTAACGTGATCCTTGAAGGTGAGACCCCTGTCTATGGTCAGTCCCAGCAATTTGATTCTGTCCCTCATGGCAATGTCAATCCCGCCCATGGTAAGGCGTGGCGTGTCAAACTTAAGCTTTCTGGTCAGCACCATGGCATTGGTTTTGCCTGGTGCGAACCTCAGCTTATTCCTGACACCCCACTCCAGAACATGCGCGAGAGTGGCATTGGCATTCTGCTCTATCTGGAGCGCCCTGTCTCCATCAAAGACGAGGACCACGTCGTCCGCGAAGGCTTGGCAGTAGACGCCTCTACCGTCAAGACTCCGCAGCAACGGATCGAGGGTCAAGTTCCAGAGCAAGGGTCCGGCTATTGACCCTTGGATGCAGCCCCTGCTTGGCTCAGCATTATGAACCTCGCCGCAGTACCTGACGTTGACCGTCCTGTCGGCGAGGTAGCTGTCGAAGACTCGCCTCAAGTTTACCGGGCATCCCGCTTCCGCCAGTCTGACTCTGACCATGGGCCACCAGACGCTGTCGAAGGCCCCCTCTATGTCCAATGACACCAATGTTACTATTTTCTTCTCATCAAGCTTTTCGTAAATTCGCGACATTAGGTCATAGAGGGCGCCCTCAGTGCTCTTCTGGGGCACAAAGCCATACTGGCGGTCGCTTAGCCCCGGCAAAAGATGGTATTTGAGGCGAGCCACCAGCATTTTCTCATATACTTTTCCAAGCACGGGCAGCAGTCCAATTGGTCGGAACGACTTGGGGACGGTGTAACTATCCCTCCCCGGTTTCCGAAGAACGATCACTGCCGCTTCTTTCCATATCTTTGGAAAGATATGGTGGGCCATACAGCTGTTAAGTAACCCCAAAAATGCTTTGGGGTTACAGCCGATGGCCCTGGCGCAGATGTCGGCAGTGAGCCCGTCGGATCCGGGGGCCTTCTTCGGATTGAAGGACTTCACCGCCATCTCCAGCTCGGTCAGCGTGAACGGAGGGTCGCAGGGTGAGTCTTGCTCCCCCACGTTCACCCCGTCCGCTTCCGCTCTGATCTGGCGGTGAATGCCTTCATCCGAAGTTGCGTGGTCTTTCGGGTAGAACACCTCCGCAAGCCACTCCGCCGATTCCCTCGCATCGAGAGCCCTTCCATCTCGAACCAGCGGCGGGTCCTCCTCTCTGACTGCCGTTCTTCCAATCACTCTGTAAATGCCATCCCATACGCTTTCGCCACTCTGCCGCTCGCAGAAAGACTTCCAGGAGTCCGTCTGAGCCTGCCTCACGGCCTGCTCATACTCCGCCTTCTTCTGAACGTACTGCTCTACGACCCACGACCGTCGGACGGGTGCGGCGTTCCTGATTCTATTTTTCCTGGTGGCGACCTCCTTCTTCAAGATTTCCAGGTCCTGCGACCACCACGGCAGCGCTAGCTTTTCCCTTGTCCCCTTCCTCGGGATGGCGTGGTCAGACGCCTCAATTACTAATTTAGTATAATTTTGCACAGCCGAAATTGTTTGTTCCCTATCTGGTACAACATCCTCTTTTATCCCATATTTCCCAATAAGTTCTAAAATTTTGGATCTAAATTTTTCCCAATCTGCTTTACGGGTGTTGTACCTTCTGGTCGATCTGACCACGTCCATTCCTCGGGAGGGTCCAAGGTTCAGCCTAAACGCGATACCGTTGTGGTCGGAACCCGTCAAATCATTGAGAACTCTCCAGTCCTCCACCAGGTCCAATAGGTCATGTGAACATGCAGTGATGTCCACATGACTACAGAAGCGCCGCCCCCCTCGGACCGTGTCAAAGGTCGGAGCGTCTCCGACGTTCAGAATTTCGAGGCCAAGCTCCTCCAGACTACCTGAAAGTTCTTCCCCCTTTTGGTCGATCTTGTCACTGCCCCACCATGGACTCTTTGCATTTGCATCTCCACCGACCAGCCACCTCCCAGCCCCCAGCTTGGCCTCCACTCTCTTCAGGAGCCCAATGTAGGGTTCGATTGGCTGGTCCGGCTCGAAATAGAAGGAGGTAAGCGTTGTCATCCAGCGCCCCGTCCGTATCCCCACCACAACGATGTTGTTTGTGGTGAGTTCTGGGTACTGTATAACTTTAAGGCTGCTATCGAAGACTACTATAGCAGCCTTAACAGTACCCTCTTCTGGAGTGGGGTTCTGAAAGACCCGCATCCCCCTCCGTCCCCGAACCGTGCCGGCCGCCCCCACATAGGGCTCCTGGAGGAGCGCTATGGCCGTTCCCCTATTCCCTGCTTCCACTAGGAGCTCGGAGGTAGCTAGTCGGCTTCGCTGCAAATTGACCTGCAAGAGCCCATAGATGGGGCCCCCGCCAGGGGTGCCCTTAGCAATACTGAGTGGCTGAGCGTGCGATGGCATCCCATTTCAATCTCACGGGGCACGCCGGACTGAGTGCGTTGTGCCCGCGATTTCCGAGCTTGGCCACAGCACAGTTGTGGCAGGTCGGCGGAGTTCCCGCCCTCCACTCGGGGCACTCCATCTTCAGATGGTGCCCCCCGCAATGGCTGCACAGGTCCTCCACCCCCGTACAGAACCGTTTGCTGTGGCCATAGCCCAGACACCTCGAACACTGCACCAAGGGCGACTGATCCGCGACCCTAACACGTTGCAGATCAATGTGCAGGGTCCCGAGTTCTGTCGCCCTTTTCCACACCTCCGGAGAGGTGCTCAGGACGATGTGTCCCGTGAGCGGATTCCTTGCTTTCCTTCTATACTTCACTCTCATTCTCGACTTCTTTTCGTCGAGGCCGTCGAACAGGGACCTATTCTGGTTTCTGATCGCCTTTAGGACGTCCTCGTCGTTGTTCAACAACAGGACGTCCCAAAGGATCAGCAGGGGATCCCTGTTCTCGACCTCGCCGCAAAGGAGTCGCTTTCCCGATTTTTCGATTTTGTCTTTTATCTTCCTCCTGTCCTCCTCTGTGCTACAACTCATAACAATTTTCCGGTCTTTCGCTTTCCGCACTCTTTCCACTCTTACCCAGCCATCCTTTGCGTTAACCGCTTCCCTGATCTTATCCAACACCTGCTCCCCGGTGTCCGTGACATCCTCTGATGTCACGACCACCGAGTGCAGTGTTGGTTTTTCGGGTGCGCTTCGTACTACGGCCTCCGCATAGGATCTCGCGGGACTAACTGTCTTTGCTGTCTTTATATCCTCCTCTAGTTGTTTCATCATTTTCGTGTGGTCCCTTAATGCCGTTTCATTTGCCTTTAGCAAGACCGAGTGCTTTTCTAAAGCCTCGAGTAAGTTATTATCTGATAACTCACTCGAGGCAGTAAGGGCCGGGGAAGGGGCAGGTTTGGCCTCCCCCTTTCCCGACCCGGCTTTTTTAATTCTTTTCCCTTCGGCCTCCGCCTCCGCCTCTTTCACTAAAACGAAGAGACGGTCGAGGGCCTGGAGTATATTGTTCTTAATCTCCGTTTTAGTGTTCCTGGAGGCACTGAGGCTGAGCTTTGCCTTGTTCAGGCACGCCCTCGCCTCAGTGACTCGGTCTGGGTAATCTATCTTTTGTGTAGCCCTCGCCGTGCTCGCCGCCGGGGGCAGGGGAGAGATGGAGACTCTACCGGTCTCCCACTCCCCTATGCTCCTCCTGACGTTCGAGAGTGGAGGCGGAGACTTCTGGGTTTTCTCGGCCTGAGCCGGTCTTGCTCGATCCGCCGCTGGAGACCGCAGCATGTTGTGGAGGGTTTATTGTCAATACAATTAAAATTAAAATCGGCTGTATAGTGGCCTCGTTTTATGTTTTGCTAGCTAAGTTGTAAAGGGACTTGCTAACAATCTTAAGACTAAAGCTGTATAGTGGCTTGTCAACTTAATAACTAATAACTTAATTTAATAACTAATATCCTATAAGCCAACCGACTCGGCGATGCCCGTAACCAAGTACAGGTGACCCAAAAATGTGGGACCCAAAAAGTTGGGGACCAAAAGTCGGTGTCCCAAAAATGTGGGACCCAAAAAGTTGGGGACCAAAAATTGGACCCAAAATGTGGGACCCAAAAAGTTGGGGACCAAAAGTTGGTGTCCCAAAAATGTGGGACCCAAAAAGTTGGGGACCAAAAGTTGGTGTCCCAAAAATGTGGGACCCAAAAAGTTGGGGACCAAAAGTTGGACCCAAAATGTGGGACCCAAAAAGTTGGGGACCAAAAGTCGGTGTCCCAAAAATGTGGGACCCAAAAAGTTGGGGACCAAAAGTCGGACCACAAAAATGTGTAACCCAAAAAGTTGGGGACCAAAAGTTGGTGTCCCAAAAAATGTGGGACCCAAAAATTTGGGGACCAAAAAGTTGGGGACCAAAAGTTGGTGTCCCAAAAATGTGGGACCCAAAAAGTTGGGGACCAAAAGTTGGACCCAAAATGTGGGACCCAAAAAGTTGGGGACCAAAAGTCGGACCACAAAAATGTGGGACCCAAAAAGTTGGGGACCAAAAATCGGACCACAAAAATGTGGGACCCAAAAATCTGGGGACCAAAAGTTGGTGTCCCAAAAAAGTGGGACCCAAAAAGTTGGGGACCAAAGGTTGGACCCAAAATGTGGGACCCAAAAAGTTGGGGACCAAAAGTCGGTGTCCCAAAAATGTGGGACCCAAAAAGTTGGGGACCAAAAGTCGGACCACAAAAATGTGGGACCCAAAAAGTTGGGGACCAAAAATCGGACCACAAAAAATGTGGGACCCAAAAAGTTGGGGACCAAAAGTCGGTGTCCCAAAAATGTGGGACCCAAAAAGTTGGGGACCAAAAGTTGGACCACAAAAATGTGGGACCCAAAAAGTTGGGGACCAAAACTCGGACCACAAAAATGTGGGACCCAAAAAGTTGGGGACCAAAACTCGGACCACAAAAATGTGGGACCCAAAAAGTTGGGGACCAAAAACCGGTGACCCAAAAATGTGGGACCCAAAGATCCGGAAAACGAAACTTGCTACTAACTTGGGCTACTATTTAATAAGACTAAATTTGTTCCAATTTCTATTATATAATAATTGTCAGTTTTAAATCTAATGTAAAATAAAGTTAAAAAGAACAGAGAAAACAAGGTGTATATGGCCGGTCGACTAGGTCAGTTATTAAAACAAACAGATACCGCAGGCTGTATATAGGCCGGACGGTTAGGTCAATTCTTAAAAACTAACAGATACCACAAGCTGTATACGGGCCGGTCGGGTAGGTCAGCTCTTAAGAACTAACAGATACGACAGGCTGTATAGAGGCCGGTCGATTAGGTCAATTTTATCTGTTTGATCAACTTACAATACTAACTTACAATACTAATTTACAATACTATTAATTGAATACTATAATTGAATAATTAAAACAATTTACAAATGATTAACGGTTAAAATAATTAAATTAAAAATAATAACAATCAAGGAATAAATTTTAAAATAACAATAAATAATCAATTAAATACACAGTGATGTCAAATCGATAATATAATAATAAGTTTAAAATTGAGAGCTGTAACTAGGCTCTGTCGAACACAAATAAAATACAATATAATATACAATTAATAATACCTAAAAACATACACAGAGTGAGCTGTATATTGGCTCAGTCACAATTATTATTAAACGTCAACAATAAAATCATTAAAATAAAATCAATAACAATAAAATAATCAAATTATATACACAGAGATGATATCAAATCAATAATAATAATAATATGTCAAAGTTAAAATTGGAGCTGTAAAAGGGCTCTTGTCAATTTATTAAAATAGGTCTGTTTGCAATTAGTTAAAATAACTAACTGAACAGACCTAGTAAAACTTAATCCAACTTAAACTAACTTATAATATCTTAACCTAAGCCTCTGTTTTTGGTCAGTACCTGAGATCAGACTCCCGGTCACCGAGACACCCCAGAGGGGGTTCCTAGGAAGGGAGGGGGTAGCCAAATGTGTGTGGGGGGAGGGTCCTGGGGGAGGGGTATCGGCTAAGGAAAAAATTTTGAAGAAATTTTGAAGAATTAAATAATTATAGCCAATAATAAATTTATAAAAATTTTCAAACGCAGCCGGGTGCAGCACTAGTCAAGCGCGATAGGTCCCAGGACAGGCCCCGTCGAGGCCTATCAAACGACGTATCGCACGACCACTTACTACAAGGAACAAGGGAATTATTGGGATTTTTAAATTTTTACAGGCAAAACCAGGTGAGGAAATAGTATTGTCCACCAGGTCGGGAAAAAAGGTGGCAATTTTCCGAATCTATTGACGTGTCTCGTCGGATTTTAGCGCTTCCGGTTGCAAAGATATGAGCGTTTAAAGATGTTAAATTTAAATCGGGCGGACACGTCCGTATGCTGGCAATAGTATGCCGCTGATCGACCCGGATCGACCAAACTACTTGTTTTTCTGGGTTTTCCCGGCTTCCGTTGAGTCCGATCCTGGAGTTGCTTGTGTTATCTAGTCCAGTTTTTTGCGAGGAATCCAATGGTGTGCTTCTTTCTTCGATCCGACGCTCCTGGATACCGGGATGAAGAACGGCAGTTATGCGGTTTGGAAAAAACTTTGATGGCTTATGGCGTTATAACCATAAGCCCGATTTTTATGGATTTTTCAGATTTCCCGCTTTTTCGCACTTGCACATCGACCGGTATATTTGCCTAATCGAATTTTTGATTTGTGGAAATAGTCGATTTAATTTTGAAATTACGTTTCCGAAAAATAGCACTTTTTAAGTATGTTTTGATTTATGCTGTAACTTTGTTGTTTATGGGCCTAAAAATCTGATTTTTTCACCAAAAAATAGAGCGTGAGACACTGCACTGGACAATAAAAACCGTTACCTCGCGCTTTTCCTAGTTTAGGAAAAATTTCGTTCCAAAAACACTGAACTTTTCCGGAAAAAGGAATTTTACGATTTCTCCGGAATTAGTGGGCCGATTTTCACAATTCTTTCACTAGAACACTCGTCGAGTTTATCCGCTCCTTACTGACACTGTCGCGAATTTTTCCGGTACCCGCGAGGGGGACCCGACTGTGGGGACCCGGGGAATTCCGGTTGTATCTCCGCTTCCAGGGCCGGAAAAAATCCGGGATTTTTTGATCAAGTAAGGGCAAAGTACCCGTTACTTCGTGGCACTTTTCGTTACACAATTTCCCACACAAAAACTCGCGGCGTAAGCGCGCAAAGTTTTAGGGGGTAAAATTTTTCCGGTTTTTCCTCTATATCTTCCTCAATTTCCAGCAGATTTCCAAGCGGAAAACAGCGTTAGCTTCCTCGCGTCTTTCTGCGTCGTATGATGTATTGAAACTGTTTTTCGCACTTAAATTGCACGCACGGTGATTTTTTAACGATTTTTCGCCACGCGGAGCTCTTTACAGGGCTTTTGCTTGCGTACGTTCACTGCGAGCGTTCAACAGAGACTGGTTAGGTTAGGTTAGGTTAGGTTAGGTTAGGTTAGGTTAGGTTAGGTTAGGTTAGGTTAGGTTAGGTTAGGTTAGGTTAGGTTAGGTTAGGTTAGGTTAGGTTAGGTTAGGTTAGGTTAGGTTAGGTTAGGTTAGGTTAGGTTAGGTTAGGTTAGGTTAGGTTAGGTTAGGTTAGGTTAGGTTAGGTTAGGTTAGGTTAGGTTAGGTTAGGTTAGGTTAGGTTAGGTTAGGTTAGGTTAGGTTAGGTTAGGTTAGGTTAGGTTAGGTTAGGTTAGGTTAGGTTAGGTTAGGTTAGGTTAGGTTAGGTTAGGTTAGGTTAGGTTAGGTTAGGTTAGGTTAGGTTAGGTTAGGTTAGGTTAGGTTAGGTTAGGTTAGGTTAGGTTAGGTTAGGTTAGGTTAGGTTAGGTTAGGTTAGGTTAGGTTAGGTTAGGTTAGGTTAGGTTAGGTTAGGTTAGGTTAGGTTAGGTTATGTTAGGTTAGGTTAGGTTAGGTTAGGTTAGGTTAGGTTAGGTTAGGTTAGGTTAGGTTAGGTTAGGTTAGGTTAGGTTAGGTTAGGTTAGGTTAGGTTAGGTTAGGTTAGGTTAGGTTAGGTTAGGTTAGGTTAGGTTAGGTTAGGTTAGGTTAGGTTAGGTTAGGTTAGGTTAGGTTAGGTTAGGTTAGGTTAGGTTAGGTTAGGTTAGGTTAGGTTAGGTTAGGTTAGGTTAGGTTAGGTTAGGTTAGGTTAGGTTAGGTTAGGTTAGGTTAGGTTAGGTTAGGTTAGGTTAGGTTAGGTTAGGTTAGGCTAGGTTAGGTTAGGTTAGGTTAGGTTAGGTTAGGTTAGGTTAGGTTAGGTTAGGTTAGGTTAGGTTAGGTTAGGTTAGGTTAGGTTAGGTTAGGTTAGGTTAGGTTAGGTTAGGTTAGGTTAGGTTAGGTTAGGTTAGGTTAGGTTAGGTTAGGTTAGGTTAGGTTAGGTTAGGTTAGGTTAGGTTAGGTTAGGTTAGGTTAGGTTAGGTTAGGTTAGGTTAGGTTAGGTTAGGTTAGGTTAGGTTAGGTTAGGTTAGGTTAGGTTAGGTTAGGTTAGGTTAGGTTAGGTTAGGTTAGGTTAGGTTAGGTTAGGTTAGGTTAGGTTAGGTTAGGTTAGGTTAGGTTAGGTTAGGTTAGGTTAGGTTAGGTTAGGTTAGGTTAGGTTAGGTTAGGTTAGGTTAGGTTAGGTTAGGTTAGGTTAGGTTAGGTTAGGTTAGGTTAGGTTAGGTTAGGTTAGGTTAGGTTAGGTTAGGTTAGGTTAGGTTAGGTTAGGTTAGGTTAGGTTAGGTTAGGTTAGGTTAGGTTAGGTTAGGTTAGGTTAGGTTAGGTTAGGTTAGGTTAGGTTAGGTTAGGTTAGGTTAGGTTAGGTTAGGTTAGGTTAGGTTAGGTTAGGTTAGGTTAGGTTAGGTTAGGTTAGGTTAGGTTAGGTTAGGTTAGGTTAGGTTAGGTTAGGTTAGGTTAGGTTAGGTTAGGTTAGGTTAGGTTAGGTTAGGTTAGGTTAGGTTAGGTTAGGTTAGGTTAGGTTAGGTTAGGTTAGGTTAGGTTAGGTTAGGTTAGGTTAGGTTAGGTTAGGTTAGGTTAGGTTAGGTTAGGTTAGGTTAGGTTAGGTTAGGTTAGGTTAGGTTAGGTTAGGTTAGGTTAGGTTAGGTTAGGTTAGGTTAGGTTAGGTTAGGTTAGGTTAGGTTAGGTTAGGTTAGGTTAGGTTAGGTTAGGTTAGGTTAGGTTAGGTTAGGTTAGGTTAGGTTAGGTTAGGTTAGGTTAGGTTAGGTTAGGTTAGGTTAGGTTAGGTTAGGTTAGGTTAGGTTAGGTTAGGTTAGGTTAGGTTAGGTTAGGTTAGGTTAGGTTAGGTTAGGTTAGGTTAGGTTAGGTTAGGTTAGGTTAGGTTAGGTTAGGTTAGGTTAGGTTAGGTTAGGTTAGGTTAGGTTAGGTTAGGTTAGGTTAGGTTAGGTTAGGTTAGGTTAGGTTAGGTTAGGTTAGGTTAGGTTAGGTTAGGTTAGGTTAGGTTAGGTTAGGTTAGGTTAGGTTAGGTTAGGTTAGGTTAGGTTAGGTTAGGTTAGGTTAGGTTAGGTTAGGTTAGGTTAGGTTAGGTTAGGTTAGGTTAGGTTAGGTTAGGTTAGGTTAGGTTAGGTTAGGTTAGGTTAGGTTAGGTTAGGTTAGGTTAGGTTAGGTTAGGTTAGGTTAGGTTAGGTTAGGTTAGGTTAGGTTAGGTTAGGTTAGGTTAGGTTAGGTTAGGTTAGGTTAGGTTAGGTTAGGTTAGGTTAGGTTAGGTTAGGTTAGGTTAGGTTAGGTTAGGTTAGGTTAGGTTAGGTTAGGTTAGGTTAGGTTAGGTTAGGTTAGGTTAGGTTAGGTTAGGTTAGGTTAGGTTAGGTTAGGTTAGGTTATGTTAGGTTAGGTTAGGTTAGGTTAGGTTAGGTTAGGTTAGGTTAGGTTAGGTTAGGTTAGGTTAGGTTAGGTTAGGTTAGGTTAGGTTAGGTTAGGTTAGGTTAGGTTAGGTTAGGTTAGGTTAGGTTAGGTTAGGTTAGGTTAGGTTAGGTTAGGTTAGGTTAGGTTAGGTTAGGTTAGGTTAGGTTAGGTTAGGTTAGGTTAGGTTAGGTTAGGTTAGGTTAGGTTAGGTTAGGTTAGGTTAGGTTAGGTTAGGTTAGGTTAGGTTAGGTTAGGTTAGGTTAGGTTAGGTTAGGTTAGGTTAGGTTAGGTTAGGTTAGGTTAGGTTAGGTTAGGTTAGGTTAGGTTAGGTTAGGTTAGGTTAGGTTAGGTTAGGTTAGGTTAGGTTAGGTTAGGTTAGGTTAGGTTAGGTTAGGTTAGGTTAGGTTAGGTTAGGTTAGGTTAGGTTAGGTTAGGTTAGGTTAGGTTAGGTTAGGTTAGGTTAGGTTAGGTTAGGTTAGGTTAGGTTAGGTTAGGTTAGGTTAGGTTAGGTTAGGTTAGGTTAGGTTAGGTTAGGTTAGGTTAGGTTAGGTTAGGTTAGGTTAGGTTAGGTTAGGTTAGGTTAGGTTAGGTTAGGTTAGGTTAGGTTAGGTTAGGTTAGGTTAGGTTAGGTTAGGTTAGGTTAGGTTAGGTTAGGTTAGGTTAGGTTAGGTTAGGTTAGGTTAGGTTAGGTTAGGTTAGGTTAGGTTAGGTTAGGTTAGGTTAGGTTAGGTTAGGTTAGGTTAGGTTAGGTTAGGTTAGGTTAGGTTAGGTTAGGTTAGGTTAGGTTAGGTTAGGTTAGGTTAGGTTAGGTTAGGTTAGGTTAGGTTAGGTTAGGTTAGGTTAGGTTAGGTTAGGTTAGGTTAGGTTAGGTTAGGTTAGGTTAGGTTAGGTTAGGTTAGGTTAGGTTAGGTTAGGTTAGGTTAGGTTAGGTTAGGTTAGGTTAGGTTAGGTTAGGTTAGGTTAGGTTAGGTTAGGTTAGGTTAGGTTAGGTTAGGTTAGGTTAGGTTAGGTTAGGTTAGGTTAGGTTAGGTTAGGTTAGGTTAGGTTAGGTTAGGTTAGGTTAGGTTAGGTTAGGTTAGGTTAGGTTAGGTTAGGTTAGGTTAGGTTAGGTTAGGTTAGGTTAGGTTAGGTTAGGTTAGGTTAGGTTAGGTTAGGTTAGGTTAGGTTAGGTTAGGTTAGGTTAGGTTAGGTTAGGTTAGGTTAGGTTAGGTTAGGTTAGGTTAGGTTAGGTTAGGTTAGGTTAGGTTAGGTTAGGTTAGGTTAGGTTAGGTTAGGTTAGGTTAGGTTAGGTTAGGTTAGGTTAGGTTAGGTTAGGTTAGGTTAGGTTAGGTTAGGTTAGGTTAGGTTAGGTTAGGTTAGGTTAGGTTAGGTTAGGTTAGGTTAGGTTAGGTTAGGTTAGGTTAGGTTAGGTTAGGTTAGGTTAGGTTAGGTTAGGTTAGGTTAGGTTAGGTTAGGTTAGGTTAGGTTAGGTTAGGTTAGGTTAGGTTAGGTTAGGTTAGGTTAGGTTAGGTTAGGTTAGGTTAGGTTAGGTTAGGTTAGGTTAGGTTAGGTTAGGTTAGGTTAGGTTAGGTTAGGTTAGGTTAGGTTAGGTTAGGTTAGGTTAGGTTAGGTTAGGTTAGGTTAGGTTAGGTTAGGTTAGGTTAGGTTAGGTTAGGTTAGGTTAGGTTAGGTTAGGTTAGGTTAGGTTAGGTTAGGTTAGGTTAGGTTAGGTTAGGTTAGGTTAGGTTAGGTTAGGTTAGGTTAGGTTAGGTTAGGTTAGGTTAGGTTAGGTTAGGTTAGGTTAGGTTAGGTTAGGTTAGGTTAGGTTAGGTTAGGTTAGGTTAGGTTAGGTTAGGTTAGGTTAGGTTAGGTTAGGTTAGGTTAGGTTAGGTTAGGTTAGGTTAGGTTAGGTTAGGTTAGGTTAGGTTAGGTTAGGTTAGGTTAGGTTAGGTTAGGTTAGGTTAGGTTAGGTTAGGTTAGGTTAGGTTAGGTTAGGTTAGGTTAGGTTAGGTTAGGTTAGGTTAGGTTAGGTTAGGTTAGGTTAGGTTAGGTTAGGTTAGGTTAGGTTAGGTTAGGTTAGGTTAGGTTAGGTTAGGTTAGGTTAGGTTAGGTTAGGTTAGGTTAGGTTAGGTTAGGTTAGGTTAGGTTAGGTTAGGTTAGGTTAGGTTAGGTTAGGTTAGGTTAGGTTAGGTTAGGTTAGGTTAGGTTAGGTTAGGTTAGGTTAGGTTAGGTTAGGTTAGGTTAGGTTAGGTTAGGTTAGGTTAGGTTAGGTTAGGTTAGGTTAGGTTAGGTTAGGTTAGGTTAGGTTAGGTTAGGTTAGGTTAGGTTAGGTTAGGTTAGGTTAGGTTAGGTTAGGTTAGGTTAGGTTAGGTTAGGTTAGGTTAGGTTAGGTTAGGTTAGGTTAGGTTAGGTTAGGTTAGGTTAGGTTAGGTTAGGTTAGGTTAGGTTAGGTTAGGTTAGGTTAGGTTAGGTTAGGTTAGGTTAGGTTAGGTTAGGTTAGGTTAGGTTAGGTTAGGTTAGGTTAGGTTAGGTTAGGTTAGGTTAGGTTAGGTTAGGTTAGGTTAGGTTAGGTTAGGTTAGGTTAGGTTAGGTTAGGTTAGGTTAGGTTAGGTTAGGTTAGGTTAGGTTAGGTTAGGTTAGGTTAGGTTAGGTTAGGTTAGGTTAGGTTAGGTTAGGTTAGGTTAGGTTAGGTTAGGTTAGGTTAGGTTAGGTTAGGTTAGGTTAGGTTAGGTTAGGTTAGGTTAGGTTAGGTTAGGTTAGGTTAGGTTAGGTTAGGTTAGGTTAGGTTAGGTTAGGTTAGGTTAGGTTAGGTTAGGTTAGGTTAGGTTAGGTTAGGTTAGGTTAGGTTAGGTTAGGTTAGGTTAGGTTAGGTTAGGTTAGGTTAGGTTAGGTTAGGTTAGGTTAGGTTAGGTTAGGTTAGGTTAGGTTAGGTTAGGTTAGGTTAGGTTAGGTTAGGTTAGGTTAGGTTAGGTTAGGTTAGGTTAGGTTAGGTTAGGTTAGGTTAGGTTAGGTTAGGTTAGGTTAGGTTAGGTTAGGTTAGGTTAGGTTAGGTTAGGTTAGGTTAGGTTAGGTTAGGTTAGGTTAGGTTAGGTTAGGTTAGGTTAGGTTAGGTTAGGTTAGGTTAGGTTAGGTTAGGTTAGGTTAGGTTAGGTTAGGTTAGGTTAGGTTAGGTTAGGTTAGGTTAGGTTAGGTTAGGTTAGGTTAGGTTAGGTTAGGTTAGGTTAGGTTAGGTTAGGTTAGGTTAGGTTAGGTTAGGTTAGGTTAGGTTAGGTTAGGTTAGGTTAGGTTAGGTTAGGTTAGGTTAGGTTAGGTTAGGTTAGGTTAGGTTAGGTTAGGTTAGGTTAGGTTAGGTTAGGTTAGGTTAGGTTAGGTTAGGTTAGGTTAGGTTAGGTTAGGTTAGGTTAGGTTAGGTTAGGTTAGGTTAGGTTAGGTTAGGTTAGGTTAGGTTAGGTTAGGTTAGGTTAGGTTAGGTTAGGTTAGGTTAGGTTAGGTTAGGTTAGGTTAGGTTAGGTTAGGTTAGGTTAGGTTAGGTTAGGTTAGGTTAGGTTAGGTTAGGTTAGGTTAGGTTAGGTTAGGTTAGGTTAGGTTAGGTTAGGTTAGGTTAGGTTAGGTTAGGTTAGGTTAGGTTAGGTTAGGTTAGGTTAGGTTAGGTTAGGTTAGGTTAGGTTAGGTTAGGTTAGGTTAGGTTAGGTTAGGTTAGGTTAGGTTAGGTTAGGTTAGGTTAGGTTAGGTTAGGTTAGGTTAGGTTAGGTTAGGTTAGGTTAGGTTAGGTTAGGTTAGGTTAGGTTAGGTTAGGTTAGGTTAGGTTAGGTTAGGTTAGGTTAGGTTAGGTTAGGTTAGGTTAGGTTAGGTTAGGTTAGGTTAGGTTAGGTTAGGTTAGGTTAGGTTAGGTTAGGTTAGGTTAGGTTAGGTTAGGTTAGGTTAGGTTAGGTTAGGTTAGGTTAGGTTAGGTTAGGTTAGGTTAGGTTAGGTTAGGTTAGGTTAGGTTAGGTTAGGTTAGGTTAGGTTAGGTTAGGTTAGGTTAGGTTAGGTTAGGTTAGGTTAGGTTAGGTTAGGTTAGGTTAGGTTAGGTTAGGTTAGGTTAGGTTAGGTTAGGTTAGGTTAGGTTAGGTTAGGTTAGGTTAGGTTAGGTTAGGTTAGGTTAGGTTAGGTTAGGTTAGGTTAGGTTAGGTTAGGTTAGGTTAGGTTAGGTTAGGTTAGGTTAGGTTAGGTTAGGTTAGGTTAGGTTAGGTTAGGTTAGGTTAGGTTAGGTTAGGTTAGGTTAGGTTAGGTTAGGTTAGGTTAGGTTAGGTTAGGTTAGGTTAGGTTAGGTTAGGTTAGGTTAGGTTAGGTTAGGTTAGGTTAGGTTAGGTTAGGTTAGGTTAGGTTAGGTTAGGTTAGGTTAGGTTAGGTTAGGTTAGGTTAGGTTAGGTTAGGTTAGGTTAGGTTAGGTTAGGTTAGGTTAGGTTAGGTTAGGTTAGGTTAGGTTAGGTTAGGTTAGGTTAGGTTAGGTTAGGTTAGGTTAGGTTAGGTTAGGTTAGGTTAGGTTAGGTTAGGTTAGGTTAGGTTAGGTTAGGTTAGGTTAGGTTAGGTTAGGTTAGGTTAGGTTAGGTTAGGTTAGGTTAGGTTAGGTTAGGTTAGGTTAGGTTAGGTTAGGTTAGGTTAGGTTAGGTTAGGTTAGGTTAGGTTAGGTTAGGTTAGGTTAGGTTAGGTTAGGTTAGGTTAGGTTAGGTTAGGTTAGGTTAGGTTAGGTTAGGTTAGGTTAGGTTAGGTTAGGTTAGGTTAGGTTAGGTTAGGTTAGGTTAGGTTAGGTTAGGTTAGGTTAGGTTAGGTTAGGTTAGGTTAGGTTAGGTTAGGTTAGGTTAGGTTAGGTTAGGTTAGGTTAGGTTAGGTTAGGTTAGGTTAGGTTAGGTTAGGTTATGTTAGGTTAGGTTAGGTTAGGTTAGGTTAGGTTAGGTTAGGTTAGGTTAGGTTAGGTTAGGTTAGGTTAGGTTAGGTTAGGTTAGGTTAGGTTAGGTTAGGTTAGGTTAGGTTAGGTTAGGTTAGGTTAGGTTAGGTTAGGTTAGGTTAGGTTAGGTTAGGTTAGGTTAGGTTAGGTTAGGTTAGGTTAGGTTAGGTTAGGTTAGGTTAGGTTAGGTTAGGTTAGGTTAGGTTAGGTTAGGTTAGGTTAGGTTAGGTTAGGTTAGGTTAGGTTAGGTTAGGTTAGGTTAGGTTAGGTTAGGTTAGGTTAGGTTAGGTTAGGTTAGGTTAGGTTAGGTTAGGTTAGGTTAGGTTAGGTTAGGTTAGGTTAGGTTAGGTTAGGTTAGGTTAGGTTAGGTTAGGTTAGGTTAGGTTAGGTTAGGTTAGGTTAGGTTAGGTTAGGTTAGGTTAGGTTAGGTTAGGTTAGGTTAGGTTAGGTTAGGTTAGGTTAGGTTAGGTTAGGTTAGGTTAGGTTAGGTTAGGTTAGGTTAGGTTAGGTTAGGTTAGGTTAGGTTAGGTTAGGTTAGGTTAGGTTAGGTTAGGTTAGGTTAGGTTAGGTTAGGTTAGGTTAGGTTAGGTTAGGTTAGGTTAGGTTAGGTTAGGTTAGGTTAGGTTAGGTTAGGTTAGGTTAGGTTAGGTTAGGTTAGGTTAGGTTAGGTTAGGTTAGGTTAGGTTAGGTTAGGTTAGGTTAGGTTAGGTTAGGTTAGGTTAGGTTAGGTTAGGTTAGGTTAGGTTAGGTTAGGTTAGGTTAGGTTAGGTTAGGTTAGGTTAGGTTAGGTTAGGTTAGGTTAGGTTAGGTTAGGTTAGGTTAGGTTAGGTTAGGTTAGGTTAGGTTAGGTTAGGTTAGGTTAGGTTAGGTTAGGTTAGGTTAGGTTAGGTTAGGTTAGGTTAGGTTAGGTTAGGTTAGGTTAGGTTAGGTTAGGTTAGGTTAGGTTAGGTTAGGTTAGGTTAGGTTAGGTTAGGTTAGGTTAGGTTAGGTTAGGTTAGGTTAGGTTAGGTTAGGTTAGGTTAGGTTAGGTTAGGTTAGGTTAGGTTAGGTTAGGTTAGGTTAGGTTAGGTTAGGTTAGGTTAGGTTAGGTTAGGTTAGGTTAGGTTAGGTTAGGTTAGGTTAGGTTAGGTTAGGTTAGGTTAGGTTAGGTTAGGTTAGGTTAGGTTAGGTTAGGTTAGGTTAGGTTAGGTTAGGTTAGGTTAGGTTAGGTTAGGTTAGGTTAGGTTAGGTTAGGTTAGGTTAGGTTAGGTTAGGTTAGGTTAGGTTAGGTTAGGTTAGGTTAGGTTAGGTTAGGTTAGGTTAGGTTAGGTTAGGTTAGGTTAGGTTAGGTTAGGTTAGGTTAGGTTAGGTTAGGTTAGGTTAGGTTAGGTTAGGTTAGGTTAGGTTAGGTTAGGTTAGGTTAGGTTAGGTTAGGTTAGGTTAGGTTAGGTTAGGTTAGGTTAGGTTAGGTTAGGTTAGGTTAGGTTAGGTTAGGTTAGGTTAGGTTAGGTTAGGTTAGGTTAGGTTAGGTTAGGTTAGGTTAGGTTAGGTTAGGTTAGGTTAGGTTAGGTTAGGTTAGGTTAGGTTAGGTTAGGTTAGGTTAGGTTAGGTTAGGTTAGGTTAGGTTAGGTTAGGTTAGGTTAGGTTAGGTTAGGTTAGGTTAGGTTAGGTTAGGTTAGGTTAGGTTAGGTTAGGTTAGGTTAGGTTAGGTTAGGTTAGGTTAGGTTAGGTTAGGTTAGGTTAGGTTAGGTTAGGTTAGGTTAGGTTAGGTTAGGTTAGGTTAGGTTAGGTTAGGTTAGGTTAGGTTAGGTTAGGTTAGGTTAGGTTAGGTTAGGTTAGGTTAGGTTAGGTTAGGTTAGGTTAGGTTAGGTTAGGTTAGGTTAGGTTAGGTTAGGTTAGGTTAGGTTAGGTTAGGTTAGGTTAGGTTAGGTTAGGTTAGGTTAGGTTAGGTTAGGTTAGGTTAGGTTAGGTTAGGTTAGGTTAGGTTAGGTTAGGTTAGGTTAGGTTAGGTTAGGTTAGGTTAGGTTAGGTTAGGTTAGGTTAGGTTAGGTTAGGTTAGGTTAGGTTAGGTTAGGTTAGGTTAGGTTAGGTTAGGTTAGGTTAGGTTAGGTTAGGTTAGGTTAGGTTAGGTTAGGTTAGGTTAGGTTAGGTTAGGTTAGGTTAGGTTAGGTTAGGTTAGGTTAGGTTAGGTTAGGTTAGGTTAGGTTAGGTTAGGTTAGGTTAGGTTAGGTTAGGTTAGGTTAGGTTAGGTTAGGTTAGGTTAGGTTAGGTTAGGTTAGGTTAGGTTAGGTTAGGTTAGGTTAGGTTAGGTTAGGTTAGGTTAGGTTAGGTTAGGTTAGGTTAGGTTAGGTTAGGTTAGGTTAGGTTAGGTTAGGTTAGGTTAGGTTAGGTTAGGTTAGGTTAGGTTAGGTTAGGTTAGGTTAGGTTAGGTTAGGTTAGGTTAGGTTAGGTTAGGTTAGGTTAGGTTAGGTTAGGTTAGGTTAGGTTAGGTTAGGTTAGGTTAGGTTAGGTTAGGTTAGGTTAGGTTAGGTTAGGTTAGGTTAGGTTAGGTTAGGTTAGGTTAGGTTAGGTTAGGTTAGGTTAGGTTAGGTTAGGTTAGGTTAGGTTAGGTTAGGTTAGGTTAGGTTAGGTTAGGTTAGGTTAGGTTAGGTTAGGTTAGGTTAGGTTAGGTTAGGTTAGGTTAGGTTAGGTTAGGTTAGGTTAGGTTAGGTTAGGTTAGGTTAGGTTAGGTTAGGTTAGGTTAGGTTAGGTTAGGTTAGGTTAGGTTAGGTTATGTTAGGTTAGGTTAGGTTAGGTTAGGTTAGGTTAGGTTAGGTTAGGTTAGGTTAGGTTAGGTTAGGTTAGGTTAGGTTAGGTTAGGTTAGGTTAGGTTAGGTTAGGTTAGGTTAGGTTAGGTTAGGTTAGGTTAGGTTAGGTTAGGTTAGGTTAGGTTAGGTTAGGTTAGGTTAGGTTAGGTTAGGTTAGGTTAGGTTAGGTTAGGTTAGGTTAGGTTAGGTTAGGTTAGGTTAGGTTAGGTTAGGTTAGGTTAGGTTAGGTTAGGTTAGGTTAGGTTAGGTTAGGTTAGGTTAGGTTAGGTTAGGTTAGGTTAGGTTAGGTTAGGTTAGGTTAGGTTAGGTTAGGTTAGGTTAGGTTAGGTTAGGTTAGGTTAGGTTAGGTTAGGTTAGGTTAGGTTAGGTTAGGTTAGGTTAGGTTAGGTTAGGTTAGGTTAGGTTAGGTTAGGTTAGGTTAGGTTAGGTTAGGTTAGGTTAGGTTAGGTTAGGTTAGGTTAGGTTAGGTTAGGTTAGGTTAGGTTAGGTTAGGTTAGGTTAGGTTAGGTTAGGTTAGGTTAGGTTAGGTTAGGTTAGGTTAGGTTAGGTTAGGTTAGGTTAGGTTAGGTTAGGTTAGGTTAGGTTAGGTTAGGTTAGGTTAGGTTAGGTTAGGTTAGGTTAGGTTAGGTTAGGTTAGGTTAGGTTAGGTTAGGTTAGGTTAGGTTAGGTTAGGTTAGGTTAGGTTAGGTTAGGTTAGGTTAGGTTAGGTTAGGTTAGGTTAGGTTAGGTTAGGTTAGGTTAGGTTAGGTTAGGTTAGGTTAGGTTAGGTTAGGTTAGGTTAGGTTAGGTTAGGTTAGGTTAGGTTAGGTTAGGTTAGGTTAGGTTATGTTAGGTTAGGTTAGGTTAGGTTAGGTTAGGTTAGGTTAGGTTAGGTTAGGTTAGGTTAGGTTAGGTTAGGTTAGGTTAGGTTAGGTTAGGTTAGGTTAGGTTAGGTTAGGTTAGGTTAGGTTAGGTTAGGTTAGGTTAGGTTAGGTTAGGTTAGGTTAGGTTAGGTTAGGTTAGGTTAGGTTAGGTTAGGTTAGGTTAGGTTAGGTTAGGTTAGGTTAGGTTAGGTTAGGTTAGGTTAGGTTAGGTTAGGTTAGGTTAGGTTAGGTTAGGTTAGGTTAGGTTAGGTTAGGTTAGGTTAGGTTAGGTTAGGTTAGGTTAGGTTAGGTTAGGTTAGGTTAGGTTAGGTTAGGTTAGGTTAGGTTAGGTTAGGTTAGGTTAGGTTAGGTTAGGTTAGGTTAGGTTAGGTTAGGTTAGGTTAGGTTAGGTTAGGTTAGGTTAGGTTAGGTTAGGTTAGGTTAGGTTAGGTTAGGTTAGGTTAGGTTAGGTTAGGTTAGGTTAGGTTAGGTTAGGTTAGGTTAGGTTAGGTTAGGTTAGGTTAGGTTAGGTTAGGTTAGGTTAGGTTAGGTTAGGTTAGGTTAGGTTAGGTTAGGTTAGGTTAGGTTAGGTTAGGTTAGGTTAGGTTAGGTTAGGTTAGGTTAGGTTAGGTTAGGTTAGGTTAGGTTAGGTTAGGTTAGGTTAGGTTAGGTTAGGTTAGGTTAGGTTAGGTTAGGTTAGGTTAGGTTAGGTTAGGTTAGGTTAGGTTAGGTTAGGTTAGGTTAGGTTAGGTTAGGTTAGGTTAGGTTAGGTTAGGTTAGGTTAGGTTAGGTTAGGTTAGGTTAGGTTAGGTTAGGTTAGGTTAGGTTAGGTTAGGTTAGGTTAGGTTAGGTTAGGTTAGGTTAGGTTAGGTTAGGTTAGGTTAGGTTAGGTTAGGTTAGGTTAGGTTAGGTTAGGTTAGGTTAGGTTAGGTTAGGTTAGGTTAGGTTAGGTTAGGTTAGGTTAGGTTAGGTTAGGTTAGGTTAGGTTAGGTTAGGTTAGGTTAGGTTAGGTTAGGTTAGGTTAGGTTAGGTTAGGTTAGGTTAGGTTAGGTTAGGTTAGGTTAGGTTAGGTTAGGTTAGGTTAGGTTAGGTTAGGTTAGGTTAGGTTAGGTTAGGTTAGGTTAGGTTAGGTTAGGTTAGGTTAGGTTAGGTTAGGTTAGGTTAGGTTAGGTTAGGTTAGGTTAGGTTAGGTTAGGTTAGGTTAGGTTAGGTTAGGTTAGGTTAGGTTAGGTTAGGTTAGGTTAGGTTAGGTTAGGTTAGGTTAGGTTAGGTTAGGTTAGGTTAGGTTAGGTTAGGTTAGGTTAGGTTAGGTTAGGTTAGGTTAGGTTAGGTTAGGTTAGGTTAGGTTAGGTTAGGTTAGGTTAGGTTAGGTTAGGTTAGGTTAGGTTAGGTTAGGTTAGGTTAGGTTAGGTTAGGTTAGGTTAGGTTAGGTTAGGTTAGGTTAGGTTAGGTTAGGTTAGGTTAGGTTAGGTTAGGTTAGGTTAGGTTAGGTTAGGTTAGGTTAGGTTAGGTTAGGTTAGGTTAGGTTAGGTTAGGTTAGGTTAGGTTAGGTTAGGTTAGGTTAGGTTAGGTTAGGTTAGGTTAGGTTAGGTTAGGTTAGGTTAGGTTAGGTTAGGTTAGGTTAGGTTAGGTTAGGTTAGGTTAGGTTAGGTTAGGTTAGGTTAGGTTAGGTTAGGTTAGGTTAGGTTAGGTTAGGTTAGGTTAGGTTAGGTTAGGTTAGGTTAGGTTAGGTTAGGTTAGGTTAGGTTAGGTTAGGTTAGGTTAGGTTAGGTTAGGTTAGGTTAGGTTAGGTTAGGTTAGGTTAGGTTAGGTTAGGTTAGGTTAGGTTAGGTTAGGTTAGGTTAGGTTAGGTTAGGTTAGGTTAGGTTAGGTTAGGTTAGGTTAGGTTAGGTTAGGTTAGGTTAGGTTAGGTTAGGTTAGGTTAGGTTAGGTTAGGTTAGGTTAGGTTAGGTTAGGTTAGGTTAGGTTAGGTTAGGTTAGGTTAGGTTAGGTTAGGTTAGGTTAGGTTAGGTTAGGTTAGGTTAGGTTAGGTTAGGTTAGGTTAGGTTAGGTTAGGTTAGGTTAGGTTAGGTTAGGTTAGGTTAGGTTAGGTTAGGTTAGGTTAGGTTAGCGTTAGGTTAGGTTAGGTTAGGTTAGGTTAGGTTAGGTTAGGTTAGGTTAGGTTAGGTTAGGTTAGGTTAGGTTAGGTTAGGTTAGGTTAGGTTAGGTTAGGTTAGGTTAGGTTAGGTTAGGTTAGGTTAGGTTAGGTTAGGTTAGGTTAGGTTAGGTTAGGTTAGGTTAGGTTAGGTTAGGTTAGGTTAGGTTAGGTTAGGTTAGGTTAGGTTAGGTTAGGTTAGGTTAGGTTAGGTTAGGTTAGGTTAGGTTAGGTTAGGTTAGGTTAGGTTAGGTTAGGTTAGGTTAGGTTAGGTTAGGTTAGGTTAGGTTAGGTTAGGTTAGGTTAGGTTAGGTTAGGTTAGGTTGAGGTTAGGTTAGGTTAGGTTAGGTTAGGTTAGGTTAGGTTAGGTTAGGTTAGGTTAGGTTAGGTTAGGTTAGGTTAGGTTAGGTTAGGTTAGGTTAGGTTAGGTTAGGTTAGGTTAGGTTAGGTTAGGTTAGGTTAGGTTAGGTTAGGTTAGGTTAGGTTAGGTTAGGTTAGGTTAGGTTAGGTTAGGTTAGGTTAGGTTAGGTTAGGTTAGGTTAGGTTAGGTTAGGTTAGGTTAGGTTAGGTTAGGTTAGGTTAGGTTAGGTTAGGTTAGGTTAGGTTAGGTTAGGTTAGGTTAGGTTAGGTTAGGTTAGGTTAGGTTAGGTTAGGTTAGGTTAGGTTAGGTTAGGTTAGGTTAGGTTAGGTTAGGTTAGGTTAGGTTAGGTTAGGTTAGGTTAGGTTAGGTTAGGTTAGGTTAGGTTAGGTTAGGTTAGGTTAGGTTAGGTTAGGTTAGGTTAGGTTAGGTTAGGTTAGGTTAGGTTAGGTTAGGTTAGGTTAGGTTAGGTTAGGTTAGGTTAGGTTAGGTTAGGTTAGGTTAGGTTAGGTTAGGTTAGGTTAGGTTAGGTTAGGTTAGGTTAGGTTAGGTTAGGTTAGGTTAGGTTAGGTTAGGTTAGGTTAGGTTAGGTTAGGTTAGGTTAGGTTAGGTTAGGTTAGGTTAGGTTAGGTTAGGTTAGGTTAGGTTAGGTTAGGTTAGGTTAGGTTAGGTTATGTTAGGTTAGGTTAGGTTAGGTTAGGTTAGGTTAGGTTAGGTTAGGTTAGGTTAGGTTAGGTTAGGTTAGGTTAGGTTAGGTTAGGTTAGGTTAGGTTAGGTTAGGTTAGGTTAGGTTAGGTTAGGTTAGGTTAGGTTAGGTTAGGTTAGGTTAGGTTAGGTTAGGTTAGGTTAGGTTAGGTTAGGTTAGGTTAGGTTAGGTTAGGTTAGGTTAGGTTAGGTTAGGTTAGGTTAGGTTAGGTTAGGTTAGGTTAGGTTAGGTTAGGTTAGGTTAGGTTAGGTTAGGTTAGGTTAGGTTAGGTTAGGTTAGGTTAGGTTAGGTTAGGTTAGGTTAGGTTAGGTTAGGTTAGGTTAGGTTAGGTTAGGTTAGGTTAGGTTAGGTTAGGTTAGGTTAGGTTAGGTTAGGTTAGGTTAGGTTAGGTTAGGTTAGGTTAGGTTAGGTTAGGTTAGGTTAGGTTAGGTTAGGTTAGGTTAGGTTAGGTTAGGTTAGGTTAGGTTAGGTTAGGTTAGGTTAGGTTAGGTTAGGTTAGGTTAGGTTAGGTTAGGTTAGGTTAGGTTAGGTTAGGTTAGGTTAGGTTAGGTTAGGTTAGGTTATGTTAGGTTAGGTTAGGTTAGGTTAGGTTAGGTTAGGTTAGGTTAGGTTAGGTTAGGTTAGGTTAGGTTAGGTTAGGTTAGGTTAGGTTAGGTTAGGTTAGGTTAGGTTAGGTTAGGTTAGGTTAGGTTAGGTTAGGTTAGGTTAGGTTAGGTTAGGTTAGGTTAGGTTAGGTTAGGTTAGGTTAGGTTAGGTTAGGTTAGGTTAGGTTAGGTTAGGTTAGGTTAGGTTAGGTTAGGTTAGGTTAGGTTAGGTTAGGTTAGGTTAGGTTAGGTTAGGTTAGGTTAGGTTAGGTTAGGTTAGGTTAGGTTAGGTTAGGTTAGGTTAGGTTAGGTTAGGTTAGGTTAGGTTAGGTTAGGTTAGGTTAGGTTAGGTTAGGTTAGGTTAGGTTAGGTTAGGTTAGGTTAGGTTAGGTTAGGTTAGGTTAGGTTAGGTTAGGTTAGGTTAGGTTAGGTTAGGTTAGGTTAGGTTAGGTTAGGTTAGGTTAGGTTAGGTTAGGTTAGGTTAGGTTAGGTTAGGTTAGGTTAGGTTAGGTTAGGTTAGGTTAGGTTAGGTTAGGTTAGGTTAGGTTAGGTTAGGTTAGGTTAGGTTAGGTTAGGTTAGGTTAGGTTAGGTTAGGTTAGGTTAGGTTAGGTTAGGTTAGGTTAGGTTAGGTTAGGTTAGGTTAGGTTAGGTTAGGTTAGGTTAGGTTAGGTTAGGTTAGGTTAGGTTAGGTTAGGTTAGGTTAGGATAGGTTAGGTTAGGTTAGGTTAGGTTAGGTTAGGTTAGGTTAGGTTAGGTTAGGTTAGGTTAGGTTAGGTTAGGTTAGGTTAGGTTAGGTTAGGTTAGGTTAGGTTAGGTTAGGTTAGGTTAGGTTAGGTTAGGTTAGGTTAGGTTAGGTTAGGTTAGGTTAGGTTAGGTTAGGTTAGGTTAGGTTAGGTTAGGTTAGGTTAGGTTAGGTTAGGTTAGGTTAGGTTAGGTTAGGTTAGGTTAGGTTAGGTTAGGTTAGGTTAGGTTAGGTTAGGTTAGGTTAGGTTAGGTTAGGTTAGGTTAGGTTAGGTTAGGTTAGGTTAGGTTAGGTTAGGTTAGGTTAGGTTAGGTTAGGTTAGGTTAGGTTAGGTTAGGTTAGGTTAGGTTAGGTTAGGTTAGGTTAGGTTAGGTTAGGTTAGGTTAGGTTAGGTTAGGTTAGGTTAGGTTAGGTTAGGTTAGGTTAGGTTAGGTTAGGTTAGGTTAGGTTAGGTTAGGTTAGGTTAGGTTAGGTTAGGTTAGGTTAGGTTAGGTTAGGTTAGGTTAGGTTAGGTTAGGTTAGGTTAGGTTAGGTTAGGTTAGGTTAGGTTAGGTTAGGTTAGGTTAGGTTAGGTTAGGTTAGGTTAGGTTAGGTTAGGTTAGGTTAGGTTAGGTTAGGTTAGGTTAGGTTAGGTTAGGTTAGGTTAGGTTAGGTTAGGTTAGGTTAGGTTAGGTTAGGTTAGGTTAGGTTAGGTTAGGTTAGGTTAGGTTAGGTTAGGTTAGGTTAGGTTAGGTTAGGTTAGGTTAGGTTAGGTTAGGTTAGGTTAGGTTAGGTTAGGTTAGGTTAGGTTAGGTTAGGTTAGGTTAGGTTAGGTTAGGTTAGGTTAGGTTAGGTTAGGTTAGGTTAGGTTAGGTTAGGTTAGGTTAGGTTAGGTTAGGTTAGGTTAGGTTAGGTTAGGTTAGGTTAGGTTAGGTTAGGTTAGGTTAGGTTAGGTTAGGTTAGGTTAGGTTAGGTTAGGTTAGGTTAGGTTAGGTTAGGTTAGGTTAGGTTAGGTTGGTTAGGTTAGGTTAGGTTAGGTTAGGTTAGGTTAGGTTAGGTTAGGTTAGGTTAGGTTAGGTTAGGTTAGGTTAGGTTAGGTTAGGTTAGGTTAGGTTAGGTTAGGTTAGGTTAGGTTAGGTTAGGTTAGGTTAGGTTAGGTTAGGTTAGGTTAGGTTAGGTTAGGTTAGGTTAGGTTAGGTTAGGTTAGGTTAGGTTAGGTTAGGTTAGGTTAGGTTAGGTTAGGTTAGGTTAGGTTAGGTTAGGTTAGGTTAGGTTAGGTTAGGTTAGGTTAGGTTAGGTTAGGTTAGGTTAGGTTAGGTTAGGTTAGGTTAGGTTAGGTTAGGTTAGGTTAGGTTAGGTTAGGTTAGGTTAGGTTAGGTTAGGTTAGGTTAGGTTAGGTTAGGTTAGGTTAGGTTAGGTTAGGTTAGGTTAGGTTAGGTTAGGTTAGGTTAGGTTAGGTTAAGTTAGGTTAGGTTAGGTTAGGTTAGGTTAGGTTAGGTTAGGTTAGGTTAGGTTAGGTTAGGTTAGGTTAGGTTAGGTTAGGTTAGGTTAGGTTAGGTTAGGTTAGGTTAGGTTAGGTTAGGTTAGGTTAGGTTAGGTTAGGTTAGGTTAGGTTAGGTTAGGTTAGGTTAGGTTAGGTTAGGTTAGGTTAGGTTAGGTTAGGTTAGGTTAGGTTAGGTTAGGTTAGGTTAGGTTAGGTTAGGTTAGGTTAGGTTAGGTTAGGTTAGGTTAGGTTAGGTTAGGTTAGGTTAGGTTAGGTTAGGTTAGGTTAGGTTAGGTTAGGTTAGGTTAGGTTAGGTTAGGTTAGGTTAGGTTAGGTTAGGTTAGGTTAGGTTAGGTTAGGTTAGGTTAGGTTAGGTTATGTTAGGTTAGGTTAGGTTAGGTTAGGTTAGGTTAGGTTAGGTTAGGTTAGGTTAGGTTAGGTTAGGTTAGGTTAGGTTAGGTTAGGTTAGGTTAGGTTAGGTTAGGTTAGGTTAGGTTAGGTTAGGATAGGTTAGGTTAGGTTAGGTTAGGTTAGGTTAGGTTAGGTTAGGTTAGGTTAGGTTAGGTTAGGTTAGGTTAGGTTAGGTTAGGTTAGGTTAGGTTAGGTTAGGTTAGGTTAGGTTAGGTTAGGTTAGGTTAGGTTAGGTTAGGTTAGGTTAGGTTAGGTTAGGTTAGGTTAGGTTAGGTTAGGTTAGGTTAGGTTAGGTTAGGTTAGGTTAGGTTAGGTTAGGTTAGGTTAGGTTAGGTTAGGTTAGGTTAGGTTAGGTTAGGTTAGGTTAGGTTAGGTTAGGTTAGGTTAGGTTAGGTTAGGTTAGGTTAGGTTAGGTTAGGTTAGGTTAGGTTAGGTTAGGTTAGGTTAGGTTAGGTTAGGTTAGGTTAGGTTAGGTTAGGTTAGGTTAGGTTAGGTTAGGTTAGGTTAGGTTAGGTTAGGTTAGGTTAGGTTAGGTTAGGTTAGGTTAGGTTAGGTTAGGTTAGGTTAGGTTAGGTTAGGTTAGGTTAGGTTAGGTTAGGTTAGGTTAGGTTAGGTTAGGTTAGGTTAGGTTAGGTTAGGTTAGGTTAGGTTAGGTTAGGTTAGGTTAGGTTAGGTTAGGTTAGGTTAGGTTAGGTTAGGTTAGGTTAGGTTAGGTTAGGTTAGGTTAGGTTAGGTTAGGTTAGGTTAGGTTAGGTTAGGTTAGGTTAGGTTAGGTTAGGTTAGGTTAGGTTAGGTTAGGTTAGGTTAGGTTAGGTTAGGTTAGGTTAGGTTAGGTTAGGTTAGGTTAGGTTAGGATAGGTTAGGTTAGGTTAGGTTAGGTTAGGTTAGGTTAGGTTAGGTTAGGTTAGGTTAGGTTAGGTTAGGTTAGGTTAGGTTAGGTTAGGTTAGGTTAGGTTAGGTTAGGTTAGGTTAGGTTAGGTTAGGTTAGGTTAGGTTAGGTTAGGTTAGGTTAGGTTAGGTTAGGTTAGGTTAGGTTAGGTTAGGTTAGGTTAGGTTATGTTAGGTTAGGTTAGGTTAGGTTAGGTTAGGTTAGGTTAGGTTAGGTTAGGTTAGGTTAGGTTAGGTTAGGTTAGGTTAGGTTAGGTTAGGTTAGGTTAGGTTAGGTTAGGTTAGGTTAGGTTAGGTTAGGTTAGGTTAGGTTAGGTTAGGTTAGGTTAGGTTAGGTTAGGTTAGGTTAGGTTAGGTTAGGTTAGGTTAGGTTAGGTTAGGTTAGGTTAGGTTAGGTTAGGTTAGGTTAGGTTAGGTTAGGTTAGGTTAGGTTAGGTTAGGTTAGGTTAGGTTAGGTTAGGTTAGGTTAGGTTAGGTTAGGTTAGGTTAGGTTAGGTTAGGTTAGGTTAGGTTAGGTTAGGTTAGGTTAGGTTAGGTTAGGTTAGGTTAGGTTAGGTTAGGTTAGGTTAGGTTAGGTTAGGTTAGGTTAGGTTAGGTTAGGTTAGGTTAGGTTAGGTTAGGTTAGGTTAGGTTAGGTTAGGTTAGGTTAGGTTAGGTTAGGTTATGTTAGGTTAGGTTAGGTTAGGTTAGGTTAGGTTAGGTTAGGTTAGGTTAGGTTAGGTTAGGTTAGGTTAGGTTAGGTTAGGTTAGGTTAGGTTAGGTTAGGTTAGGTTAGGTTAGGTTAGGTTAGGTTAGGTTAGGTTAGGTTAGGTTAGGTTAGGTTAGGTTAGGTTAGGTTATGTTAGGTTAGGTTAGGTTAGGTTAGGTTAGGTTAGGTTAGGTTAGGTTAGGTTAGGTTAGGTTAGGTTAGGTTAGGTTAGGTTAGGTTAGGTTAGGTTAGGTTAGGTTAGGTTAGGTTAGGTTAGGTTAGGTTAGGTTAGGTTAGGTTAGGTTAGGTTAGGTTAGGTTAGGTTAGGTTAGGTTAGGTTAGGTTAGGTTAGGTTAGGTTAGGTTAGGTTAGGTTAGGTT